>CM038143.1:570235830-570835830 GCA_021437245.1 Aegilops speltoides | reverse complement strand
TTAAGATGCATCTCACCTTATGAACTTTCGGCAGATGCATCAGAATCTTCGAGATCATCAGGTGCACACGCAGCTACTCAATGATCTTGTGGAGCATATGTGAACCCACAATGAAAACCAAAGAACTGATGTTTGAGTTGCGTAGTTAAAATAAATTTTATGTAAACACTATTTATGTTCGGTACCAACATGTGTTATCTATGTGTGACATTAGCTTGTATGATCGACCTGCATGGATTTGAGAGTCAGGACTTGAAATATGTTAATACCGGGAGCGAAATATGAGACCCCATCCGGATGGGTCCGCGAGCGAGCCCAGACACGTCCGCGGACGTATAGGGTGGTGGGGGGGGGGGGTTGTCAAGTCCGGTTGTAAATGCTCTAAGGTTATCTGCTGGAGATGGTGGAGGAACTGCTATGTGGCAGCGGGCCAACTAAGTTATTTGCACCTCCGTGTCCCGCTGGTTGACTTCCTCTTAGGAAATGTTCGTTGCGATGACCGTGAGGGCTCGGTGTTCGTCCATTGACAGCGTTTGAGATTCTGTTGCCTTTGCATAGTGCTCTGGTTCACTTATTTAGGACCCTGAAGTGGTCTGTGGGTGAAGAGCGACTGCGACTGTCCAAGTTCTTCAGGCCCATCCCAATGCTCCACCTTGTACAAGTGCTAAACCTTTCACGTAGGCAAAAAAATTGATGTGGCAAGTTATTTAAGAGGAGAGAGATGGGTGTGGTTACCCAGGAAGAAACAATGCTAAGCGCGTGAACCTAGGCAAAACATTTAAATGAAGGAAGCCCACCAATACATGAAGAGCTTTAGTTGCTAAATTATTAAATGAAGCATGCTTTGCTACCACAAGCTAAGCAGCTATGCATTGGAAAGTATAGTTGCTAAGCTATTTAATACGCTTAGCACCTCATCTAAGCACCGATGCATTGGCAGCAGCGTCAAGCCGCCGAGTGACTGATCCAACAACACACTTTCCTAGAGTAGTTAACCAAATACTACCACAACTCGGACAACGTGAAAAAACTAACACTTTAGAAACCATAGTAGAAAACTACCATTTTTCCTCTATTTTTTGTGACAAAAACTACCACTTCTCTTAAGTTACCGACTTGGCCCCCATGTAAGCGTTGAAGTGGCAAAGAAGTGAAACTCCATTAGATTTCCGGTAAGTTTGGAGTTATGGCATGTGGGACCCACATGTCAGCATCAAACTCTTCTACCTCAAGACAATTTTTTATTTGGGACATTTCGTCAAGCAGCTATGTGTGCTCGAGCACTAGCTGCCATGGCCCCTGTCAGACGAGGAGAAGAAGGCGCCAGAGTCATGGCTGCAGCGGGTGAACTGAGATTGTTCCGGGCAACACATGTGGAGGGCCGAGGCGGATGCGTCATCTCCGGTGATTGAACTATATGTGCATGGCGCAAATGAAGCCGGAGCACGGTTGGGCACGATTTAATCTCTGTTTAAAAAAAATTGGATCTACATTGATGGTAGAAATATATGGGCTACCACCAGGGTCTGCGGTAGTAGATTTCTGGTCAATGCTGGCAAAGATGATGTGGCCATGACCATAACTGTAGGCCATTGGTTTGTACCGCCCATACTTACCGAGGTAACAAAAAGATCAGATCCGATGTTTTTATAGAAACATAAGTCAAATTGGGCTAAACTTTGTCAAAAGATTAAAACAGTTATTTTGTCCCGTCGGCAGCGGCCTAGAGTATGGCGGGAAGACTGACAATTACACAAATGAAAATGGAATCCTTGGACCTCTGATTACCGATTCATCTCCGGTGGTCAGATGACGCCCTGTCTCCCCAGACCTAGTAGCTTCAGAAGCAGTACATGAGTCTGTAGTACTTTCCTGTAGACAACAGGAAGTACTTCTACAACATCGATACCAGGGCACATTTCCTAGTGAGGGCGACCTTTCTCAACGACGTCTTCAATGAGAGTCTGGTCTGCCCCAATTCGGAATCTCCCTTGGAGCTACGGCGGTGGTCTATTGTGACCGATGACCGAGACCGATTGAGGTGGAGAAGGCCGTTGTGCTCACGGACACCTTGATGCTCAGTGTTTGTCTCTCAGACGCCGTGTCGGACCGGCTATTCATCTCAATGCTGGACCTGTGGATGTTCAAAGGATCACTCTATGCCACGCTGTATGAGATGGATGTTTCCTTGATCTTTCTACGAGGGTAAACTTTGGCGCGGAAAGCAGCGTGTCAATTAGGTATACATCATCTTCCGTAGAGTAGGTAATTTTTATTCATATTCATATTTATTCCCACAATTTAGTTTCACCACACTACTAGAAATTATAATCTTTCCTAGGGCCATATACCCTAGGTGAAATACGAAAAAAACTTCAAGGAAAAACTTTACTTAGGCATGCCCTAGGTAAAGAACCCTAGATGGGTAGGTGTAGTATAGGGAAAGCCCCCTTCAACAAGGGTACATCTAGCAAACTCTGGGGAAAGTTCTTTAAATAGGGAAAGATTTTCATTTTTATGTTATATCCAACATGGAAAGGTAGTTAACCTACATCCATATTAGACCTTAGTAAAAATATTGTGGCACCCTTTTGCTCTGCCACAACACCATACTTTCCCAAGAGGTGCATCTTCTAGGGAAACACCATGTTCATACATGCCACAACCCAAATGTGTAATCTGAATTTGAATTCACAACTATAGTAATTAACATAACTCAAATTGGAGACGTCACTATCATCTGCCAGAATTGGCGACCATTTCTATAATCGATGATCACTTTTTTTTGCAAATTGGTGGACAATTTTTGAAATTCATGAACATTTTTTTCTGATTTAATGATTTTTTTAAATTCGTGATCATTTTGGAATCAGAGAACATTATAATAATGGATAAACTATTTTATAAGTCTCGAACAGTTTTTGAATTTTTAGGATATTTATCCATTCCTGAACAGTTTTTAAATTGGCAAAATTTTGTTCAATTCCATTAACACTATTTGATACACATTTTTAAATCATGAACATTTTTTTTTATTTACCAAACATTTTTTAAAAATTCTGAACATTTTTCAAACACGCAAACATTTTTTACAAAAATTCGAACATTTTTTGAATCCACAAATATTTTATGAGTTATTATACATTTTATTCCAAAATTCTCATTTTTTATTTTCAAAACTTTTTTGAAGTCCCAAATTATTTAAAGTAGAAAAAAGGGAGAAAAACAAGTAAAAAACAAAATTGAAAAACAGGCCGCCTGGACATGGGCCAGCCCAAACGGATGCGTTGCTTCTTCTTCCAGCGCACAGAGCATAGTATAGGAGGTCCCTACTGCATGGGCCGGCCCAGGCGAGGGATTCCCCTGTGTAAAATATTTTTTATCACATATAGGTGGCATTTATGGGTAATATTTCGCAACTTTGGGGGCAATTTTCGTGTTGTACCTTAAGAAGCAACAACCCCTTCTATTATTAGGTGTAGTTGGGCTGCTACTGGGCCCTTCAAACACTCCTCAGTGAATCAGGTAAATGACACTGCTACAACCCATCGTTTCATTGTGAGTGGTTTTTATTTATTCTTGTTGATGTTTATTTCTCCATTATCGACTGAAAATTGAGTTTATCCCTTAATTTATGGATTGCTCTATAGTAGCACTCGGTCAAATTTGAGCATATTTTTTGCATTGGTTAGCTAGTAGTAAACTTGCAATGGTAAAAGGAATTTTATGTATCTAAGGGCCTGTTCGGGAATGCTCCAACTGTCAGCTTCCTCGACTCCACACAGGAAGCTCAGCCGAACGCTCTATCACCAGGAAGCTGGAGTCGAGAAGCTAGCGAGGTGCCATAGTGTAAAAAAGGTGGAGTTGGGGAAGCAGCCCTTTTCCAGATCCGTGGATAGCCAGAAGTTGGAGTTGAGGGTAATTACCACTAGGTTGCCACTGCCAAGTGAGTTTCAACGTACCGGTTTGCTTTCTTTCCCGAACTCTCCCTCTCTCACATTGCCAATTCGTTTTGGGCCCCGAACCTGGCCTGCTAATTGCGCCAAATGGGCTGGCAACCCCGTGCCTGAGGATAGAAAACGAAGATGCATTGCCGAACGCTTTCCAGGTCGCTACCTGAAGCGAGAAGCTGTGCTAGAAGTTGGATTTAGGAAGTTTTTGAGAAGCCAACGCTTTACAAGTTGTAGTAACGGGAGTAATATTACTGCAGTACCAAACATATATCATATGCACATCATCAACATCATATTAAATCCATCATGATATGTTCCGCATATTTTGACAAACAAATGAATAAAGTTGCATGCATGCCAATTAATTAGGTATCAAACTCCTCATAGACATCTAATGTACTCTAGATTTTTTTAGTTGAATATATCTAATCATAAAGTTCATTATCAAGATATATTTGTATTCCACACACGTATTGCGATACTTAACGACACACACATACATATACACTACACTAATACAAGATTCACAATTAATCCAACAAGACAAGAAATTTTATCATTTCTTATTCGATCGCATTTATGTTAAATTAATTTACACATTTTAAGGTGTATTTATTAAGAAATGTATTTTTATTACAAAAAATGTGTAAATTTAGCATAATAATTAGCTATCATTGTGATTTGAAAAATTACCTTATAAAAATATATTTAAATTTAGTATAAATATTGATATTTATTTGACTCGCACTAAGGCCCAATATTTGTTGGATGCATAGACAGGGCAAGGGGGTTACATGAGAAGTGTGTTAATTCTTGGGAAAAGTCCAAAATAAACCTTGATCTTGTAGGCGCTAGCGAAATCGAACCCCGAAGTCCAAATCCCTGAAATTGTCACTCTCAACTCACGAATCCCGGTCTAATTTGGACCCTGACAGGGTTTGCAGTTAAAAAGCGGTGACATGGCTGGGATTTTACTTCGTGGTGGGCCAGCGATGTAAGTGTTGACCGTTCTGCTTATAATCGTTGGGGAATTGGGGAACGAAATCAAATCGCGATTGGTTAGCGAGAGCGAGGGCAGAGGCGATTGGGGATTCCACGGTGGGAGCGGCGGCGCGACGTGGTCTTCGAGCTCTTTTGTGGTTCCTCCGCTCGTCCTCCGCTCGTCCTCCTCCCCGGCCGTCGCGACGTCGAGGAGCACCACGGCAGCGGCGGCAGCGGGCATGGGGTAAGCGGGGCGGCGCAGGAGCGGGAAGCCGGAGGCCGCTGCAGCGGCCTGCGAGATGTCAGCGGCGACAGCGGTGCTGAAGACATAGAGGCCGAAGAGCAGGTACATCCTGGCGCTGATGCCGAGCTCCACCAGGCCGAAGATGAACCTCGCCATCGTCCTGCCCTCTGGATTTGAGAGACGAGGTTTGGAAGCTGAAGGGAGAAGGCAATGACTGCAAATGCAACCACAGTTGGGAGGGTAATTTCTGAAGATGCAACCACAGTTGGGAGGGCAATTTCTGAAGATGCAACCACAGTCGGAACTGAAGAAGAAGAATGTAGTGACTTGAGAGGTTTATGTATGCAGTGTATGCAGTTTTATGTACTCAGTGTATCCACTTTTATGCAGAGTTTGAACAAACAGTGGTTTGTACAATTTATTCTAAGTTGAATGTACGAAAATGCTTTTCATATCTGTCAATTGAGCAAAAAAATGACATGACCATGGCAGAACATAACACATTTTTCAGCCATTTAATGGAGGCACACACCGAACATATAGCAAATTTGAGAGTACACACAGAATATATAGCAAATATGTCTGGCAATTATAAGTAGATATCATATGCAACATCAAATCCAAGTTTGCAATAGATTACAAAAGCTGATGCCGTTGAAGGTTTGCAACATTACATAGCCTTAATGTTTGCATAATACTTCGCACCATTACACATTGCCACTAGCAGTTAAGAACTTGAAGCTAGGAAGGGATGATGCAGGTGCTCTCTTTGTCTTCTTTGCTGTGTCACCTTGTGTCCCAGCAGATGTTCCAGCTGCTGTCCTTCTTGGAGGCTTAAATGTGGATGCTCCAGCAGATGTTCCAGCTGCTATCTTCTTGGACCTTGCTGGTGCAGTTGGTGGTGCATTTGATCTTGATGCTGCAGTTGGTGCTGCATTTGACCTTGCTGCTGAAGTTGGTGGTGCAGTTGGTGTTGCATGTTGTGTTGATGATTCACCAGGTTGCTACAAGCACAAAAATGAAGATATATTAAACTCCAGATAAATTAAATTCGAGGTAAATCACTAGAAATCATGTAAATTCAGTTGGGGCATGCTAAATTACATCTGATGGCTTCCTTTTTTTGTAGTCTTCACAAGGTGCGCATTCTTCTTCTTGCCTCTGTCTGGGTTCTTCTTGCAGCCTCCCTTGTTGTGGCCAGTGTTATGGCACAATGAGCAAGTAATTATAGTGCCATGCTTGCTCATTTTGTTGGTAGGCTTCGGTTTTTCAGTTTCTTCCCTCTTCCTGGCATTTTTCTTTGGCCTGCCCGGCATTCGCACATAACCTGGAGCTTGAGGCCTAGGCTTGGCAGAAATTGGCCACAGTTCTTCACATTCTACAGGCTCTAGACAATGCTCATATATGTTGTTGAAGGTATCAACTGAGTAACAAGGATCAATATAATCTTCCACAAGTTTCTTACACTTGTAGATAGCAGTAATTGCATGAGAACATGGTAGACCTGCTAACTGAAAATAACCACATGAGCATGTCCTATTTTCAAGGCTCACTGTGTACTGCCTTCTTCTCCCAGTTAAAAGCTTCACTTCAAAGCCGTCTTTTCCATTCCAAAGCACCTCCATGAACTGTGTCCTTGCTATGTTGCTCTTCAATTTCTTAAATATGCTTGGGCATATTTTCCCATGGAACTTCGCACCTTTCTCCCTTTGTTCCTGAATTCTACTAAATATTTTCTTTCTGATCTTCTCTTGCATGGAAATCAAAGGATAAACCTGGCATCAATGATTGCATGATTAAAACTTTCACACAAGTTGTTGTCAACTGACTCACAGTTGGCACCAACTGTAAAAAAAGCTCTAGCCCAGTGTCCCGGCTCTGTTCTCATCATGTCCTGCACACCCTCTGGTGTTAATTGTGCAAGCTTTGCTTTATAGTAGTTGAAGCCTTGTTTGTTGGATGCTTTAGCCACTGCCTAGAACTTTTTCTGCCAGTCATGCACCCTATGCTTCTTCCGCCAATTCGCATATATATGTCGAGCACACATCCTATGCTCTGCATTTGGTAGATAATCTGCCATGGCGTTAATAAGACCCTTCTGCTGATCAGAAATGAAGACCCACCCTTCTCCATTATTGTTGATGTCTAGATCTTTGATAAGCAACCCAGTGAACCACTTCCAACTCTCATTTGTTTCCTGCTCCACGACTACCCAAGCCACTGGATACATCTGGTTATTGGCATCTCGGGAAATGGCACATAACAACTCTCCTTTGACTGCTCCTTTGAAAAAACAACCATCTAAACCTATCACTTTCCGACAACCAGCCTTGAATCCCAACTTCAATGCGTTGAAGCACACATAAAAGCTTTGAAAAATGTTCTGATCCATGTTTTTTGGGTCCAAGCAAACTGCAACTGTGCTACCAGGATTACTTCGAAGCAACTCTTCTTGGTAGTCAAAAACCCTTGTGTACTCACTTTTCATTCCAGCCATTAACTTTTCCATAACAATCTTCTTCGCATGCTTGCTTTTAGAAGGAGACACATCGGCACACATGTCCTGCAGTACTGTTGCCTTCATGCTCTCAATTTTCCACATAGGATTAGCTAGAATAAAATGCTCATACCGCTGTGCAATAACTTTCGCAGTCACAAGCCTGTTGTTTCTGTTATGTGCACAATGGTGCTCATCATTGAATGTGCTTATCTGGAACCTGCTGGTTCTTGAGTTTTTTGAAGCATAGAGCAGCCAAGGGCAACCATCCCATCCACATATGGCCCTAACCCTATCTAACTCTGATTTAAGGAACACGATGCTCCTTTTGGTGACCAGTCCATACCTCTTCAGTGCTTTCACCAACTGGTTCTTGCTTCTGAATGCCATCGTCAAGCTGAAATATGGAATCTCTGTCTTATTATTGTATCTAGGAAACCTGCTCTTCCTTCTCACTTGTTGTCCGTCAGAGTCTTCATCGTATGAGTAATCCTCATCAGATGAATCGTAATCCCACTCCTTCTCTTATGCTTCTATTTGTTCCTCCATATTTGCAATCAGATCAACTGGAACAGGATCATTGGATGATCTTCCAATCCAACTCTTCGTGTCCTTCATCTTCTTCTTGAATTTCCTAGCATGCCTTTGGAGCTCCACAACCTCTGAATTTTCACCGCTGTCCTCACTGTGAGGCTCATATTTAGGGTCCGAATCAGATTCACTATCTGAATCAGAAGCTGCTGTTTCTGGTGCTTCACTTGGATTGAACACCTGAGATATTGGAAACTGAGAGGCTACCACATCATCTTGCACATTCTCTGCTGCCACTTCCCTTCTTCTACCATGAACTTGCTTCATTGGACTGATAATGACTTGAGTGATCACACCACTATCATTAGGAATCATCACATCAGGAACAATCACTACATTTTCAGTACCTTCAACTGTGTCTGCACTGATTACAATGTCAGGTGCAAAATCATCATCGCTTCGCTCCATGATCTCATCTTTTTCGAAATCACTACCACTGCTGCTATGCTCACTGTCCTCCTCTCCATGGTACTCGACATATCTGTCTGCTACTCCTCCCACTTCAGTGTACTCTGCCATCTGCAAACATCTACTGTCATCATTCAGAAACATCAAGCCATCAGCAAGTGATTTCCCTGGCAACCGAAAATAGAACTTCATAGATTCCTTCAACTCCATATGATCTTTCAAAAAGCCTTTGACCTCTTGGAGTGACAGCTTATCTCTCTCAATCTCTGACATCTCTTCATCTCCCCCCACATACTGTATATTGAGACCATTATTGCCGATGAACTCACCAGCGAAATGGAATCGAACATTCAAAATCTCCGCCGGATCCAAGATGAAACTGAAATAAACAAAGAAACATCACTTACTCGTGCTATTACGAACAATTTCAACGCAAAAAGGTACCCTAATCGCACCAAAATCCAGTCTTTCTACCCACAAACCCATAGCACGTTCCGCCCCTCCAACACTAACCCTAAGGTTGTACACAGAGGTAAAAAATGGTGCCCAGAGGAGGAGGACGATGGAGACATACCTTAGCTCGTCGCTCGCCGTCACACGCGGCCACGATCGTCGCCGATGTCGTCAATCAACCGCCACCTATCGCCATTGCCGTCGCGGGAGATGAGAAGACAGGGGACGCTCTCCTCGACTAGATCAACGAACGGGCCATCACACTGGGCCGGGCCACCTTTTACGTAGTGAAACAGCCGTCTCCCTCTCTCTCAAAAGAAAAAACAAAGCAATCCCGGCTACGGCTTGCCACGTCAACAATCCCTGTTTGGGAATACTTGTCAAGGTCCAAATTAGACCGGGATTCGTGAGTTGAGAGTGACGATTTCAGGGATTTGGACTTCGGGGTTCGATTTCGCTAGCGCCTACAAGATCAAGGTTTGTTTTGGACTTTTTCCTTAATTCTTCCAATTATTACCAACTCGTCTAAACTACAGAGACGTGCCACGGCGGTGCTTTCTTGAGTGTTGAGACCGCCTGCAGCCAAAAAACGCTACAAGCACAGTACGAGGTCAGGCAGCTAGCAATACCCGGCAAATTCTCACTGGGATCCCATTAGTTCTCCGCTATACAAACGCCACTCCTCAAATACAAAATTCCAAGAACCTTACTTTTGTTCGACGGAGGCCATGACAGCGGTCAGCAGCAAGTAGAAGAAGGCACGTTCGAAGAGTCAAGGCGTGTACCGGCTCGGCAGCGGCAAGTATCGGGCGCAGATATGGGACCCTTCGTAGTGAGCTACCAAGCACCTTAGCACCTTCTCCACCACCGAGGAGGCCACCACAGCGTACGACGCGGCGGCTGTCGTGGTTCTAAGTCTGACAGTAGAATGGGGGTAGGTATGGAGAGGCAAGATCCTAGCTATGGAGCAGTTGTGAACACAAGGATGTACGAGTTCAGGCCCTTCTCGGAGGAAGTAACAGCCCTACGTCTCGGAACCCGGAGGCGGTCGACTGGATTATGTGTGTATGGATTACAGGGGTGCGAACCCTTTACACTGAGGAGGGGGTGGCTTATATAGTGTCCGTCAGACCCCTCCGACCCTCAGTAATGCAGGGTTTAAAGTACATTAAGTCTTGGCGTTAATGGTAATGCCTTACATAAAGTGTCCTAAATACCATAAAGACTACTTAATTACAGACCGTTACACTGCAGAGTGGTTCTTGATCTCCTGGTGGTCGAGTGAGTCTTCATGGACGAGTCCTTCGAGTCCGTCGAGTGAAGTCTCTCTTGGTCGACTGGAAGGCAGTTTCTTCTGAGGGTGTCCTTGGGTAGGGTACTTAGATCAGGTCTATGACCCTACCCTAGGTACATGACTTCATCATTAGCCCCCGAATGGATCGAGGTTTGAGTGAGGAAGGAGTTGACAATATTTCCGACCTGCTTTTACGTTCTGGACATGTATCATCATGGACCAATAATCCCTTTGTTGATAATCAGCAACCTTTCTTTCAATCGCCTTGATCCATTCTTTTCTCTCATCGAGTGAACTTTTGAACTTAGCAATCTCCAAGCGACGGATAGTAGGAAATCTCTTGTCTGACGGATCGATCTGCTGTTCATGGATTTTGTGGGATCGAATTTTGGGGAAGCGCGATCTGGGCGGACATGGCGCTCGGATGTGATAGGGCATAGGCGCCTCGATTCCCTTTACCGTCTTTTTCGCCACGTATCGTGTCGTCGCGTTGTTTCGAGATGTGATTGGATTGCTGGGCCCACTTGTCATCCACTCGGAAGTGCTCTTATAAAGCGCCCGTGGGTTTTGAACAATATCTCTCATTCTTCCCTTGCCCTCTCTGCCTCCGCCCATCTGCGCCCGCTCTCGCCTCCGCCTAATCGCTCCTCGTGCGCTTGCCGGCAACAATGGTGAAGGAGAAGACAGCGGCGCCGGAGCGCCAAGAAGGCGACGGCGACGACGAGGAAAGCGAAAGGAGAAGCGACCGATCGGGCGGGTCTTCGTCAAGGTCCCGCCTGCCGCAAGGCTGGGTCCAAGGGGATTGGATCCGGTCGACCATCACCGAGAAGGATCTCACTGAGATGGCCAACGAGGGTTTGATCCCCCACG
This sequence comes from Aegilops speltoides, assembly GCA_021437245.1. Classification (NCBI taxonomy): domain Eukaryota; kingdom Viridiplantae; phylum Streptophyta; class Magnoliopsida; order Poales; family Poaceae; genus Aegilops; species Aegilops speltoides. The sequence continues at coordinate 570,824,539 of CM038143.1, read as the reverse complement.
GAGCAGCGAGGCTCCCGGGGAACGAGTGGCAACCACAGCCGGAAGAGGGCGAGTGTGTTCTTCTGGCCACCCACGTCGACCGTGGATTTTCTCTGCCTCCGAGTGTTTTCTTCCGTGGTTTCTTGAATTTCTTTGGGGCGCAACTCCGCCACTTCAATCCGAATTCCATCGCATACCTTGCTGCCTTCGTGTCCATGTGCGAGAACTTCCTGGGCTGCCGACCGCACTGGGGTCTGTTCAAGCACATATTCACTTGTCGTTCTCAGACAGTGAAAAAGGCGAGTCCAGATGACGATAAGACCATGGTTATTCAGATGTGTGGAGGTTTGGGGATTCAGATGAGAAACAAGAGCACCTTTCCGGCCATGACTCTCCCTGAGTCGGTCAGAGGATGGCAGTCGACTTGGTTTTACTGCCAAAATGAGTCGACGCCGGGGCTGTCGAGTGGTCTCCCTCCGTTTACCATGGACCGAGCAAGCAAACCCTCTTCTCTGAAGGTGCTCCCTGAGGAGAAAGCCCAAGTGAAGATGTTGATGGAGCGTGTAGTCCAGCTAGTTCAGGAAGGAGTGACGGGTATGGACCTTCTGGAGGTCTTCCTTTGGCGACGCATCCAGCCTCTTCAGTACCGAGGCCATTGTATGTGGCTGTACTGTGGAACCGAGGATGAAACTGTTGGGGAACGTAGTAATTTCAAAAATTTTCCTACGCACACGCAAGATCATGGTGATGCATAGCAACGAGAGGGGAGAGTGTTGTCTACATACCCTTGTAGACCCGAAGCGAAGCGATCTGGCGTAGAGGAAGTAGTCGTCGTTCTCCTCGCGATCCGACCGATCCGGCGCCGTTACTCCGGCGCCCCGAGTTCTTGACACACGTACAGCTCGATGGCGTCCCTCGTACTCGATCCAGCCGAGTGTCGAGGGAGAGTTCCGTCGACCTGACGGCGTGGTGGCGATCTTGATGTTTCACGGCGCGAAGGCTTCGCTTAAGCTTGCGACGGTATAACCGAGGTGGAATATGGTGGAGGGGGCACCGCTGCGGCTAAGGAACGATCTAAAGATCAAACTTGTGTGTTCCAAGGTGCCCCCTGCCCCGTATATAAAGGAGGGAGGGGGAGGCCGGCCGGCCTAGAGGAGGCGCTGGAGGAGTCCTACTCCTCTGGAGTAGGACTCCCCTCTTCCTAGTTGGAATAGGATTGGGGAGGAAAGAGGAAAGGCGCGCCCCCCCCTCCTTGTCCTATTCGGACTGGGGGGAAGAGGCGCGCCACCTCTGGCGGCCCCTCCTCTTCTCCCTCGAGGCCCACCGAGGCCCATTTACTTCCCGGGGGGTTCCGGTAACCTCCCGGTACTCCGGTAAATTCCCGTTTTAGCCCGGAACCATTCCGAACTCCAAACATAGGCTTCCAATATATCAATCTTTATGTCTCGACCATTCCGAGACTCCTCGTCATGTCCGTGATCACATCCGGGACTCCGAACTCCTTCGGTACATCAAAATATATAAACTCATAATAAGCATCATCGAAACCTTAGCGTGCGGACCCTACGGTTCGAGAACAATGTAGACATGACCTAGAACTATTCACGGTCAATAACCAACAGCGGGACCTGGATGCCCATATTGGTTCCTACATATTCTCTGAAGATCTTTATCGGTCGGACCGCATAACAACATCGTTGTTCCCTTTGTCATCGGTATGTTACTTGCGAGATTCGATCGCGGTATCAATACCTAGTTCAATCTCGTTACCGCAAGTCTCTTTACTCGTTCCGTAATACATCATCTCACAACTAACTCATTAGTTGTAGTGCTTGCAAGGCTTAAGTGATGTGCATTACCGAGAGGGCCGAGAGATACCTCTCCGACAATCGGAGTGACAAAACCTAATCTCGAAATCGCCAACCCAACATTTGCCTTTGGAGACACTGTAGTACTCCTTTATAATCACCCGATTCGTTGTGACGTTTGGTAGCACCAAAGTGTTCCTCCGTAAACAGGAGTTGCATAATCTCATAGTTACGAGGAACATGTATATGTCATGGATAAAAGCGGTAGCAACATACTAAGCGATCGTGTGCTAAGCTAAGGGAATGGGTCATGTCAATCAGATCATTCTACTAATGATGTGACCTTGTTAATCAAATAACAACTCCTTGTTCATGGTCAGGAAACATAACCATCTTTGATTAACAAGCTAGTCTAGTAGAGGCATACTAGTGACATGTTGTTTTGTCTATGCATTCACACATGTATCATGTTTCCGGTTAATACAATTCTAGCATGAATGATAAACATTTATCATGAAATAAGGAAATAAATAATAACTTTATTATTGCCTCTAGGGCATATTTCCTTGATCTCCCACTTGCACTAGAGTCAATAATCTAGATTACATAGTAATGATTCTAACACCCATGGAGTCTTGGTGCTGATCATGTTTTGCTCGTGGAAGAGGCTTAGTCAACGGTCTCGCAACATTCAGATCCGTATGTATCTTGCAAATTTCTATGTCTCCCACCGACTAAGTCCGGATGGAATTGAAGCGTCTCTTGATGTGCTTGGTCCTCTTGTGAAATCTGGATTCCTTTGCTAAGGCAATTGCTCGATATTGTCACGAAAGATTTTCATTGGACCCGATGCACTAGGTATGACACCTAGATCGGATATGAACTCCTTCATCCGACTCCTTCATTAGCTGCTTCGAAGCTGCTATGTATTCCGCTTCACATGTAGATCCCTTCGACGCTTTGTTTAGAACTGCACCAACCGACAGCTCCTCCGTTTAGTGTAAATCGTATCCGGTCTGCGATTTAGAATCGTCGGATCGGTGTCAAAGCTTGCATCAACGTAACCGTTCACGATGAGCTTTTTGTCACCTCCATATCGAGAAACATATCCTTAGTCCTTTTCGGTATTTCAGGATGTTCTTGACCGCTGTCGATGATCCACTCTGGATTACTTTGGTACCTTCCGCTAGGCTTATAGCAAGGCACACATCAGTGCAGGTACACAGCATTGCATACATGATAGAGCCTATGGCTGAAGCATAGGAACATCTTTCATTTTCTCTCTATCTTCTGCAGTGGTCGGGCATTGAGTCTTACTCAACTTCACACCTTGTAACACGTGCAAGAACCCTTTCTTTGCTTGATCCATTTTGAACTTCTTCAAAATTTTGTCAAGGTATGTGCTTTGTGAAAGTCAATTAGGCGTCTTGATCTATCTCTATAGATCTTAATGCCCAATATGTAAGCAGCTTCACGAGGTCTTTCATTGAAAAACTCTTATTCAAGTATCCCTTTATGCTATCCGAAATTCTATATCATTTCCGATCAGCAATATGTCATCCACATATAATATCGAAATGCTCTGAGCTCCCACTCACTTTCTTGTAAATCTGAGGCTTCTCCAAAAGTGCAGACAAACCCAAATGCTTTGATCACACTATCAAAGCGTTTATTCCAACTCGAGATGCTTGCACCAGTCCATAGATGGATCGCTGGAGCTTGCACACTTTGTTAGCTCCTTTGGATCGATAAAACCTTACGGTTGCATCATATACAACTCTTCTTCCGTAAATCCATTCAGAATGCGTCTTTACATCCATTTGCCAAATTTCATAATCATAAAATCGGCAATTGCTAACATGATTCGGACGGACTTAAGCATCGCTTCTGGTGAGAAGGTCTCATCGTAGTCAATCCCTTGAACTTGCGAAAACCCTTTGCGACAAGTCGAGCTTTATAAACGATAACCTTACCGTCGCCGTCGGTCTTCTTCTTGAAGATCCACTTGTTTTCTATTGCTTGCCTACCCTCGGGCAAGTCAACCAAAGTCCATACTTTGTTTTCATACATGGATCCCATCTCAGATTTCATGGCCTCAAGCCATTTTGCGAATCTGGGCTCACCATCGCTTCTTCATAGTTCGTAGGTTCATCATGATCTAGTAGCATGACTTCGAGAACAGGATTACCGTACCACTCAGTGCGGATCTTACTCTGGTTGATCTCGAGGTTCTGCGGTAACTTGATCTGAAGTTTCATGATCAATATCATCAACTTCCTCACTACTTGGTGTAGGTGTCTCGAAACTGGTTTACGTGACGAACTACTTTCAAGTAAGGGAGAAGGTACTATTACCTCATCAAGTTCCACTTTCCTCCCACTCACTTCTTTCGAGAGAAACTCCTTCTCTAGAAAGGATCCATTCTTAACAACGAATGTCTTGCCTTCGGATCTGTGATAGAAGGTGTACCCAACTGTTTCCTTTGGGTATCCTATGAAGACACATTTTTCGATTTGGGTTCGAGCTTATCAGGTTGAAGCTTTTCACATAAGCATCGCATCCCCAAACTTTAAGAAACGACAACTTTGGTTTCTTGCTAAACCACAGTTCATAAGGTGTCGTCTCAGCGGATTTCGACGGTGTTCTATTCAGTGTGAATGCGGCTGTCTCTAGAGCATAACCCCAAAACGATAGCGGTAAATCTGTAAGAGACATCATAGATCGCACCATATCTAGTAAAGTGCGATTACGACGTTCGGACACACCATTACGTTGTGGTGTTCCGGTGGCGTGAGTTGCTAAACTATTCGCATTGTTTCAAATGTAGACCAAACTCGTAACTCAAATATTCACCTCCACGATCGATCGTAGAAACTTAATTTTCTTGTTACGATGATTTTCAACTTCACTCTGAAATTCTTTGAACTTTTCAAATGTTTCAGACTTATGTTTCATTAAGTAGATATACCCATATCTGCTTAAGTCATCTGTGAAGGTGAGAAAATAACGATATCCGCCACGAGCCTCAACATTCATCGGACCACATACATCTCAGATGTATGATTTCCAACAAATCTGTTGCTCTCTCCATAGTACCGAGAACGGTGTTCTAGTCATCTTGCCCATGAGGCACGGTTACTTAAGTGCCAAGTGATTCATAATCAAGTGACTCCAAAAGTCCATCGGTATGGAGTTTCTTCATGCGCTTTACACCGATATGACCTAAGCGGCGGTGCCACAAATAAGTTGCACTATCATTATCAACTCTGCATCTTTTGGTTTCAACATTATGAATATGTGTATCACTACTATCGAGATTCATAAAAATAGACCACTCCTCAAGGGTGCATGACCATAAAAGATATTACTCATATAAATAGAACAACCATTATTCTCTGATTTAAATGAATAACCGTCTCGCATCAAACAAGATCCAGATATAATGTTCATGCTCAACGCAGCACCAAATAACAATTATTTAGGTCTAAAACTAATCCGAAGGTAGATGTAGAGGTAGCGTGCCGACCGCGATCACATCGACTTTGGAACCATTTCCCACGCGATCGTCACCTCGTCCTTTCCGGTGTTAAGCAATCCGTAGTCCTGTTTGAGTTGCAAATATTAGCAATGAACCAGATCAAATACCAGTGCTCTGCGAGCTCTAGTAAGGTACACATCAATAACATGTATATCACATATACCTTTGTTCACCTTGCCATCCTTCTTATCCGCCAAATACTTGGGGCAGTTCCGCTTCGATGACCGATCGCTTGCGGTAGAAGCACTCGATTTCAGGTTTAGGGCCAGACTTGGGTTTCTTCTCTGAGCAGACAACTTGCTTGCTGTTCTTCTTGAATTCCCTTCTTCTTCCCTTTGCCTTTCTTCTTGAAACTAGTGGTCTTATTGACCATCAACACTTGATGCTCCTTTTTGATTTCTACCTCCGCAGCCTTTAGCATTGCGAAGAGCTCGGTATAGTCTTTACTAACCCTTGCATATTATAGTTCATCACGAAGCCTTTGTAGCTTGGTGGCGGTGATTGAGAATTCATCAATGACACAATCATCCGGAAGATTAACTCCCAATTGTGTCAAGTGATTGTAGTACCCGGACATTACGAGTATATGCTCACTAATGAACTATTCTCCTCCATCTTGCAGCTATAGAACTTATTGGAGACTTCATATCTCTCAATCCGGGCATTACATTGGAATATTAACTTCAACTCTGGAACATCTCATATGCTCCATGACGTTCAAAACGTCGTTGAAGTCCCGGTTCTAAGCCGTAAAGCATGGCACATTGAACTATAGAGTAGTCATCAGCTTTGCTCGCGAGACGTTCACAACATCTGGCGTTGCTCCAGCAGCAGAACTGTCACCTAGCGGTGCATCCAGGCGTAACTTCTTACGTGCAGCAATGAGGATGATCCTCAAATTCGGACCCGATCCGTGTAATTGCTACCATCATCTTTCAACTTTGCTTTCTCAAGGAACGCATTAAAATTCAACGGAACAACAAAGACGAGCCATCTATCTACAATCAAACATAAACAAGCAAGATACTATCGGTACTAAGTTCATGATAAATTTAAGTTCAATTAATCATATTACTTAAGAACTCCCACTTAGAAAGACATCTCTAGTCATCTAAGTGATCACGTGATCCAAATCAACTAAACCATAACCAATCATCACGTGAAATGGAGTAGTTTTCAATGGTGAACATCTTATGTTGATCATATCTACTATATGATTCACGCTCGACCTTTCGGTCTCCGTGTTCGAGGCCATATCTGCATATGCTAGGCTCGTCAAGTATAACCCGAGTATTCTGCGTGTGCAAAACTGGCTTGCACCCGTTGTAGATGGACGTAGAGCTTATCACACCGATCATCACGTGGTGTCCGCAGGCACGACGAACTTTGGCAGCGGTGCATACTGGGAGAACACTTCTTGATAATTTAGTGAGAGATCATCTTATAATGCTACCGTCAATCAAAGCAAGATAAGATGCATAAAGGATAAACATCACATGCAAATCAATATAAGTGATATGATATGGTCATCATCATCTTGTGCTTCATGATCTCCATCTTGCAGCACCACCATGATCACCATCGTCACCGGTAGCGACACCTTGATCTTCATCGCAGCATCGTTGTCGTCTCGCCAAACTTATGCTACTACGACTATCGCTACCGCTTAGTGATAAAGTAAAGCATTACAGAGCGATTGCATTGCATACAATAAGCGACAACCATATGGCTCCAGCCGATTGCCGATAACCGGTTACAAAACATGATCATCTCATACAATAAAATATAGCATCACGTCTTGACCATATCACATCACAACATGCCCTGCAAAAACAAGTTAGGCGTCCTCTACTTTGTTGTTGCAAATTTTACGTGGCTGCTACGGGCTTAAGCAAGATCCAGTCTCACCTCGCATCAAAACCACAACGATACTTTGTCAAATAGACTCCGTTTAACCTTCTCAAGGACGGGCGTAGCCACACAGTTCAACTAAAGTGAGAGAGACAGCACCCACCAGTCACCTTTAAGCAACGAGTGCTCACAGCGGTGAAACCAGTCTCGCGTAAGCGTCTGGCGTAATGTCGGTGCAGGCCGCTTCATCTCACAATACCGCTGAACCAAAGTATGACATGCTGGTAGGTAGTATGACTTGTATCGCCCACAACTCACTTGTGTTCTACTCGTGCAAAACATCAAACCATAGAAAAAACCTAGGCTCGGATGCCCTTTGTTGGGGAGCGTAGTAATTTCAAAATTTTCCTCGCACACGCAAGATCATGGTGATGCATAGCAACGAGAGGGGAGAGTGTTGTCTACATACCCTTGTAGACCCGAAGCGGAAGCGATCTGGCGTAGAGGAAGTAGTCGTCGCGTTCTCCTCGCGATCCGACCGATCCGGCGCCGTTACTCCGACGCCCCGAGTTCTTGACACACGTACAGCTCGATGGCGTCCCTCGTACTCGATCCAGCCGAGTGTCGAGGAGAGTTCGTCGGCCTGACGGCGTGGTGGCGATCTTGATGTTTCACGGCGCGAAGGCTTCGCCTAAGCTTCGCGACGGTATAACCGAGGTGGAATATGGTGGAGGGGGGCACCGCACACGGCTAAGGAACGATCTAAAGATCAAACTTGTGTGTTCAAGGTGCCCCCCTGCCCCGTATATAAAGGAGGGAGGGGGAGGCCGGCCGGCCTAGAGGAGGCGCTGAGGAGTCCTACTCCTACCGGAGTAGGACTCCCCCTCTTCCTAGTTGGAATAGGATTGGGGAGGAAAGAGGAAGGCGCGCCCCCCCCTCCTTGTCCTATTCGGACTGGGGGAAGAGGCGTGACCACCTCTGGCCGGCCCTCCTCTTCTCCTCGAGGCCCACCGAGGCCCATTTACTTCCGGGGTTCCGGTAACCTCCGGTACTCGAGAAATTCCGTTTTACTTGGAACCATTCGAACTCCAAACATAGGCTTCCAATATATCAATCTTTATGTCTCGACCATTCCGAGACTCCTCGTCATGTCCGTGATCACATCCGGGACTCGAACTCCTTGGTACATCAAAATATATAAACTCATAATAAGCATCATCGAAACCTTAAGCGTGCGGACCCTACGGTTCGAGAACAATGTAGACATGACCTAGAACTATTCACGGTCAATAACCAACAGCGGGACCTGGATGCCCATATTGGTTCCTACATATTCTCGAAGATCTTTATCGGTCGGACCGCATAACAACATCGTTGTTCCTTTGTCATCGGTATGTTACTTGCCCGAGATTCGATCGCGGTATCAATACCTAGTTCAATCTCGTTACCGGCAAGTCTCTTTACTCGTTCCGTAATACATCATCTCACAACTAACTCATTAGTTGTAGTGCTTGCAAGGCTTAAGTGATGTGCATTACCGAGAGGGCCGAGAGATACCTCTCCGACAATCGGAGTGACAAAACCTAATCTCGAAATCGCCAACCCAACATTTGCCTTTGGAGACACCTGTAGTACTCCTTTATAATCACCCGATTCGTTGTGGCGTTTGGTAGCACCAAAGTGTTCCTCCGTAAACGGAGTTGCATAATCTCATAGTTACGAGGAACATGTATATGTCATGGATAAAAGCGGTAGCAACATACTAAGCGATCGTGTGCTAAGCTAAGGGAATGGGTCATGTCAATCAGATCATTCTACTAATGATGTGACCTTGTTAATCAAATAACAACTCCTTGTTCATGGTCAGGAAACATAACCATCTTTGATTAACAAGCTAGTCTAGTAGAGGCATACTAGTGACATGTTGTTTTGTCTATGCATTCACACATGTATCATGTTTCCGGTTAATACAATTCTAGCATGAATGATAAACATTTATCATGAAATAAGGAAATAAATAATAACTTTATTATTGCCTCTAGGGCATATTTCCTTCAGAAACTTGGGTCCATCTAGAAGCAGTCGACAATGCCACACTGGAGAGATGGATGGCCGCGGTCACTGGGAACAAAGACAACCCTCGAGGAGCCAGGAGGATTCCGCCACTCGACCATTCTAGCACTCCAGACAAGGTATGCCCACTTTATTTCCAATTGTGATCTTGCCATACTTATTCTGCTTTCGCTACAAATTGGTCGATCGATCTTTATTTTGCTGTCTGTCAGGCCTTCACCGAACTATACTCGATGCCCAATGGAGCACAGACGCCGACTGAAGAAGAGGAATGAAGTGGGGGCGAAAGCCAGGAGGAGTGGGACTCGGACGCTGCTGATGATGATGATGACGACGACTCCGATGGGGAGGAAGAAGAGGAGGAGGAGGAGGAAGTTGCACCGCCTCGCTCGGAAAGGCGATCGAAGCTTGTCCATGACCCTGCAACTGAACGTGGCAAGGGGGTCGCGGCTGTCGCGCAGTCGACCAAGCGCCCTCGGACTACTACTCCGGCGCCGACTGAGAAGGCTCCGAAGCAATCTCGAATGGCGCCATCGAAGCCGGCGAAGGTCTTGCCAAAGATGAAGGTGTCGATCCCTACTATCTCAGGGTAATGATGTTGCTTGAGTCTTCTTGCTCTTCATGAGTTTATTTTTGGTCGACTCATGAGTTAACCGACTGATTTTTGGGGTTGCAGTGCTGCTACTTCTGATACCTCTGCCAGGGCTGACGATCATGAGATGGAAGATGCTGCTACCTCAAAACCTGGTATGACTCTCGTAATTCCGTCTTTTAGTCGATTGGCTCTTAGTCTCTAATTCTGATTCTTTCCTGTAGCTCCATCCAATGTCGTTATCACTCTTCCTGACGACGACGACGATGAGGAACCGTTGAAGCAAAGGAAGAGCAGGAAAGCATCTATTTGGCGGGTGACTCGGGGCGATGCCAAGACACGAGACACTGGTCGCGGAGGTGGAGAACACCACTCGGCACATCGTGTCTTTCGCGGTGCCATTGACGAGTGCTCACCCCGCGTCGTCGAGTGCTGCACAACCTTCACTCTTCTCGACCCACTCGTCCCGGAGGACCAAGCCGTTGTCTGCAAAAGAAGCGTCGCCAGCAGAGTCATGATGGAGCGGTGAAGGCCATCCGGGAGGCTAGCAAGGCAGCCTATGGCGCCATTCCGCTCTCGAGTAACGTTGGTCGATCGGTCACCGCTGTTACTGTTAGGATATGATGTCGAAGATTCTTCTTTTACAAATTCTTAGTAATTGTCCTACACCCACCGGGTGTGTCGATTGAAATTCGAACTAGTGGGGGCACGCTGAGTGCACCCACCGGTGTAATCCCAAGGCTATGGTGGATGGCTGGCGATCGACCATAGTCTTTATGTTTCAAACTTTTTCTTTCATTCGATTAGGTCGAACGGACTTTCAGACCAGTGGGGGCACGTTGAGTGCACCCACTGGGTGTAGTCCCCGAGACCGTGGTCGACTGCTGGCAGTCGGCTATAGTCTAAAGAATACGTCCTGTTTTTTTTTGTCAGTCGACTGGTCGACTCTTCCTTGATAGAACTAGTGGGGGCACGCTGAGTGCACCCACTGGGTGTATTCCCCGAGACTACGGTCGAATGTTTGTATTCGGCTGTAGTCTTAGAAACGTATGATTTTTCCTTAGTCACTCGGAAGTGAATTATCTTTGACATCTTGTCAATTGGTTCTTCGTAGAAATCCTGTGACCTTGCGGCTCGTTACACCGAGTTGGAGAACAAACATATCCAACTCGAGCTTGATCTGAAGCTGGTCCAGGAGAATTTGGCGAAGGCAAAGGAGGAGACCAAAGGTATGTTTGGTGAGGCCTCGACGACCGCTTTTGCCCCTCATTTGTTTCAAAGTCTGATCTTGTTGTAACTTTGCAGGCAAACTGAAGGAGGCCCAGAAGAAGAAAGACCTTGAGCTAGCTGAGATGCAGAAGACAGCTTTAGAGACGACCAAGCTCGCAGACGAGAAGTTGGCTTTGGTCACCAGGCTTGAAGAAGAGAACACCAATCTGAAAGCTACTCTTGCTATTGCCAACAAGGAGGTCAGTCGACTTAAAGCGATAAAGTTGTTCTGAATGACAAGGTCAGTGAGTTGGCGGGGAAGAGGAACGATCTGGAGGCTTATCTGGGCGGACTCGCCAAGAAGTTGTTCCTCATGCTCGAAGGTAATCCTTTGCACCAAACAAGTGAACTTTCCATTCGACCGTCGCCTTGACTCGGCGATTGTACTTGCAGAATTTTGCCAAAACTTTGAAGAGGAGACTGGTCGACTAGAACCAAACCTGGACCCCATCAACTCTCCGGTGAATGATGAAGTCGCCATGAACGTGTTCCGGCTCGAGTCTCGTGTTGCTGCTGTCATTGAGTATCTTGCAAGGCTGAAGGTCGCCACTTCCCGCATTGACACTACGCCTGGCCCGGGAGGCGGCTCCAAAATGACCTCGAGTCTCGATGACTCGACTAAACCACGATCCACGGTCGAGTGCGGAGTGGAAGAAGTCTTTTGCGGTGCGGTGCAGATGTCGCTCTGTGTCTGGCCCGAGTCCATTGCAAGGATGCGAGAAGACAAGTGGCGGCTCTTGGTGGCCAATACCAAGAAGCATGATTTCCGGTCTTTCATGGAGACTTTCATCGCCGCTGCCACTCGGATCGCGGATGGAATTGACCTTGATGAGTTTGTTGCGCCTTCCAGCCCTCCACAGGAGGGGTAAAAAACTTCTTGAGCTCGACACTTTAAATTTGCCTCGGTATGCCGAGTGATTTTGTAACCGATAAACCTTAACAGGCTTAGCGCCTGAGCACTTTCGGTTCTGTTAGGTATTTATCGGAACTTGGATTCGATGTTTGAATATGCTTGCATTTGGTTTGAAATGTCTTTTGCAGGTTAAAGCGAGATGCTTACTGCAATCGACTTATTCCCCAATTCACTTAGGCAGGCACTGGGCTACGGCTAAGCCCCCGAGTGGGAGGCATGCTCTCCACTCGGTAGGATTTTTCAAAACTTAGGCGAGCACTGGGCTGCAGCTAAGCCCCCGAGTGGGAGGTGTGCTCTCCACTCGGTAGGTTTTTCAAAACTTAGGCGAGCACTGGGCTGCGGCTAAGCCCCCGAGTGGGAGGTGTGCTCTCCACTCGGTAGGATTTTTCAAAACTTAGGCGAGCACTGGGCTGCAGCTAAGCCCCCGAGTGGGAGGTGTGTGTTGGGGAACGTAGTAATTTCAAAAAAATTTCCTACGCACACGCAAGATCATGGTGATGCATAGCAACGAGAGGGGAGAGTGTTGTCCACATACCCTTGTAGACCCGAAGCGGGCGATCTGGCGTAGAGGAAGTAGTCGTCGTTCTCCTCGCGATCCGACCGATCCGACACCGTTACTCCGGCGCCTCCGAGTTCTTGACACACGTACAGCTCGATGGCGTCCCTCGTACTCGATCCAGCCGAGTGTCGAGGAGAGTTCCGTCGGCCTGACGGCGTGGTGACGATCTTGATGTTTCACCGGCGAGGGCTTCGCCTAAGCTTGCATGACGGTATGACCGAGGTGGAATATGGTGGAGGGGCACCTGCGGCTAAGGAACGATCCGTAGATCAAACTTGTGTGTTCTAGGGTGCCCCCTGCCCCGTATATAAAGGAGGGAGGGAGGCCGGCCGGCCTAGGAGGGCGCCGGGAGGAGTCCTACTCCCACCGAGTAGGACTCCCCCTTCTAGTTGGAGTAGGATTGGGGAGGGGAAGAGGAAAGGGCGCCGCCCCCTCCTTGTCCTATTCGGACTGGGGGAGAGGCGTGGCCACCATGGCGGCCCTCCTCTTCTCTCTTGAGGCCCACCGAGGCCCATTTACCTCCGGGGTTCGGTAACCTCCGGTACTCGATAAATTCCTGTTTTCACCCGAACCATTCGAACTCCAAATATAGGCTTCAATATATCAATCTTTATGTCTCGACCATTTGAGACTCCTCGTCATGTCCGTGATCACATCCGGGACTCGAACTTCTTGGTACATCAAAATACATAAACTCATAATAAGCATCATCGAAACCTTAGCGTGCGGACCCTACGGTTCGAGAACAATGTAGACATGACCTAGAACTATTCTCGGTCAATAACCAATAGCGGGACCTGGATGCCCATATTGGTTCCTACATATTCTATGAAGATCTTTGTCGGTCAGACCGCATAACAACATCGTTGTTCCTTTGTCATCGGTATGTTACTTGCTCGAGATTCGATCGTCGGTATCAATACCTAGTTCAATCTCGTTACGGCAAGTCTCTTTACTCGTTCCATAATACATCATCTCACAACTAACTCATTAGTTGTAGTGCTTGCAAGGCTTGATGATGTGCATTACCGAGAGGGCCGAGATACCTCTCCGACAATCGGAGTGACAAAACCTAATCTCAAATCGCCAACCCAACATCGCCTTTGGAGACACCTGTAGTACTCCTTTATAATCACCCGATTCGTTGTGACGTTTGGTAGCACCAAAGTGTTCCTCCGGTAAACAGGAGTTGCATAATCTCATAGTTACGAGGAACATGTATAAGTCATGGATAAAAGCGGTAGCAACATACTAAGCGATCGTGTGCTAAGCTAATGGAATGGGTCATGTCAATCGATCATTCTACTAATGATGTGACCTTGTTAATCAAATAACAACTCTTTGTTCATGGTTAGGAAACATAACCATCTTTGATTAACAAGCTAGTCTAGTAGAGGCATACTAGTGACATGTTGTTTGTCTATGCATTCACACATGTATCATGTTTCCGTTAATACAATTCTAGCATGAATGATAAACATTTATCATGAAATAAGGAAATAAATAATAACTTTATTATTGCCTCTAGGGCATATTTCCTTGATCTCCCACTTGCACTAGAGTCAATAATCTAGATTACATAGTAATGATTCTAACACCCATGGAGTCTTGGTGCTGATCATGTTTTGCTCGTGGAAGAGGCTTAGTCAGCTGATGCGCAACATTCAGATCCGTATGTATCTTGCAAATCTCTATGTCTCCCACGGACTAAGTCCGGATGGAATTGAAGCGTCTCTTGATGTGCTTGGTCCTCTTGTGAAATCTGGATTCCTTTGCTAAGGCAATTGCTCGATATTGTCACGAAGATTTTCATTGGACCCGATGCACTAGGTATGACACCTAGATCGGATATGAACTCCTTCATCCGCACTCCTTCATTAGCTGCTTCGAAGCTGCTATGTACTCCGCTTCACATGTAGATCCCGCTCGACGCTTTGTTTAGAGCTGCACCAACCGACAGCTCCTCCGTTTAGTGTAAATCGTATCCGGTCTGCGATTTAGAATCGTCGGGATCGGTGTCAAAGCTTGCATCAGCGTAACCGTTTACGATGAGCTCTTTGTCACCTCCATATCTGAAAACATATCCTTAGTCCTTTTCGGTATTTTAGGATGTTTTTGACCGCTGTCGATGATCCACTCTGGATTACTTTGGTACCTCCTGCTAGGCTTATAGCAAGGCACACATCAGTGCAGTACACTGCATTGCATACATGATAGAGCCTATGGCTGAAGCATAGGAACATCTTTCATTTTCTCTCTATCTTCTGCGTGGTGGGGCATTGAGTCTTACTCAACTTCACACCTTGTAACACAGGCAAGAACCCTTTCTTTGCTTGATCCATTTTGAACTTCTTCAAAATTTTGTCAAGGTATGTGCTTTGTGAAAGTCCAATCAAGCGTCTTGATCTATCTCTATAGATCTTAATGCCCAATATGTAAGTAGCTTCACGAGGTCTTTCATTGAAAAACTCTTATTCAAGTATCCCTTTATGCTATCCAGAAATTCTATATCATTTCCGATCAGCAATATGTCATCTACATATAATATCGAAAATGCTCTGAGCTCCCACTCACTTTCTTGTAAATCTGGGCTTCTCCAAAAGTGCAGACAAACCCAAATGCTTTGATCACACTATCAAAGCGTTTATTCCAACTCGAGATGCTTGCACCAGTCCATAGATGGATCGCTGGAGCTTGCACACTTTGTTAGCTCCTTTGGATCGATAAAACCTTACGGTTGCATCATATACAACTCTTCTTCCGAAATCCATTCAGAATGCAGTCTTTACATCCATTTGCCAAATTTCATAATCATAAAATCGGCAATCGCTAACATGATTGAGACGGACTTAAGCATCGCTTCGGGTGAGAAGGTCTCATCGTAGTCAATCCCTTGAACTTGCGAAAACCTTTTGCGACAAGTCGAGCTTTGTAAACGATAATATTACCGTCGTCGTCGGTCTTCTTCTTGAAGATCCACTTGTTTTCTATTGCTTGCCTACCCTCGGGCAAGTCAACCAAAGTCCATACTTTGTTTTCATACATGGATCCCATCTCGATTTCATGGCCTCAAGCCATTTTGCGAATCTGGGCTCACCATCGCTTCTTCATAGTTCGTAGGTTCATCATGATCTAGTAGCATGATTTCCGAACAGGATTACCGTACCACTCAGTGCGGATCTTACTCTGGTTGATCTCGAGGTTCTGCGGTAACTTGATCTGAAGTTTCATGATCAACATCATCAACTTCCTCACTACTTTGTGTAGATGTCTCAGAAACCGGTTTCTGCGACAAACTACTTTCAAGTAAGGGAGAAGGTAATATTACCTCATCAAGTTCTACTTTCCTCCCACTCACTTCTTTCGAGAGAAACTCTTTCTCTAGAAAGGATCCATTCTTAGCAACGAATGTTTTGCCTTCGGATCTGTGATAGAAGGTGTACCCAACTGTCTCCTTTGGGTATCCTATGAAGACACATTTCTCCGATTTGGGTTCGAGCTTATCGAGGTTGAAGCTTTTTCACATAAGCATCGCATCCCCAAACTTTAAGAAACGACAACTTTGGTTTCTTGCCAAACCACAGTTCATAAGGTGTCGTCTCAGCGGTTTCGACGGTGTTCTATTCAGTGTGAATCGGCCGTCTCTAGAGCATAACCCCAAAGCGATAGCGGTAAATCTGTAAGAGACATCATAGATCGCACCATATCTAGTAAAGTGCGATTCACGACGTTCGGACACACCATTCGCGGTGGTGTTCGGGTGGCGTGAGTTTGAAACTATTCGCATTGTTTCAAATGTAGACCAAACTCGTAACTCAAATATTCACCTCCACGATCGGATCGTAGAAATTTAATTTTCTTATTACGATGATTTTCAACTTCACTCTGAAATTCTTTGAACTTTTCAAATGTTTCAGACTTATGTTTCATTAAGTAGATATACCCATATCTGCTTAAGTCATCTGTGAAGGTGAGAAAATAACGATATCCGCCACGAGCCTCAACATTCATCGGACCACATACATCTGTATGTATGATTTCCAACAAATCTGTTGCTCTCTCCATAGTACCGGAGAACGGGGTTCTAGTCATCTTGCCCATAAGGCACGGTTACAAAGTGCCAAGTGATTCATAATCAAGTGACTCCAAAAGTCCATCAGTATGGAGTTTCTTCATGCGCTTTACACCGATATGACCTAAACGGCAGTGCCACAAATAAGTTGCACTATCATTATCAACTCTGCATCTTTTGGTTTCAACATTATGAATATGTGTATCACTACTATCGAGATTCATCAAAATAGACCACTCCTCAAGGGTGCATGACCATAAAAGATATTACTCATATAAATAGAACAACCATTATTCTCTGATTTAAATGAATAACCGTCTCGCATCAAACAAGATCCAGATATAATGTTCATGCTCAGCGCAGCACCAAATAACAATTATTTAGGTCTAAAACTAATCCGAAGGTAGATGTAGAGGTAGCGTGCCGACCGCGATCACATCGACTTTGGAACCATTTCCCACGCGCATCGTCACCTCGTCCTTTGCGGTGTTAAGCAATCAGAGTCCCTGTTTGAGTTGCAAATATTAGCAGCAACCAGTATCAAATACCAGTGCTCTGCGAGCTCTAGTAAGGTACACATCAATAACATGTATATCACATATACCTTTGTTCACCTTGCCATCCTTCTTATCCGCCAAATACTTGGGGCAGTTCCGCTTCGGATGACCGATCGCTTGCGGTAGAAGCACTCGATTTCAGGCTTAGGTCCAGACTTGGGTTTCTTCTCTGAGCAGCAACTTGCTTGCTGTTCTTCTTGAAGTTCCTTCTTTTTCCCTTTGCCTTTCTTCTTGAAACTAGTGGTCTTATTGACCATCAACACTTGATGCTCCTTCTTGATTTCTACCTCCATGCCTTTAGCATTGCGAAGAGCTCGGTATAGTCTTTACTAACCCTTGCATATTATAGTTCATCACGAAGCCTTTGTAGCTTGGTGGCGGTGATTGAAGAATTACATCAATGACACAATCATCCGGAAGATTAACTCCCAATTGTGTCAAGTGATTGTAGTACCCGGACATTACGAGTATGTGCTCACTAACAGAACTATTCTCCTCCATCTTGCAGCTATAGAACTTATTGGAGACTTCATATCTCTCAATCCGGGCATTACATTTGGAATATTAACTTCAACTCTGGAACATCTCATATGCTCCATGACGTTCAAAACGTCGTTGAAGTCCCGGTTCTAAGCCGTAAAGCATGGCACATTGAACTATAGAGTAGTCATCGGCTTTGCTCGCGGGAGACGTTCACAACATCCGGTGTTGCTCGGCAGCGAGGCACGGCACCTAGCGGTGCATCCAGGGCGTAACTCTTACGTGCAGCAATGAGGATGATCCTCAAATTCGGACCCGTCCGTGTAATTGCTACCATCATCTTTCAACTTTGCTTTCTCAAGGAACGCATTAAAATTCAACGGAACAACAAAGACGAGCCATCTATCTACAATCAAACATAAACAAGCAAGATACTATCGGTACTAAGTTCATGATAAATTTAAGTTCAATTAATCATATTACTTAAGAACTCCCACTTAGAAAAACATCTCTCTAGTCATCTAAGTGATCACGTGATCCAAATCAACTAAACCATAACCGATCATCACGTGAAATGGAGTAGTTTTCAATGGTGAACATCTTATGTTGATCATATCTACTATATGATTCACGCTCGACCTTTCGGTCTCCGTGTTCGAGGCCATATCTGCATATGCTAGGCTCGTCAAGTATAACCCGAGTATTCTGCGTGTGCAAAACTGGCTTGCACCCGTTGTAGATGGACGTGAGCTTATCACACCGATCATCATGTGGTGTATGCAGGCACGACGAACTTTGGCAGCGGTGCATACTCGGGAGAACACTTCTTGATAATTTAGTGAGAGATCATCTTATAATGCTACCGTCAATCAAAGCAAGATAAGATGCATAAAGGATAAACATCACATGCAAATCAATATAAGTGATATGATATGGTCATCATCATCTTGTGCTTCGTGATCTTCATCTCCGCAGCACCATCATGATCACCATCGTCACCGGTAGCGACACCTTGATCTCCATCGTAGCATCGTTGTCGTCTCGCCAATCTTATGCTTCTCGACTATCGCTACCGCTTAGTGATAAAGTAAAGCATTACGAAGCGATTGCATTGCATACAATAAGCGACAACCATATGGCTCCTGCCGATTGCCGATAACCGGTTACAAAACATGATCATCTCATACAATAAAATATAGCATCACGTCTTGACCATATCACATCACAACATGCCTGCAAAAACAAGTTAGGCGTCCTCTACTTTGTTGTTGCAAATTTTACGTGGCTGCTACGGGCTTAAGCAAGAACCAGTCTCACCTCGCATCAAAACCACAGCGATACTTCGTCAAATAGACTCGTTTAACCTTCTCAAGGACCGGCGTAGCCACACTCGGTTCAACTAAAGTGAGAGAGACAGCACCCACGGTCACCTTTAAGCAGCGAGTGCTCGTGGCGGTGAAACCAGTCTCGCGTAAGCGTCTGGCGTAATGTCGGTGCAGGCGCTTCATCTCACAATACCGCTGAACCAAAGTATGACATCTGGTAGGTAGTATGACTTGTATCGCCCACAACTCACTTGTGTTCTACTCGTGCAAAACATCAAACCATAAAAACCTAGGCTCCGATGCCCTTTGTTGGGGAGCGTAGTAATTTCAAAAAATTCCTACGCACACGCAAGATCATGGTGATGCATAGCAACGAGAGGAGAGTGTTGTCCACATACCCTTGTAGACCAAGCGGGCGATCTGGCGTAGAGGAAGTAGTCGTGCGTTCTCCTCGCGATCCGACCGATCCCGACACCGTTACTCCGGCGCCTCGAGTTCTTGACACACGTACAGCTCGATGGCGTCCCTCGTACTCGATCCAGCCGAGTGTCGAGGGAGAGTTCCGTCGACCTGACGGCGTGGTGGCGATCTTGATGTTTCACCGCGCGCAGGGCTTCGCCTAAGCTTGCGGACGGTATGACCGAGGTGGAATATGGTGGAGGGGCACCAGACACGGCTAAGGAACGATCCGTAGATCAAACTTGTGTGTTCTAGGGTGCCCCCTGCCCCGTATATAAAGGAGGGAGGGGAGGCCGCCGGCCCTAGAGGAGGCGCCGGAGGAGTCCTACTCCCACCGAGTAGGACTCCCCCCTTCCTAGTTGGAGTAGGATTGGGGGAGGGAAGAGGAAGGGCGCCGCCTCCTCCTGTCCTATTGGACTGGGGGGAGGCGCGCGCGGCCACCCCTGGCCGGCCCTCCTCTTCTCCCTCGAGGCCCATTGAGGCCCATTTACCTCCCGGGGTTCCGTAACCTCCGGTACTCCGTAAATTCCTGTTTTCACCGGAACCATTCCGAACTCCAAATATAGGCTTCAATATATCAATCTTTATGTCTCGACCATTTGAGACTCCTCATCATGTCCGTGATCACATCCGGACTCGAACTTCTTCGGTACATCAAAATACATAAACTCATAATAACATCGCCGAAACCTTAAGCGTGCACGGACCCTACGGTTCGAGAACAATGTAGACATGACCTAGAACTATTCTCGGTCAATAACCAATAGCGGGACCTGGATGCCCATATTGGTTCCTACATATTCTACGAAGATCTTTGTCGGTCGGACCGCATAACAACATCGTTGTTCCTTTGTCATCGGTATGTTACTTGCTCGAGATTCGATCGTCGGTATCCAATACCTAGTTCAATCTCGTTACGGCAAGTCTCTTTACTCGTTCCGTAATACATCATCTCACAACTAACTCATTAGTTGTAGTGCTTGCAAGGCTTGATGATGTGCATTACCGAGAGGGCCCAGAGATACCTCTCCGACAATCGGAGTGACAAAACCTAATCTCGAAATCGCCAACCCAACATCGCCTTTGGAGACACCTGTAGTACTCCTTTATAATCACCCGATTACGTTGTGACGTTTGGTAGCACCAAAGTGTTCCTCCGTAAACGGAGTTGCATAATCTCATAGTTACGGGAACATGTATAAGTCATGGATAAAAGCAGTAGCAACATACTAAGCGATCGTGTGCTAAGCTAATGGAATGGGTCATGTCAATCAGATCATTCTACTAATGATGTGACCTTGTTAATCAAGTAACAACTCTTTGTTCATGGTCAGGAAACATAACCATCTTTGATTAACAAGCTAGTCTAGTAGAGGCATACTAGTGACATGTTGTTTGTCTATGCATTCACACATGTATCATGTTTCCGGTTAATACAATTATAGCATGAATGATAAACATTTATCATGAAATAAGGAAATAAATAATAACTTTATTATTGCCTCTAGGGCATATTTCCTTCAGTGTGCTCTCCACTCGGTAGGATTTTTCAAAACTTAGGCGAGCACTGGGCTGCAGCTAAGCCCCCGAGTGGGAGGTGTGCTCTTCACTCGGTAGGATTTTTGAAAACTTAGGCGAGCACTGGGCTGCAGCTAAGCCTCCGAGTGGGAGGTGTGCTCTCCACTCGGTAGGATTTTCCCGTTGTACTTGTGGCGTAGCTCGAAGGAGAGGGTTGCAGTCGACCTGCACCTCGTCCTCCTTGCGACCGCACGTTGTACTTGTGGCGTAGCTCGGAGGATAGGGTCGCAGTCGACCTGCACCTCGTCTTTCTTGCTACCGCACGTTGTACTTGTGGCGTAGCTCGGAGGAGAGGGTCGCAGTCGACCTGCACCTCCTCTTGCTACCGCACGTTGTACTTGTGGCGTAGCTCGGAGGAGAGGGTCGCAGTCGACCTGCACCTCGTCCTCCTTGCGGAGCGCACGTAGAATTTGTACTTAGGCGAGTACTTTGACTGCGGCTAAGCCCCCTAGTGGGATTCTGGCTCACCACTTGGTAGGATTTTATTGAAACTTAGGCGAGTACTTGGACTGCAGCTAAGCCCCCGAGTGGGAGTCTGGTTCACCACTCGGTATGATTTTATTCAAACTTAGGCGAGTACTTGGACTGCAGCTAAGCCCCTGAGTGGGAGTCTGGCTCACCACTCGGTAGGATTTTATTCAAACTTAGGCGAGTACTTGGACTGTAGCTAAGCCCCCGAGTGGGAGTCTGGCTCACCACTAGGTAGGATTTTATTGAAACTTAGGCGAAACGGATTCGCAGCTAAGCCCCCGAGTGGGAGGCTGGCTCACCACTCGGTAAGGATTTTTTTACAAACTTAGGCGAAACGGATTCGCAGCTAAGTCACCCACTGAGGGGGAAATTTTACTGAACAAATAAAAGTGACAAAAATCATTGGGGAAATTATGACACTATTATCTTGCAAAACATGGACTACAGAAGTACTTTTATTACAATTCATCCGAGTGAAAACTTAAGTGTAAAATGGGCGGAGTAGCTCCGCGTTCCAAGCTCGGGGCTCGTCGATATTGTGCTTGACGTTGTAGAGACGGTACGCTCCGTTGTGGAGAACCTTGGTGACGATGAAGGGTCCTTCCCAAGAAGGAGCAAGCTTGTGTTGTTTCTGTTGATCCACTCAGAGAACCAAATCTCCTTCCTGGAAGGCTCGACTCTTCACGTTTCTAGCATGGAAGCGACGCAAGTCCTGTTGGTAGATGGTCGATCGGATCAGAGCCATCTCTCTTTCTTCCTCTAAAAGGTCGACTGCGTCCTGCCGCGCTTGTTCCGCTTCAGCTTCGTTGTACAGCTCAACCCGAGGAGCATTGTGGAGCAGATCACTCGGCAAGACCGCTTCAGCTCCATAGACCAAGAAGAATGGAGTTCTTCCAGTCGACCGATTAGGCGTGGTCCGTAGACCCCAGAGCACTGAAGGAAGCTCGTCGACCCATGCTCCAGCCGCATGCTTGAGATCACGCATCAGTCGCGGTTTCAATCCCTTGAGGATCAAGCCATTGGCTCGCTCCGCTTGTCCATTCGACTGAGGATGGGCGACTGAAGCGTAGTCGACTCGAGTGCCTTGAGATGTGCAAAATGCTCTGAATTCCTCCGAATCGAAGTTCGACCCATTGTCAGTGATGATGCTGTGCGGGACTCCATATCTGAATATCAATTCCCTGATGAAGCTAACAGCAGTACCAGCGTCAAGGTTCTTGATGGGTTTAGCCTCAATCCACTTGGTGAACTTGTCGACTGCCTCCAGTACATGCATGAAACCGCTTCGACCTATCCTCAAAGGACCAACCATATCCAAACCCCAAACTGCAAAGGTCCAGACGAGTGGAATGGTCTTCAGAGCTGATGCAGGCTTGTGTGACATGTTGGAGTAAAATTGGCACCTTTCGCACTTGTCCACTATTTCTTTTGTCATCTCATTTGCCCTTGGCCAGTAAAATCCGGCTCGGTATGCTTTGGCCACGATGGTCCGAGAGGACGCATGATGGCCACAGGTCCCCGAGTGGATATCATCAAGGATGATTCGACCTTCTTCTGGTGTTATGCACTTCTGACCAACTCCAGTCGGGCTTTCTCTGTACAACTGTCCTTTGATCATGGTAAAGTCTTTGGATCGACGGACGATCTGTCGAGCCTCTTCCTTGTCCTCCGGGAGCTCTTTTCTCAGGATATACGCAATGTATGGAACTATCCAGTCGGTAGTGATCACTAAAACCTCCATGACCAAGTCGACCACTGCTGGGACTTCAACTTCAGTCGGATCTGTGGCACTCTTGGGCTGCGGAGCTTCTTCGGTGAAAGGATCTTCTTTGACTGATGGAGTATGGATATGCTCCAGGAACACACCACTGGGAATGGCTTCTCTTTTGGAACCTATCTTCGCCAAATCATCAGCCGCTTGATTTTTCAGTCGGGGTATATGATGGAGCTCTAACCCCTCAAACTTCTTTTCTAGCTTCCTCCTCGCATTGCGATATCCAGTCATGGCTGGGCTTCTTACGTCCCACTCCTTCATCACTTGGTTGACCACCAAATCTGAGTCGCCATAAACTATAAGGCGACGGACGCCGATTGAAATGGCCATGCGCAACCCATACAAAAGGGCCTCGTATTCTGCCTCAATGTTGGAGGAATCAAAGTGAATCTGGAGCACATATCTGAGCTTATCTCCTCTGGGGGAAACCAGGACAACCCCAGCACCGGAACCATTCAACATCTTAGAGCCGTCAAAGAACATGGTCCAATGCTCCGAGTGAACTTGAGCCGGCTGCTGTTGTTCAATCCACTCGGCAAGGAAATCTGCTATTGCTTGGGACTTAATGGCTTTCTTTGCCTCAAACTTGATATCAAGGGGAAGAAGTTCAATCGCCCATTTCGCCACTCGACCAGTTGCCTCTCACAGTGTGCGAATCTCTGAAAGTGGGCGTCGTGACGAATCGTAATGGAATGATCGGAGAAATAATGAGCAACCTTCTTCGTGGTCATGTAGATCCCATACACAAGCTTCGATAATGAGGATATCTTTGCTTTGATGGAGTCAAAACTTGAGACGAGATAGTACCTTTGGCGCTGAACTTCAAGGCTTTCCTTCTTCTTCCCGCCGACCGTAAATCTTGTCTTGACGACTTGTCTTGTGGCTGCTATATAAAGCAACAGAGGCTCTTTGTCTTGATGGAGCAGCAAGCACCGGCTGGGTGGAGAGCGAGCTTTTAGCTCGACAAACGCTACATCAGCTTCGGAGTCCACTCGAACTTGTCGCCTTCTTCATCGATCGGTAAAGAGGCAATGCCTTTTCACCGAGTCGTGAGATGAATCGACTTAATGCGCCAAGCATCCATAAGCTCGGACATCGTGCACCCGCGCGGGCGTTTCATTCGAGATATAGTTCCAAATTTTTTTGGGTTAGCGTCGATTCCTCGTTCGAAACGAAAACCGAGTAACTTGCCACCAGAACTCCGAATGTGCACTTTGATGGATTGAGCTTGATATCATACCTCCCGAGGTTGGCAAATGTTTGGCGAGGTCGATCGGTGGGTCGGAACCCTTTCGCGACTTGACCATGATATCATCCATATCGCTTCCACATTCCGACTGATTTGGTGAGCAAACACTTCAATCATTCGCATGAGCGTGGCTCGGCATTCTTGAGGCGAATGGCATGGTGATATAGCGAAGCACCGAATGGAGTGATGAAAGCTGTTTTTATCTCATCGGGTCCGTACAGACGGATCTGATGGTACCCGGAATAGGCGTCTAGAAAAGACAATCTCTCGCATCCCGCAGTCGAGTCAGCAATTTGATCAATGCGAGGAAGAGGAAAATGATCTTTCGGGCAGGCCCGATTGATGTGCTTGAAATCAATGCACATTCGCAGTGAGTTGTCCTTCTTAGGAACCATGACAACATTGGCGAGACACTCGGAGTGGTATATCTCTCGGATAAATCCTGCCGCCAATAGTCGAGCCACCTCCTCACCAATAGCTTTTCTCTTCTGGACGGCGGACCTTCGAAGATGTTCCTTGACTGGTTTTGCTGCTGAGTCGACTCTAAGGCGATGCTCAGCCATCCCTGAGAACACCGGCATGTCGGTGGCTTCCATGCAAAGATGTCCCAGCTTCTCACGGAGGAACCGGATGGCGCTTCTTCCTATTTTGGGTCGAGTGTTGTGGAGATATGGGTCGGAGCTGCATTGGGGTCGGTCGGGTGAATGTGGGCGGGCTTCGTCTCACGGGGCGATCAAATCTTGACTCTGTGGCAGGCTTCTTGGCTCGCAGCAAATCACTCGGATCTGCATTTTGCGTATATCCTTCTAGCTCGACCGCTGTCACCTGGGAATCGGCAATCTTTGAGCCTTTCTGGAAACACTCTTCTGTTTTTTTCCGATCCCTAGTGACAGTGATCACGCCTTTAGGGCCGGGCATCTTCAGTTTGAGGTACACGTAACATGGTCGAGCCATGAACCGTGCGTAGGCTGGTCTCCCCAAAATAGCGTGGTAAGCGCTTTGAAAATCCATGACCTCAAACGTCAGCTTCTCTTTGCGAAAATGCTTCGAATCACCGAACACCATGTCCAGAGCTATTTGGCCGAGTGACTCGGCTTTCTTTCTTGGTATAACTCCATGGAAACTCATGTTGCTAGTGCTCAGTTGGGACATCGGAATGCCCATTCCTTTCAGCGTGTCCGCATACAATAAGTTCAGTCCACTACCACGGTCCATTAGCACCTTCGTCAGTCGAGTGCCTTCGACAACCGGGTCGACCACCAAAGCTTGCCTCCCAGGGGTGGCTATATGAGTCAGGTGATCGGACTGGTCGAATGTAATGGGAGTTTGGGACCATCTCGAGATAGCGGGTGTCGCCGGGCGTCAAGTTCACCTCACGGTTAATAACCTTCAGTCGGCTCTTGCTTTCCACATCCGCAAAGATCATCAGAGTGGAGTTAACATGAGGATATCTGCCCTCACTGTCCTCCTTGTCTTCGGCTTTGTCCGACTCCTTTTCCTTGTCCTTGGGCTGTTTACCTTGGAACTGCTGGATCAGGAGTCGACACTGGCGAGTGGTATGCTTCGGGTAGATGATATTACCCTCTTCGTCTTTCTTCGTGTGGATGTGGCACGGCATATCCATCACGTCATTTCCTTCTTTATCCTTCACCTTCTTGGGGTTCCAGGATCCTTTGGGTTTTCCCTTGAACTTGCCCTGAGTCACGGCCAGAGCCTCCCCAGGAGCCGCCGGTTCGGCCTTCCGCTTCTGCTTCCGACTGGAGTTTCCCTTCTCCGACTGACTCGGCTTGTATTTGCCGCTGCGGAGTCAGTCCTCCTCTTCACCATTAGCATACTTGGTGGCAATTTCCATCATCCGACTCAGGGTCATATCTCCGGTCCACCCAAACTTCAGACTTAACTCTCTGTTCTTGACACCATCCTTGAAGGCGCAGACTGCCTGATGATCAGACACGTTCTCCACGGTATGATGCAAAGTAATCCACCTCTGAATGTACTCTCTTAAGGTTTCATTCGACTTCTGCACGCAGACTTGCAGCTCTGTCAACCCAGCTGGTCGCTTACAAGTTCCCTCAAAAGTCTTGACGAACACTTGGGAAAGATCTTCTCAAGTGTAAATACTGCTTGGAGTCAACTGATTCAACCACGCTCTGCCCGAACCTTCCAACATGAGTGGTAAGTGCTTCAGAGCTACCTCGTCATTCCCGCCGCCGATCTGTACAGCCACTCGGTAGTCCTCAAGCCAAGTTTCAGGCTTAGACTCACCGGTGAACTTGCTTACTCCAGTCGCCAACCTGAAGTTGGGGGGAATCACCGCGGCTCTGATAGCCCTGCTGAAACATTCCGGACCAGAAACATGCACTCGGCTGCTAGTGGGCGCGTCTCTGTCATGGCCACCCCGATGAGCCCTGTTCCGATCGACCAGGCCTTGCACGATGATGGATCGTGCGTCGAAGCTTTGGTTCCCGGGTCGACGAGCTCTTCGCCCCTGCACCGAGTTGGCGCTTGTCATCTTCTTTGCCGAGGCGTGGGACCCGCCTCTCGGAGGAGGAGTGGGCACTCGACGCCTATCCTCACGATCGTATCGATCACCATATTGGTCGTGTCGATGCTCGCGTCCTTCACGCCGCGGAGGCGATCTGGGGCTATGAGCCGACTGAACCATATTCGCAGCGACGGATCGACTGTGAATTCTGTTGCGTGACTGCGACACCGCTGAATTCTGATCTCCTGCTGCCCGGAGCAAATCTCTGATCTGCATCAAGCCACTGCCAGCCTCCGACTGAGAGGGCTGGATTGACTCTGCTATACGGGTTGCACCTGCTAAATTCTGAATCGGGGTTCGATATACTTGAGTCGGCGGGAAGAGTTGACATCGACTGGAGTCGGGCACTCGTTGCTGCGCGCGCTCGTCGAGTGCTCGCTGGAGGTTCTCCAGACGAGCGCGTTCAGCCAAGTTGGCCAAATGTGCCTCCTCCAAGGCGCGAGCCTCGGGGGTTTCTCCTGCGATGGGAGTATGCAGGGCATCCATGTTCCTGCGGCGAAGTTCTTCCCTTTGCAGGGAATTAAATGGTTCGGGTTGGTACTCCTCATAGACTTGAGCGGGGTCGCCTCCGCCGTCTACCCCGTCGCCGCGGGGGTAGCCGGGAGGACTACGAGGTCCGTCGACCATCAAGACCTCCGCCGCTGGATCAATGCTATCACACTCGGATGCAGTCTCTACGGAGCCAGTCGACAGATCGAACAGGGCGTAGAGGGATTCGTCGGGCTCGATTGCCGCGACTTGGGTGGTGGCCGTCTAGCGAGCCACCGCGTGCCTCACCCACCGCTGGAGCCTCGATCGACCAGATCGCTTGGGTTGGCGGGAAATAGGGAGGGTGGACGATAGGGGAGTCGACCGATACGGGGTCGACGGTTGCCGCAGCAGAACGCCGCAGACACATGCACGAAAATGCGTCGCACCGCGGACGGGGAGCGCATCGATGTCGAGTGGAGCCTCCTGAAGCCAAGCAGAGTCGTCGGTGATGAAGATGAGAGCGCCGAGACGGATCTCGCGGCCCTCGACCAAAACTCCACCAGCAACCATGATGAAAGTAATCGAAGAATTGCAACTTCTCCAAAAATCGCTAAGACACCTGCCCCACGGTGGGCGCCAACCGTCGTGGTTCTAAGTCCGCGATGAGAATGGGGGTAGGTATGGAGAGGCAAGATCCTAGCTATGGAGCAGTTGTGAACACAAGGATGTACGAGTTTAGGCCCTTCTCGGAGGAAGTAACAGCCCTAGGTCTCGGAGCCCGGAGGCGGTCGACTGGATTATGTGTGTACGGATTACAGGGGTGCGAATCCTTTACACTGAGGAGGGGGGTGGCTTATATAGTGTCCGTCAGACCCCTCCGACACTCAGTAATGCAGGGTTTAAAGTACATTAAGTCTAGGCATTACTGGAAACGCCTTACATAAAGTGTCCTAAATACCATAAAGACTACTTAATTACAGACCGTTACGCTGCAGAGTGGTTCTTGATCTCCTGGTGGTCGAGTGAGTCTTCATGGTCGAGTCCTTCGAGTCCGTCGAGTGAAGTATCTCTTGGTCGACGGGAAGGCAGTTTCTTCTGAGGGTGTCCTTGGGTAGGGTACTTAGATCAGGTCTATGACCCTACCCTAGGTACATGACTTCATCAGCGGCTATAATGATGTGTCGTGCAACGACGGTTGTGTTCTACTTCCAACAGCACACAACCAGCAAGGCCAATGGCATGTCGCTCCTCCACGTCTCCCGCGCGGATAAAGGCGCCGACGGTGAGGCTCCGGTAGTGCGCATCCCAACCCCGAACAAGAACGCCAAGGCAAACGAGGGAGAGGCGCCACTCATCCACTTCTCCTGCACGGACAAGGCTACCAACACCGATGGTGGTGATGCGTCGCTCCTCCACCCCTTCTGCTTGGACAAGGGGGGCGATAGTGAACCTTTGCTCGTGCGCATCACCTGCGTGGACAAGGACAAGGACGTTGAGGGTGGGGCGCCGCTCCTACACAACTCCTCCGTAGACACGTCCGTCAACGCCGCGGCAGCTCACCACTTGTGCGCGTCTCCTGCTTGGATAGTGTGCCGACGGTGAACCTACGCTCGTGCGAATCACTTGTGTGAACAAGGACAAGGCATCGAGGACAAGGCCTCACTTGCACGGACAAGGTGACTGATGGCGGGGCAGACAATGGAGCCAAGGCTGGGTCATGCCCAGGCAATGACGCGGTGTGAAGGGTTAGGAAGACGGCCCAAGCCGGAGGCAAGGAACCTGTTCCACGATGTGCACCGAAGACCCAACTACAAGTACCCATTGTAGATTAGAGACGGCGAGGACAAGTCTCAGTGGCTCGGTGTTGCAATTCGACACTCCAGAATCGATCACAAAATTGCATAAACACACACGCATAAAAAACTAACAGTGAAAGGCCCTTTTCGTGCCCTTTTTTCCCTCTCTTATTTCTTTTCTGTTTTATCCGCATATAATCTTGCAAAGCCTCATGTTTGTATATATCTGCACAAAGCTGATGCACTTAAACCTGTTGAAGATATGGTTGTGCATGTATATTGTATATCTTAGCCCACCTCCTCGTCCTTGTATAGTTGTGGTCGAGACCCACTTTGTACACCCATATATACGTGTGTTATGCACCGATCAATACATCGAGTTGCATTGCCAAAGTAATATCTCTCAACATGGAACCATACCAACGATCCTAACCCTAAACCTGCCGCCGCCGCCGCGATCTCCATCGCAGCTGCCGCCGCCGCACCTCACCGCCGCTGCCACACCCTGCCACCGCTGCCGCCGCCCGTGTCCCACCCGCCACCTTTCTTCACCCTCCCTGCTTTCGCTACCCCTCCTCTAACCCTAACCTCCGATCCGCCGCTGTTCCACATAGCCGCCGCCATCCCTAGCCGCCGCACCCTCCTCCCGAGAAGCACCATACCTTCCCTCATCCCGAGCCGCCATGGAATCTCCCAGTTCCTCCGTCTCCACCCGCACCACCCGCACCAACCCGTTCGCCGGTCCCGACCCCGTCCTCATCCGTGATCTCAATATCCTCGGTCCGGTTTTCGTCATCCTTGATCACACACCTCCACCTACTATACATGGAAGACGTATTTCTCCCTTGTGTTCCATGAGTACAATCTCCGGGATCACGTCGATGGCTCAGTGGACTCCCGCTTCATGGAGAACGATGATGAGTGGATGACCATCGACGCCACCCTCATCCGCTGGTTCCACACGGTGGTCTCCGCCGAGGATGATGCTCACGCCGTCTGCACCAAGCTCAACGGCCTCTTCACCGACAACATGCTTCAGTGCAAGGTTTTCTTGCACGGCGAGTTTTTTGGGTGTTAGCAGTACGACTCTTCCACTGACGACTATTGCGTACGCCTCAAGAAGCTTGTCGATAAGCTCCGCGACCTCGGTGAGAAGGTCTTTGACAAGCTTCTTCTTAGCACGCTCATCGCCGGCCTGAACGACGACTTCGGGAACGCTGCCTCCAACCTCCCCCTCATCACCTATCCGACTTTTCCCAAGGTCGTGGCGTACCTGAAGCTCGAGGAACGCAGGACAAAGATGGCGCACACTCGGGCCACTCACACGGCCCTCACCGCCGGCCCCCGAGGTGGTGCCCCGCCCACCGCCCCACCTCCTCAGCCGCGGCTTGGCCCAGGCCCCTACCAGGAGCTGCCCCCGCCAGGGTTCCCGTTCCCGCAGCCGCCGGCTCCCCAGCCGGCCCCCACCGATCACCGCCGTGGCGGCCACATTGGCCGCACGCCATAGCAGTAGCCGGCCGCCACCCAGGGCAGGGCCCCCCGCCAGCAGCAGCAGCCGCACCAGCCAGCGTCGTGGCAAGCCAGCGAAAACCCCTGGACGGGGGTTGTTCACGCGTACTCCATGTCTGTACCGCGCGCCCCCGTCCTCGGCTTCTTCGAAGCCCGTCTGTCCACTCATCAAGCGCTCCATGCGGCCCCTCAGCCGTACGCGCCCGTGCTACCTTACGACCACTCCGTGCCCTACGGGGCGCCTCCTCCGGCTGGTGGGTACCCCCGCTCC
Organism: Aegilops speltoides; assembly: GCA_021437245.1. Lineage (NCBI taxonomy): Eukaryota > Viridiplantae > Streptophyta > Magnoliopsida > Poales > Poaceae > Aegilops > Aegilops speltoides. The sequence goes on along the minus strand of CM038143.1, from coordinate 570,793,400 downwards.
TCGCGACGCCACCACCACAGCCGCAGCCTTCGGCTCTGGCGCTTCCACCGGCACCCTGGGATCCGCGCTCCTAGTGGCTCTCCACTCCACTCCCATGCCGCAACAGTACACCGGTGGTGGCGACTGGTACATGGACATAGGAGCCATGACTCACATGGCCTCCAACCCCGGTAACCTTCTCGCCGCCCAACCCATTCAAACCACTGCTCGCATTACCGTGGGTGACGATTCTTCCATGCCCATTACTCATGTTGGTCATGCTGCTTTTCCATCTAACTCCATGCCTTTATCACTTTCTAATATACTTGTCTCTCCTGACATTATTAAAAACCTTGTTTCCATTCGTTCTTTTACACGTGAAAATCCGGTCACCGTTGAATTTGACATGTTTGGATTTTCTGTTAAGGATGCCCGTACCCGGATGGTGCTTCACCGATGTGACAGCCCCGACGAGCTCTACCCAGTCCACTCATCCACCTCCTCCATCGCTGCACCCATGGTGCTTTCCACTAGAGTGGACCTCTAGCATGCTCGAATAGGACATCCCAACCCAGCCACCCTTCATCATATTCTTCGGAGTTTTTCCTTCACTTGTAATAAGATCGACGATCACACTTGTCATGCCTGTCGTCTCGGCAAACATGTTCGTCTTCCATTTAGCACTTCATCGCATGTTGCATCATACCTGTTTGAGTTAATTCATAGTGATGTTTGGAACTCTCCTGTTGCAAGCAATACGGTCTATCTTTATTATCTTGTTATACTTGATGATTTTTTGCACTATGTGTGGACCTTCCCGTTACGGCGAAAGTCGGATGCTGTTGCCACTCTCACCACATTTTACTCTTATGTCTTCACACAGTTTGGACGTTCCATCCATGCGTTGCAAACAGACAACGGGAGGGAGTTTGATAATCTTGCCATCCGCAACCTTCTCACCACACACGACATGATCTTTCGTCTTACTTGCCCATATACTTCGCAACAGAATGGGCGCACTGAGCGCGTGCTCTGCACTCTGAATAACTGCGTCCGCACGCTTCTCTTTCATGCCAACAAGCCCCGTGGTTTTGGCCCGACGCGCTTGCCACCGCATCACTTCTCATTAACATCCGCCCTTGTCGCACTCGTGGGAATTTTGCGCCTGACCGCCTCTTGTTTGGCATGCCACCCTCCTACGATGAGCTACGCATCTTCAGTTGCTTGTGCTACCCTAGCATCGCTTTCACTACTCCGCATAAGCTCGCTCCTAGGTCTTTGTCCAGCATCTTTCTTGGCTATCCACCCAACACCAAAGGCTACCGCTGCTATGATCCTATCTCACATCGGGTGATCACTTCCCGACACGTTCACTTTGATGAGAAGGTTTTTCCGTTTTAGCAGGTACCTTCGGATGTTGCGGCCTTGCGCCCTTCCAGTGGTCCTATGGTGAGCTTTCCAAGTGAAGGCCGCTCGAGAGCATCTCTTGGGCCACCTCCTGGCTTTGAGGGCGCCCATCGCACCGCGGGTCGAGTCCCTTCTCGTCTGCCTGCCTCAGGGGCCGTGCCCTCATACGTCTCCGTCGTATCTATAATTTTTGATTGTTTCATGCCAATATTATTAAACTTTTACATACTTTTGGCAACTTTTTATATGATTTATTTCTACTAACTTACTTATCTAGTGCCCAGTGCTAGTTCCTATTTGTTGCATGTTTTTGTATCGCAGAAAATCCATATCAAACGAAGTCCAAACGTGATGCAACTAAACGGAGAATTATTTTGGAATATTTGTGAATTTTAGGAGTTGGAATCACCGCAAACGGAGGCCCACACGGACCACGAGACACCAGGGCGCGCCCCAGGCCCCTGGCGCGTGGTGGTGGGTGCTGCCCTCCTCGAACCTTGGTTGGATCTCTACTTCAGGCGCAAGAAAGCTTATATCCGAAAAAAAATCGTATAAAAAGATCAGCGCAATTGGAGTTACGGATCTCCGGGAATATAAGAAACGGTTTTTGGTCAGATCTAGGAGCGCGAAACAGAAGAGAACAGAGAGGGAGATCCAATATTGGAGGGGCTCCGGCCCCTCCGCCTCCATGGAGGCCAAGGACCAGAGGGGGAACCCTCCTCCCATCTAGGGGGGAGGCCAAGGAAGAAGAAGAAGGAGGGGGGCTCTCTCCCCCTCTCTCCCGGTGGCGCCGGAGTGCCGTCGGGGCTAGGATCGTGACGGCGATCTATATCAACAATCTTGCTACCGTCAACACCAACTCTCTCCCCCTCTATGCAGCGGTGTACCACCCCTTCTCCCCGTTGTAATCTCTACTTAAACATGGTTCTCAACTCCATATACTATTTCCCAATGATCTATGGTTATCCAATGATGTTTGAGTAGATCCGTTTTGTCCTATGGATTAATCGTGATCTTGGTTGGTATGATAGTATATTTTATTTATGGTGCTATCCTACGGTGCCCTTCGTCTCGCGCAAACGTGAGGGAGCCCCATTGTAGGGTGTTGCAATATGTTCATGGTTTGCTTATTGTCAGTGTTGCGGGGGTGACAGCACCTAAACGCGGATAAGTGGGTTATGGCGTATGGGAGTAAAGATGACTTGATACTTAATGCTATGTTGGGTTTCATGACCTTAATGATCTTTATTAGTTGCGGATGCTTGCTAGAGTTCCAATTATAAGTGCATATGATCCAAGTAGAGAAAGTATGTTAGCTCATGCCTCTCCCTCATATAAAATTACAAGAATGATTACCGGTACTTGTTATCGATTGTCTAGGGACAAATGACTTTCTTGTTGACAAAAGCTATCTACTTTTACTACCTTCCATTTTATTCATAGTTTTATTCTCGCAAAGTACCATAGTTTTATTCTTGCAAAATAGTTTCATACTTGTTCTAGGTAAAGCAAACGTCAAGTGTGCGTAGAGTTGTATCGGTGGTCGATAGAACTTGAGGGAATATTTGTTCTGCCTTTAGCTCCTCATTGGGTTCGACACTCTTATTTATCGAAGAAGGCTACAAACGATCCCCTATACTTGTGGGTTATCACGCCCCTCCTCGGGTCAGCATTCCCGACCCCGGTGCCTTCGGCGCCCCCGGTGCCCGCGGCGTCTCCGGCACCCTCGACTCCCCCAGCGTCCCTGGAGTCCTAGGCGCCCCTACCGCCCTCGGCGTCTTCGACGCCCTCGGTGTCTCGCTCGGCCGACCCGGCCTCGGAGGCGGCGGCCTCATCATCGTCCTCACCCGCCGCCGCCCCGGACCAGTTGCCCCGCCCAATGACTCGCTCTCGCGCTGGCACTCTTCGCTCGAGCATGCGGTATATCAGCGATGAGTACCTTCTCGCTGCTTCCACCTCTAAGCCGTCTCCTCTCCCATCGTCAGCTCGAGCCGTCCTCCGGGATCCTCATTGGCTCTCTACGATGCAGGAAAAGTTCGATGCTCTCCAGCGGAACCACACCTGGCAGCTCGTCCCTCGATCGCCTCGTGCCAACATCACCACGGGCAAGTGGGTCTTCCGGCACAAGACTCATCCGGACGGTACTCTCGAGCGCTACAAAGCTTGTTGGGTTGTTCGGGGCTTTCAGCAACGCGCGGGTGTGGACTTTACTGACACTTTTTGCCCCGGTTGTTAAACCGGGCACGATCCGCACCATGCTCCACTTAGCTGTCTCTCGTGCCTGGCCCATGTATCAGTTGGACGTTTCCTATACCTTCTTGCACGACCACCTCGCTGAGCAGGTGTTCTGTGAGCAGCCCACTGGCTTCGTCGACGCCGCGCATCCTGACCACGTGTGCTTGCTCTCCCGTTCCCTTTACGGGTTGAAGCAGGCGCCCCGGGCCTGGTACCAGCGCATCATTGTGTTCCTGTAGACGCTTGGATTCACATCCACTCGCTCCGATGCGTCCCTCTTCGTTTATCATCATGGAGCAGCCACAGCCTACCTATTGCTCTATGTCAACAACATCATCCTAACAGTATCCACTGCCGAGCTTCTTCAGCGGCTCACTGCTCGTCTTCGCGATGAGTTTGCCCTCAAGGACTTGGGGCCCCTACACTATTTCCTCGGCATCGAGGTGGTTCAACGGCCAGATGGGTTTTTCCTGCACCAGCAGCGGTATGCCCATGAGCTTCTTGAGCGTGCTGGCATGCTTAATTGCAAGCCCGCCGCCATGCCTGTCGACACCAAGGCCAAGGTTTCAGCTCTGGAGGGCTCTCCCGCATCCGATGCGGCCTTCTACTATCGTCGGCGCTCTGCAGTACCTGACCCTGACACACCCCGATTTGCAGTATGTTGTTCATCAGGTTTGCCTTCACATGCACTCTCCACGTGACTCTCATTGGACCTTAGTGAAGCGTATCCTCCGTTACATATGCGGCACCCCATCCTTGGGACTCACGCTGACGGCCTCCGCCTCCACCAACCTCGTCGCCTATTCTGATGCAGACTGGGCTGGTTGCCCGGACACACGGCGCTCCACCTCGGGCTACTGTGTCTACCTTGGGCCTTCGCTGATCTCGTGGTCGTCCAAGCGACAACCCATGGTGTCCCGCTCGAGTGCCGAGGCAGAGTATCGGGCAGTGGCTAATGTCGTTGCCGAATGCTCTTGGCTTCATCAACTGCTCCAGGAGTTGCTTTGTGAAGTTCACAAGGCCACGCTCGTCTACTGCGATAACGTCTCCGCCATGTACCTCTCCACCAACCCAGTCCATCATCGTCGAACGAAGCATATTGAGCTCAACATTCACTTTGCTCGCGAGCAGGTGGCTCTTGGGCGCATCCGGGTCCGTCATGTCCCAACGGCGCAACAGTTCGCCAATGTGATGACGAAGGGATTGCCTACTTCCGTATTTGAGGAGTTCAGGTCCAGTCTCTGCGTCTCCGGCAACACTTCGATTGCGGGGGTTGAGGTCGAGGCCCACTTTGTACACCCATATATACGTGCGTTATGCACCGATCAATACATCGAGTTGCATTGCCAAACTAATCTCTCTCAACAAAACCTATCTGTACTTGCTTCGAGTCCAAACCGGGCTCGGCTTAATACACCTTAACTAATTAGACAATAGTTTCTTTGAAAGTCTTATCTAAACTCTTCCGACTGAATATGAGAAAGCCTATAAAACTATGAGCTAGTATCATTTCTTTATTATAGATTGAGGTCTTCTTCGGACTTGATGCACAAATAGATGGAATAGTAGCAAATAGTTTGACGATTGGCCATACCTGTCATAATCACGCTTAATATTTGTCAAGCGAGTAATCGATGTGTTTTTGTAAAAAAAAAAAATGCAACACTGGTAATTTAGCGAAAAGTTTCAAAGTGGTAGTTTTTGTAACCATGACCGCATACAATTCAGGTTGTTTTTTACTATTTACTAAAACCCGGTACTCAAAATACTTCTTTTACAGTTTTATTACTACTAGGAAATATAAGAACATTTACTAGATCACTAAAATAGTGATCTAAACACAGTTATATTTCTTCGGAGAGGGAGTATTTCTCACCGCCAAGTTTTCCCTAGACCTCAGACGCCATAAGTAACTGCACATCGTTGCTGCAGAAATTCCGTGCCGTTGAAAATATACACCCTCCGTCCCAAAGTTGTACCAAGTCTGTGACACTTGTTTTGAATGCATGAGATAATATTTTAATGAAGCGATTATTGTCACGACAGTATCTAAGATGTGTGGATTGCTGAACGGTGGGTGGTGGTCTGAAGAGGCACCCGAGTGGTCTGGAAGAGGTGTAGTAGTTCAGCAGACTAGTACAGGGACAGATGATGGGATGGGCAGTGGATAATAAACAGGCTGCACAGATGCGTCGATAGAGTACGGGCTTGTTTGGGACTGCTCCGCTTCACCAAAATCGGCTTCATTCCACCAAATTCACTTTGAAGCAGTTTCATACAGAAGTTGTAGCACTACCGAAGAGAATGTTTGGCTTCCATGTAGCTCCAGCTTCAAGAATGAGAAATTTGGTGGAAAGGATCTATTTGATTGGGTGATGGGTGGAGAAATGAAGGGGTATCCACTTACTGGTGGCAGTGGTGGGTAATTTTCCCCTAACTCCAGCTTCTAGAGTTTTTTGGAGCACCCCCTGAAGAGCTTCATAAAAATCTGGAAGTTGTACCCCAGATTCTACTTTTTTTGCGGAGCCGCATATCGTGGAGTTACGCCGTTTGGCTTGTGTTTTTTGGAGCCGAGCTAAATTATAAGGAGCAAAGCAGTCCCAAACAAGCTCTACATACGTGCCCTTTTCTCCTCCTCTCGTCGGCTGCAGACTGCTAGAGCGGCCTGGAGCGGACATATCTTTTCCGATTCTGTCCCAATCTTTCTCCAGGATTCCAGACCACGGGAGGGTAGGTCCGATTACAACCTGGTGGAATTGGCGAGGATATGAGGAAACTCACACGATACAACTGGATACAGGGGACACACACACACCACTCACGCCTGTCATCGCCGCCGTCGCCTGATTCTAGCCAGGATGGCCCACCTGTCATTGGTCCTCCTTAAGCGCTGGTGGGTACTGGAACATGTATGAAACCCACTGTGGGCCCGAGAATGTGTGGTTGGGCTTTCTGGTGCGGGCGTTCTCCATGGTTCGTGCACCGTTTTGCCCTTGTCATCATGTACCAGAGGCCTTAGACGCGGTGCAAGGGTAGTGAGGGTCGCTAAGGGCATCTCCAGCCGTTGGCCCCCCTAGGACGCACAAAAATCGCCCTCTGAGGCGAGCCGCGATATACTACTCGGCCGAGGCGATTTTTCGCCGATCGTCATGACTCACCCAGCGCGAAATTGGCCCACTTTGCAGCAGGGGCGGAGCCAGGATTTGAGTATGAGGGGGGCGAAGAATACATTGGTCATATCTAAAAAAACAGAGAATACTTGCGGCACTAAACCTTACTATGGCGCTTGGCGCGGCCCAATTTTCAATGTGCAATCGGCCTAGCTGTTGAGGATGTGCATGCCGAAACAACATGTTGCCGCTTTGGCTCACATGCAGCGCATGTCGTGCATTCGGCCCGTCTCGGCAAAGCATAGTACAAAATTTGAAAATACCACCAAAATTAAATAATTCGGGACGTCGGATGAAAAACCTTTAGAATAATTATACCTCTATAATTGCCAACTAAATCGAACAAAACTATAAGAAAATATATCAAATAGTTTGAGAATTATACATCATGGTATACTAATTAATTAGACCTTGTATGTAGTGCTCCAATTAATCAAGACTAGTAGATTGATATCCAGATGAAATAAGACTTGTATGTATAGCAGTTACCTTTAGATTGGCGTGCTCAAAGACCAAAAGCGGGCTGGAGTATTTGATTAAATATGATCACCGGGGGACTCCAATGGACAATACTTCGGCAAGATTAAAACAGGAAGGCTGGATAGCACCGCGGCAGTATCCTGGTTTGCTTGCGGCTGCCGTGGCGGCAAGCAGAGACGCAGCGACGGAATCAATCGATCGATTAGCGTCTACTAGGTTAGTGGTAATTAGCGTCTAGGTTACGCAGAGCGGGCTTTCTAGGCTTACAAGAGACCATAAGCTATTTTTGGGCTGGGTGTACACGGCGGAAAGGATCTATGGGCCTGGGCCTTAAGTACATACTGATTAGCAGTTAACTCTTCATTAGTACTACTACGAATATAGCTGATCGCTTGGGGGGGGGGGGGTGCGAACGATTGGGGGTCTAGCCCCTGCTCGCCCCCCGTCTCCGCCCCTGCTTTGCAGCCCAATTTCGGCGAATAAACGGTCCATATGGGCGAGAATAGGCCCATATTCGGCGTGGTTTCGCCGTGTCTCGGCGTTCAATTATCAACATAATTATTCCTTATCACATATTTCATCACAGAAAAATCAAATACTTCAACAAAATAGTACAACAACAAATAGTTCAATACAAATTATATAGTTAAACAAATAAAAATTTGTATTTCATCACACGGCGTCCCCCTTGAGCCTCCATAGGAGCTCAATCAGATCTTTCTGCAGTTGATGATGCACTGTGGGTCTCGGATCTCTTGGCGATATCTTGAGATAGGCGGTCCAAGTTGCGGTAGGCGGTGATCAACTTCGCTAGAGGACCCTGCTGTAGTATGGTTCGATGTCAAACACTGGGTCTTCTTGCTCGCTCTCGATGATCATGTTGTGCAAGATGACGCAGCAAGTCATGATCTCCCACATTTGATCTTTCGACCAGGTCTGGCGGGTACCGAACAACAACGAATCGAGATTGGAGCACACCAAATGCCGCTCGACATCCTTCCCGCAAGCCTCCTGAAGCTTCGCAGACCGAGCGTTCTTGCCTCTGGCACGAGGTTTGAGATCGTCTTCACAAATGTCGACCATCTCGGATAGATGCCGTCGGCTAGATAGTACCCTTGTTGTATTGGTGCCCATTGATCTCGAAGTTCACCGGAGGAGAATGGCCCTCAGCGAGCTTGGCAAAAACAGGAGAGCACTGCGAAGACGTTGATGTCATTGTGAGTTCTGGCATACCAAAGAAGGAGTGCCAAATCCAGAGGTCTGTGTGGCTACCGCCTCAAGCACCACATGCTGCAACCGCCTTTGGCGCCTTTGTACATCCCCGCCAACCAAATGGGCAGTTCTTCCATTTCAATGCATGCGATCGTTGCTTCCAAGCATCCCAGAAATCCTCTTGCTGCATTCAGGCTAGGATCCGGCGGTGTCTTCCGCATTGGGTGCTCTCAAGTATTGTGGCCCAAACACTGCCACCATCGCCCGACAGAACTTGTAGAAACACTCTATGCTGGTGGACTCGGCCATGCGCCCATAGTCATCGAGTGAATCACCGGGAGCTCCATATGCAAGCATCCTCATCGCTTGTCGTGCACTTCGGATGGAGGTGAATCCAAGAGCGCCAAAGGCAATCCATCTTGCACTTGAAGTAGTTGTCGAACTCCGGATGGAATTCACAATCTGAGGAAGAGCTTTCGGCTCATCCGATAACGGCGCGAAATGTTCTCTCGCCATGAAGTGGAGCATCGGCGAAGTAGTCGGAGTAGAGCATCACGATAGCCTTGCGAGCGATGCCGACTCTTTGCTTTCACCGCCCGGCGCCGAGCCACCTCGACGGCTTTTCATTGCTCGCCCGGCTGGCGAGGGCGGCGAGCACCATCGGATGCTCTTCTTCCGGGCGTCGGCGCGGCTTCCTCCTCCAAGGCGCTGGCGAGCTCTTCCTCCTCATCGGAGTCCATCGCCGAAGTCGGTCAAACGCCAACACCTTGCGCTTGGTGGCGTGTACCGCCGTTAAACCGCGCCTCCGCAGCCGGAACGGCGGCGGAAACGCCAATTCTGCTGCGGGAGGGCTGCCGCGGCAATCTTTGCTATTTTCCGGCGGGGAATGGCTATCTAGCGGAGTAGGTCGGCGCCCGTCGCCGGGATAAAGCTAGTGGTGGCCGAGGGCGCGGGGAGTGCGAGGCGAGTCGGGGGAAGAAAAACTTGACTTTTCCCCTGTCGGTGTGGGCCAGGCGTGCTTTTCCCTAGCGCCGGAGCCCCCAACGGCTCCCCAGCGTGCCGGGTTCGACCTGTGACCGCCGGGCGGAAAAAAGGTCCGAACCGGCGATTTCAGCGTCTGGGGCGCGATCGAGCCGTTTTTTGGCCGTGGCGAAAAATCGCCTGGGGAGGCCTTCTTGGGGGCGCGGCTGGAGATGCCCTAACACCCACTGTGTTTTAGGCGCGACTTGTCCCCAAGCCAGCACTCGTATCTGGAGCTAACACCTTGCGTAGTAGGGATCCCTCTGGCAGTTGGAGTTTGTATGAGACATCATTGACCCAAGCCAGCACTGGAAATGGTCCAAAATATTTGAATGCCAACTTGTGATTTGCTCTATCAGACACTGAAGTTTGAATATATAACTGAAGTTTGAGAAAAACCTCATTGCCCACCTGAAATTCCCTGGGTGTTATGTTCTTATCTGCCTGGGTGTTTTGCATAGTTTGCATTTCTTCCGGCCACTTATTCAGTTCAGTGATTGGCGTAGCATTAGCCAACTGACCTGGATCTAGTTTTCGCTTCTCCCTATGTTTCGATGTCTTGTGGCCGTTGTGTTGTATCCGGTTCCTATCTTTTTGAAAATGAAATATGGTTCAGGTTGGCATTTGCCCAACATAGTTTCCCTATTAAACATAAGAACCCAATATATTAGAAATATCTCTTAAAAGAGGCTTTTGCACCTATTTACAAATAAAGTCATACAAGTCATATGCACTACACAATGCTACAACCTCATTGTCGGGCATACGAAGCAGATCAAAGAAAAGTGAACAACGATAACCACAACACATGCAACACGCACTATATGCACTACACAACACCACGACCTCGTTATCGGGAATGAGCACAAGAGTTTCCAAACTAAAAGCAGACATTGTTGATGCCGTCAATGGGGAACAAACCCGCCTCTCTGGAAGTAAACCACCGGATCGCACCACATAGCCCTCGCCCAACTATTGCAGCGGTGCCCCCTGTCATCGGCTTTCCATCCACTGCCACACTCCAAGATCCGCCAGTGTGGACATGCCAGTTACATACCGCACATGGCCCCCAGCCCCACACACGCCATCCCTGCCCCACGATACACGACAAGAGTCATTCGGGGGGAGTGGAGGCCATCGTGTGTGAACGAGAGTGACGGTGGTGGCGCTAGAGCAACGAGCTTGCAAACATGTCGCCCTGGGCGAGAGTGACATGGTTTGTTTTTCACATAGTCATAATTACAATAATGAAGTGTGATAAACCAACAGATCCACTTTTTCCCCGGCTAGATCCCCGTGTCACCCTCCTCTAGCAACATGGGGTGGACCCTATTCTCTACCGCTAGTCGCTCCTCCTCTGCCCCTCCTCCACATTGCCGACGCTGGAGGGCCTACCGGTGAAGCTAGTGCACGTCCACGAAAAGGTGGCGGCGGGGCATTTTTGTGGTGTCTGTGGCGCATGTCGCAGTGGCCACTGCCAGCTGGTGTCAAGGTGTGTACTCTGCTCTAAGGCCGATTGCTTGCAGCGCATGCATGTGGGCCCAATCTAGGACCTCGCGGGCTTGCGTCTGGCACGCAATGGTAGTGGCATAGATCAACATGCATATCGGTTGCGGGGCTGGGGGGTGCCCCCGCGGTTGCATGACACGGTTGCTACAAACGGCCTGTGTAGGCCCGATCTGGGCCTATAGGTGTGGGGCTAGGTCGTGGTACCGCCGGCCTGCTCCGGCGATTTGGCATAGTAGTGGTGTTGTTGTGTGGTTGTGGTGGCTGGAGCATGTTGAGCGTTGGTGGGTTTTGATGCTTGGCATCTTCGCACTAACCGCTATTGTTTCTATGGTTGTGCATGAGGGGGCTTCGAGATGAGGTGATGGCTGCGGGCGTCCTGGTTGCAACGGTGCGTTGGTGCTAGCGTCGGCACGAGCAATTGATCATGGTGTTGTGGTGGTCGTGTCGTCCTTCAGATCCGATTGGTCATGGTTTCGACATTGTTGAATACTAGCAGAGATGTGACTCAGTCTTGCGGGTTTGATGTGGCTTGTCTCCCTCCCAATTGTCTGTAGAGGTGGTGAAGCGTTTGGCTCTGAGCGAAAGCTTGTTTCTTCGACGGGGTCAATGCCGACGATGATGGCGCTTGTGGGAATCATTCTCCTCCTTGGTGACAGTGTCGAAGAGTTCTTCCTCACCACTGGGTAGGGGCTGATCAGCATAGAGAGTGACGTTGGGGGCTGCTAGAGAGGCTGAACCTTTCCAAGGATTTGGTGGAGGGGTCGTGACTCGTGAGCGGGTTTGGGAAAAACCTTATGTTCGCCCAGGGTCGATGCCGATGACGACGACGTCTGCGGGTGTTTCTTTTCTTCTTGAATGAGTTCTCGATGCTCTTGCTTACAACTGCTCCGGGCAGATATCATGCTGGTTGAAGGTGTACTGTTTGGGTTGTCGTTGATTGTTTTTCTTTTTCCTTTTTTTGTTGTGGTTTTCGGCCTAATTTCCTTATAAGCTGGGCAACTTTATATTTATTTTTCCCTCTTGATGAAATCAGCAAAATACTTGTCCTGCCAGTTAAAGAAATATATTAGAAATATTGTAGCTTCAAATCCCAAAAATCACTAGAAGTGCTGCTGAAAATTTTAATACTATGTTGTATCTATTTCGAATAAGAATTCAGACACAGGTGATGATGCGAGTAGAGCAGTGGATAACGGACCGACGGAACTTGAAAAACGATCTTATATTATGAGACGAAAGAAGTACATACGTGCCCTTTTCTTATCCTCTTGTCAGCTACAGCGGTCTCGGTGAGTACTAGTCAGAGTCTCTGTCCGTCGCCCCACTTGCATACAGATCCATCTGGCCGTATCACACTCGATTTTGTCAGCAATCTTTATCCACGATTACAGACCAGTTAGTAGTAGAAGTATTAGTCTACACGTTCGCTACGTGTACATATCGCTGAATGCCTGGATGAATGGTCTGCGGCAACTAACTGAAATTTGGTCAGCGAAATGGAAGTTGTGCCGTTGTCATTGCTTCAGCACGAAGCAAGACAGAGCTGGAAGGATCCCTCCTTTTTATCTATTTTGATGACACATATTTTCGGACGGAGGGAGTATCTAGTGCAATTTTTTCAATGCTTTTTTTACTTATCTTTTCGCAAATAAAAAATTGTTCAGGCTCCATGGTTTCTATAAAAACACACAAGAACCCAGTGTGCTGATAATATCGCAGCTTCAAACCTCAGATTTCGCTAAAAACGCTGCTGAAAAATCCGAATAGTATGCTTTATCTGTATATTCCAATAAGGCCGAAGCCTTGGGACTGGAGTAATCAAGAAGAAAGAAGTGTAGTTCAGACACATGTGGATAATGCACAGGCTGGACTGGACACACACACATACATAGATACATACGTGCACTTTTCTCCTCCTCTCGTCAGCTGCAGCTACAGACGAGCACCACAGGGCCCGGTCTCTGTCAGTCGCCCCACTTGCAGGCCCATATGCCCACATCTTTCTCCGATTTCGTCCCAATCTTTATCCACGACGCCAGACCAGCCAGCATACTGGTGGAACCAGACCACCATGTCGGAATCTTTATCTTCCTGCAACGGATCACAAAATATTAGCTTACTGAAACAAATTTGGGACTCTCATCTTGTGCTGCTGAATGTGTGCTGCTGCTGCTGTAGCTGCAACCATCTTGGGAAGGAAGATTTGGTCAGGACAAAAGCAAGTAGTCCCGCGTCGCTTGAGAGAGCAGCAAGGTAGAGCTGGAATGTTCTTCTTCTTCTTCTTCTTCTTCTTCTTGTCTGGGATAGTGCAGGCGCAACGACCTGCTGAGGTGGTAAAATTTGCCCGAATTAGGACAGAGATCGTGATCAGTTCCTTGTCTGAATCTCCGATACCGAAATGGTAGGTTGGTCAGGACGTGACAACATCCGGTACGGGATCACGGTCCTAATTTCCTTTACTGGGTTTCAGATTGGGACCTTGTCCTTCCCTGCCCAAAATGGGAGCAGACAGCCAGGATGTGCAGTTAGTTACAGATCACAGCCAGTTCTGGACAAGTTCATTGTCCGAATTTTAGATCCCAAAATGGTTGGTCGCCCAGGATGTGCTTACAGCAACCGGTTCATGTGCTTGAACCATGACAAAGATCACAGTCGAACGGTTCCGAGTTCGTTCGCTGTCTCAATTTAAGTCCGTTCCCGGTCTCTATTTCAGATCCCAGAATGGTCATCACAGTGACGACATTCATCAGTACAAGATCACAATCCTTTTTCTTGAATACGCACGAGAGTGTGCGTACTATAGTACACAATCCTACTTTCCTTGTTATTGGGATCTTTCAAGCCCAAAATGTGCAGTTCCAGCAGCAGAGTAGATGCTTAAGTTAGGAAAGAGATCACAGTCAGTACCAATTCTGATGTTCATATCCCAAAATGGCCGGACAGGACACAATCACAAGTACAAGATCACAATCCTAATTCCCTTGTTGGGCTTCATATTATGTGATCTTGCCACTGCCCAAAATGGGGGCAGGCCAAGATTTTGCAGTTACAGCAGCAGTATTACATACATACATCAACACTAAACAGAGCACACACACTCTGCAACTCTGTTCTTCTTATTGCTAATCTTCTTCTTACCCCGGGGGAGCTTCACTTCAGCACCCCTTGTTAATTAATCTTCTTCTTCTTCTTAACAATTATGCCCAGCCGCAGCTGTGAACTGATTGACTGATCGACACACACACACGCCTATGCTAGACTGATGATGGATCATGGACTTACTGACTGACTGATTACAGGTTACAATTACAGCATCTGTTGACTGACTGATGAGCAGGAGCAAACACACACAAGCAGAGAGAGCAGAGCATCTCGATCGATCTTTATCCTCACCTACTGGTCGCCGTGATGGTAGTGCGGGTAGGAGGAGACGCCGCCGCCGTGGCCGTGACCGCCATACCCGTTGTAGACGGCGTGGCCGCTGTGCTGCTGCTGGTAGTACCCGCCGTGGCCGGCGGCGACGCCGCCCATGGGGGCCGGGTGGTGGTGGTACATGGCGGGGGCCATGGCGGCGGCGTGCGGCACCGGCACCTGGGGCTCGCGCAGGCTGGGCGGCACCGGGGTGGAGGCGAAGATGTGGTCGGAGGCGGAGGGGCCCTCGTTGGAGAGGCCCTGCATCCGCTTGACGTAGAGGCGGTACTTCTGGAGGTGGCTGGCGACGTTCTCGCGGGTGAGCCCCTCCACGTTCATCAGCTGCATGATGGTCTTGGGCACGGCGCTCTTGATCCCCAGGTGCGCCACCACCTCCACGAACCGCTTGTGCAGCTGCGGCGTCCACACCAGCCGCGCCCGCTTCGTCGCCGCCGCCGACTTGTCCCCGGCCGACTCGGCGGAGTTGTTGTCCCGGTTGCCGCTGTCCTCCCCGGCCGCCGCCGCCCCCTTGCCGGGGAAGGAGGGGAAGGAGCCGCCGTTGGCGTGGGTGCCGGCGCCGTTGCCGGAGGAGGGGGACGAGGAGGCGGAGCGGAGGCGGGACACGGTGGCGGAGGACGCGCGGTGCACGTCGAGAAGGGTCCGCCCCGGCTCCGGCGGGATGCGGAACGCCGCGGCGAGCCCCGGCGGCACCAGCGGCTGCGACAGCGGGGTCAGCTCGTCGCACCCCGGCAGCCCCGTCTCCCACTCCATCACCCGCCCGTCATACCCGCCATAGCCCCCTCCCCCGAAGTCAAAATCGTAGCCGCCGGCCTCCTCCCCCATGGATTCGGTTGGATTGGATCCCCAACCCAATCAAGAACCCAAAAAATTCAACCCAGCCGAACCTCTAACACCAATCCGACGAATCACCCGATGAGCAGACTTACCCTCGCCATCTCCGTATCATCTAGTTCTACCTGCCGGGCTAACTCCGGCGGCCGGCGGCGGTGGGTGGGTGGAGGGGGGAGGGGAGCCTAGCCAACCAGGGGAAGAAAGAAGATATTTTTGTGGGGCGGGATGAGGTGGGCGGGGGCGGGGGATAATTTAATGGCCGGAAAAGGGAATAAAGCGCAGATCGGGATGGCCACGTGGACCGGTCACCGCGATATTTTCGATACGCTTTTCCCCATCGCGGCCGTCCATTCCGATGGCACGATCGTAATTTCCCGCGCGCTTTTCCGGCCGACGTGGACCGGCCATACTGCCTCGAGATCCGTGCGCGGCCCGATCGGACGGCCACGTCGCTTTCTCTTATGCGATTCCGTTGGTGGCCTGGCCCTGGGGTCGCTCTCGGGCGGCCCGTTTTTAGTTTTGGACGGGGAGACTTTTGCTCGCTTGCCCGGTCAAGCTCAGGCCAGCAATAAAAAGGGATTTCCCTTGTGCTTATTGGAATCCAAATTCTTGCGCATTGATGGTGGATAGATTCTGGCTTAGCTTGTGTGCAATAATGTCCAATATTCTTTAGGCCCTTCTTGTTATGAAGTTCCGGCGATAGATATTTTTGTCAGGGTATTTTCACTCTCTCGGATATTTAGTTTGCGCATTAAGGATCAATTGTTTAATATATAGTACTACGTAGGAAGCCAAATCTCATTTTGTATGGAGACTGAGAAATAATTTAGATCGCGTATTATTTCCGGGGTGCGTGAGAAACAAATGCATTTCATTTTGTTTTCATGTCGAGCTTTTTTTTGCCTTAGGGTGGATTTTGAGACTTTTCTAGCCTCATTTAAAAATAATTATAAGACCGGTCCAACGGTGGTTACATATTTCTTTGAGAGTTATATACAACCGGATCACAAGACAGCAAAGAGCCTACGCCTTTACATATGATTATATTCTGTTGTTTTGTACCCGCTCAAACTCGCTAGCAAGAAAAAGAAGTCATTGGCAGAGTTTTCAGTGATTCAATCACATCAAGGCAATACAACAACAGAGAGTACCTCTTGAAAAAAGACATTAGATGGCCTAGATAGAACGATCCTTTTATATGAAATATTCCAGTTTCCATTTTTATTCTGAAATATTCACTTGTAACACGAAAGGAGTAAGCTGAAAGACTCACTTCCTAGAGGACCAAAACCCAAATTCCAAATTAGCTGCTCATGAAACGACTCTCTTGAGTGAAAGGTCTTTCCACTTTCTAAAAGAGTTCCTTCGGATCAAAATCCATGTATATGAAGGATATATATAATTTATTTTGCGCCGACTAGCTTTAAATCCCGAGGCTTTTTATGAGGTTCCATAGATATTTTCGTGTGTGACCATGGACATGGTAAATGTTTAACTGCATGGTGTTTGCACACGAACACGTCACCGTGTACCCTCGACACCGGGGGTGATGCATCACATCTCACGTCGAAGGAGACCCGTCCGGAAGCGAGGTACGCAAGCAATCCGGCAAGCGCTTTTATAGAGCCAAAACCCCACACGCCCGGGAGGGACCCCGTCAGGGCGCACGGTGGCTATGGGCTTCCCTAGGTCGACCTGATCGCACCTAGGGCCTCGAGGTTCGCCACCCTGCAATGAAGAAGAACGAACGAAGAAAGAGGAAGAAGAAGAACAAGGGAGAGAGATAAAAGTAAAGGTAAAAAGTTGTAGATGAATTGATCGATTGTGTATTTTTCAATCGGCCGTCATCTCTAGGTATATAAGAGGCGGTTGGACTCCCCGTACAAGAAAAGGAATCCAAATCACGTCCAAATCTTTCCAAAATTAACCGAACTCGAATTTAGGTAAGTCTGGAAATCAGTTCGGTTTTTAGATCCCACAAGGCACAAACGACCTCATATGAACATGAGCCCAAAAGCAAATTTGACCGTTTCGACGAGACAGACAACTATTGTGTTAAAGATTTTTTAATTCGAGGCCATATTTAGGGCCGAATCGCTCGTTCAAGACAGCCTATTACTCGCGCTACCCATCAGACACCATGTCTGATTGGGCGAGCGACTTTTTGCCTGGTGGCAGGGCTGCACTTGAATGGCTCTAACTTTTACATACGATCTCGGATTGAGATAGTTTTTATATCAAAATCGACCGTTTCGATGAGATGATGGTAACCCGTATAGAAGCTTTTCTCATATGAGGTCGTCTTGGAGGCTTAATTGGCCGAACGATACTCTGAATACAAAATATTAATACTTTGAGCATAGTTTAGGCCCTTGAGATGAGGTCGTATGGGGATGACCCAAACTTCAAAGATGTTCATGTCGATAAAATGAAACTTTTTTATGTAGATTTTATTCATTTGAGGCCATATTAATTAAGTTTTTGACTATGCCAAAATCTGGTGTCAATACATGGCTTGATTCACCTCTTTCGCTTTGAGATATTTTTTCCTTCGAATAAATTAATGTTTACTAATGATAGGGTTTTCGTTTATATCATCCGACTTATAAGGCAATGTCGATATTTTGGTGCTTCTGGATTAACATCAGAGAGTTTTATTTTCAACACCGTCTCCATCCAGGGGATGAGGAGGAGGAGCAGAGACGGGACACAGTGGCGGTGGACGCACGGTGCATGTTGAGCAGCGTGCGCCCCAGCTCCGACGGGATATGAAACGCCAGGGCGAGGCCCGGCGGCATCAACGGCTGAGCCTGCGGCTGCAGGGTCAGCTCATCGCACCACGGCAGCCCCGTCTCCCACTCCGTCACCCTCCCGTCGTACCCGCCATAGGCCCCTCCACCTTCCCCGAAGTCAAAATCGTAGCCACCTGCCTCCTCCCCCATGGAATGGATTGGACGGATTGGATCCCCAACCCAACCATTGACCTAGAAAAAAATTAACCCAGCCCAGCCGAACCTCTGAGTGCCAATCTCGGTCTCGGATGAATCACCCGGTCAGAAGAATTTCCCTCACCATCTCCATATCATCTAGTTAACTCCGGCGGCTCCGACAACCGGCGGCGGTGGGTGGGTAGAGGGGATGAGGGAAGCTTAGCTTGCCATGCAAAGAAGATATTTTTGTGGGGAGGGATGAGGTGGGCGGGGGCGGTGATAATTTAATGGCCGGAAAAGGGAATAAAGCGCAGATCGGGATGGCCACGTGGACCGGTCACTGCGATATTTTCGATACGCTTTTCCCATAGCGGCCGTCCTTTCTGCATGTCACTATCTTAATTTCTGGTGCGCTTTCCGGCCGACATGGACGGGGGATATTACCTCGAGATCAGTGCATCACCAGATCAGGCGGCCACGTCGGGGATGCCCTACGCTTTTTCTTATGCAAGATTCCGTGCGTGGTGCGGTGGCGTCGCTCTCGGGCGGCATATTTTTATTTTGGAGGGGAGACTTTTGCATGCCCGTTCAAGCTCAGGCCCCAGCGGCTACACATCCCACATCTAGCAAAAAAAGTGCTTTCCCGCTTGCTGATTGGAATAGAAAATTCTTGCACATGGTGGATAGATTCTAGTTGTGTGCAATAATGTCCAATATTCTTAGATCTTTCTTGTAAAGTTCCGGCGACAGATATTTTTGTTGCGGTATTTTCTCTCGGATATTTAATTCACAAATTAAGATCAAGTTTGTTTTGTTATCAAAATGTATATACCCCATAGGGAGTGTTCTGAGATGAATATTGGAAGTATTGTGGAACAAAAACTCATTTTATATGGAGCTAGAGAGATAATTTAAATCCCATATTAATTGAGGGTGCACGTGACAAACAAATGTGTTTCACTCTTTTTCATGTTGAGCTTTTATTGTGTTAGATGATGGGTTTTCAGACTTTTCTAACCTTATTTAGAAATAATTATAGACCGATCTAACTGTGATTAGATATTTCCTTGAGATTTATGTACAACCGGATGACACAGACAACAAAGAGCCTACGGCTTTACATATGACTCTACTATGTTGTTTTGTCCCTCTCAGCCCATTTTGGAGCAAAACCCTTTGCCTGCTCAAACTCGCTAGCAAGAAAAAAAGAAGTGATTGACAGAGTTTTCAGTGACTCAATTGTAAACTCGCTGGCAAGGAAAAAAGAAGCTAGATAGAATGATCCTTTTATAAAAAATATTTCAGTTGTCATCTTTATTTCCAAATATTCAAATGTAACACGAAAGGAGTAGGATGAAAGTCTCACTTTGTAGAGGACCAAAACCTAAATTCCAAATTAGCTGCTCATGAAACGACTCTGTTGGCAGTGAAAGGTGCTTCCACTGTTCTAAAAAAATTCCCTCAGATCAAAATCAATGTATATGAAGGATATACACAATTTTTTCTGTGTGGACAGGCTTTAAATCATGAGGCTTTTTATGAGGTTCAGTAGATATTTTCCCGTGCGACCATGGACATGGAAAATGCTTGACTGCATGGCTTGATTGGTTTCTTTCGCTTTGAGTTATTTTCCCTTGGAATATTTTTTTGTTTACTAATGATAGGGTTTTCTTTTACATCATCCGACTTATAAGGCCATGTCAGATATTTTGGTGTTTCTGGATTAACATTGGAGAATTTTATTTTCAAAACCGTCTCCACCCTTTGCACTTTTACTTTTGCCACTGTCCACGCTCATGGCATGATTGTAATACACGCGCGCTTTCCAGGTGGTCTTGATTGTTATGTGAACCCTGGATATTTCCTCGAGATTCGTGCTCAGCCCGATCATGCGCCCTTGTGTCGCACATTTTTCTTATGTGATTCCGTGGTGACCTGGTGTCCCTCTCGGTCAACCCATTTTTATTTTGGCGGAGAGACTTTTGCTTGCCCGGTAAACCTCAAACCAGCAACTATATATATCCCACAACTAGCAAATAAAAGTGCTTTGTCTTTTGCTTATTGGAATCAAAATTCTTGCAGATGGTGGATAGATTCGGGCATGTGTTCATTAATGTCCAACATTCTGTAGGCCTTTTTTGAATAAAGTTGCCATGATATTTCCCTCAGATATTTTTTCTTTGAATTTTAGTTTGTCAATTAAGGATCAATTTATTGGTTAACATTAAAGATTTATGTATATATTCCATGGGAAGTGTTTTGAAATGATTATTGGAAATGTTGCGGAACCAAAACTCAATTATAGATCAAAAGAAATCATTTAAATCACGTATGAATTGAGGGACAATGGAGATAAAAATCTGTTTCGCTTTGCTTTTACGTCCTGCTTTTCTTGTCATACAGGGTGGGTTTAATGAATTTTCTAAACTTAATTTGTTATAATGACACATAGTTCATACACACACGTTGGAAGAGCCAACTATTTGGATAAAGATAGATGTGCGCATCCTTGGATGCAGAGCCCTGGGGTTTCAACCTCCTTTAGGCCTCAGTTGACAAGGGATGTTTTGCTACCCCAAAGGAGATGTTGATTTGAGAGGATTTGGCGAATCCCTCTCCTCCATCCAATCACCTCAATTCCTCACTAACCCCTTCCCCCTCATATCTCTCTATTTTTTAAGCATCCTACAATAGCAGCGGCATAGCGAACGTCCCATTCTCCTCTGTTCATGAGTGGCTACTAGGGTTTTCTGTACCACATGGATTGAGAGGGGTTCATGGTGATCAGAGGGGGTCAGCCTGTTCAATCCCTACGTGTCAAACAGGCTGACAAGGATTTATGGGGATTTTGGGCCCTATGGGGATATTTCCCCTCTAATCCTTGTCAAACCTCCTCTGTCAAACAAGGCCTTAAGAGCCTACTTATTTTTACATGATCATATTGTGTTCTCCGTATCGGCCCATTTTGGGGCACAATATTTTGTCCATTCAAACTCAATGTCACAAATAAAAAGAGTTTTTAACTCAAAGTATCAGGGGTAAACAACCATAAAGAGTGGCTCCTAGAAAAGAATATTTTTTGTACAAAAAGACTGTAAGGGAGGCCCCTATAGTATAATTGGTGCAAGTAATCGGAATTGCAAGTACCATACCTTGAACCTAGGTGGTTGGGAAGGCACAAACCCATTTCCACCACTAGGTCATGCCTTAGAAGTTGATTAGTTGGGCTAGACCGAACAATCATTTATATCAAATATTTGAATTATCATTTTATTTCTAGTTATTGACTTGTAACATAAAAGGAGCAATCCGGCAATCTAACGTTCTGAGATTGATGTTGCTATGACTTTGCTATGCTTAATGCTTGTCACTAGGGCCCGAGTGCCATGATTTCAGATCTGAACCTATTATGTTTTCATGAATATATGTGTGTTCTTGATCCTATCTTGCAAGTCTATAGTAACCTATTATGTGTTATGATCCGACAACCCCGAAGTGACAATAATCGGGATACTTCTCGGTGATGACCGTAGTTTGAGGAGTTCATGTATTCACTGTGTGCTAATGCTTTGTTCCGGTTCTCTATTAAAAGGAGGCCCTAATATCCCGTAGTTTCCGTAAGGACCCCGCTACAACGGGAGGGTAGGACAAAATACGTCATACAAGTTCTTTTCCATAAGCACATATGATTATTTACGGAATACATGCCTACATTACATTGATGAACTAGAGCTAGTTCTATATCACCCTATGTTATAACTATTGCATGAGGAATCGCATCCGACATAATTATCCATCACTGATCCATTGCCTACGAGCTTTTCATATATTGTTCTTCCCTTATTTACTTTTCTGTTGCTACTGTTACAACTACTACAAAAACCCAAAAATATTTATCTTTACTTTCGCTACCGTTACCTTTATTATCTTACCACTTTTGCTACTAAACACTTTGCTGCAGATACTAAGTTATCCAGGTGTGGTTGAATTGACAACTCAACTGCTAATACTCAAGAATATTCTTTGGCTCCCCTTGTGTCGAATCAATAAATTTGGGTTGAATACTCTACCCTCGAAAGCTGTTGCGATCCCCTATACTTGTTGGTTATCAAGACTAATTTCTGGCGCCGTTGCCGGGGAGCATAGCTCTATTCTCTGAGTCACTTGGGATTTATATCTGTTGATCACTATGAAGAACTTGAAAGATGATCGAACTACTATTTTGCCCTCAACTATGAGGGAAGGTAAGGAACTGCCATCTAGCTCTGCACTAGATTCTCCTTCCGTTATTAGTAGGCTTGCGACACCTAAACCTGTTACTGCTATGAATTCTGATATGTCGCATGTTATTGATGATGCCACTTCTGCTATGCATGATGAAACTACTTCTGTGCTTGATACTACTTTGCCATTAGGTGAATTTCTAGATGAACAACTGCTAGAGTTAGGGGGAATGAAATTACTGAAGATCCTATTACTGATGATAGTGATGATGAAGGTCCCCCCAATGATTATGTATTACCTGTTGTTCCTAAGGGTTATGTTATGAATGAAAAAGATGCTATGGAAATTCTGTTGGGGAACGTTGCAGAAAATTAAAATTTTTCCTACGGTTTCACCAAGATCCATCTATGAGTTCATCTAAGCAACGAGTAACGGGAGAGAGTTTGCATCTACATACCACTTGTAGATCGCGTGCGGAAGCTTGCTTGGTGATGATGGAGTCGTACTCGAACGTGATTCAGATCACCGATGCCAAGTGCTTGAACGGACAGCACCTCCGCGCTCAACACACGTGACGGGACGAGCGACGTCTCCTCCTTCTTGATCCAGCAAGGGAAGGAGAGGTTGAGGAAGACAAGACCACCGCAAAGACGACGGCGTGGTGATGGTGGTGAAGCAATATTCACGAGGGCTTCGCCGAGCTCTACGGAGGAGGAGATGTGTTGGGGAGGGAAGGGGCTGCGCCTTGGGAGATGTGTACAGCAGCCCCCTCCCCCCTTTATATAGGCCCCAGGGTGGCGGCCCCTAGAGATCCAATCTCAAGGGGGCGGCCAAGGGGTGGAGTGCCCCCAAGCAAAGGGCGCCCCACCCCTAGGGTTTCAACCCTAGGCGCGGGGTGGGCCTGAGGCGCACCAGCCCCTGCGGCTGGTTCCTTCCCCTATGGCCCATGGGGCCCTCCGGATGGGTGGCCCCACCGGTGGACCCGGACTCTTCCGGTGGTCCCAGATTTTGCCGTAACCACCAAACTTTCCCGATGGCGAAACACCACTTCCTATATATTATTCTTTACCTCCGGACCCTTCCGAACTCCTCGTGACGTCCGGGATCTCATCCGGACTCAACAACATTCGGTATTCACATACTAGTCTTCCTACTAACCCTAGCGTCCGAACCTTAAGTGTGTAGACCCTACGGGTTCGGGAGACACGCAGACATGACCGAGACGACTCTCGGGCAATAACCAACAGCGGATCTGGATACCCATGTTGGCTCCCACATGCTCCTCGATGATTTCATCGGTTGAACCACGATGTCGAGGATTCTATCAAACCCTGTATGCAATTCCTTTGTCAATCGATGCGTTACTTGCCCGAGACTCGATCGTCGGTATCCCAATACCTCGTTCGGTCTCGTTATCGCAAGTCACTTTACTCGCATCAGAATGCATGATCCGTGGCCAACACCTTGGTCACATTGAGCTCATTATGATGATGCATTACCGAGTGGGCCCAGAGATACCTCTCCGTCATACGGAGTGACAAATCCCGCTCGATCCATGTCAACCCAACAGATACTTTCGGAGATACCGTAATGCACCTTTATAGTCACCCGATTCGTTGTGACGTTTGATACACCCAAGGCACTCCTACGGTAACCGGAGTTACACGATCTCATGGTCGAAGGAATAGATACTTGACATTGGCAAAGCTTCTAGCAAACGAACTATCGATCTCTTATGCTATGCTTATGATTGGGTCTTGTCCATCACATCATTCTCCTAATGATGTGATCCGTTATCAACGACATCCAATGTCCATAGTCGAAACCATGACCATCTATTGATCACAACGGGCTAGTCAACTAGAGGCTCACTAGGGACATATTGGGGTCTAAGTGTTCACACGTGTATTATGATTTCGGATAACACGCTTATAGCATGAACAAAAGACAATTATCATGAACATTGAAATATAATAATACTTTTATTATTGCCTCTAGGGCATATTTCCAACAGTCTCCCACTTGCACTAGAGTCACTAATCTAGTTACATTGTGATGAATCGAACACCCATAGAGTTCGGTGTTGATCATGTTTTGCACGAGAGAGGTTTAGTCAGCGGATCTGCGACATTCAGATCCGTGTGCACTTTGCAAATCTCTATGTCTCCATCTTGAACATTTTCACGGATGGAGTTGAAGCGACGCTTGATGTGCTGGTCTTCTTGTGAAACCTGGCTCCTTTGCAAGGGCAATAGCTCCAGTGTTGTCACGGAAGAGTTTGATCGCCCCGACGCATTGGGTATGACTCCTAGGTCGGTGATGAACTCCTTCACCCAAATTGCTTCATGCGCTGCCTCCGAGGCTGCCATGTACTCCGCTTCACACGTAGATCCCGCCACGACGCTCTGCTTGCAACCGCACCAGCTTCTCGCTCCACCATTCAACATATACACGTATCCGGTTTGTGACTTAGAGTCATCGGATCCGAGTCGAAGCTAGCGTCGGCGTAACCCTTTACGACGAGCTCTTCGTCTCCTCCATAAACGAAAACATGTCCTTTGTCCTTTTCGGTACTTCAGATATTCTTGACCGCTGTCCGGTGTTCCTTGCGGGATTACTTTGGTATCTTGCAACCAAACTTACGGCAAGGTTTACATCGGTCCAGTACACAAAGATGGCATACATAATAGATCCTATGGCTGAAGCATAGGGATGACACTCATCTCTTCTTTATCTTTTGTCGTGGTCGGTGGTCGAGCTGAGCTCAGTTTCACACCTTGTAACATAGGCAAGAACCCTTCTTGGACTGATCCATTTTGAACCTCTTCAAAATTTTATCAAGGTATGTGCTTTGTGAAAGACCTATGAGGCGCCTCGATCTATCCCTATAGATCTTGATGCCTAATATATAAGCAGCTTCTCCAAGGTCCTTCATTGAAAAACACTTGTTCAAGTAGGCCTTAATGCTGTCCAGAAGTTTTGTATCATTTCCCATCAAGAGTATGTCATCTACATATAATAGGAGAAATGCTACAGAGCTCCCACTCACTTTCTTGTAAACGCAGGCTTCTCCATAAGTCTGCGTAAACCCAAACGCTTTGATCATCTCATTAAAGCGAATGTTCCAACTCCGAGATGCTTGCACCAGTCCATAAATGGATCGCTGGAGCTTGCATACTTTGTTAGCGTTCTGAGGATCGACAAAACCTTCCGGCTGCATCATATACAGCTCTTCCTTAAGATGTCCGTTAAGGAATGCCGTTTTGGCGTCCATCGCCATATCTCATAATCATAGTATGCGGCAATTGCTAACATGATTCGGACGGACTTAAGCTTCGCTACGGAGAGAATGTCTCGTCGTAGTCAATCCCTTGAACTTGTCGATAACCCTTAGCGACAAGTCGAGCTTTATAAATGGTGACATTTCCATCCGCGTCCGTCTTCTTCTTAAAAATCCATTTATTTTCTATCGCTCGCGATCATCGGGCAAGTCTGTCAAAGTCCATACTTTGTTTTCATACATGGATTCTATCTCGGATTTCATGGCCTCAAGCCATTTGTTGGAATCTGGTCCGCCATCGCTTCTTCATAGTTCAAGGTTCATTGTTGTCTAGCAACATGATTTCCATGACAGGGTTGCCGTACCACTCACTGTGCGGAACGTGTCCTTGTGGACCTTGAAGTTCAAGAGTAACTTGATCCGAAGTATCTTGACCATCATCAATGATTTCCTCTTGATGGGTGTGGGCATTACAGAACGGTTTCTGCGGCACCACTTTCCCGTTCGAGAGGTAGTACTTCATCGAGTTCTACTTTCCTCCCACTTACTTCTTTCGAGAGAAACTCTTTCTCTAGAAAGCATCCGTTCTTAGCAACAAAGACTTTGTCTTCGGATCTTAAGTAGAAGGTATACCCGACAGTTTCCTTAGGGTATCCTATGAATCGCATTTTCCGACTTGGGTTCGAGCTTTTCAGGTTGAAGTTTCTTGACATAAGCATCGCATCCCCAAACTTTCGAAACGACAGCTTAGGTTTCTTCCCAAACCATAATTCATACGGTGTCGTCTCAACGGATTTAGACGGAGCCCTATTTAAAGTGAATGTAGCTGTCTCTAGGCGTATCCCCAAAAAGACGGTGGTAAATCGGTAAGAGACATCATAGACCGCACCATATCCAATAGAGTGCGATTCTGACGTTCGGACACACCGTTTATTTGAGGTGTTCGGTAGCGTGAGTTGTGAAACGATTCCACATTTTCTTAAGTGTGTGCCAAATTCGTGACTTAAATATTCTCCTCCACGATCGATCGTAGGAACTTTATCTTTCGGTCACGTTGATTCTCCACCTCACTCTGAAATTCCTTGAACTTTTCAAAGGTCTCGGACTTGTGTTTCATTAAGTAGACATACCCATATCTACTCAAGTCGTCGGTGAGTGAGAACATAACGATATCCTCCATGAGCCTCAACGCTCATTGGACCGCATACATCGGTATGTATGATTTCCAACAAGTTGGTTGCTCGCTCCATTGTTCCGAGAACGGAGTCTTGGTCATTTGCCTAAGAGGCATGGTTCGCATGTGTCAAACGATTCATAATCAAGAGACTCTAAAGTCCATCAGCATGGAGTTTCTTCATGCGCTTGACACCAATGTGACCAAGGCGGCGATGCCACAAGTATGTGGGACTATCGTTATCAACTTTACATCTTTTGGCATCCACACTATGAACATGTGTAATATTACGCCGAGATTCATTAAGAATAAACCATTGACCATCGGAGCATGACCATAAAACATATCTCTCATATAAATCGAACAACCATTATTCTCGGACTTAAATGAGTAGCCATCTCGTATCAAGCGAGATCCGGATACAATGTTCATGCTCAAACTTGGCACTAAATAACAATTATTGAGGTTTAAAACTAATCCCGTAGGTAAATGTAGAGGCAGCGTGCGACGGCGATCACATCGACCCTGGAACCATTCCCGACGCGCCATCGTTACCTCGTCCTTCGCCAGTCTCCGTTTATTCCGCAGCTCCTGCTGTGAGTTACAAATATGAGCAACGGCACCGTATCAAATACCGGGAGTTACTACGAGTCTTGGTAAGGTACACATCAATTACATGTATATCAAATATACCTTTGGTGTTGCGGCCTTCTTATCCGCTAAGTATTTGGGGCAGTTCCGCTTCGAAGACCCTTCCCTTGCAATAAAAGCACTCGATCTCGTGCTTGGGTCCATTCTTTGACTTCTTCCCGCAACAGACTTACGGGCGGCAACATCCTTGCCGTCCTTCTTGAAGTTCTTCTTACCCTTGCCTTTCTTGAACTCAGTGGTCTTATTGACCATCAACACTTGATGTTCCTTTTGATTTCAGCCTCTGCTGACCTCGGCATCGAGAACACTTCAGAATGGTCTTTACCATCCCCGCATGTTGTAGTTCATCACGAAGCTCTTGTAGCTTGGTGGGGCGATCGGAGGATTCTGTCAATGACCGCCTCATCAGGGAGGTTTATGTTCACCGGGTCATACGGTTGTGCAACCTGGACATCTTCGTGATGTGCTCACCGTGAACTGTTTTCCTCCATCTTACAAGCTGAGAACTTGTCGAGACATCATATCTCTCGACCGGGCATGAGCTTGGAAAACTAGTTTCAGCTCTTGAACATCTCATATGCTCCGTGATGCTCAAAACGCTTTTGGAGCCCGGTTCTAAGCTGTAGAGCATGCCGCATCGAACGAGGGAGTAATCATCGAGCGAGTCCGCCAGACGTTCAAATCGTCTTGCAGATCTTTGGGAGAACAGGTGGGTCACCTAACGGTGCTTCTAGGACATCTTGTTTCTTGGCAGCTATGAGGATGATCCTCGTGTTCGGACCCGATCCGTATAGTTGCTGCCATCATCTTTCAGCTTGGTTTTCTCTAGGAACGCGTTGAAGTTCATGTTGACATTAGCGTTGGCCATTGATCTACAAGACATATTTGCAAAGGTTTTAGACTAAGTTCATGATAATAAAGTTCTTAATCAAAATTACGAACTCCCACTTAGATTAGACATCCCTCTAGTCATCTAAGTGTTACACGATCCGAGTCGACTAGCCCGTGTCCGATCATCACGTGAGACGGACTAGTCATCATCGGTGAACATCTTCATGTTGATCGTATCTTTCATACGACTCGTGCTCGACCTTTCGGTCTCCGTGTTCCGAGGCCATGTCTGCACATGCTAGGCTCGTCAAGTTAACCCTAAGTGTTTTCGCTGTGTAAAACTGTCTTACACCCGTTGTATGTGAACGTAAGGATCCATCACACCCGATCATCACGTGGTGCTTAGAAACGACGAACTGTAGCAACGGTGCACAGTTAGGGGAGAACACTTCTTGAAATTTTATAAGGGATCATCTTATTTACTACCGTCGTCCTAAGTAAACAAGATGTAAAAGCATAATAAACATCACATGCAATTATATAGTTGTGACATGATATGGCCAATATCATCAAGCTCCATTGATCTCCATCTTCGGGCTCCATGATCATCCTGTCACCGGCTTGACACCATGATCTCCATCATCATGATCTCCATCACCGTGTCTTCATGAAGTTGTCACGCCAACGACTACTTCTACTTCTATGACTAACGCGTTTAGTAATGAAGTAAAGTAGTTTACATGGCGTTCTTCAATGACACGCAGGTCATACAAAAAATAAAGACAACTCCTATGGCTCCTGCCGGTTGTCATACTCATCGACATGCAAGTCGTGAATCCTATTACAAGAACATGATCTCATACATCACAATTCATCATTCATCACAACTTCTGGCCATATCACATCACATGATCAATCGCTGCAAAAACAAGTTAGGCGTTCTCTAGTTGTTGTTGCATCTTTTACGTGGCTGCGATTGGGTTCTAGCAAAACGTTTTCTTACCTCGAATCACTACAACGTGATTTTGTCAACTTCTATTTACCCTTCATAAGGGCCCTGTTCATCGAATCCGCTGCAACTAAAGTGGGAGAGACAGACACCGCCAGCCACCTTATGCAACTAGTGCATGTCGATCGGTGGAACCGGTCTCACGTAAGCGTCACGTAAGGTTGGTCCGGCCGCTTCATCCCACAATACCGTTGAGCAAGAAAAGACTAGTAGGGCAAGTAAGATGACAAGATCAACGCCCACAACAAATTTGTGTTCTACTCGTGCAATAGAGAACTACGCATAGACCTAGCTCATGATGCCACTGTTGGGGAACGTTGCAGAAAATTAAAATTTTTCCTACGGTTTCACCAAGATCCATCTATGAGTTCATCTAAGCAACGAGTAACGGAGAGAGTTTGCATCTACATACCACTTGTAGATCGCGTGCGAAGCTTGCTTGGTGATGATGGAGTCGTACTCGAGCGTGATTCAGATCACCGATGCCAAGTGCTGAACGGACAGCACCTCGCGTTCAACACACGTGCGGACGAGCGACGTCTCCTCCTTCTTGATCCAGCAAGGGAAGGAGAGGTTGAGGAAGACAGCACCACCGGCACCTGACGGCGTGGTGATGGTGGTGAAGCAGTACTCCGACAGGGCTTCGCCGAGCTCTACGGAGGAGGAGATGTGTTGGGGAGGGGAGGGGCTGCGCCTTGGGAGTTGTGTACAGCAGCCCCCCCCCCTTTATATAGGCCCCCAGGGGGGTGGCCGGCCCCTGGAGATCCAATCTCCAGGGGGGGGCGGCGGCCAAGGGGGTGGAGTGCCCCCCAAGCCAGGTGGGGCGCCCCCCCACCCCTAGGGTTTCAACCCTAGGCGCAGGGGGTGGGCCTAGGGGGGCGCACCAGCCCCTTGGGCTGGTTCCTTCCCCTATGGCCCATGGGGCCCTCCGGATGGGTGGCCCCACCGGTGGACCCGGGACTCTTCCGTGGTCCCAGCTTTTGCCAGTAACCACCAAACTTTCCCGATGGCGAAACACCACTTCCTATATATTATTCTTTACCTCCGGACCCTTCCGAACTCCTCGTGACGTCCGGGATCTCATCCGGACTCGAACAACATTCGGTATTCACATACTAGTCTTCCTACTAACCCTAGCGCCACCGAACCTTAAGTGTAGACCCTACGGGTTCGGAGACACGCAGACATGACCGAGACGACTCTCGGGCAATAACCAACAGCGGGATCTGGATACCCATGTTGGCTCCCACATGCTCCTCGATGATTTCATCGGTTGAACCACGATGTCGAGGATTCTATCAAACCACGTATGCAATTCCTTTGTCAATCGATGCGTTACTTGCCCGAGACTCGATCGTCGGTATCCCAATACCTCGTTCGGTCTCGTTACGCAAGTCACTTTACTCGCACCGTAATGCATGATCCGTGGCCAACACCTTGGTCACATTGAGCTCATTATGATGATGCATTACCGAGTGGGCCCAGAGATACCTCTCCGTCATACGGAGTGACAAATCCCGATCTCGATCCATGTCAACCCAATGATACTTTCGGAGATACCTGTAATGCACCTTTATAGTCACCCGATTCGTTGTGACGTTTGATACACCCAAGGCACTCCTACGGTAACCGGAGTTACGATCTCATGGTCGAAGGAATAGATACTTGACATTGGCAAAGCTTCTAGCAAGCGAACTATCGATCTCTTATGCTATGCTTATGATTGGGTCTTGTCCATCACATCATTCTCCTAATGATGTGATCCCGTTATCAACGACATCCAATGTCCATAGTCGAAACCATGACCATCTATTGATCACAACGGGCTAGTCAACTAGAGGCTCACTAGGGACATATTGGGGTCTAAGTGTTCACACGTGTATTATGATTTCCGGATAACACAGTTATAGCATGAACAAAAGACAATTATCATGAACATTGAAATATAATAATACTTTTATTATTGCCTCTAGGGCATATTTCCAACAAATTCTTGCTTGCAATGATAGAAATGATCTTAAGAAATTATTAGCTAAATGGAAGCAACAGTCTCTTAATGCTAGAATGAAACCCGATCCTGCTTTTGCTACTTCACCTATTTGTGTTAATGATAAGGATTACGAATTCTCGGTTGATCCTGATATTATTACTTTAGTTGAATCTGATCCTTTTTATGGCCTTGAATCTGAAACTGTTGTGGCACATCTTACCAAGTTGAATGATATAGCCACCCTATTTACTCATGATGAGAAGTCTCGCTATTTATATATCCTTAAGATATTTCCGTTCTCATTAAAGGGTGATGCTAAGACTTGGTATAATTCTCTTGCTCCTGGTTGTGTGCGTAGTCCCTAGGATATGATTTATTACTGCTAAATATTTCCCTACTCATAAGAAACAAGCTGCCTTGCGGGAAATATATAATTTTGTGCAAATCAAAGAAGAGAGTCTCCCACAAGCTTGGAGGAGGCTTCTCTGGTTACTTAATGCTTTGCCTGATCATCCTCTTAAGAAAAATGAAATACTTGATATATTTTATAATGGACTAACCGATGCTTCCAAGGACTACTTGGATAGTTGTGCTGGTTGTGTTTTCAGGGAAAGGACAGTCGACGAAGCTGAAATACTATTGAATAATATGTTGACTAATGAAAATAATTGGACTCTTCCTGAGCCAGTTCCTGAAGTAACTCCTGAACCAATTGAGCCAATTCCTGAGCCTATTCCTAAACCCACTCCAAAGAAGAGAGGTGTTTTATTTCTCAGTCCTGAAGATATGCAAGAGGCAAAGAAATCAATGAAAGAAAAAGGCATTAAAGCTGAAGATGTTAAGAATTTACCTCCTATTGAAGAAATACATGGTCTTAATTTACCGCCTGAAGAACCACATTGTCTTGATAACCCGACACGGGTAGTAAAGGTAAATTCTCTCTATAGATATGATAAAGTTGAAATACCCTCTACTAAATTTCATAGCCCATGCTTAGATGAATTTGATGACTTTATGGCTAGACAAGAAAGTTTTAATGCTTATGTTGGTAGAGAGTTAAAGAATATTGCTTTCGAGATAGGACGCGTAGGTGATAATCTGGCTAGAATTAAAGATGAACTTCACCGCGTTAGCAAATATGCTTCTATGCTTGCGACTCAAGCTGAGCAAGTACTTAAAGCTCAAAATGATTTGCTTCATGAATTGAATAATAAAAATGACTTTGCGGTTAGAGTGGCTACTAGAACTGGTAGAATGACTCAGGAACCTTTGTATCCTGAAGGCCACCCTAAGAGAATCGAGCAAGATTCTCAGAGAAATAATTTAGAGGCACCTAGTTCTTCTAAAAAGAAGAAAAGAAAAACGATAGGACTTTGCATGCTTCTAGTGAACCTCTGTAGACACACACGAGAATCCCAATGATATTTCTATTTCGATGCCGAAACACAATCAGGTGATGAACATGAACCTAGTGATAATGTTAATGATAATGTTCATGTTGATGCTCAATCTAGCAAAGACAATGATGTAGAGATTGAACCTGCTGTTGATCTTGAATAACCCACAATCAAAGAATCAACGCTATGATAAGAGGGATTTTGTTGCTAGGAAGCACGGTAAAGAAAGAGAACCATGGTTTCAGAAACCCATGCCCTTTCCGCCTAAACCATCCAAGTCAAAGGATGATGAGGATTTTGAGCGCTTTACTGAAATGATTAGACCTATTTTATTACGTATGCGCTTAACTGATATGCTGAAAGTAAATCCTTATGCTAAGTATATGAAGGATATCATCACAAATAAAAGAAAGATACCCGAAGCTGAAATTTCCACCATGCTTGCTAATTGCACTTTTATGGGTGGAATACCCAAGAAACTTGGAGATCCGGGTGTACCAACTATACCATGCTCTATTAAAAGAAATTATGTTAGAACTGCTTTATGTGATCTTGGAGCCAGTGTTAGTGTTATGCCTCTCTCTTTATATCGTAGACTTGAATTGAATAAGTTGACTCCTACTGAAATATCTTTGCAAATGGCTGACAAATCAACTGCTATACCTGTCGGTATTTGTGAAGATGTGCCTGTTGTGGTTGCAAATGTCACTATCTTAACGGACTTTGTTATTCTTGATATTCCCGAGGATGATAGTATGTCTATTATCCTTGGTATACCTTTTCTTAATACTATAGGGGTTGTTATTGATTGCAACAAAGGCAATGTCACTTTTCATGTTAATGGTAATGAGCATATGGTACACTTTCCGAGGAAACAATATCAAGTTCATAGCATCAATTCTATTGAAAAAGTTCCAACTATCATTTTTGGAGGTTTTGAATTTCCTCTCCCTACTGTCAAGAAAAAGTATGATATTCTTATTGTTGGGGATTTTCATATCCCCGTTGAGGTAACTTAGTGTTATTCGAAATTTCTCCGGTTCCGTGTTATTCGGAATGAGTTTGTTAACAAGACTTGATCAACCTTGTTAGTGGGTTCATTTTGATGATCACGAGATGGATGAAACTAGAAGGCACAACCTCTGTACCCTCTTTTTACTTTCTGTTATTTAGAATAAATAAAGAAAAAATAGTATTATCTATCTGTTTTCTGAATTATCCGTGCATAAAAAATAGCCCAAAAATAAAAGTGCTCCAAATGCCCTGCAAATTTAGTATGATTTTTTCTGGAATATTTGAGGATTTTAGGCACTGAAAACACTGCAAGATGGGCAAGCACTAGGCCACGAGAGAGGAGGGCGCGCCCCCTGTAGGGCGCGCCCCCCTGTATCGTCGGCCCCTGGTGGCCCCCTCCACTTATGCCAGCACCCACACACTTCATCTTCTACCCAAAAAAATCCCCATCCAGCTCAAGCCCGAGTTCTAGCTCATTTTGCTGTGATTTTCGATCTCTTAGCTCAAAGCTCCATTCGCAAAACTGCTTTGGGAGATTGTTGCTTGGTATGTGACTCCTCCATTGGTCCAATTAGTTTTTGTTCTAGTGCTTTATTCATTGCAAATATTTGCTGCATAGGTGACCATGTTCTTGAGCTTGCATGTTAAATTTTTGAGGTCCCAAGAAATTCCAATGCATGATATAGACTCTAGGCACTTGTAGGAGTAGTTGCTATCAATCTTGTTTAGTTTTATCCACTTTTATTTTGAAGTTACTAAAATTTCAGAAATTTTCAGAAAATGTTAAGGAGGCTCTTTAAAGGCTCTTCTAGCCAAAGCTCTAAGGAAAAACAAGACAAAGAGAAGGAAAAACCCAAGTATAATCTTCCTCGCTTAGTGGAAGTACGGTCATGTGAATGGCCGTGTGAGGATTTCTTGAAAGAAGCCGGAATTCATGAAGACTTTTATGCTTTAATTGGGACTGCAGGCCTCACCGGTTTCATGAATGGTTGAATCGATCAGTATCTCTTACTTACCAATACTTTCGTGCAAAACTTTTATTATTATCCTAAGAAGTCACCGCCTGCAGTATCATTTCATTTATATGATGAATTCAAAGAAGTGTCTTTACGTCATTTTTGCGCGGTATGTAGGATACCTTATGAGGGAGAATTAGAGGAACCCCATGGAGAATTATGAGGGAGAATTATGAGGGAGCTTTATTCATGCCAGTGGTATCCTGATTACACCTCCCACTACACCGGGGAGAGTAGCGGTGGTCCTTGGTATTAGACCAACTTAGGCCAAAAGCTTAAGCTTGGGGGAGTACGTATTTCTCACCGACTTTACATTCATGTTCACACACTAGTCGTCGGTGCTCATACTCTTTCATTGTATTATCCATGTTAGTTTAAATTTCTTTTTCTAGTTTTCTTCTTGTGTGTTTGATAAACCTTAAGAAAAACCAAAAAATTAGTTAGTTTAATTTCCTTGCTTGTAGTAGAAATTAAAATGAAAACCCAAAAAGATTTCTCATTCTTCTTTTACTTGTTGGGAGCTTTCCCGTGTAAATAGTTTTATTTTCTTTTCTTTCTTTTGGGGGTCGAGAAGACCACATTGAAAATGCTTAGTGGCTCTTATATGCATGATTCTTTATTTAACTTAGAGCCCATATTACTTGTCTTCTCTCTTGAGTTAAATGCTTGCAGATTCCATCTTAGTCCAATGCACGTGCACTCTTATTATTATACACATCGTTTGGTCGTGCAAGTGAAAGGCAATAATGATGATATATGATGGACTTATTGGGATGAGAAAAGCCGGTATGAACTCGACCTCTTTTGTTTTTGTAAATATGATGATTCATCATTCCTGAGTCAGCTATTATGAAGTAAACATATTTGCAATGACATTTAGAGATTATAGTTGCTTGTGCCATGCTTGATTAGCTATGAGTTATAGTGGTTTACCTTGCGTGCCAACATGCTATTAGAATGATTATGATGTGGTATGATGGGATGGTATCCTCCTTTGAATGAATTAAGTGACTCAACTTGGCACGTGTTCACGCATGTAGTTGAATCAAATCAACATAGCCTTCATGATATTTATGTTCATGGTAGATTATATCCTACTCATGCTTGTACTCGGTGTAAATTAATTTTAATGCATGTTTACGATCGTTGTCGCTCTCTCGCTAATCGCTCCCAGGTCTTTTGCGAGCCTTCACCTGTACTAAGCGGGAATACTGCTTGTGCATCCAAACTCCTTAAACCCTAAAGTTGTTCCATATGAGTCCACTATACCTTCCTATATGCGGTATTTACCTGCCGTTCCAAGTAAATTTGTATGTGCCAAACTCCAAACCTTCAAATGAAATTCTGTTTTGTATGCTCGAGCAGCTCATGTTTCAACTAGGGCTGCCTATATCTTCCATGCTATGTGGGTTATTCTCAAGAGGAATGGACTCTGCTCCTCATTCACGAGAAAGGGCCGGTAACCGGGATGCCCAGTCCCATGATCCAAAAAGATCAAAGCAAATCAAAATAATTAAACAAAACTCCCCCAGGACTGTTGTATGTTGGAGGCACTCGTTGTTTCGAGCAAGCCATGGATTGATGCTTGTTGGTGGTTGGGGGAGTATAAACCTTTACCATTCTGTTTGGGAACTACCTATAATGTATGTAGTATGGAAGATACAGCCATCTCATAGTTGTTGCGTTGACAGCGAAATTATGCCGCTCAAAATGTTATTCAATCTCTATTTTAAAATCGAGCTCTGGCACCTCTACAAATCTCTGCTTCCCTCTACGAAGGGCCTATCAATTTACTTTTATGTTGAGTCATCACCCTTCTTATTAAAAGCACCCGCTGGAGAGCACACTGTCATTTGCATTCATTACTATTGCTTTATATTGGGTATGACTTGACTGGATCTCTCTTACCATGAATTACAATGTTTAGTCAGTCCTTGATCTTTAAAGGTGCTCTGCATTTATGTTTTGTGGTCTCAGAAAGGGCTAGCGAGATACCATTCTGTTATATCATGTTATAATTATTTTGAGAAAGTGTTGTCATCCGAGTTTTATTATTATGGCTCGCTAGCTGATTATGCTATTAATATGAGTAGTTGTGAGACCTATGTGTTATTGTTAGTATGGTTAGTTCATAATATTTGCTGAAACTTGAATGCTGGCTTTTCATGTTACCAAAACAAGAGCAAACAGAGTTTGTAAAAGTTTTTCTTTATTACTTTCAGTTTATCAACTGAATTGCTTGAGGACAAGCAAAGGTTTAAGCTTGGGGGAGTTGATACGTCTCCAACGTATCTACTTTTCCAAACACTTTTGCCCTTGTTTTGGACTCTAACTTGCATGATTTGAATTAAACTAACCCGGACTAACGCTGTTTTCAGCAGAACTGCCATGATGTTGTTTTATGTGTAGAAAAGAAAAGTTCTCGGAATGTCCTGGAAATCCACGAAGACACTTTTCAGATTTAATAAGAATTTTTGGCGAAAGAATTAATGCCAGGGGGCCCACGGCCTGTCCACGAGACAGGGGGGCGCGCCCCCCCTAGGGCGTGGCCCCCTATCTCGTGGGCCCCCTGGACCTGATGGGGAACGTAGTAATTTCAAAAAAATTCCTACGCACACGCAAGATCATGGTGATGGCATAGCAACAAGAAGGGAGAGTATTGTCCATGTACCCTCGTAGACCGTAAGCGGAAGCGTTATGACAACGCGGTTGATATAGTCGTACGTCTTCACGATCCGACCGATCCAAGTACCAAACGTCGGCACCTCCGAGTTCAGCACACGCTTGGTCGATGGCGATCCCGGACTCCGATCCAGCAAAGTGTCGGGGATGAGTTCTGTCAGCACGACGGCGTGGTGACGATGATGATGTTCTACCGACGCAGGGCTTCGCCTAAACTCTGCGACGATATGACCGAGGTGGAATATGGTGGATGGGGGCACCGCACACGGCTAAGGGACGATCTTGAAGATCAACTTCTGTCGTTGTGGGGTGCCCCCTGCCCCCGTATATAAAGGAGCAAGGGAGGAGGAGGCCGGCCCTAGGAGGAGGGCGCGCCAAGGGGAGTCCTACTCCCACCGGGAGTAGGACTCCTTCTTTCCTAGTCCAACTAGGAGAAGGGGGGAAAGGAGGGAAGTGGAGAAGGAAGGGAGAGGGGGGCCGCGCCCCAAACCCTTTGTCAATTCGGACTGGGCTTGGGAGGGGCGCCCGCCACCTCCTGGCTCCTTCCCACTAAGACCCATTAAGGCCCAATACCCCGTATTCTCATAACTGCCCAGTACTCCGAAAAATACCCGAATCACTCGGAACCTTTCCGATGTCCGAATATAGTCGTCCAATATATATCGATCTTTACGTCTCGACCATTTCGAGACTCCTCGTCATGTTCCCGATCTCATCCTGGACTCCGAACTCCTTCTGTACATCAAAACTCATAAACTCATAATAAAACTGTCATCGAAACCTTAAGCGTGCGGACCCTACGAGTTCGAGAACTATGTAGACATGACCTAGAACTATTCTCGGTCAATAACCAATAGCAGAACCTGGATGCTCATATTGGCTCCTACATATTCTACGAAGATCTTTATCGGTCAAACCGCATAACAACATACGTTGTTCCCTTTGTCATCGGTATGTTACTTGCCCAAGATTCGATCGTCGGTATCTCAATACCTAGTTCAATCTCGTTACCGGCAAGTCTCTTTACTCGTTACATAATGCATCATTCTGTAACTAACTCATTAGCTACATTGCTTGCAAGGCTTATAGTGATGTGCATTACCGAGAGGGCCCGGAGATACCTCTCCGAATATCGGAGTGACAAATCCTAATCTTGAAATACGCCAACCCAACATGTACCTTCGGAGACACCTGTAGAGCTCCTTTATAATCACCCAGTTACGTTGTGATGTTTGGTAGCACACAAAGTGTTCCTCCAGTAAACGGGAGTTGCATAATCTCATAGTCATAGGAACATGTATAAGTCATGAAAAAAGCAATAGCAACATACTAAACGATCAAGTGCTGAGCTAACGGAATGGGTCAAGTCAATCACATCATTCTTCTAATGATGTGATCCCGTTAATCAAATGACAACTCATGTCCATGGTTAGGAAACTTAACTATCCTTGATTTAACGAGCTAGTCAAGTAGAGGCATACTAGTGACACTATGTTTGTCTATGTATTCACACATGTATCATGTTTCCGGTTAATACAATTCTAGCATGAATAATAAACATTTATCATGAAATAAGGAAATAAATAATAACTTTATTATTGCCTCTAGGGCATATTTCCTTCAGTCTCCCACTTGCACTAGAGTCAATAATCTAGTTCACATCGCCATGTGATTTAACACCAATATTCATATCTGTATATGATTAACACCCATAGTTCACATCGTCATGTGACCAGCACCCAAAGGGTTTACTAGAGTCAATAATCTAGTTCACATCGCTATGTGATTAACACCCAAAGAGTACTAAGGTGTGATCATGTTTTGCTCGTGAGAGAAGCTTATTCAGCGGGTCTGTCACTTTCGGAGCCATATGTATTTTGCAAATA
Organism: Aegilops speltoides; assembly: GCA_021437245.1. Lineage (NCBI taxonomy): Eukaryota > Viridiplantae > Streptophyta > Magnoliopsida > Poales > Poaceae > Aegilops > Aegilops speltoides. Next base: position 570,754,041 of record CM038143.1, on the reverse strand, counting down.
TTCTATGTCTACAATGCTCTGCACGGAGCTACTCTAGCTAATTGCTCCCACTTTCAATATGTATCCAGGTTGAGACTTAGAGTCATCAGGATCAGTGTGAAAGCTTGTGCCGATGTAACTCTTTACGAGGGGCTCTTTTATCACCTCCATAATCGAGAAATATTTCCTTAGTCCTGACTAAGGATATTCTTGACCAATGTCCAGTGATCTACTCCTAGATCACTATTGTACTCCCTTGCTAAACCAGGGCAGAGCATACAATAGGTCTGGACCATAACATGGCATACTTTTATAGAACCTATGACTGATGCATAGGGAATGACTTTCATTCTCTTTCTATTTTCTGCCATGGTCGGTATTTGAGTCTTACTCAACTTCACACCTTGGAACACAGGCAAGAACTCCTTCTTTGACTGTTCCATTTTGAACCACTTCAAAATCTTATCAAGGTATGTACTCATTGAAAAATCTTATCAACGTCTTGATCTATCTCAATAGATCTTGATGCTCAATATGTAAGTAGCTTTACTGAGGTCTTTCTTTTTAAAAAAACTCTTATTCAAGTATCCTTTTATGCTATCCAGAAATTCTATATCATTTCCAAACAACAATATGTCATCCACATATAGTATTTAGAAATGCTACAGAGCTCCCACTCACTTTCTTGTAAAGACAGGCTTCTCCAAAAGTCTGTATAAAGCCATATGCTTTGATCAACTCATCAAAGCGTATATTCCAACTCCGAGATGCTTGCACCAGTCCATAGATGAATCACTAGAGCATGCACACTTTGTTAGTACCTTTAGGATTGACAAAACCTTCTGGTTGTATCATATACAACTCTTCTTTAATAAATCCATTAAGGAATGTAATTTTGGCATCCATTTGCCAAATTTCATAAAATGTGGCAATTGCTAACATGATTCGGACAGACTTAAGCATCTCTACAGTTGAGAAAATCTCATTGTAGTCAACACCTTGAACTTGTCAAAAACCTTTTTGTGACAAGTCGAGCTTTGTAGATAGTATCACTACTATCAACGTCCGTCTTCCTCTTGAAGATCCATTTATTTTCTATGGTTTGCCGATCATCGGGCAAGTTCACCAAAGTCCACACTTTGTTCTCATACATGGATCCTATCTCAGATTTCATGGCCTCCAGCCATTTTGCGGAATCTGGGCTAATCATCGCTTCCTCATAGTTCGTAGGCTCATCATGGTCTAGTAACCTGACTTCCAGAACAGGATTACCGTACCACTCTAGTGCGGACTGTACTTTGGAAGACCTACGAGGTTTTGCAGTAACTTGATCTGAAGTTTCATGATCATCATCATTAGCTTCCTCACTAATTGGTGTAGGAATCACTGGAACTGATTTCTGTGATGAACTACTTTCCAATTCGGGAGAAGGTACAAATTACCTTATCAAGCTTTACTTTCCTCCCACTCACTTCTTTCGAGAGAAACTCCTTCTCTAGAAAGGATCCATTCTTAGCAACGAATATTTTGCCTTCGAATCTGTGATAGAAGGTGTACCCAACAGTTTCCTTTGGGTATTCTATGAAGACGCACTTCTCCGATTTGTGTTCGAGCTTATCAGGTTGAAACATTTTTCACATAAGCATCGCAACTCCAAACTTTAAGAAACGACAGCTTAGGTTTACTGCTAAACCATACGGTGTCGTCTCAACGGATTTAGATGGTGCCCTATTTAAAGTGAATGCAGCTATCACTAATGCATAACCCCAAAACGATAGTGGTAAATCGGTAAGATACATCATAGATCGCACCATATCCAATAAAGTGCGGTTACGACGTTCGGACACACCATTACGCTGTGGTGTTCCATGTGGCGTGAACTGTGAAACTATTCCACATTGTTTATAATGAAGGCCAAACTCGTAGCTCAAATATTCATCTCTATGATCAGATCATAGAAACTTTATTTTCTTGTTACGATGATTTTTCCACTTCACTCTGAAATTCTTTGAACTTTTCAAATGTTTCAGACTTGTGCTTCATTAAGTAGATATCCGCATATCTGCTCAAATCATCTGTGAAGGTCAGAAAATAACGATGCCCGCCACTAGCATCAACACTCATTGGACCACATACATCGGTATGTATTATTTCCAACAAGTTAGTAGCTCGTTCCATTGTTCCGGAGAACGGAGTTTTAGTCATCTTGCCAAAAAGGCACGGTTCGCAAGCATCAAATGATTCATAACCAAGTGATTCCGAAAATCCATCTTTATGGAGTTTCTTCATGCGCTTTACACCGATATGACCCACACGGCAGTGCCACAAATAAGTTGCACTATCATTATTATCTTTGCATCTTTTGGCATCAACATTATGAATATGTGTATCACTATGATCAAGATTCAATAAACCATCACCATTGGGTGTATGACCATAGAAGGTTTTATTCATGTAAACAGAATAACAATTTATTCTCTATCTTAGATGAATAATCGTATCGCAATAAACATGATCTTATCATATTTATGCTCAACGCAAACACCAAATAACATTTATTTAGGTTTAACACTAATCTCGAAAATATAGGGAGTATGTGATGATGATCATATCAATCTTAGAACTACTTCCAACACTCATCGTCACTTCCCTTTCAACTAGTCTCTGTTTATTCTGTAACTCCTGTTTCGAGTTACTAATCACAGCAACCGAACAAGTATCAAATACTCAGGGGCTACTATAAACACTAGTAAGGCACACATCAATAACCTGTATATCAAATATACCCTTGTTCAATTTTCCATCCTTCTTATCCACCAAATATTCAGGGCATTTCCGCTTCCAGTGACCATTTCCTTTGCAGTGTAAACACTCAGTTTCAGGCTTTGGTCAAGCTTTGGTCTTCTTCAGGGGAGTGACAACTTCTTTGCCATTCTACTTGAAGTTTCCCTTTCTTTCCCTTTGCCCTTTTCTTGAAACTAGTGGTCTTGTCAATCATCAACACTTGATGCTCTTTCTTGATTTCTACCTTCGTCGATTTTAACATGACGAAGAGCTCGGGAATCGTTTTCGTCATCCCTTGCATACTATAGTTCATCACAAAGTTCTAGTAACCTAGTGATGGTGACTAGAGAATTCTGTCAATCACTATCTTATCTGGAAGATTAACTCCCACTTGATTCAAGCGATTGAAGTACCCAGACAATCTGAGCACATGCTCACTAGTTGAGCGATTCTCCTCCATCTTTTAGCTTTAGAACTTGTTGGAGACTTCATATCTCTCAACTTGGGTATTTGCTGAAAATATTAACTTCAACTCCTGGATCATCTCATATGGTCCATGACGTTCAAAACGTCTTTGAAGTCCCGATTCTAAGCCGTTAAGCATGGTGCACTAAACTATCAAGTAGTCATCATATTGAGCTAGCCAGATGTTCATAACGTCTGCATCTGCTCCTGCAATAGGTCTGTCAACTAGCGGTGCATTAAGGACATAATTCTTCTATGCAGCAATGAGGATAAACCTCAGATCACGGATCCAATCCGCATCATAGCTACTAACATCTTTCAACACAGTTTTCTCTAGGAACATATCAAAATAAACATATGAAAGCAACAACGCAAGCTATTGATCTACAACATAATTTGCAAAATACTACCAGGACTAAGTTCATGATAAATTTAAGTTCAATTAATCATATTACTTAAGAACTCCCACTTAGACAGACATCTCTCTAGTCATCTAAGTGATCACGTGATCCAAATCAACTAAACCATAACCGATCATCACGTGAGATGGAGTAGTTTTCAATGGTGAACATCACTATGTTGATCATATCTACTATATGATTCACGCTTGACCTTTCGTTCTCCGTGTTCCGAGGCCATATCTGCATATGCTAGGCTCGTCAAGTTTAACCTGAGTATTCTGCGTGTGCAAAACTGGCTTGCACCCGTTGTAGATGGACGTAGAGCTTATCACACCCGATCATCACGTGGTGTCTGGGCACGACAAACTTTGGCAACGGTGCATACTCAGGGAGAACACTTCTTGATAATTTTAGTGAGAGATCATCTTAAAATGCTACCGTCAATCAAAGCAAGATAAGATGAATAAAGGATAAACATCACATGCAATCAAAATATGTGACATGATATGGCCATGATCATCCTGCGCCTTTGATCTCCATCTCCAAAGTGCTGTCATGATCTCTATCGTCACCGGCACGACACCATGATCTTTATCATCTTGATCTATATCAATGTGTCGTCACATGGTCATCTCGCCAACTATTGCTATCACATAGCGATAAAGTAAAGCTATTATTTGGCACTTGCATCTTACGCAACAAAGAGACAACCATAGGGCTTCTGCCAGTTGCCGATAACTTCAACAAAACATGATCATCTCATACAACAACTTATATCTCATCACGTCTTGACCATATCACATCACAACATGCCCTGCAAAAATAAGTTAGACATCCTCTACTTTGTTGTTGCAAATTTTACGTGGCTGCTACGGGCTTAGCAAGAACCGTTCTTACCTACGCATCAAAACCACAATGATAGTTTGTCAAGTTGGTGCTGTTTTAACCTTCGCAAGGACCGGGCGTAGCCACACTCGGTTCAACTAAAGTTGGAGAAACAGACACCCGCTAGTCACCTGTGTGCAAAGCACGGCGGTAAAACCAGTCTCGCGTAATGTCGGTCCGGGCCGCTTCATCCAATAATACCGCTGAACCAAAGTATGACATGCTGGTAAGCAGTATGACTTGTATCGCCCACAACTCACTTGTGTTCTACTCGTGCATATAACATCAACGCATAAAACCTAGGCTCGGATGCCACTGTTGGGGAACGTAGTAATTTCAAAAAAATATCCTACGCACAAGCAAGATCATGGTGATGACATAGCAACGAGAAGGGAGAGTATTGTCCACGTACCCTCGTAGACCGTAAGCGGAAGCGTTATGACAACGCGGTTGATATAGTCGTACGTCTTCACGATCCGACGGATCCAAGTACCGAACGTACGACACCTCCGAGTTCAGCACACGTTCAGCTCGATGACGATCCACGGACTCCGATCCAGCAAAGTGTCGGGGATGAGTTCTGTCAGCACGATGGCGTGGTGACGATGATGATGTTCTACTGGCGCAGGGCTTCGCCTAAACTCCGCGACGATATGACCGAGGTGGAATATGGTGGAGGGGGGCACCGCACACGGCTAAGGGACGATCTTGAAGATCAACTTGTGTCGTTGTGGGGTGCCCCCTTGCCCCCGTATATAAAGGAGCAAGGGAGGAGGAGGCCGGCCCTAGGAGGAGGGCGCGCCAAGGGGAGTCCTACTCCCACCGGGAGTGGGACTCCTTTCCTAGTCCAACTAGGAGAAGGGGGGAAAGGAGGGAAGTGGAGAAGGAAGGGAGAGGGGGGCCGCGCCCCAAACCCTTTGTCCAATTCGGACTCGGCTTGGGAGGGGCGCGCGCCACCTCCTGGCTCCTTCCAACTAAGGCCCATTAAGGCCCAATACTCTTCCCCGTATTCCCGTTACTCCCGAGTACTCCGAAAAATACCCGAATCACTCGGAACCTTTCCGATGTCCGAATATAGTCGTCCAATATACCGATCTTTACGTCTCGACCATTTCGAGACTCCTCGTCATGTTCCCGATCTCATCCGGGACTCCGAACTCCTTCGGTAGATCAAAACTCATAAACTCATAATAAAACTGTCATTGAAACCTTAAGCGTGCGGACCCTACGGGTTCGAGAACTATGTAGACATGACCTAGAACTATTCTCGGTCAATAACCAATAGCGGAACCTGGATGCTCATATTGGCTCGTACATATTCTACGAAGATCTTTATCGGTCAAACCGCATAACAACATACGTTGTTCCCTTTGTCATCGGTATGTTACTTGCCCAAGATTCGATCGTCGGTATCTCAATACCTAGTTCAATCTCGTTACCGACAAGTCTCTTTACTCGTTACATAATGCATCATTCCGTAACTAACTCATTAGCTACATTGCTTGCAAGGCTTATAGTGATGTGCATTACCGAGAGGGCCCAGAGATACCTCTCCGACAATCGGAGTGACAAATCCTAATCTTGAAATACGCCAACCCAACATATACCTTCGGAGACACCTGTAGAGCTCCTTTATAATCACCCAGTTACGTTGTGACGTTTGGTAGCACACAAAGTGTTCCTCTGATAAACGGGAGTTGCATAATCTCATAGTCATAGGAACATGTATAAGTCATGAAGAAAGCAATAGCAACATACTAAACGATCAAGTGCTAAGCTAACGGAATGGGTCAAGTCAATCACTTCATTCTCCGACCTCAACTCCAACTCCATATATTCCGTCTCGGGGAGAAAAAAATCAGAGAGAAAGTTTCATCGCGTTTCTCGACACGGAGCCACCGCCAAGCCCTAATCTCTCTCAGGAGGGCTGATCTGGAGTCCGTCCGGGCTCCGGAGAGGGGGATTCGTCGCCGTCGTCATCATCAACCATCCTCCATCACCAATTTCATGATGCTCACCGCCGTGCGTGAGTAATTCCATCATAGGCTTGCTGGACAGTGATGGGTTCGATGAGATTTACCATGTAATCAAGTTAGTTTTGTTAGGGTTTGATCCCTAGTATCCACTATGTTCTGAGATTGATGTTGCTATGAATTTGCTATGCTTAATGTTTGTCACTAGGGCCCGAGTGCCATGATTTCAGATCTGAACCTATTATGTTTTCATGAATATATGTGTGTTCTTGATCCTATCTTGCAAGTCTATAGTCACCTATTATGTGTTATGATCCGACAACCCCGAAGTGACCGTAGTTTGAGGAGTTCATGTATTCACTATGTGCTAATGCTTTGTTCCGGTTCTCTATTAAAAGGAGGCCTTAATATTCCTTAGTTTCCGTAAGGACCCCGCTGCAAAGGGAGTGTAGGACAAAATACGGCATACAAGTTCTTTTCCATAAGCACGTATGATTATTTACGGAATACATGCCTACATTACATTGATGAACTGGAGCTAGTTCTATATCACCCTATGTTATAACTATTGCATGAGGAATCGCATCCGGCATAATTATCCATCACTGATCCATTGCCTATGAGCTTTTCATATATTGTTCTTCGCTTATTTACTTTTCCGTTGCTACTGTTGCAACTACTACAAAAATCCAAAAATATTTATCTTTACTTTTGCTACTGTTACCTTTATTATCATACCACTTTTGCTACTAAATACTTTGCTGCAGATACTAAGTTATCCAGGTGTGGTTGAATTGACAACTCAACTGCTAATACTCAAGAATATTCTTTGGCTCCCCTTGTGTCAAATCAATAAATTTGGGTTGAATACTCTACCCTTGAAAGCTGTTGCGATCCCCTATACTTGTTGGTTATCAATAGGTTCCTCAAAATTTTATTCCCTAGGAGGATGGAATTTAAACTATTTCTCCTTAGGGAGATCAACATGAGTAGCAAATGATTCACAAAAGGTAGCCACTATCTCAGAATCAAGTCCATATTTAGCACTAAATTGATGAAAAGCATCGGTCTCTAAAAAATATTTCACACAATCAAACTTTAGATTTATACCCGACTTATTACCTTTGTCGATTTCCCAATCTCCAGAGTTGCATTTAATTCTTTCCTGAAGATCCCATTTTAATTCAATAGTTCTATTCATAAAAGAACTAGTAGAAGAAGTATCAAGCATTGATTGATCATTATGAGAAAGCCGAGCATAAAAGTTTTGTATAATTATTTCTATTGAGAGCTCATGATTGGGGCATGTGTGCATCATATATTTAAGCCTCCCCCAAGCTTGCGCGATACTTTCTCCTTCGCGAGGCCAAAAATTATATATATAATCCGATCATGATGAACCAAGTGCATAGGGTAAAACTTCTAGTGAAATTTCAGCTTTAGCCGGTTCCAGTCCCATGCTCCAGTATCATCCAATAGCCTATACCAAGTCAATGTCTCCCCCTCAAAGATAAAGGGAATACTTTCTTCTTAACTCCATCCTCGGATAAACCCGCAAGCTTAAATAATCCACAGATTTCATCTATATAGATCAAGTGCATATCAGGATGAATTGTTCCATCTCCTACATATGGATTAGCTAGCAATTTCTCCAACATACCTGGAGGAATTTCATAATAAATATTTTCAGTAGGTTGAGAAGCAACTCTTATTGCTTTCGGCCAAGGTGAAGATACCCCGAACAAGCACCTCAAAGGATTATTTTTCATAGTGACAAGCGACAATAATTTCAGAATGTAATAAAAAATGTTTCCTTACCAAATTCCACTTACCAAAGGCGCTTCACTCCCTGGTAATGGCGCCAAAAAAGAGTCTTGATGACCCACAAGTATAGGGGATCAATCGTAGTCCTTTTGATAAGTAAGTGTGTCGAACCCAACGAGAAGCAGAAGAAAATGATAAGCGACTTTCAGCAAGGTATTCTCTGTAAGTACTGAAAGTAGCGGTAACAGATAGTTTTATAGCAAGATACAAGTAGGAAGTAACTATAGTAGCAACGGTGCTGCAAGCTGGGCCAATCCTTTTTATAGCAAATGACGAGCCAGAAAGTTTTCTTATATAAAGCGAAGTGTTCTCGAGGACACATGATAATTTTCATCTAGTCACATTCATCATGTTTAGTTGATTCGCATTCGCTACTTCGGTAAGTTGATATATGGGTGGATCGGTGCTAAGGCATTGTACTTACTTGAACAAAAAAAAACCTCTTATGATTACCCCCTCTCGAAAGCATCTGCAACTACGAAAGAAGAATTAAGATAAATCTAACCATAGCATAAAACATATGGATCCAAATCAGACCTTTACGGAATAATGCATAAACTAAGGTTTAAGCTTCTCTGACTCTCGCATCGCATCATCTACTTATTACTCCCCAATGCCTTCCCTTATGTAGTCGACGTTCACATGACATCACTAAAGGAAGAACAACATACACGTCGTCAAAATATCGAACGAATACCAACTTTACATAATTACTTATAACAAGACTTCTCCCATATCCTTAAGAACAAAAGTAACTACTCACGAATCGTATTAATGTTCAAGATCAGAGGTGTATTGAATATTCTTGAGGATCTAAACATATAATCTTCCACCAAATAAACCAACTAGTATCAATGTAATCAACAAAACTAGCAACCCGCATGTACCAATCTGAGATTTTAGAACAAAGATTGAATACAAGAGAAGAACTAGGGTTTGAGATGAGATGGTGCTGATGAAGATGTTGTTGAAGATTGGTCCTCCCATGAAGAGGGGGGTGTTGGTGGTGTCGATGGCTTCAATTTTCCCCTCGCGAAGGGAAGTATCCCCGGCGGAATCGCTACGCCGGAGAGCAAAAGTACTCATGCACAGGTTCCATCTCTAGACGTCGGGGCTTCGTGCCGAAAGTCCTCCTCTTAGTTTTTTTCTAAGGCAAAACCCTTCATGTAGCAAAAGATGGGCACCGAAGGTGTGCTGTGGGCCCCACAAGGCATCAGGGCGCGTCCTGTTTTCTTGTGGGTAACAGGTGCCCCCCTGTGGTATTTCTTTGTTCCAGTATTTTTTATATATTCAATAAAAAAATCTCCATGAAGTTTTAGGTCATTTGAAGCTTTCTAGAATAGCTATCTCTGTTGTAACTCTTTTAGGTCCAGAATTTCAGCTTCTAGTAATTCCCCTCTCCATATAATCTTGCAAATTAAGAGAGAAAAGACATAATAATTGCATTATAAAGTGGAATAATGACCAAAAGCATTATAAATAACAGTAAGAAACATGATGCAAGATGGACATATCAATCATTCTGCGGCTTGAAGAACTAGGAGGGTCACAGTCGCTATCGAAGGCGAGCTCACCTCCTAGGCCTGCTGTGACAAAGGGTTGGGGATCGTACCCAAGGGCAATATTCCACCGAGGGAAGCCATGCACCCGTTCTGGGCCACCCACGGACCACCATCACTAAAGGAGATACAAGGATACAAAACTCAAACAACATTGAAGAACATCGAACAGCGTGACCTCACCATCACCACCATGAACATTCCTGAGAGGAAGTCAACCAATGGGACACGGAGGACAAAATAATTTAGTTGGCCCGCCACCACATAGCACTTCCTCCGTGGCCGCCACCAGACAACCTTAGAAATGCGACCTTGTACTGAATGTCGTCAATCTTACGACCATCTTGGGATCAGACAAGGAACGATTTCGGAACCGTTCGAGTGTGACATTTCCCCCATTTTAAGCAAATAAACCGGCTGGTGTAAGCACATCCGGCCCAACCAACCATTTTGGGATAATTCAGACAGGGAACGAACTGGGAGTGGGAGGTGACTGTGATCTCTGTCCTAATCTAAGCACATGCATGTTCCCACCTCAGCAGGTTGTTGCGCCCATCCTTTCCCGGACAAGAAGAAGAAGAAGAAGTGAAGAAGATCCTTCCACTTCCAGCTCATCTGAAGCGACAATGCAGCTGCTGTAGTTTTCTACTCCTGAATATGTGCTGCTGCTGTAAATTTTGGGATCTGAAGTTCAGACTTGGGACTGACTGTGATCCCTGTCCTAACTCGGGCAAATATTTCCATAGAGGAAGAGATCCTCCCAGCTCTGTCTTGCTTCGTGCTGAAGCGACGGCGACGACGACACAACATCCATTTCCCTGACCAAATTTCAGTTAGTTACCGCAGGCCATTCATCCAGGCATTCAGCGATATGTACACATAGCGAACGTGTAGATCAATGCTTCTACTACTAGCTGGTCTGGAATCGTGGATAAAGATTGCGGACAGAAGAGTGTGATACGACCACATGGATCTGTAGTTCTGTACGCAAGTGGGGCGACGGACAGAGACTCCCACTAGTATTCATCGAGACCGCTCTAGCTGACAAGAGCACGAGAAAAGGGCACGTATGTAATCTCTTCGTCTCGTAATATAAGATCATTTTTCAAGTTCCGTCCGTCTGTTATCCACTGCTCTACTCGCATCATCACCTGCGTCTGAACTCTTATTCGAAATATATACAACATAGTATTAAAAATTTCAGCGGCACTTTTAGTGATTTTTGGGATTTGAAGCTAGGATATTTATAATATATTTTTGTAACTTGCAGGACAAGTCCTCCGTGGATTTCATTAAGAGAGAAAAAAATATAAAGTTGCCTGGCTTATAAGGGAAATTAGGGCGAACCCACAACGAAAAAAGAAAAAAAAAACAATCAACGGCAACCCAAACAGTACACCTTCAACTAGCATGACATCTCCCCGGAGCGATTGTAAGCAAGAGCTTCGAAAACTCCTTCAAGAAGAAAAGCAACACCTGCAGACGCCGTTGACCCTAGGCGAACATATGGTTTCGCCTAAACCCACTCACGACCCCTCCACCAAACCTTTGGAAAGGTTCAGTCTCTCCAGCAGCCCCCAATGTCGCTCTCTACGCGGATCAGCCCCAACCCAGTGGTGAGGAAGAACTCTTCGACAATGTCACCAAGGAGAATGACTCCCACAAGCGCCATCATTGTCAGCATTGACCCTCGTCGCAGAAACAAGATTTCGCTAGAGCCGAAAGCTTCACCGCCTCTACAGACAGCTGGGAAGGAGACAAGCCACACCAAACATGCAAGACTGAATCGCAACTCTGCTAGTATTCAACAATGTGATACCATGACCAATTGCATCAGAAGGACGACACGACCACCACAACACCATGGTCGACTGCCCGTGTCGATACTAGCACGAACGCACCGCTGCAACGGATGCCCACAACCATCACCACAGCGCATGCGTGCCTACAACAAGCTCACCTCGTCTCGAAGCCCCCTCGTGCACAACCATAGAAACGAGAGCCACCGGTGTGAAGATGCGAAGCATCGAAACCCACCAACGCTCACATGCTCTAGCAACCAAAACCACAGAAACCAGAGCCGCATGTTCGAAGGTGCCAAGCATCAAAACCCACCAACGCTCACACACTCTATCCAACACAACCACACAACAACACCACTGCTATGCCAAATCGCCGGAGGAAGTCGGCGGTGCAAGGACCAAGCCCAACACCGATAGGCCCAGATCGAGCCGAAACAGGCCGATGGCAGCAACCGCGTCACGCAACCGTGGGGCACCCCCCCCCCTACCCCACCATCGATATGCAGGTCGATATACGCCACTACCACTGCATGTGAGACGTAGGCCCGCGAGGTCCCAGACTGGGCCCATGTGCCTGCCACCGCGAGCAGCCAGCCCTAGAGCAGAGTACACACCTCGCCACTAGCCGGCATTGGCCAGCGCGACGCGCCATGGACACCACAGAAATGCCCTGCTGCCACCTTTTTGTGGACGTGCACTAGCTTCACCGATAGGTCCTCCTGCATCGGCGTGGAGGAGGGGAGAGGAGGGGTGGAAGGCGGTAGAGAGTGGAGGTCCACCCCATGTGTCTACAGGAGGGTGACACGGGGATCAGGGAAAGTGGATCTGTTGGTTTATCGCACTTCATTATTCTAATATATGACTATGTGAAAAAAATAAACCATGTCACTCTCGCCCAGGGCGACACGGGCATGACCTTGTTGCCCTAGCGCCGCCACCGTCACTCTCGTTCTCTTGGCACACACGAGGGTCAGGGATGGCGCGCTGCTGGGGGCTGGGGCCATGCACAGTGTGGTACTTGCATGCCCGCACTGGTGGATCTCAGAGGGTGGTAGTGGATGGAAAGCTAGTGGCAGGGGTGCTCCACTGCAATAGTTGGGCGAGGGCTATGTGGTGCGATCCGGTGGTTTACTTCTAGAGAGGCGGGTTTGTTCCGCACTGATGGCAGCAACGACGTCTCCCTGTAGTTTGGCGACTCCCCTGCTCATGCCCGGTAACGAGGTCGTGGTGTTGTGTAGTGCATATCGTGTGTGTTGCGTGTGTTGTGGTTTTCGTTGATCTGCTTCGTATGCCCGACAATGAGGTTGTAGCATTGTGTAGTGGCGATTGTATGACTTTATTTGTAAAGCGGGGCAAAAACCTATTTTAAGAAATATTTCTAATATATTGGCTTCTTATGTTTAGCAGGGAAACTATGTTGGGAAAATCCCATCCTGAATCATATTTCATTTCAAAAAGATAGGAACCTGATACAACACAATGGCCACAAGACATCGAAACAGAGGGAGAACCGAAAACTAGATTCAGGTCAATTGGCTAATGCTACTCCAGTCACTAACTGAATGAGTGGCAGAAGAAAGGCAAACTATGTAAAACATTATGCGCCAACATCTACTGCGAGCTAATAAATTATGAAAGATCAGACAGATAAAAACATACTCCCGTGGATCGATGGTAGATCAGACAAATAAATACGGAGGATGCCGGCGTGAGTGGTGTGCGTGTGTGTGTATCCACTGTATCCAGTTGTATTGTGTGAGTTTCTTCCATCTATCCTTCCCAATTCCACCAGGTTGTGATCGAACCTACCCTCCTGTGGATCTGAGGCCAACTCCAACGCACGACCCTAAATGGTCCGGCCTCTTTCGTTTGAGGGTAAACGGATAGAACAAGCCGCCCCACGCGCGGGAGCAAACGGACCAATGTCTGTTTTTGGTCCGTTTTTGACCCATTCCCGGCCCAACTTTGGGCCGGATTTGTGGCCGAACGGACAAGCACGGATGGGCGCGGCAAGCGCCCTAGTCCCCCCTAGCCCGCCCATCGGGGACACATCCCTTTTGTTTTTCCACTGCCCTTCCCCTCCGCCCTCTGCCCGTTGCCCCCGCCATTGTCGCCGTCACCCCTGTTCCCAATCGCATCGCCTTCCATCAAGGTCGTCCGCCCCACAAGCACACCATGTCATAGCCGGTCCACGCCCGCGTTTTGGTAGAGCTTTTTCCCGGCGTTCGTGGTTCCTTTTTGCCAGTGGAAGAAAAGCTACGACCGCCGGTGCCGACCATCGACCCCAACAACTTCCGGTTGGCGCTGCATTGCCGCAAGGCGCGCATCGACCAACACCAACCTTGCTTTGCTTCCTCGACTTGCTCTTTCCGGCCGCGTCTCCACCATGACTGCAGGGAGTTCAAGAATTTTCTCACAAGGTATCATGGATAGCGGGGATGAGTTTTTCTTTCACAACTTCATTTTTTCATCAGAAGATTCGTCCTCGAATGATGAAGAGCTTGTGGCGGCTGCATTGGTCGTCCACGACCACATTAGTAGGAAGCGCCCTCGGTTCAATGTATCAATCCCCGGTCATGCTCCGGCCTTGAACCACAATAGGGAGAGAGGCCACACCCTCCGCTATGACGATTACTTTGAGAATAGTGCACCCTTCAAACCACATAAATTTTGCCGCCGCTTCCGTATGGAGAGACATGTGTTCAACCATATTCGGGAGGGAGTGGTAGCATATGATCCATACTTTGAGTGCAAGGAGGAAGCTCTTGGCAAGCTTGACATCTCTTACCAGAAATGCACTGCTTCTACTCGCATAACCTTGCATATGGAATTCCTGGTGATCTTGTGGATGAGTATATGCGTATGAGTGAGTCCACATGTCTCCTGTCAATGTATACTTGCTGCAAGGCCGTGGTGGCAGTGTTTGGCCCTGAGTACCTGAGAGAGCCAACTGCTGGTGATACAGAGAGGTTGTTGGTGATCAATGCTGATAATGGCTTTTCGGGCATGCTTGGTAGTATAGATTGTATGCACTAGAAGTGGAAGAACTGTCCATTTGCTTGGCATGGATAGTACAAGGGCCATGTGAAAGGTGCCACTGTCATATTTGAAGCGGTGGCTTCACAAGATATGTGGATATGACATTCCTTCTTTGGCATGGCTGGTTCTCACAATGATATTAGTGTTCTTCAGCGTTCTCTAGTGTTTGAAAGGCTTGCAGAAGGTCACTCCCCAGAGGTCAACTTTAAGATCAACGGCCACCATTACAATAAGGGATATTACCTAGCTGATGGTATTTATCATCAGTGGTCCACTCTTGTGAAGATCATACCCAATAGACAAGAGAAGAGACAGAGGTTTGCCCAAATGCAGGAGAGTGCTAGGAAGGATGTGGAGCGTGGTTTCGGTGTGTAACAGTCTCGATGGGGTATCGTTCGAAACCCCGCATTGTCATGCAGCACTCAGAAGTTTTGGGAGGTGATAACTGGTTGTGTGATCATGCACAACCTGATTGTGGAGGATGAGTGTGGTGATAGCATCTACGACCAAGGGTTTGATTTCCAAGGTGAAAACGTTGAGCCTGCGCAGCCACCTTCTGCAACCTTTGAACATTTTTTCCATTTTCATCATGAAATGCGTGATTGGCATACTCATGTCCAGCTCCACATGTGAACTCACATTGGCAACCAGTAGATCCATCGGTTTGATTCCTTTTCATGCAAACAAATTTCGATTGGGTTGTAAACTTGTAATACTATTTGATATTGTTTTTATTTTGATTTGGTTGTAAGAATATTTTGAATGTTGAACTATTTGCTATGTTTGATTTGAACTATTTGCTATGCTTCATTTTAGTATGCTAGTTAATCTAGAACGGACGGGATGCGGCCGAAATGCGGCCGTGCGTTGCGCGTACGGCCTGCGCATCCACAAATCTGGGTGAGCACGGCCCCATTGCCACACCCAAACGGACGAAAAGTGAACGAAACATATGTCTGTTTGGGGTGCGTTGGAGTTGGCCTGAGAGAGAGTAGTGAGTTCCTAACAAGCTCCCTTGAGAGAAAGTCAACCAATGACCCAACGCCGCCAGAAAGCACTTCCTCCACCACTGCCAGACACCCCAAGGAAGGGGAGCGCCATGTGTCGGCCGGCCGCCTCACGAGCCGTTGGATTTAACACAGGATGACTGTTAGTTGTCAGCTTTGCAGGAACGATGATGTTGTGCTTGAATGTTTGCACCAGAGTTCATATCGCAGAACTTTTGCAATAGAGGTGTTGTTGCAGATTTTTTTTTTGCAACCGAGTAAATTTTATAGATTTTTTTGTCTTCACGTTTATATGGCGCTTTGAAAGCAAGCTTTGCAACATCACTGAGATTGCAAAAAATCATGTTGTTCTTTGCAATAGGGAGGATGTTGCAAGAAAAAACCTAACATGGTTCGTCGCGATCTTCCATCAGACGGTTGTGAGAGAGGAGCGGTACCGCCCGTCCCTGTCATCGCACCGCCGCGGCGAGCGCCAGATCTCCAACCAGGTCGCAACTCTGCCATCTTCCTCTCTAGTGACGACCATGCCGGATTGTGGCGACCACTATTGTCTCGCATCAATAAACACCAACATGTTGCATAAACTTTGAAGATCCACCCTGGAACACCCGCACACGAAGCGGCGGTGCCTCACGAAATCCAGCGGCTAGCTACACCACCCCGACAGCCTTGTAGCATCTCCTTCAAAAAATCCCGGCGGCAATGCGGTCTGCAACAGGGGCCGAGTTGCAGAAACGCTTCTGAAATATGGGTCAAGTTGCAGGAAAGTGAAGTGATAGACGTTGGCTAGCCATAAAGATTGAGGATGCAAAGCTTAACGAGAGGATAAGGACTGGGTGGTTGTAGAGGAATCTAGAGAGCACTTCTACACCGTGCGTTCAAGTTAGATCGGATGGCAGCGAGACCGGCCGACGCTGCCGTGGTTTTCAGCCGATTGAACCTATGACCATTTTGGGGTCAGATAGAGAACGAACTCGCAAACGTTCGACTGTGATCTGTTCCCCAAGTTTAGCACATAAACCGGCTGCTATAAGCACACATCCTGCCTACTCAACCATTCTAGGATAATTGAGGCAGGGAACGAACTGGGAGGTATTATGATCTACTCCCTCTGTCCCATAATGTAAGACATTTTAACGTCTTGGACAGACGGAGTACCTCCCAAAAGCACGTACATATTCCCACCTCAGCAGGTTGTTGCACCAATCCGTTCCCAGGCAAGAAGATAAAGAAGAAGAACCTTCCAGCTCTGGCTTGCTGCAGGCTGAAGCGCTGCCTCAACTGCTGTAATTTTTGTATTGAATATGTGTCGCTGCTGCTGTAAATTTGGAATATGAAATTCAGACTTGGGGCTGACTAGAGCTGACTACGATCTCTGCCCTAACCTGGCTGGGCACATATTCCAGCTCCGGCTTGACTCGTACTAAAGCGACGACAATGACGACGAAATTTCAGTTGGTTACCGCAGATAATTCATCATCCAGGCATTCAGCAACGACGAAATTTCAGTCCGGAATCCTGGATAAAGATTGGGAAAGAATAGAAAAAGATATGACCATATGGCTTCGCAAGTGGGGTGACAGGCTGATGGAGACCTGTGGTACTCATCGACTGCCCCAGGCCGCTGCCGACGGGATAAAATCACTGTTTTAATCTTTTGATGAAAGTTTAGACAGATTTGACTTCTGTTTATAAAAACAACTGATCTGATTTTTTTACCGCCGTAAGCGTTGGTGGTAGAAACATATGGGCTATTGTATGGTCAACGACAGTAGACTTCTGGTCAAAGCCTACGGGCAAAGTGATGTGGCAAGTTATTATTAGTTTTTGCCACATCATCTTTGCTAGTATTGACCAGAAGTCTACTGCCACTGACCATGGTGGTAGCCCATATAGTTGTACCATTAATGTGTACCGCCGTAGAAATAGATGAGATCCAATTTTTCTTTATAAACGGAGATCAAATCATGCCCATACGGCTTCATTGGCGCCATGCACGTACAGTTCAATCGCCAGAGATGATGCATCTGCCTCAACCCTCCACGCGCGCTACCCGGAAGCACATCGTGTAGCGGCGGTGCAACCGAGGCACTCTGGCACCCTTCCTCCGCTCCTCTGACAGGTGCCATGGCAGCTTGTGCTTGAGCACGCATAGTAGCTGCTCGGCGAAATGTCCCAAATGAAAAATTGTCTTGAGGTAGAAGAGGTTGATGCCATTTCTCCAGAGGCTATAGAAGTTTTATCGTACTAACAACAAGCCATATTTAGAAATGGCATTGTCCATAAAAATGTCTATTATGTCACAGAATTTAAAGCTTCCATAATTTGCAAGGATGGGGACTTGGGGAGAAAAAAAATGAGGCCGACACCACTATTTGCAGACAGGGTGAAGAGATTGCTCTCACTTGGTGGCTGACTTGCCGGCGTCGGCGTTGACTTGCTGGAGCTGAAGGTGTGGCCGACGCCGCTACTTGAAGACGGGATGAAGACAAGCTGCTACCGCTCACGAACCGCCATCGCCGCCGCCCTCAGTCACGAGCTGGTGACAAACTTGTGACGAGTTGGCTAGGTTAAATTGCATGTGTTGTATGCGTTGCGTATGAGAGAGAGACGAGTTGGCTAGGTTAAATTGCATGTGTTGTATGCGTTGCGTATGAGAGAGAGAGACGAGTTGGCTAGGTTAAATTGCATGTGTTGTATGCGTTGCGTATGAGAGAGAGAGAGAGAGAGAGAGAGAGTTGGGCCAGTGTTGCGATGCCTGATGGGGCGCCGCAGCTCATCTGGATTGCTGCTTGCTGAAGGGACGCCGCAGCTGCTGTAATTTTTTTACAGAATATGTGCTGCTGCCTGCTGCTCTAATTTGGGATATGAAATTCAGACTTGGGGCTGACTGTGATCTCTGTCCTAACCTGGGCACGTTTTCCAGCTCCGGCTCTGCTTCGTGCTGAAGCGACGACGAAATCTCAGTTAGCTACCACAGACCATTCATTTAGGCATTCAGCAACATGCATACGTAGCCAATATGTACACTACCTCTACTACTACTAGTAGCTGCTCAGGAATCGTAGATAAAGATTGCGGACAAGATCGAGAGTGATAGACCGGGACCGGCTGACAGAAACCGGGACCTGTGGTACTCCAGCCAGAGACCGCTCTAGCCGCCCTATCGTGTGTGTCTGTTGTACTAGTCTGCCTATCTGCTACACCTCTTCCTGACCATTCAGCAATCCTCGTCTCCACCTCATCCTGTACTACACAACTTACAAACTGTTATAAAATCAATCGCCTCAGTAAAAAAGTATGTTTCTTTTTTTGTGAGAAAAATATTATGTTTTTAATGATACCATAATTTCTGCAGCGAAGATGTGCATGTACTTATGGCGGCCGAAGTTTAAGGAAAACTAGGCGGCGAAAACTCAGTTTTTTTTTCAAGAACACACAAGCCGTGTGTCTTTATATATTAAGATAGGGGAAGGGGTCACAACCCAAACTGTTTAATTACAAAGAGGTGGGAACGCAGCGTGCACAACCTCTCCACCCACACACAGAAATCCTGACGGATTTTTAGAATCACCTGACATGGCATCGAAGCTACCTTGTCGAAGACTATTTTCTTTCCAACCATCATACATAGAGTGCAACACATTAGCGCATTCAGCTCTTTGAGAAGACCAGCACGATCAGGGAAGGCATGAAACGGTGTTTCTTTGGACATTCTTAAAATGACACTAACTTTTGCCAACAGGTGGGCATGCCCATGGCAGACATTCCTGCCAGGTTTGAAGGAAAAAAAGTATTTAAAATTATAATTTAAAAAGGTAATTAAAATGGTTATTTTAAGTTTTTAACATAACTACTCCCTCCGATCCATATTACCTTCCTTATATTTCTCTATATACAAATGTATCACAAGTCTAAGACAAGTAATATGGATCAGAGGGAGTACTAAATACAAAAGCATTTAATAAATATTTCAATGGAAATAACTAAAATCATATTTTGAACTGTTATTTTGGTGTTCCAAACAATATTTCAAATTTTTGAACATGTTTCAAATGGAATAATAAAGTTCATAAATGAGAAAAATGAATTAACAAAAAAACAGAAGAAAAAAACAAAAACCACATAGGCCTTGGCCCAACTAGGCGACGACCTCACTCCTGTCGGGCGCCTGTTGGGCTGGCCTAAGCGCTCATGGATTTGAAAACAAATTACCCATTTAAAATTGTTCCTGTTTTTCGCAATTTGGTCACAAATTCAAAAAATGTTCCTTTTTTCAAAATTTGTTCACAAATTCAAAAACTGTGCGGGGAGTTTCAAATAATATTTGCACTTTCATAAAAAATTCAAAATTTAAAGAATGTTCCTGTTTTCAATTTGTTTTCTACAGAAATACAGAAAATGTTCCAGGAATGTTAAAGAAATGATTTCAAAATGTTGTTTATATTTTTTTCATTTTATTTTTGCAATTTCAAATGTGTTAATATTTTTCAAATAATGTTTGTGTTCAAAATTATGTTTGCTCTTTTTATAACATGTTTGCTTTTTGACATTCTTAGCAATTTTGAAAGACAGGGACAGTTTTGGAAATTTTTGTAAAATTTTAAAATGTGACTATTTTTATTTTTTGAAGACATTTTTAAAGAGTAATTTTTTTGAAATTTGAACATATTATTAAAAGTGCAAGAATTTTAAAAAGAAACAAGAAAGGTAAAGGAAAAAAATGAAAACAAAACAAAAACAAACAGGAAAAAAGGAAATAGTGAGAAGAAGACCGGTTCGCTATTGTAAACAGGTCAATCTCGTCAATTTTGAAAAACATTTCACGAATTTGAAAAAGAATCACGAATGAGAAAAAGTTCACGAAGTTTAATAAAAGGAAAAGAAAATGAAAAAAAAGAGAGATGAAAAGAGAAAAGAAGAAGTAAAACCGACAAACAAAACCAGACAATATGATTAAAAAGCAGTAAATCCGCGCCCTCCTCAGCGAAATGAAACCAGAAAAAAAAAGTAGACCCGCAACCTCCTCTTTCAGTGGGACACAAACAGAAGAAAGAAGAAAAGAAGAAAAAGGATGTAAGTATTCACATCAGGTCAGTTGTCTGGTTGACTACTGCAGTGTACACTTAACGAGGAGGTGTCGGGTTTGAATCACGTCCCACCACATTTTTGCAGGTTAACAAAAAAAGAAAGGTAAAATGGGCCGGCCCAGCACAGAGGGGGGTTTGCGTATGCTACGCGGGCCGTGTACGGGAGGTACATAAACAGTGGCGTGCTTGGCACGGACAACGTACTTTAAAAGAAACGACCATACCCTTTATTACGAAGGGGTATGAAGTGATCTATTCCGTTGATGTGTTTAGAGGTTGTACCGAAGCAGAAGGCTTATAGTATATATTCCCATTCCAGTAAGTTGTTGCTCCTTCCAGCTCTGGCTAGCTGCATGTTGAAGGAAGCTTACGCTGCAACTTTCTTTTCCATTTCTAGCACTGGCGATGCTTCACAAAAACTGTGTTACCGTAACAGCAGATGCTCTATTCAACTAGACATATCTTTACCTAATCTATATCTATATCTATACCTATACCTATACCTATACCTATCTATCTACTAATAATAAAGTAAGGTGCGTTTCATCAATTTTTTCATCCGTTCACCACCGAAAATATATTTTTATATCCGAGGTGGTAATAAATTTTTGTGCTACAGCTGCTAGAAAAGAAAACAAAAGAGTTTTGTCCAAAATTTCATACGTGGGCCGCATGCACTAAGGCCCAGAAAACCCACACATTTATATCATGCGGATGCTGCTGGAGACCTTATTTGTAGCCCAGAGCGACATATAGTTGGATCTTTCGACCTGTCGCCTAATATTGGCCCGGCCCATTTCTGTTTTCCTTCTTTTTTTCTATTTTTCAATTGACCCTTCCAAGTTATATTTTCCTTTTCCATAAATTTATTTTTTAATTTTACCAAATTTCGTTTTTAATAATTTTCTTTAAATCTTAGAATTTCAAATTTTGTTCCCATTTTCAAAAATATCTGGAGCTTAAATTTTTTGTTTTCGTTCAATTTGTTGTCGTAATTCAAAAAATGTTCGCATTTTTACAAAGATTTTTCGAAATTTGTAAAATAAATTTCATTTCAAAAATAATAGAATTTCAAAAAATTCTTTTTATTGAATTTCACAGATTTAAAATAATGTTTGTGATAAGAAACACTTTTGTCAAAATGGTTTTGAATGTTCAAAACAAGTTCCATTTTAAAAAATTGTTCACAAATTCAAAAAATGTCTGTTTCTCCGCCTTAAAATGGTCATGTTTTCAAAAAATGTTTGCGAATTTAAAAACGTCTTCCAATTTCAAGTTTTTTTTGTATTTTTGCAGAAATTAACACTTTTTCCAAAAAAATGGTGGGATGTTTTAAAAAAATCTGGAGGTCACCAGAACCTTGACAAGGAGGTGGACCTGAAGGAAAAAAGAAGGCACGAGTTGGGTAGTGATCGTCATTTGGACCAACCCCACTACTATAAATATCTCGCGGACCAAACATGACCCACGAGAAACCACAACTCTCTGCTCTGTCGCACCACTGTTGTGTGTTGTGGAGAACGTTTTGATGGACACATCAATTATCTCTCCCGATGCTTCTCATAAAAAAACCTCTCCCGTTGCAACACACGGGCATATGTGCTAGTACTAATAAAGCAAGGTGCGTTTCGCCAATTTTTTCATCCGTTCACCGCCGAAAAGATTTTTTTTTCTATCTGAGGTTGTACTAAATTCCTATGCGTTTGTCTGCTAGAAAAAAGGCTTTTTCTCCAGAATTTTGTATGTGGGCCACGCGCTGTGGCCCAGCCAAGCCAGCCCACTTATATTTTTGCCCAGGCAGCTGCGAAAATTCTATTTTACGCACATGGTGACAAATAGTCATACCTTTGCAGACTTCAACCAATAATGGGCTGGCACATTTTCATTGTTTTTGTGTTTTATTTTTATTTTTATTCTTCTTCCACTATCTCTTTTTTAACTTCCAATTTTATTTTTTATAGAAACTATTTCATAAATTCAAAATTATATAAAAAAATAATGTTTTTAAATAATCAAATTATAGAAAATGTTCATAATTCCGAAATTTTGTTGCCATTTAAAAAATATTCGGAACATAAAAAGATTTCCCATTTTTCCAAAAACTTTTATTCTTTTTCAAGATTGTTCGAGATTTCTAAGAAAATGGCAATTTAAAAATGCTTCAAATTCGAAAAATATTCTTGTGTTAGTTAAATTTTCGCAGTGGAAAATAATATTAAAATATACATATTTTTGAAAAATGCTATGAATTTCCAACACATGTTCCTGTTCTAAAAAATAGTTCAAAAATTCTCATGTTTTTATAAAAAAGTTGGTGTATTCAAAAAATGTTTATAAATTTTAAAAGGTGTTCTTGTTTCAAAAATAAAATCACGTTTTTCTGAAAGTGTACATAATTTACAAAAAACTGTTCAGAATTTTAAAAAGGTTCATGTTTCCGGCAATATTCCGAAAATACATACCTTAAAATCTCTTCAATAGAAAGGAGAAGTAGATTGAATAATTCATGGGTGTGCTAGTAATAATCATAGTTTTAAATTGCCGGCTATAGCTCCGCTATATCCCACTATAGCCTTTTCAGTAGGGTGCCGCTAAATGACCGCCTTCACAAATATCCGTTTTAGCCTGCTATAGCTCCGCTATAGTTGTTTTAGAGGCCCACCGCTATTTTCCATAGCCCGCTATTTAAAACATTACTAATAATAAAGGATGAAGGATTTCATATTACTCCATAGGTTATTAGTTGTTTTTTTTTGCGTTTTTGGATTTCCAACGCCATTTCCAGGTAATCCCGTGTGGGACTCGAACTCCAGACCTCGGCTTCACATATCGAATAGCACCAACCAACTAAGCTATGCTATGGTATGTGTTGGGAACAAGATCGTTAACACCTCGCTTCTTTCAATCAAATTCCACCATTTTTTATATGTTTCCAAGTTGAAACCGATAAGCCGCCTAAAAGAATCAAAAGGGTGAGAAGCGCAGGATGAAAGGAACTCCTGTGATTTACGAAGGAAAGAAAATCGAGTCATGCATGGCCATGAACCAGGAAGGAAAGGAACTAAAGGATGGGAGAGAGAAGGCCATGCACCAGGATGCCAGGAAGGAAGGAAATGAATTGTACATGGCCATCGATGGGTGAGAGAATAAATTGAATAAGTTGTTCCTGGGCATCCACTTCTGAGCAAGTCGATGGGGTGATCGGCGAGCTCTAGGTGGAGTCGAACACCGGTGAGTGGCCCAGACCGGAGAGGTGCACGGTGCCCAGTGCACCATCTCCTGCACTAGCAGGTTCCGGTTCCCTGGAACGCCGACCCTGTTCCTCAACACACTCTCCGCTTGCTTGAGCACATCGCTGTAGCTGCCTGGCTTATTATAAGATTTAGTCCACATCCTAGGAAGTAACATCCTTCTTTGTCTTGACTTCAGTGCACATGAAAAGTGTTTTTTCAGTTTGTTTTCGCATTAAGAATTGGTAGCTAGTTGTACTAATTTTTTTTTCTAAGAATCATCGGAGGAGTCCTCCACCCAATATATTACTCAAAGTGACCATTATGCGGAGAGTGATCCAGTTTATAAGGAAACCGGATCGAAAACCTAAGCAAGTTGACCCGTTTATAAAGGAAACCGGGCCGAAAACCGTACAACAAGGTTACAAGGAGAAGAGAAGAACAAGACACCCAACAAGGGCAGGACCTAGCTAGCAGACTAAAAGGACCATCACCACGAAAGACACAAGTAGTTGTGGAGTGTCGTCGAGGGATCACAATACTTAGACTTTGTGAGGAACCTAACGCACCGCATTGCATGCATACCGAGCCCCACGGCACAACTCAGGAGCATCCACAACCAACGAGTGCAAAAAACACGAACCTTGACTGGGTGCCCCGACACAGGAGATCGAAACAATTAACAATTTGGGGAGGCATCTGGCGCCATCAAATAGCAAAGATGAACATCACCAAGAGCACGACGCTCGCCACAACACATCGGCCGCCAATGGAGAGTCTTGAGCATGCATAGCGAGACACCTTCACGAGGGGAAGCAGATGGCGCCTGCGGCGCCAAAACACCGCCACCAAACCCCAGAGAACACCACCAAACAACCGCTGTCGACTCCAAGCCAGTCACGCCACCACCAGCACCATTGGACCCTCCGACTGATCCCAAGTTGGCCACACCACCACCACCAAACGCTGCCACCTCAACCACACGCAGGCACAGAAGCCGTCGTTTGGGTCTCCAAGATGACGCCTCCAAGGAGGTAGTGCCGACAAGGACACAAGATCGTCATCCGATCCGACAAGCCGGATCTTAGGTTTTCACCGGATACCACAAAACAGGTCTGCGCAGTCTTTGGAGCTCCACAACGACACCTCCAACGAGGAAAACGATGTCCACAGATACCATTGCCACCGACATCGACATAGTCGATGCAAGGTTCTCACCCGGAGTTTGAGCACATCCCTACAGCAAGACGGCAGCTGAGCACCACCACCATCGGGCCCCTCCAAGACGAAGAAGCACGACAAACCGTCGCAGTCAACCGCACCCCGCGGAGACCGCCGACGACCAAACATCAGCACTAGGCACTGGATCCACCAATGGTCGTCCGAACGCAGGGCCACCGGACGCAGCGCGAGCCGCCGAACCTAACCGAGCACCATGTCGGCGAGGAGCAGAGGAGTGCTGCCCGAGGCCAGGAACCACCATGGTTTCGGGCTGCAGCCAAACATCAGGAGCACCAACACGCCCCACGCGCGCCACCGTGCACCTGCCGGAGACCAGATCCAAAGTGCCACAGCACCAACCAAAGGCAGGGGAGATCCAACACCGGCTGCAGCAGTCCCACCTCACACCACCAGCAACACTCACCGCCACCAGCCTCCACCACCCAGCAACACCACCTCCCCAAGCCGGACCACCACGGGCCAGATCCGCCCGGATCCAGCCAGGACAGCGAGGCACCACCTATGCACCTCAAGCTCCACCAGCGCGGGCATGGCACGCCAGCCACAGCCTGCAGGGGGCACCACTGGAGTTTAGGGGAGGGCTGCCACCCCACCTCGCCAAACCGCGAGAGAAGCTAGGAAGGATCCGGCACGAGCACGTCACGTCACTAAAACGAGCTAATCCGGAGCCATAGACACCAAATCGCCGCAGAGTTCCGCCTTGGGACATCACCACCTCATGCCGTCACGGGGCGCCTGAGCTTCACCCGCCGCTAGCTTCCAGGGCCGCCGCCCCAGGATCCTGATTTGGCAAACCTGGACCACCACGGCGCCCTCTCCACGCCGCCGCCGTCGGCCCGCCACCAGGCAGCCATGCCACCCAGAGCATGCTGTCGCGTCGCCATGTAACATATCACGGCTGCGCCGTGCTTGCCTTATGTTAAAGGATTACATGAGAGAGAAAGATGAATAATACCAAAAGGTATTATATATATTGCAAGAAATCAAAAGTACATAGATTGAGAGAAATCAATAAAGTAAAACAAGAATCACTTACTGCCACATAACTGCACCATCACCACCCCATGGTCCAACGTTTTCTTCTGACCGGCCGTCAACAGAAAATGTTAGTGAATTAACATCACACGCATCTGATTGTCACACTTTGAAGAGATAGAGGTTGGTCTTGGATGTCAAAGTTGCCCTCCATTCCCGGGTCCAATCTTAGTCACTGGGGACTGGGCACAAAATTACACAATTTGTTATAGTCCATGAGGTGTTATGGGCGGCGG
The DNA here is from genome assembly GCA_021437245.1 of Aegilops speltoides. NCBI lineage: Eukaryota > Viridiplantae > Streptophyta > Magnoliopsida > Poales > Poaceae > Aegilops > Aegilops speltoides. Next base: position 570,727,490 of record CM038143.1, on the reverse strand, counting down.
GTGACAAAGATTAAAACAATTACTATGAGGACAAGCACTAACAGGATTGGGCACACAGGGGCATGAAACACGGATGTTAAGCTCTCTGAGCACACCGGTAGTATCTGCACGAACTCTCGAGTATTTTCACATGACAACACCATTTGCACCGCGAACTCTCGGTCCCACCTACCACAGCATATTGCCCGTCTTTTGCAAAACATGAGTTCCTATACACTCAAGGCTTGACCCTTAAACCTAATAATCAATCCACATTGCTTCAAATTATATATATGTGATGCAAATTCAACATGGAATAGTTGATGTGCAACGGAACCAAAAATAATAATCTGAAACCATAATTTCCATTTGGATTTAAAGCGAAAGAAGACAGATGCACCTAGTATATAAGAATATAAAGAAAGATTTACGATCGATGGACCTCTCATGAGAGAACAATATAGTGTAACACATGAGCCAAGTCTGGCCTCTCATATCTGCCATGATGGCGTGCCTTGCCCGTGCAACAATTTTGCATCCGAGCACGGCTGTCACGTGCGCTCCAATCAGCGGTGGCGATTCCACAAAACCGGATGGCGGTGAGCCCTTCACACTCTCTATTTGGTTGCCTCCAGGTGTCCCTTGAACATGCTGGTCCATGTAAAGGTGGAAAAGATGTTCCTTTTGCTTAACCTCTTGGCATGGACCAGTTTGGTAATAGGAGGGGCTCTTATCGGCCATGGCTGTATGACACTAGGTGGAAAGCAAGCAGGCTAGCTAGGTTGTGCTCTCAATATAAAGCAGGGCCAATTTATAGCAAGTTTGGGTGTCACCCAACAATATAGTATGAATGCCACCAAACTTTGATGCTTCTGCATATAGAACTGTTGTACGTATTGATTCATCTACAATCAACTTGACGGAGAGAAATTAATGTGCTTCTAACCATTTTTTAACAAGGGATGAGATATTGCCGATCCTCTATTCTTCATCAGCCAGCTCTTGGGTAAAACACTCCGTAACCACCTGCAATAACTCAGCCATGTACCCGCTTCCAACATATACATGTAACAAAGAAGTTTTCTTCTGAACAACCATATTCTTACGGCACAGCCATAACGATTCACGAACAAGTGAAATAATTTTTGTACTCGTATAAAATTTATGAATAAGGCCATTTGCCGATCCTGAGAATATTTATTTCTATGCCTACTCCCTATAAAATACACATGGGAATAGTTGCCATGCATGCATCTTCTCGGTTCCCAGATGGAACTGTTGGTGAAAAAGAAGACCTTGAGAACATAATTGTTAGTCTTCAATTATATATCATAGTCCTGAGATATACCCACTAGCTCATTTCTTAATCACAAAACAAGGACAAGTAGCAAGTCCTATAAGACAAACTTCAGGCGGCCAAATATAAAAAGTGATTGCTTGTTCTCCGTGTATATTATGAAGTGGTTTTCTATACCCACCCTTGTACTGCAGTACTGCCATAAAAACATACCAAAATATGTCAAGAAAATCTGAAACTTTGTGAGAATGATTATCAACAAATGTTAGAGGCTTGCAAAATTTAAGTAGTCAAATGACATCCGAAAAGCTCTATACAAAAAGACAAAATTACTCATAATTACTCAAAATGTCACGAGCACTGTTTGACCAAAATTTGATATTTTGTCTTTTTCATAGAGCTCCTCGGATGTCATTTGACCATCAAACTTGGCAACCTCTCTAACATTTCTTGAAGATCATTTCCACAAAGTTTCAGATATTCGAAATGTCTTTTTCTTTATGGGTTATCGAGGTGGGTTCATCCACTACTTTCCCATATTATATATAGAAAATCATGTTATGCTACTATCTGTTATATGTAAAGATGAGAACAAGACGTAGATGGATGGATACACAACATAAAACTATGTTCAGACCGTGTGATCTCCGAATTACAGAAGACTAGTGTGAGGGTCATTGTTTTCTAATTATTTTCCCAAACTGGCCTTCGAGCAATGAAAGTACCAATGATTCGGTGAGATGTTCTTATTATATGGAGTAAAGTGTAGTAGAAATTAAATATAACTAGTCATCAACCGTGCACCTGCAGAACTATATTCGAATACATGGATAATACATATTGAAAGCATTTTGTGCAAGTTCTTTTCATGAAATTAAATGGTAAATTATGTACTTTATAAAATGATAATTGTTAATAAAACCCAATAATTTGTACAATAAGTAGGTGGAAGTTCATTGATATTTTTCTACATGTGATAATTTATTCACATTTTATTTCTTGCTTCTTCAATTAGGTGATTTCATACATTTAATTAATAAGCTTGGCGATGATGCTCGTAAGAGTCAATAGGGAGACACTTATGTCTGCCTATCTTATTCTATTTTAATTAACTAGGTCTTCTTTTTGTCAATGTGGATCAAGCGATAGAGTATGTCATATAATACTTAAATATATTTTACTCTCTAAAAACTTAAATCATAATGGATCTGGTTGATGTCCCTATTTGGAATACTTGATGATCTCATTTTCCAACCCTAAATAAAAACAGTGAAATTCCAACCACGTTAAAGAAACAAATGATATTTATTCAATTATTTTCCTAACAGGATTAGGTTCACATATTTTTTGATCCATGACAATTTATTCATATTTTCCTTCTTGTGTTACACTTAGGTGATTTCATATAATAAATTAATAAACTCGGGGATTACGATATGTAGTAGTGAATAGGGAGAGACTAATGTAGGTGTGTCTGATTTATATTTTTAGTTAACTGGGTCTTCTTTTTGTACGTGGGGATTAAAAAAAATCAATCCGACATAGACTTTCTTTTTAACGTGAGGCATCTGGACTCCATATGGTTCTCTTCAAATGGACATGAACGTGGTTTCTGTATAGATGGAAATTGGGGTGTGCGCTCATTTTTTTCACATGGGGAAAAGGCACATGGTTTGTACATACATTTTGTTTCTTTTTTTTCAAAAGGGTGAAGGCACCTAATTTATTAGAACCTGGACGTAGGTGAATATGGCTCTCCTTTCTTATAGCATGAGGACTCCTTTTAACCAATTTACTTTTTATAATAAGGCAAGCTCTACTCTTTTAGTGCGTCTAGACTTAAATCTTTATACGCATTATTTTTTATAAGGCAGGTCTTATAATAGATCTTGGCCACTAAATTTTAAATCTAATGGCTAAATTAATCTTGATGATGTGGATTAACGTGGAGTCTCGAAAGGTGCCTCAATTTGTAAATACTAGATGATGCCTCTTGGCGTTTCTGCGGGATTTTTCATGAATTTTGTGAGAGGTCAGGATCCTAACTGAAGTGCCATAAACTACTTACTTGCATTGTGCATCATAGTAGAGGTTTGCAGAAAATGTCTGGATGATATCAAGCGGAGTTGATGCGGATAAATGTTGTCTCACATGATGATATATTTGTACCTTTTGCATCCCTCAAAACACCTAGAAGATGAGGATGTTTCTGAGTTACAATAGGTGGCGAGTGTTACGGGGTTGTGGAAATGGTCCGAGCATGAATTATATGTTGCAGATTACAAAACTATCAATTCAACATGTACATTATGAGAATGTTTATCATATACATTTGCATTAATCGTAGGTGTTTCTTTTTCAAAATGGGGTGAGATCTGCATCATTATGATACATGAATCGTAGGTGTGCACCCATCATTAAATGAAGTGTGCAGAAATTACATAATTGTATCGCTGTACATGAACTGCTATTCTTTAGGACTAGTAGAAGAATAGCTCTCTTGAGCATTGCATAGCCTGTCTAAAAAAACATAATCTGCAAGGTGTTAAAGGTGGGTAGCAAAAATTTGTATAGTTTTTGCAGTAAAGTTATTACTTGCACGGTTAATATAGAAGTACCTCTCACAACATGGGCAGCCCCTCGGTCAGGCCGTGGGTAACGTCTTCCATCGCTGTAAATTGACCCGAAGCTTGACATAAGCGTCGTGCGGCAAGCGAGGTTGATGTAACAGCGGTGAGAGCGGATGCCGGCGATGTCTTGAACAAGAAAGGATCGTCGGCTCCGGGAGATGATCGGCGGCGGTGAGATATCAATGGCGCACGGAGCAAGCCATAATGGACTAATGGTTCAACGTCTCCCGGTGATGATCCACATGGCCTTCGGTGGTGGGATGGACGACTAGGCCGACCTCACTCTTGTCAGAGCATGTTGGGCTGGCCTGCGCTCATGGATTTGAAAAGAAATTATCCATTTAAAATTGTTCCTGTTTTTCGTAATTTGGTCACGAATTCAAAAAATGGTCCTTTTTCAAAATTTGTTCACAAATTCAAAAACTGTGCGGGGAGTGTAAAATAATATTTGCACTTTCAAAATATGTTCAAACTTTTAAAAATGTTCATTTTTTCAATTTGTTTTCTACAAATACAAAAACATTTTCAGGAATGTTTTAAAGAAATGATTCAAAAGTTTGTTTGTATTTTTTCATTTTATTATGTTCATCTTCAAAATTGTGTTAGCTCTTTTTAAAACATGTTTGCCTTTTGACATTCTTAGCAATTTTGAAAGACGGGACAGTTTGGAAATTTTTGTACAATTTTAAAATGTGACTATTTTATTTTTGAAGAATTTTTTAAAAGTAATGTTTTGAAAATTTGAACAAATTATTAAAAGTGCGAGCATTTTAAAAGAAAAGAAAGAAAACGAAAAAAAATAAAACAAAAAAAACAAACAGGAAAAAAGTAAATAGTGAGAAAAATAGGTTCTCTATAGCAAACAGGTCACTCTCATCAATTTTGAAAAACATTTCACAATTTGAAAAGGAATCACGAACGAGAAAAAGTTCACGAAGTTTAATAAAAGGAAAAGAAAATGAAAAAAAAGAAAAGATGAAAAGAAAAGGAAAGAACTAAAACCGACAAACAAAACCAGACAATATGATTAAAAGAAGTAAATCCGCGCACTCCTCGGCCAAATGAAACCGAAAAAAAGTAGACCTAACCTCCTCTTCGGTGGGACACAAGCGAAGATAGAAGAAAAGAAGAAAAAGGATGTAAGTATGCATCTGGTTGGTTATGCGGTTGACCGCGTGTACACTTAACGAGGAGATGGCGGGTTTGAATCATCCCCCATTTTCAGGGTTAACGAAAAAGAAAGGTAAAATGGGCCGGCCCAGCACGGAGGGTTTGTCGGTTGACTACTGTAGTGTACCTTAACGAGGAGATGACGGGTTTGAATCATGTCCCACCACATTTTGCAGGTTAACGAGAAAAAAGAAAGGTAAAATGGGGCCCGGCACGGAGGGGTTTGCGTATGCTATGCGGGCTGTTACAGGCGGTACATACACACGACGTGCTCGGCATGGACGCGTATTTTAAAAGAAACTATCATACCCTTTATTACAGTGGTATAAAGTGATCTACTACATTGATGTATTTAGAGGTTATACCAAAGTAGAAGGCCTATAGCATATATTCCGTTCGATAAGTTGTTGCTCTTTCCAGCTCGGCTAGCTGCATGCTCAAGGAAGCTAACACCGCAACTTTATTTTCCCTTTCTAGCACCGTGATGCTTCACGAATGTGTTACCATAGCAGCATGCTCTATTCAAGTATACAAATCTATACCTAATCTATGAGGGCTGTTTTATATATATAGATGGAGCTATTACATTACTAATGTGAGAATAATATCTATTACCCTTGAAACCTCTTGCATCAGTCAACCCACGCATCTTCATCTGGCGCCCACCCTCCACCCTGTGGCAGTGAGCACTTCTCCCTCCCATCCCCTCCTCCAGCCTTGGCCAGGACGCCACCACTCCCACCAGCAGCAGCCACCCTCGCTCCTTGCCCGGATCGCCTCTCTCTCCTCTCCACTGCGGGGCGCGCCTCCTTCCCAGCCAGCCTTCCTTCAGGCTGGGATGGCGCCTCCCTTCCCCGTCGTCGTCGTATCCTTCACCTTGCCGGGACAACTCCTTCCCGAGATCCACACCAGTAAAGCCTATAGCATATATTCCCGTTCGATGAGTAATGCTCCTTCCAGCTCTGCTAGTCTGCATGCTCAAGAAGCTAACACAACTTTCTATTCCCTTTCTAGCACCGCGATGCTTCACAATCTTGTTACCATAGCGGCATGCTCTATTCAAGTATCTGGATCTTTACCTAATCTTTACCTAATAATAAAGAGAAGTGGGTTTATAACGCGTGCATAAATCGCGTGCGATTTGCATCGCCCTTGGTTTATATAAATTAATCCATAATCCTGTTTTAGTAAGTCTGTATATAACATTATATTTTGCGGCCCCATATTAGATTTGCATTAACTGCCTCGTACTCTTATCCATTTCTCTGGCGATGGCGATGGCGATGGCGCGGGTTTCTCTGGCGGCAGCGGCAGGCGATGGGTTAAAGGCTGCGAGGACGCCGGCGAAGGGCGGTGCTGCGGAGGCAATGGCGAGGTGGGCAGTGGCGGTTGTCGGACAAGGGCAGGTGCTGCAGAAGGCGGCGGCGGGCAGGTGCTGCGGAGGCGGCGCGCGGCGAGGCAGGGAGTGGCGTCGCGGGGAGGATGGAGGACGCCGTCGTCGCTGCTGTCCGCGCACGCCCGCGTGCTCACCTCCGTCCGCGCCGCGCCGGAACTGCTTTCTGTGCCCGCCCGCGTACTCGCCTCCGTCCGCGCCCTTCAGCTCGCCTCTGCCCGCCGCGCCCTTCAGCTCACCTCCGCCCGCGTCCTGCCGCGTCCCAACCGCGCCGGGAGACCGCCTCTGCCTGTCGCGCTTGCCTTTGCTCATCCTGCAGATCCAAAGAAAGATGGAGCCAGGGCGTGAGGGAGAAAGAAAAAAGAGGACAAGGGGCACAAGGTGAGGAAGGCAGTCGCCGGCAGTGGCGGCTCCGGTGACCGGCCGGCGGGCAGGGGACGAGCTCCTGTTGAGGCGGCGGAGCTCGGTGCAGGCCGGTTCGTCCTGATCGAGCCTCAGCTCTCCCAGGCGTGTGCGGTTGTGGGCTTGGATCTGGGTGATCCTTCTCCCCGCCCTCCCCTCCATGGCTAACGGCACGAGGTGCAGCGACCTCTTCCGCCCCCGCCATGTCCTCTCTCCCCCACCAGCACCCTCCTCACCCCTTCCTCCCGGGCCCAGCTGATCCCCAAAGGCTGCCCCTCCCTCTCATTTGATCTGGTCCGGACGATCACTGGACCAAGCTCGATACCACATATTGTTGGCCATCTCACTCTGGTTGCAGCAATTGGATGTCCCTGTGAAACCTGCAATATTTGAGCATTGCAAGCGGCGGTATGGCAGTTTGAATCCTGATGTTCTTGGGAGTGCAGGTGAGGACAATTCTAATTTGTTAGCTCAGACAACCGACAAGAATATTGTTTTCCATTCCGGTGCTGCCAATTTTCTACCCGTGACTAACTTGCAACCTTCGAATAACCTTGTTAGTTCTAATAGGTTGAGCGTTTGTTAGGCCAGGTTTGCAGAAAAATTGGGGGCTCAAGTCTGCAATCAAGGGAGTCTGCATGGTGGTCTCTATTGTTTGAAGGCAATGTGCTCGAGAATGAGCCACTGGCTATCGTTTGGTGATCTCAAGGATGTGCTCTCTGATGTGGGAAGCGTGGTGGACGACAAGCTCGACTACTACAGGCTCCAACAAGGTAGAATTAATTTAGTTGTGGTTTTATATTGCAAAACACGGTGAAATTAGAATTTATCCGAGTTTCTTTGTTTTGGTGGTGCTGTAGAAATAGCAATGTCGATGCTACTGTCAAATGTTTTGTTCAATTCATACGTGCTACTATACTTTCGATCTGCCTTTGCTCGGTTCATGAAAATTGCTACGTTAATTTTGTTTTGAATTTGCAAGCATGTAGATTAAATCAAATGGCCAATGATAAGAAAATATTAACCTTTTATCTATAGAAGTGTACACGAAATATCACCAATTTGCCAAGACTACAGATTTTTGTTATTATTTTTGTTAATTGCATTAGATAATTACAGCTCTTTGGATTAGTCTTCAATCGTAATGCTTTGAAAATGCAAGCAATAGTTCTATATACCTTCTAATCACTGGGGTGCTTGTGTTTTCCTTCCCAGAATTGTTATTATCTTCATGCTTCTGTTCTGAACCAATAAACTTGAAAAGCTACAAAAGCATCTTTCCATGGAGCTTAAATGCCTTTTCAATACATAGTGAATCAACCGACAAAAGGATTGGGTACTGAGCTTTTATGCGTGAGGTTTGTTGGCTATGTCGAAACTTTCATGTTGTCTGAAGTTTAAATTGATGTACCATGTAGAAACTCTTCAGCAAATGGCAAATGTACAGTACACTGAGAACATGACTGATGAACAGGATGCTATGTCAGGAAGTGAAATGTTGCGGTTTCAAGGAGTGAAAAATTGGATTGGGATCATGGAGTAAATCAAACGAGGATGCAACTCATGTTCGTGTAGGAGTCATTCAGACATTTATTAACTCTGTAGCAAGTAGTTCACATGGTAGAGCTAGCCGTGGTGCAGAGGCTAGATAGTTTTAGTATTCAGACTTTCAGTTGCTACTAGCTCTACTCTCTGCTTTGTCCTTTTGTAATGGCAATGTAGCAGCTGTGTATACGTTTGCAACACGGAGTCTTCACTGCATATTACCTACTGGAACCGATATTTGTAATCGACATAAATTCTAACCTGAATTTGTTATTCAGGTGGCAAATCAATAATTGATGTACTGTATTTGCATTTTGCAAGATAATTTGGCTGCAAGTGCTACATCGTATCTCACTGGACCTATTGAGTAAGTGGTAATTTTCATTTATATATCATTCAGATTTCTATATGCACTGTTCATAGATTCCTTGCATTGTTCAGTTACCAATTTTCGTAGGGTCATACTTACTGGACCATGGCACACCCTTCAATGTAGGTTGCTTCCATGACCATACTTCACATAGGGGTATATTAGTTTGCCTCTCATCATCAACTTTGGACCCTCTTTACGTGGGCATTTTTTCAGCGTACTTGTATAAAATAAACTGTATTGGTTTTCAGTTTATATCTGTCCATGGTTTTGCTCACATCACAAATTTTGATAGCTAGACAATTCCGAGTTCGGTCCAACGAAACTGCATTTATCTTTCTCGATGAGTATGGCAGAATCCAACATCCATTCAACCTCTAAATTGGGGCTCCATGGCTACCAACCGATGGAGCAAGACTGGAGACCACCCTCTTCTCCTCCAATTTGGAGCTCGATGGCATCATTCAATAGGCGCTGTCGTCGTTGCCTCCTCACCGCCTCACAGAAACACAGGGCATAAGCATAAACCCCACGACCACGCCGCATGTTAAATTCGACAAGCTGTAGTTCAATTAGGTCTGTTGCTCCTCTTACATGCAGAGCCTGGGAAGATCATGGTCTTCTCTCATTCTCTTGTGAACAATGTATACACTGTAGGTATCGAAAAATATTGTATTGCTTGGAAAAGATATCACGATTAGCAGGCATCAATTCGACCATGTTTACAAGCTATTAGATGTGCATTTTTAAGATGTGGTAGTCATACTTTGTACTGGAATTTGACTTATAATTCTATTGCATAATGCCTTTCTATTTTCTTTCTCATTTGAACCATAATGAAGATGATCGGTCAAATTATTTGAGGTGACTCATCCTGGTTTATTTCTCATTGTCATATAAAGTGCCAAATATCAATATTCTACATTTGCTGCCAATATTTTACAAATTAGCTGAGTTATTTATTGTTGTGCATCTTTTTTTCTTGAGATGCTTCTATATATATTTACTGCCACGGCCCTTTTGGTTCACGTAATAATAATTGACATGTTTTTTTCTATACCTCACTCTTTCTTGGTGTTCCTGTTTTCTGTAGAATCAGCATGGTATATTTCATAGTTGATGCAGTTCTGCGTTGTAGGTGTGATTTTCTGGTAAAGGAGAGAGTTCTATTTTTTAGAACATACAGTATATATGGAGTGGTATTGCCTATGCCCGTGATATTGTTCTATTTTTTTGTAAAGTGTGTCACAAAGTAACAGTGATGTATTGCCTATGCCCGTGATATTGTTCTAACTTTCAGGAAGTGGTATCGAGGAACGTGTTTCTTGATGAAGGATCAAGGCAGATAGTTGAAGTGGGACATGCAAAAGTATGAAAATTTGGGGCAGTCTGCTGCTTCTTTTAGGGGAGTGATGGTGGTTCCTTTATTGGTATCAAATAATAGTTACACTGTTTATGAGATTACATTGAGAAAAGCTCAGGGTTCATTGGCCCAATTACAGTGGTTTTTACCATAAAATAAAAGCTGGCTAGCTCTTTTGTCATCTTATTCGCTTCTCTTCCATGGTGGCATTTGATCTTCCAATTTGATTTACAATTTAAGCATTAGTTTGTGAAACAGCGGATTGATGAAGCGCTGGGGTCAGGCGAGAGACACGATCGAGAGAAACTTTAAGCGCTGTTTGCCTTTGTTCATTCCTCGCCTTTCTCTTCAGCGAAGCACATACCTATCGTGCTCTAATCTAAGCATCACAAGTGAATTATAACCCGAAATTGTTAAAAAAATCTATAAAATAACCCGTTAGTATTTGATTGAATAGCTTTGAACCAATTACTAATTTTAAAATAGGATGCCGTGTTCAAATAGAAAGGCAGTGTCCATCCATGTTTTCTCGGGTCTCATTTTGTCCCGTTGCATCGCAGGCATTTGTGCTAGTCTATATCTATACCTAATCTATATCTACATATATATAGACACACACAAACACACACACACACACACACACACACACACACACACACACACACACACACACAAATAAAGCAAGGTGCGTTTGGCAATTTTTCATCCGTTAACCGTCGAAAATATTTTTTCTATCCGGTGGTACTAAACTCTTATCGTTTGTCTGCTAGAAAAAGGCTTTAGAATTTTGTATATGGGCGCGTGTTGTGGCCAGCAAGAACCATCCCATATATTTTTGCCCAGTCCGCTGTTAGAAATTCTATTTTCCTGCGAGCAACAAATAGTTGTAGCTCCGCAGAGACAACCAATACTGGGCTGGCCCATTTCTCATTGTTTTTGTGTTTTATTTTTATGTTTATTATCCTTCTATCTCTTTTCACTTTAATTTTATATTTTTTATAATTTATTTCATCTATGCAAATTTCTAAAAACCAGAATTTTCTCAAAAAAAAATTATAGAAAATGTCCATAATTCCGAAATTTTTGCTATTTTCAAAAATATTAGGAACATGAAAAATGTTTCCCATATTCTGGCTTTTATTGTTTTCAAAATTGTTTGAATTTCTATGAAAATGGCAATTTAAAAATGCTCCAAGTTCGAAAAATATTCTTGTTTTAGATAAATTTTCAAAATTGAAAATAATTTAAAAAATACAAATTTTTGAAAAAATGTTATAATTTCAACACATGTTCCGTTCTAAAAAATTGTTCACAAATTCTCATATTTTATAAAAAAGTTGGTGTATTCAAAAAATGTTTATAAATTCCCTATCTATTTTTGAATTCAATTTTATAAGCATTTACTTCATAAATGCAAAATTCTAAAAAATCGAAATTTTCTCAAAAATCAAATTATAGAAAATGTTCATAATTCCGAAATTTTGTTGCTATCTACAAAAATATTAGGAACGTGAAAAAAGTTTCCCATTTTTCCAAAAACTTTTTTTCAGAAATTTTGAGATTCCTAAAAAAATGACTATTTAAAAAATGCTCCAAATTCAAAAAATATTCTTGTTTTAGATAAATTTTCACAATTGAAAACAACTTTAAAAGATACATATTTCTGAAAGTGTTATGAATTTCCAACACATGTTCGTTCTAAAAAAATTTCACAAATTCTCATGTTTTATAAAAAGTTGGTATATTCAAAAATAAAGTCATGTTTTTTGAAAGTGTATAATTTACAAAAAAACTGTTCGAATTTAAAAAGCGATTCATGTTTCGGCAATATTCAGAAAATACATACCTTAAAATCTCCTCAATGGAAAGGAAAAGTAGATTGAATAATTCATGGGCCTTTCTAGTGATGCGATAACGTCACAAAGTTCTTAGCTGCCCTCGATCAATGAATGGAAATAGCGGATTGATTACTTCACACCGTAAGCAGAACCTAAATGTCCCCACATGCACACGGTCTTGCTTTTAATTCTCACGAGAACCTAAATGTCCTTTTTCACATACACGAGGTCTTGCTTACATATAATTCTCACAAACTTTAAATGTATATTACTTTTTCGTTGCAAGCGCTGCGGGCATATTCTAGTAATAATAATAATAAAGGATGAAGGATTTCATAGTTCTCCATAGGTTATTAGTTGTTTTCTTGCGTTTTCCGGTTTCTTAGCCAGATCTATGTTTCCCGGATAATCCCGTGTAGGACTCAAACTACAGACCTCAGCTTCACATGTGAATAGCACCAACCAACTAAGCTTAACTATGGTATGTGTTGGGAACAAGGTCGTTAACACCTCGCTTCTTTCAATCAAATTCCACATTTTTATATGTTTCCAAGTTGAAACCGATAAGCGCCTAAAAGAATCAAAAGGGTGAAAGCGGAAAAGGAACTCTGTCTGATTTACGAAGAAAAAAAATTGAGTCATGCATGCATGGCCATGAACCGAGAGAGAGATTATGAAGGAAAAAAATAGAGTCATGCATGGCCATGAACCAGGAAGGAAAGGAATTAAGGATGGGAGAGAGGCCATGCACCGGATGCTAGGAAGGAAGGAAAGAAATTCTACATGGCCAGCCGATGGGTGAGAGAATAAATTGAATAAGTTGTTCGTGCATCCACCGACAAGTCGATGGGGTGATCGGCGGCGATCCGGGTGGAGTTGAACACGGTGAGTGGCCGGACGGGCGCACCGTGGTGCCAACAACTTCAGCCCCACCGTTGCACCATCTCCTGCACTAGCAGTTCTTTCTGGAGCGCCGACCCTCTACCTCAACACACTCTCCGCTTGCTTGAGCACATCGCTGCAGTTGCACGGCTTATTTTAGTCCACATCCTGGAAGTAACATCCTTCTTTGTCTTGACTTGATTGCACATGAAAAGTGTTTTTCAGTTTGTTTTCGCATTAAATTGGTAGCTAGTTGTACTAATTTTTTCTAAGAATCATCGGAGGAGGAGTCCCTCCACCCGAATATATTACTCAAAGTGACCATTATGCCGGAGAGTGATCCAGTTTATAAGAAACGGATGAAAACCTAAACAAGTTGACCCGTTTATAAAAGCAGACGAAAACATTACAACAAGGTTACAAGGAAGAAAGAACAAGACACCCAACAAGGCGGGACCTAGCTAGCGGACTAAAGGACCATCACCACGAAAGACACAAGTAGTTATGGAGTGTCGTCGAGGATCTGTCTTAGACTTTGCGAGGAACCTAGCACCGCATTGCATGCATCACATTTGGCACAACTGGGAGCATCCACACCAACGGTGCAAAAACGAACCTTGGTGGGTGCCCGACACGGAGATCGAAACAATTAACAATTTGGGGAGGCATCGCGCCATCAAATAGCAAATGAACATCACCAAAGAACATTTCGCTCCTGACACATCGACCGCCAATGGAAGTCTTGAGCATGCATAGCGAGACACCTTCACGAGAAAGCAGATGGCCATACTACGGCGCCAAAACACCGCCACCAAACCCCGAAGACACCACCAAACAACAGCATATCGACTCCAAGCGATCCCGCCACCACCAGCACCATTGGACCCTCAGTGATCCCAAGTTGGCCACCACCACCACCAGCTGCCACCTCAACCACAGCAGACATGCCGTCGTTTGGGTCTCCAGATGGCGCCTCCAAGGAGGTAGTGCCGACAAGGACACAAGATCGTCATCCGATCCGACAAGCGGATCTTAGGTTTCACCGGATACCACAAAACAGGAGTCTGCGGTCTTGGAGCTCCTAGCGACACCTCCGAGGCGATGTCCAGATACCATGCCACCGACATCGACATAGTCGATGCAAGGTTCTCACCGGAGTTTGAGCACATCCCTCTGACAGGCGACAGGCTGAGCACCACCACCATCGGGCCCCTCCAAGCGAAAGCCTGCACGGCAAACGCGCAAGCGACAATAAAGTCCTACTAATCATGCATCATCATACTACTTCTACGTTATTAATAATAAGTCATCGATCATCATCCTCATATATAGTCATGAACCCAACCCTACATATATAATTGTTCTTAGCACATGGTCATCGATTACCGGTATAGGACCTAAAACACCCTTAAGGTAAAATAGCATAAAACAATATAGACCACGACTCTCCATTATGAAGAATGGCGATCATCTGTCTCCAATTCTTGCCTTTCGCTGCTTATTGCTTCCAAGCTCCTTTTAATCCATTTTTTCCATTCTTTGATTGTTATGTCTCCACTTCTTTTAGAAACCCGATATGGACGATTTGAGATTAGTAGGGCGACACAGTAGTATGTTCAAAACATGAAGGCTACCACGTGTATACATCGGATGAGGGACACACTCATTCGGGATTATCTATTGAAAAACATAGTAATAACCGTGATTAGCAATGATGTACTAGTTTAGAAGTGTGCAAAAAGATGCACGGATGTTGTAATAGTAAAAAAAATCGTGCAATATGGGTCTAACATCGCGATAGAGATGCACATGGTTTCTTAAGTTTTAAAGCGGGTCATTCTTGTCATCGCACGAATTTAGTCCTTTAGTGTGAGATTCTTGGGGTTTCAAATAGAGATACAGATTGATCAAAATACCCAAGATCCATCATAATTTTATTCTCATGAAACCACAAAGCGATAACATTAAATAGCAAACTTGATAAAACTGAAATTAAGTAGATCTTAACACACGAGGAACGGAACTAAACACCGTCATGGTCCCGAAATGCTGGAGAAGAGAAGGACTCGAATGAAGCCTGATTATGAGCAAATATTGGCGTGTGTTAATTCAGGCGAACATATGCTCCAAGTGCATTAAGAGATCCTCCAGCACATGCGTAGAAACCCACGATGCTGGTATTAGCTTGCACCTGGCTGCTGAAAGGTGTGCCATTTGCTTTTCCGAACGGCCCATATGTGGTAACATTGGTGACAAAGGCAAGTGATGTTATAACTGTGTCGCCACCAGTGATATTAGTTGTTCCCGTAATTTGTTTCATAGTCTCTGAAGGAGCAAAAGTGATCTACAAAGGAAAGGAGTTGTCAATTTATATAGTACATCAATGCGTGTAGTATCATATATATGGACATGCTGATCTTATCTTGCCTTATGTTAAAGGATTACATGAGAGAGAAAAGATGAATAATACCAAAAGGTATTATATATATTGCAAGAAATCAAAAGTACATAGATTGAGAGAAATCAATAAAGTAAAACAAGAATCACTTACTGCCACCGCAACTGCACCATCACCACCCCATGGTCCAACGTTTTTCTTCTGACCGGCTTCGTCAACATAAGAAAATGTTAGTGAATTAATGACATCACCGCATCTGATTGTCACACTTTGAAGAGATAGAGGTTGGTCTTGGATGTCAAAAGTTGCCCCTCCATTCCCGCCCCAAGGTCCAATCTTAGTCACTGGGGACTGGGCACAAAAATTACACAATTTGTTATAGTCCATGAGGTGTTATGGGCCGGCCGGGTAGACAAAGATTAAAACAATTACTATGAGGACAAGCACTAACAGGATTGGGCACACAGGGGCATGAAGCACGGATGTTAAGCTCTCTGAGCACACCGGTAGTATCTGGCACGAACTCGAGTATTTTCACATTGACAACACCATTTGCACCGGCGAACTCTCCGGTCCCACCTACCACAGCATATTGCCCGTCTTTTGCCGAAACATGAGTTCCTATACACTCAAGGCTTGACCCCTTAAACCTAATAATCAATCCACATTTCGTCAATATATATGGTGCAAATTCAACAAGGAATACTTGATGAGCAACCGAATCAAAAAAATCTGAAAACATAATTTCCATTTGGATTTAAAGCGATAAGAGACAGATGCACCGAGTATACTAGAATATAAAGAAAGATTTACGATGGACAGACCTCTCATCAGAGAACAATATAGTGTAACACATGAGCCAAGTCTGGCCTTTCATATCTGCCATGATGGCGTGCCTTCTGCGCGTGCAACAATTTTGCATCCGGGCACGACATCACACGTGACGCTCCAATCAACGGTGGCAATTCCACCAAAACCAGATGGCGGTGAGCCCTTCACACTCTCTATTTGGTTGCCTCCAGGTGTCCCTTGAACATGCTGGTCCATGTACAGGTGGAAAAGATGTTCCTTTTGCTTGACCTCTTGGCATGGACCAGTTTGGTAATAGGAGGGGTTCTTATCGGCCATGGCTGTATTGCACTAGGTGGAAAGCTGAAGCAGGCTAGCTAGGTTGTGCTCTCAATATGAAACGCAGGGGCCAATTTATAGCAAGTTTGGGTGTCACCCAACAATATAGTATGAATGCCACCAAACTTTGATGCTTCTCGCATATAGAACTGTTGTACCTGACGCTGATTCATCTCGCAATCAACTTGACAGAGGAAATTAATGTGCTTCTAACCATTTTTTAACAAAGGGATGCAGATATTGCCGATCCTCTATTCTTCATCAGCCAGGCTACTGGGTAAAACACTCCGTAACCACCTGCCCCAATAACTCAGCCATGTACCCGGCTTCTACAACATATACATGTAACAAAGAAGTTTTCTTCCTGAACAACCATATTCTTCTGGCACAGCCATAACGATTCACCAGAACAAGTGAAATAATTTTTGTGCTACGTATAAAATTTATGAATAAGGCCATTTGCCAGTCACCGAGAATATTTTTAATTTATTTCTATGCCTACTCCCTATAAAATACACATGGGAATAGTTGCCATGCATGCATCTTCTCTCAGTTCCCAGATGGAACTGTTGGTGAGAAAAGGAAGACCTTGATGAACATAATTGTTCGTCTTCAATTATATATCATAGTCCTACAGATATACCCACACTAGCTCACATTTCTTAATCACAAAACAAGGACAAGTAGCAAGTCCTATAAGACAAACTTCAGGCGGCCAAATATAAAAAGTGATTGCTTGTTCTCCGGTGTATATTATGAGAGTGGTTTTTCTATACCCACCCTTGGTGCACCCACGGTGCACCACGCAAGAAAACATACCAAAATATGTCAAGAAAATCTGAAACTTTGTGAGAATGATTATCAACAAATGTTAGAGAGGCTTGCAAAATTTCGTGGTCAAATGACATCCGAAAGCTCTATACAAAAAGACAAAATTACTCATAATTACTCAAAATGTACGAGCACTGTTTGACCAAAATTTGATATTTTGTCTTTTTTCATAGAGCTCCTCGGATGTCATTTGACCATCAAACTTGGCAAGCCTCTCTAACATTTCTTGAAGATCATTTCCACAAAGTTTCAGATATTTTCGAAATGTTTTGGTATCTTTTCTTGTGGTGCATCGAGGGTGGGTTCATCCACTACTTTCCCATATTATATATAGAAAATCATGTTATGCTACTATACTGTTATATGTAAAGATGAGAACAAGACGTAGATGGATGGATACACAACATAAAACTATGTTCAGACCCGTGTGATCTCCGGAGTACAAGAAGACTAGTGTGAGGGTCATTGTTTTCTAATTATTTTCCCAAACTGGCCTTTCGAGCAATGAAAGTACCAATGATTCGGTGAGATGTTCTTATTATATGGAGTAAAGTGTAGTAGAAATTAAATATAACTAGTCATCAACCCGTGCACCTGCACGGGCTAGCAATTTCGAATACATGGATAATACATATTGAAAGCATTTTGTGCAAGTTCTTTTCATGAAATTAAATGGTAAATTATGTACTTTATAAAATGATAATTGTTAATAAAACCCAATAATTTGTACAATAAGTAGGGTGGAAGTTCATTGATATTTTTCTACATGTGATAATTTATTCACATTTTATTTCTTGCTTCACAATTAGGTGATTTCATACATTTAATTAATAAGCTTGGCGATGATGCTACGTAGGAGTCAATAGGGAGACACTTATGTCTGCCTATCTTATTTGTTCTATTTTAATTAACTAGGTCTTCTTTTTGTCAATGTGGATCAAACGATAGAGTATGTCATATAATACTTAAATATATTTTACTCTCTAAAAACTTAAATCATAATGGATCTGGTTGATGTCCCTATTTGGAATACTTGATGATCTCATTTTCCAACCCTAAATAAAAACAGTGAAATTCCAACCACGTTAAAGAAACAAATGATATTTATTCAATTATTTTCCTAACAGGATTAGGTTCACATATTTTTTGATCCATGACAATTTATTCATATTTTCCTTCTTGTGTTACACTTAGGTGATTTCATATAATAAATTAATAAACTCGGGATTACGATATGTAGTAGTGAATAGGAGAGACTAATGTAGGTGTGTCTGATTTATATTTTTAGTTAACTGGGTCTTCTTTTTGTACGTGGGGATTAAAAAAAATCAATCCGACATAGACTTTCTTTTTAACGTGAGGCATCTGGACTCCATATGGTTCTCTTCAAATGGACATGAACGTGGTTTCTGTATAGATGGAAATTGGGGTGTGCGCTCATTTTTTTCACATGGGGAAAAGGCACATGGTTTGTACATACATTTTGTTTCTTTTTTTTCAAAAGGGTGAAGGCACCTAATTTATTAGAACCTGGACGTAGGTGAATATGGCTCTCCTTTCTTATAGCATGAGGACTCCTTTTAACCAATTTACTTTTTTATAATAAGGCAAGCTCTACTCTTTTAGTGCGTCTAGACTTAAATCTTTATGTACGCATTATTTTTTATAAGGCAGGTCTTATAATAGATCTTGGCCACTAAATTTTAAATCTAATGGCTAAATTAATCTTGATGATGTGGATTAACGTGGAGTCTCGAAAGGTGCCTCCAATTTGTAAATACTAGATGATGCCCTGCGCGTTTCTGCGGGATTTTTTCATGAATTTTGTGAGAGAGGTCAGGATCCTAACTGAAGTGCCATAAACTACTTACTTGCACATTGTGCATCATAGTAGAGGTTTGCAGAAAATGTCTGGATGATATCAACGGAGTTGATGCGGATAAATGTTGTCTCACATGATGATATATTTGTACCTTTTGCATCCCTCAAAACACCTAGAAGATGAGGATGTTTCTGAGTTACAATAGGTGGCGAGTGTTACGGGGTTGTGGAAATGGTCCGAGCATGAATTATATGTTGCAGATTACAAAACTATCAATTCAACATGTACATTATGAGAATGTTTATCATATACATTTGCATTAATCGTAGGTGTTTCTTTTTTCAAAATGGGGTAGCCCAGATCTCTGCATCATTATGATACATGAATCGTAGGTGTGCACCCATCATTAAATGAAGTGTGCAGAAATTACGCAATTGTATCGCTGTACATGAACTGCTATTCTTTAGGACTAGTAGAAGAATAGCTCTCTTCAGAGCATTGCATAGCCTGTCTAAAAAAAGAACATAATCTGCAAGGTGTTAAAGGTGGGTAGCAAAAAATTTGTATAGTTTTTGCAGTAAAGTTGTTACTTGCACGGTTAATATAGAAGAGTACCTCTCACAACATGGGCAGCCCCCTCGGTCAGGCCGTGGGTAACGTCTTCCATCGCCTGTAAATTGACCAGAAGCTTGACATAGCGTACGTGCGGCAAGAGCAGGGTTCAGTGTGGCAGCGGTGAGACGGATGCCGACGATGTGCGGAGCAAGAAAGGGATCGTCGGCTCCCAGGGAGATGATCGGCGGCGGCGGTGAGATATCCAATGACGCACGGAGCAAGCCATAATGGACTAATGGTTCAACGTCTCTCCCGGTGATGATCCACAGTGGCCCTGCGGTGGTGGGATGGACGACTAGGCCACGACCTCACTCTTGTCGGGCGCATGTTGGGCTGGCCTAAGCGCTCATGGATTTGAAAAGAAATTATCCATTTAAAATTGTTCCTGTTTTTCGTAATTTGGTCACGAATTCAAAAAATGGTCCTTTTTCAAAATTTGTTCACAAATTCAAAAACTGTCTTGAGGGAGTGTAAAATAATATTTGCACTTTCAAAATATGTTCAAACTTTTAAAATGTTCATTTTTCAATTTGTTTTCTACATTAAATACAAAAACATTCCAGGAATGTTTTAAAGAAATGATTCCAAAAGTTTGTTTGTATTTTTTTCATTTTATTATGTTCATCTTCAAAATTGTGTTCGCTCTTTTTAAAACATGTTTGCCTTTTGACATTCTTAGCAATTTTGAAAGACAGGGACAGTTTTGGAAATTTTTGTACAATTTTAAAATGTGACTATTTTTATTTTTTGAAGAAATTTTTTAAAAGTAATGTTTTTGAAAATTTGAACAAATTATTAAAAGTGCGAGCATTTTAAAAAGAAAGAAGAAAGGAAAACGAAAAAATAAAAACAAAACAAAAACAAACAGGAAAAAAGTAAATAGTGAGAAAAATATCGGTTCTCTATAGCAAACAGGTCACTCTCATCAATTTTGAAAAACATTTCACGAATTTGAAAAGGAATCACGAACGAGAAAAAGTTCACGAAGTTTAATAAAAGGAAAAGAAAATGAAAAAAAAGAGAAAGATGAAAAGAAAAAGGAAGAACTAAAACCGACAAACAAAACCAGACAATATGATTAAAAGAAGTAAATCCGCGACTCCTCAGCCAAATGAAACCAGAAAAAAGTAGACCCAAGAACCTCCTCTTTCAAGTGGGACACAAACAGAAGATAGAAGAAAAGAAGAAAAGGATGTAAGTATTCGCATCTGGTTAGTTGTCTGGTTGACTTCTGCAGTGTACACTTAACGAGGAGATGACGGGTTTGAATCATGTCCCACCACATTTTTGCAGGTTAACGGAAAAAGAAA
Organism: Aegilops speltoides; assembly: GCA_021437245.1. Taxonomy (NCBI): domain Eukaryota; kingdom Viridiplantae; phylum Streptophyta; class Magnoliopsida; order Poales; family Poaceae; genus Aegilops; species Aegilops speltoides. The sequence goes on along the minus strand of CM038143.1, from coordinate 570,706,517 downwards.
GGTAAAATGGGCCGGCCCAGCACGGAGGGGGGTTTGTCTGGTTGACTACTGTAGTGTACACTTAACGAGGAGATGACGGGTTTGAATCATGTCCCACCACATTTTTGCAGGTTAACAGAAAAAAGAAAGGTAAAATGGGCCGCCCAGACGGAGGGGGGTTGCGTATGCTATGCGGGCTGTTACAGGCGGTACATACACAGCGACGTGCTCGGCATGGACGACGATTTTAAAAGAAACTATCATACCCTTTATTACGAAGTGGTATAAAGTGATCTACTCTGTTGATGTATTTAGAGGTTATACCAAAGTAGAAGGCCTATAGCATATATTCCGCTCCAAGAAGTTGTTGCTCTTTCCAGCTCGGCTAGCTGCATGCTCAAGGAAGCTAACACCGCAACTTTATTTTCCCTTTCTAGCACCGGCGATGCTTCACGAAATTTGTGTTACCATAGCAGCACATGCTCTATTCAAGTATACAAATCTATACCTAATCTATGAGGGCTGTTTTATATATATATAGGATGAGCTATTACATTACTAATGTAGAATAATATCCTCATACCCACCGAAACCTCTTGCATCCGGTCAACCCCACGACTGTCTTCATACCGAGCGCCCACCCTCCACCTCATGGAGCCGACCGCTTCTCTCCCCCCGCGCACGCACCGCCTCCTCCTCCCGTCACGGACACCACCTCCCCTCCTCCGCCATGAAAGCCACCTCGCTCCCAGCCCGCCAGATCGCCTCTTCTCTCCTCTGCCGGACGCCTCCTCCCTTCCCAGCCACGGACGCCGCCTTCCTTCCCGGGGCTGCCGGATGACGCCTCCCTTCCCCACGTCGTCGGGCGTCGTATCCTTTCCTCGCCTCACGGACACCGCCTCCTTCCCGATCCCGCCACCAAGAAAGCCTATAGCATATATTCCCGCTCGATGAAGGTAATGCTCCTTCCACTCTGGCTAGTCTGCATGCTCAAGGAAGCTAACACCGCAACTTTCTATTCCCTTTCTAGCACCGCGATGCTTCACGAAATCTGTGTTACCATAGCAAGACATGCTCTATTCAAGTATACAGATCTTTACCTAATCTTTACCTAATAATAAAGAGAATTGGGTTTACACACGTGCGTCAATCACGTGCGATTTGCATTAAAGCCCCTTGGTTTATATGAAATTAATCCGCAATCCCTGTTTTAGTAAGTCTGTATATAACATTATATTTTGCAGAAAACCCCCTGTATTCATTAGATTTGCATTCGCTGCCCTCGTACTCTTATCCATTTCTCTGGCGATGGCGATGGCGATGGCGACGGGTTTCTCTGGCGACGGCGACGGCGATGGGTTAAGGGCTGCGGGGACGCCCCGGCGAGGAGGGGCCGGTGCTGCGGAGACGGCGCGGCGAGGTGGGGCAGTGGCGGTTGTGCGGCAAGGCGGGGCAGGTGCTGCAGAGACGGCGCGCGGCGAGGCGGGGCAGGTGCTGCGGAGACGGCGCGCGGCGAGGCAGGGCAGTGGCGTCGCGGGGGAGGATGGAGGACGCCGTCGTCGCTGCTGTCCGCGCACGCCCGCGTGCTCACCTCCGTCCGCGCCCGCGCCGGAACGCTGCTTTCTGTGCCCGCCCGCGTACTCGCCTCCGTCCGCGCCCTTCAGCTCGCCTCTGCCCGCCGCGCCCTTCAGCTCACCTCCGCCCGCGTCCTGCCGCGTCCCAACCGCGCCGGGAGACCGCCTCTGCCTGTCGCGCTTGCCTTTGCTCACGTCCTGCAGATCCAAAGAAAGATGGAGCCAGGGCGTGAGGGAGAGAGGAAAGAGAGGACAAGGGGCACAAGGTGAGGGAGGCAGTCGCCGGCGGTGGCGGCTCCGGTGACCGGCCGGCGGGCAGGGGGACGAGCTCCTGTTGAGGCGGCGGAGCTCGGTGCGGGCCGGTTCGTCCTGATCGAGCCTCGGCTCTCCCGAGGCGTGCGGTTGTGGGCTTGGATCTGGGTGATCCTTCTCCCCCGCCCTCCCCCTCCATGGCTAACGGCACGAGGTGCAGCGACCTCTTCCGCCCCCCGCCATGGCTCCTCTCTATCCCCCCCACCAGCACCCTCCTCACCCCTTCCCCACTCCCGGGCCCCGGCTGATCCCCAAGGCTGCCCCCTCCCTCTCTCATTTGATCTGGTCCGGACGATCACTGGACCAAGCTCGATACCACATATTGTTGGCCATCTCACACTCTGGTTGCAGCAATTGGATGTCCCCTGTGAAACCTGCAATATTTGAGCATTGCAAGCGGCGGTATGGCAGTTTGAATCCTGATGTTCTTGGGAGTGCAGGTGAGGACAATTCTAATTTGTTAGCTCCAGACAACCGACAAAAGAATATTGTTTTCCATTCCGGTGCTGCCAATTTTCTACCCGTGACTAACTTGCAACCTTCGAATAACCTTGTTAGTTCTAATAGGTTGAGCGTTTGTTAGGCCAGGTTTGCAGAAGAAATTGGGGGGCTCAAGTCTGCAATCAAGGGAGTCTGCATGGTGGTCTCTATTGTTTGAAGGCAATGTGCTCGGGAATGAGCCACTGGCTAAATCGTTTGGTGATCTCAAGGATGTGCTCTCTGATGTGGGAAACGTGGTCGACGACAAGCTCTGACTACTACAGGCTCCAACAAGGTAGAATTAATTTAGTTGTGGTTTTATATTGCAAAACACGGTGAAATTAGAATTTATCCGAGTTTCTTTGTTTTGGTGGTGCTGTAGAAATAGCAATGTCGATGCTACTGTCAAATGTTTTGTTCAATTCATACGTGCTACTATGCACTCGATCTGCCTTTGCTCGGTTCATGAAAATTGCTACGTTAATTTTGTTTTGAATTTGCAAGCATGTAGATTAAATCCAAATGGCCAATGATAAGAAAATATTAACCTTTTATCTATAGAAGTGTACAATCGAAATATCACCAATTTGCCAAGACTACAGATTTTTGTTATTATTTTTGTTAATTGCATTAGATAATTACAGCTCTTTGGATTAGTCTTCAATCGTAATGCTTTGAAAATGCAAGCAATAGTTCTATATACCTTCTAATCACTGGGGTGCTTGTGTTTTCCTTCCCAGAATTGTTATTATCTTCATGCTTCTGTTCTGAACCAATAAACTTGAAAAGCTACAAGAAGCATCTTTCCATGGAGCTTAAATGCCTTTTCCAATACATAGTGAATCAACCGACAAAAGGATTGGGTACTGAGCTTCTTGTACGTGAGGTTTGTTGGCTATGTCGAAACTTTCATGTTGTCTGAAGTTTAAATTGATGTACCATGTAGAAACTCTTCAGCAAATGGCAAATGTACAGTACACTGAGAACATGACTGATGAACAGGATGCTATGTCAGGAAGTGAAATGTTGCGGTTTCAAGGAGTGAAGAAATTGGATTGGGATCATGGAGTAAATCAAACGAGGATGCAACTCATGTTCGTGTAGGTAGTCATTCAGACATTTATTAACTCTGTAGCAAGTAGTTCACATGGTAGAGCTAGCCGTGGTGCAGAGGCTAGATAGTTTTAGTATTCAGACTTTCAGTTGCTACTAGCTCTACTCTGCTTTGTCCTTTTGTAATGGCAATGTAGCAGCTGTGTGATACGTTTGCAACACGGAGTCTTCACTGCATATTACCTACTGGAACCGATATTTGTCTGTCGACATAAAATTCTAACCTGAATTTGTTATTCAGGTGGCAAATCCAATAATTGATGTACTGTATTTGCATTTTGCAAGATAATTTGGCTGCCAAAGTGCTACATCGTATCTCACTGGACCTATTGAGTAAGTGGTAATTTTTCATTTATATATCATTCAGATTTCTATATGCACTGTTCATAGATTCCTTGCATTGTTCAGTTACCAATTTTCGTAAGGGTCATACTTACTGGACCATGGCACACCCTTCCAATGTAGGTTGCTTCCATGACCATACTTCACATAGGGGTATATTAGTTTGCCTCTCATCATCAACTTTGGACCCTCTTTACGTGGGCATTTTTTTTCAAAGCGTACTTGTATAAAATAAACTGTATTGGTTTTCAGTTTATATCTGTCCATGGTTTTGCTCACATCACAAATTTTGATAGCTAGACAATTCCCGAGTTCGGTCCAACCGAAACACTGCATTTATCTTTCTCGATGAGTATGGCAGAATCCAACATCCATTCAACCTCTAAATTGGGGCTCCATGGCTACCAACCGATGGAGCAAGACTGAGACCACCCTCTTCTCCTCCAATTTGGAGCTCGATGGCGCCATTCAATAGGCGCTGTCGTCGTTGCCTCCTCACCGCCTCACCTGGGAGAGCACAGACGCAAACATCGCCCACGACCCGCCGCATGTTCGGTCAACAAGCTGTAGTTCAATTAGGTCTGTTGCTCCTCTTACATGCAGAGCCTGGGAAGATCATGGTCTTCTCTCATTCTCTTGTGAACAATGTATACACTGTAGGTATGCGAGAAGAAATATTGTATTGCTTGGAAAAAGATATGCGAAATTAGCAGGCATCAATTCGACCATGTTTACAAGCTATTAGATGTGCATTTTTAAGATGTGGTAGTCATACTTTGTACTGGAATTTGACTTATAATTCTATTGCATAATGCCTTTCTATTTTCTTTCTCATTTGAACCATAATGAAGATGATACGGTCAAATTATTTGAGGTGACTCATCCTGGTTTATTTTCTCATTGTCATATAAAGTGCCAAATATCAATATTCTACATTTGCTGCCAATATTTTACAAATTAGCTTCAGTTATTTATTGTTGTGCATCTTTTTTTTCTTGAGATGCTTCTATATATATTTACTGCCCACGGCCCTTTTGTTGGTCACGTAATAATAATTGACATGTTTTTTTCTATACCTCACTCTTTCTTGGTGTTCCTGTTTTCTGTAGAATCAGCATGGTATATTTCATAGTTGATGCAGTTCTGCCGTTGTAGGTGTGATTTTCTGGTAAAGGGAGGAGAGTTCTATTTTTTTAGAACATACAGTATATATGGAAGTGGTATTGCCTATGCCCGTGATATTGTTCTATTTTTTTTGTAAAGTGTGTCACAAAGTAACAGTGATGTATTGCCTATGCCCGTGATATTGTTCTAACTTTCAGGAAGTGGTATCGAGGAACGTGTTTCTTGATGAAGGATCAAGGCAGATAGTTGAAGTGGGACATGCAAAAGTATGAAAATTTGTGGGCAGTCTGCTGCTTCTTTTAGGGGAGGTGATGGTGGTTCCTTTATTGGTATCAAATAATAGTTACACTGTTTATGAGATTACATTGAGAAAAGCTCAGGGTTCATTGGCCCAATTACAGTGGTTTTTACCATAAAAATAAAAGCTGGCTAGCTCTTTTGTCATCTTATTCGCTTCTCTTCCATGGTGCTTGCATTTGATCTTCCAATTTGATTTACAATTTAAGCATTAGTTTGTGAAACTGACGGATTGATGAAGCGCATAGGGGTCGGGGCAGAGACACGATGCGAGAGAGAAACTTTAGCGCTTGTTTCGACGCACATTCATTCCTCGCCCTTTCTCTTCAGCGAAGCACATACCTATACGTGCTCTAATCTAAGCATCACAGAAGTGAATTATAACTTCGAAATTGTTAAAAAAAATCTATAGGAAATAACCCGTTAGTATTTGATTGAATAGCTTTGAACCAATTACTAATTTTTAAATAGGATGCCGTGTTCAAATAGAAGGCGGCAGTGTCCATCCATGTTTTCTCCGGGTCTCATTTTGTCCCGTTGCATCATACACGCATTTATGCTAGTCTATATCTATACCTAATCTATATCTACATATATATAGACACACACACAAACACACACACACACACACACACACACACACACACACACACACACACACACACACAAATAAAGCAAGGTGCGTTTCGCCAATTTTTTCATCCGTTAACCGTCGAAAATATTTTTTTCTATCCGAGGTGGTACTAAATTCTTATGCGTTTGTCTGCTAGAAAAAAGGCTTTTCCAGAATTTTGTATGTGGGCCGCGTGTTGTGGCCCGGCGAAGCCATCCCACTTATTTTTTTGCCCAGTCCGCTGTTAGAAATTCTATTTTCCGCACGGAGCAACAAATAGTTGTAGCTCCGCAGAGGACAACCAATACTGGGCTGGCCCATTTCTCATTGTTTTTGTGTTTTATTTTTATGTTTATTCTCCTTCCCCTATCTCTTTTTTCACTTTAATTTTATATTTTTATAGAATTTATTTCATCTATGCAAATTTCTAAAAAACCAGAATTTTCTCAAAAAACAAATTATAGAAAATGTCCATAATTCCGAAATTTTGTTGCTATTTTCAAAAATATTAGGAACATGAAAAATGTTTCCCATATTTACGAAAGCTTTTATTGTTTTTCAAAATTGTTTGAGATTTCTATGAAAATGGCAATTTAAAAAATGCTCCAAGTTCGAAAAATATTCTTGTTTTAGATAAATTTTCAAAATTGAAAATAATTTAAAAAATACAAATTTTTGAAAAAATGTTATGAATTTCCAACACATGTTCCCGTTCTAAAAAATTGTTCACAAATTCTCATATTTTTATAAAAAGTTGGTGTATTCAAAAAATGTTTATAAATTCCCCTATCTATTTTTTGAATTCAATTTTATTTTTTAAGCATTTACTTCATAAATGCAAAATTCTAAAAAAATCGAAATTTTCTCAAAAAATCAAATTATAGAAAATGTTCATAATTCCGAAATTTTGTTGCTATCTACAAAAATATTAGGAACGTGAAAAAGTTTCCCATTTTCCAAAAACTTTTTTTTCAGAAATTTTGAGATTCCTAAGAAAATGGCTATTTAAAAAATGCTCCAAATTCAAAAAATATTCTTGTTTTAGATAAATTTTCACAATTGAAAACAACTTTAAAAGATACATATTTCTGAAAAAGTGTTATGAATTTCCAACACATGTTCCCGTTCTAAAAAAATTGTTCACAAATTCTCATGTTTTTATAAAAAAGTTGGTATATTCAAAAATAAAGTCATGTTTTTTTGAAAGTGTACATAATTTACAAAAAAACTGTTCGGAATTTAAAAAACGATTCATGTTTCCGGCAATATTCAGAAAATACATACCTTAAAATCTCCTCAATGGAAAGGAAAAGTAGATTGAATAATTCATGGGCCTTTTCTGGCGTACGATAACGTCACAAGTTCTTAGCTGTCCTCGATCAATGAATGGAGAAGTAGCGGATTGATTACTTCACACCCGGCAAAACTGAGAACCTAAATGTCCCTTTTTCACATGCACACAGGGTCTTGCTTGCACATATAATTCTCACGAGAACCTAAATGTCCCTTTTTCACATACACACAGGGTCTTGCTTGCACATATAATTCTCACAAACTTTAAATGTATATTACTTTTTTCCCCGTTGCAACGCACGGGCATATTTGCTAGTAATAATAATAATAAAGGATGAAGGATTTCATAGTTCTCCATAGGTTATTAGTTGTTTTTCTTGCGTTTTCCGGATTTCTATGCCAACCGATCTATGTTCCCGGATAATCCCGTGTGGGACTCAAACTACAGACCTCGGCTTCACATATCGAATAGCACCAACCAACTAAGCTTAACTATGGTATGTGTTGGGAACAAGGTCGTTAACACCTCGCTTCTTTCAATCAAATTCCACCATTTTTATATGTTTCCAAGTTGAAACCGATAAGCCGCCTAAAAGAATCAAAAGGGTGAGAAGCGCGGGAGGAAAGGAACTCCTGTCCTGATTTACGAAGGAAAGAAAATTGAGTCATGCATGCATGGCCATGAACCAGGAAGATTTATGAAGGAAAGAAAATAGAGTCATGCATGGCCATGAACCAGGAAGGAAAGGAATTAAAGGATGGGAGAGAGAAGGCCATGCACCAGGATGCTAGGAAGGAAGGAAAGGAATTCTACATGGCCATCGATGGGTGAGAGAATAAATTGAATAAGTTGTTCCTGTGCATCCACTTCTGAGCAAGTCGATGGGGTGATCGGCGGCGAGCTCTGTGGAGTTGAACACCGTGAGTGGCCCAGACGGAGAGGCGCACCGTGGTGCCAACAACTTCAGCCCCACCCAAAGGCACCATCTCCTGCACTAGCAGTTTCTCAGTTCCTGGAACGCCGACCCTCTACCTCAACACACTCTCCGCTTGCTTGAGCACATCGCTGCAGCTGCCTGGCTTATTGTAAGATTTAGTCCACATCCTAGGAAGTAACATCCTTCTTTGTCTTGACTTCAGTGCACATGAAAAGTGTTTTTTCAGTTTGTTTTCGCATTAAGAATTGGTAGCTAGTTGTACTAATTTTTTTTCTAAGAATCATCGGGGGAGGAGTCCCTCCACCCGAATATATTACTCAAAGTGACCATTATGCCAGGAGAGTGATCCAGTTTATAAGGGAAACCGGATCGAAAACCTAAGCAAGTTGACCCGTTTATAAAGGAAACCGGGCCGAAAACCGTACAACAAGGTTACAAGGAGAAGAGAAGAACAAGACACCCAACAAGGGCAGGACCTAGCTAGCAGACTAAAAGGACCATCACCACGAAAGACACAAGTAGTTATGGAGTGTCGTCGAGGGATCACAATACTTAGACTTTGCGAGGAACCTAACGCACCGCATTGCATGCATACCGAGCCCCACGGCACAACTCAGGAGCATCCACAACCAACGAGTGCAAAAAACACGAACCTTGACTGGGTGCCCCGACACAGGAGATCGAAACAATTAACAATTTGGGGAGGCATCTGGCGCCATCAAATAGCAAAGATGAACATCACCAAGAGCACGACGCTCGCCACAACACATCGGCCGCCAATGGAGAGTCTTGAGCATGCATAGCGAGACACCTTCACGAGGGGGAAACAGATGGCGGCCCTGCGGCGCCAAGGCACCGCCACCAAACCCCGAGAACACCACCAAACAACCGCTGTCGACTCCAAGCCACTCACGCCACCACCAGCACCATTGGACCCTCCGACTGATCCCAAGTTGGCCACACCACCACCACCAAACGCTGCCACCTCAACCACACGCAGTCACAGAAGCCGTCGTTTGGGTCTCCAAGATGACGCCTCCAAGGAGGTAGTGCCGACAAGGACACAAGATCGTCATCCGATCCGACAAGCCGGATCTTAGGTTTTCACCCGGATACCACAAAACAGGGTACTGCAGGTGCTGGAGCTCCACAACGACACCTCCAACGAGGAAAACGATGTCCACAGATACCATTGCCACCGACATCGACATAGTCGATGCAAGGTTCTCACCCGGAGTTTGAGCACATCCCTACAGCAAGACGACAGCTGAGCACCACCACCATCGGGCCCCTCCAAGACGAAGAAGCACGACGAACCGTCGCAAGACGGCAATAAAGTCCTACTAATCATGCATCATCATACTACTTCTACTCGTTATTAATAATAAGTCATACGATCATCATCCTCATATATAGTCATCGAACCCAACCCTACATATATAATTGTTCTTAGCACATGGTCATCGATTACGGTATAGGACCTAAAACACCCTTAAGGTAAAATAGCATAAAACAATATAGACCCCGACTCTCCATTATGAAGAATGGCGATCATCCTGTCTCCAATTCTTGCCTTTCACGCTTATTGCTTCCAAGAAGCTCCTTACGACTGTCCATACATTTTTCCATTCTTTGATTGTTATGTCTCCACTTCTTTTAGAAACCCGATATGGACAGTTGAGATTAAGTAGGGCGACCTGGTAGTATGTTCAAAACATGAAGGCTACCACGTGTATACATCGATGAGGGACACACTCATTCGGGATTATCTATTGAAAAACATAGTAATAACTTCGTAGTTAGCAATGATGTACTAGTTTAGAAGTGTGCAAAAAGATGCACGGATGTTGTAATAGTAAAAAAATCGTACCAAGGTATCTCCATGGTAGTTATCAGAGTTCAACACGTGCACTAGTGGCACGATTGACCATAATGTTGAGGAGTTTGATTGTAGATATTGTAATTCTCAAGATCTCTACAAAATCCGACTAGATGTCGTTTCTCCCGATAAGTTAATTCGCAGCCTTCGTGTAGTAATGCTCTGTCTACCATCTTCCGCACATTCTTTGAAGAATGAAAATAAGCTGTCAATGGAGATAAGTTGTCAACTATATATTTTGAAATAAACAATATAAATTACTTAATAACTATGTTTAGCTCACATGAGGGAAGAACTGGAGGTGTATGCACAAAGACCCAAATCGTAGGTGTCTCTTGCTCGATTGTAGGATCACCAAGATCCATGGTGATAATCATACCCTCATCAAGACCATACATCTTGCAAAATGCATCCCAATTTTTGCAACCAAAATGGGTTACACTCTGAGCATTGTACAACTTTACTTGAAAATCCACATCATGTTCGGTACTTAGGACAATTTTTTTGGTTTCAAAATTTTCATGGTCTTCAAAATCCATCCTCTCCAAGACATAGCGTCTTGCAAAGCATGGGATAAGCTAGTCGAATTGAAAAAGATGAAAATTACACGTTAAAATAGTTGAAGTCGTTAGCAATTACGAAAAAAACTATTGTCGCTGCTATTAAATCCGTATGAACATCGCAAGTCTCCTCGAGCTTAATGCTGAAGCGCCGATCTTCCTCCAGCTCAATGAATCTGTCGCACATACCTCGGTCATCGTGGCACCAGTCGCACTCCCCCGGGCGATTTTCGTCGTCAGATGAGGACGACATTTCCGGCCTACGTTCATAATTCAAATATTAAACTAGATCATTATTATAAATCACGGGTTGACTATCGATGATCGATGTACGTACGGGTTGAATATTATACCAAATTGTCTAGCACACGGGAATGAAGGAGAACTTATCCAATATGAGCATTCAATAAGCAAAACCAAATCACATAATAAAGTATAGTATTCAAATTAGCATGCATTCAATAATTATAAGCAAAACTACATCATCTCTTGGTGTCCGTACATCATCGAATATTATCACTAATAAAACTAGAACCGTGGCGCCCGACGGTATCGACGCGGCGGTGGACACCCAAAGATAAGGAACCATCACGGGATCATAGCTCCAGTGAGATCTCTCAAGAACATGCCGTATTGTCGAACCTCCTCCAATGCAACCATGTAGCGACGGACGTGCTCGTCCTCCTCGGCCGACACGATGACGTACCACCTCCGCGGTGTCCGGATGCCTCACCACCGCCATCGCCCACGCTACCGCCACCAAACAAGGATCGGGTCAACAACGGGCTGCCTCCTCACCAACCTCGTCCCGAAAGGTAGCACCTCCCAATACCAACCAGGCGGAGCCCAGGTCCCGAACATGACCCTCGATCAAGCAGGCCTCCATCGCCGACTCGGCGGCGAGCGAGGATGCGGGATAGGCATCGCCGACGCGGCGACGGAACTACTTCTATATATAGTTAAATAAAAGTAGTCTTATTAATTAAATCTATCTAGCTCAACTACTAAACACTTACTATAAATAAATAAGTAGTACTTACTAAAAACAAACTACTTCATATATAAACTACTTCTTCTTTTTTCCTTTTTCTAAATTACTACACATCTAATCCTACATAAAGATCTAAATTACTACACATCTATTTACAGAAAAAATCTAACATAAAAAACTAACATAAAAAATCTAACATAAAACATCTAACATAAAAACTAACTAAAAAATCTTTTACAGAAAAAAATCTAACATAAAGAAACTAACATAAAAAACTAACATAAAAAATCTAACATAAAAACTTACATAAAAATCTTACATAATATGAACAAATTTTACAGAAAAAATCTAACATAACAAAAATCTAACATAAAAAATCTTTTTACAGAAAAAAACTAACATAATATAATACATATCTAAATTACTACACATCTAATCCTACAAAAGATCTAAATTACACAATATGAACAAATTTTACAGAAAAAAATCTAACATAAAGAAACTAACATAAAAAAATCTAACATAAAAAATCTTACATAATATGAACAAATCTTTTTACAGAAAAAAAATCTAACATAAAAAACTAACAAATTAATTACACAATCTACATTAACTACATATCTAAATTACACAATCTAATCTAACAAAAATATCTATGAACTACAAAAAAATCTAAAAACAAATCTAAGAAAAATTAAAAAAAGAGGCGACCTGCCGGCGACGGCGACGTCTTGTGTGGTGGCGGCGTCAGCGGCGACGACGAGCAGCTGCGGGCAGGCGTCAGGCGGCGGTTGCAGCGTCAACAAGCGGGCGGCGGCGAGGCGTCTGGCGTCAGGCGACGACGCAGTTCGGGCGGTTTGCGGTCAGGGCGGGCGAGGACGGCAGGCGAGGGGGCGGCGGCGACGCGCGGCGGGCGGGCGGGCGGCGACGGCGTCGGTCTTGGGCGGCGTCGGCGTCGGGAGGAGTACTATAGAGGCCAAGAGATCAAATAGATGCCAAGTGAAGTATATATAGCGACATTGGTCCGGTTAAATGGCACAAACCGGGACCAATGAAACCTTTAGTTCCGGTTGAGGCCACCAACCGAGACCAATGGTCTCTTTTCAGCAGCCCAAAGGGCGGGAAACGAAGACCTTTGGTCCCGGTTGGTGGCACCAACCAGGACAAAAGAGGGGCATTGGTCCCGGTTCGAGCCACGAACCGGGACCAAAGACGGGCATTGGTCCCGGTTGGAGCCACCAACCGGGACCAATGGACCCGTCTAACTACTTTTTGTCTCTGCAGCTGTTTTTTTTGTTGATTCTTCCAGCAGCTTTCGTTTTAGTCCCACCTCGCCAGCGAGAGGCACTCGCAATTGTTTATAAGCCCGAGTGCGATACAATGACGAAGAGGCTCAATGCTCCTCAAGACGTTGGTTGGCTTCAACCCTTGCGGATACTGATAGACCTGCATGAGCTATGTGCGGTCGGCATTGACACTATCCCGAAAGGGTTGAAGCAGATTAACGAGCATTGCGTCTCTTTTTATTTGTAATGACTTATTATAACTCAGAAAAATAATATAGCAGAAAAAGAAAAACTATATAAAAACTACTCAGAAATGAATAGAAGCAAAAAATAGTTGTGATTAACTATAGTAAAAAGGAGCATATATGCTTATTTTTAATGACTTATTACAACACGAAACAAAAAGAAAAAATAATAATAGCAGAAAAAGAAAAACTATATAAAAACTACTCAGAAATGAATAGAAGCAAAAAATAGTTGTGATTAACTATAGTAAAAAGGAGCATATATGCTTATTTTTAATGACTTATTACAACACAGAAATAAAAAGAAAAAATAAATATAGCAGAAAAAGAAAAAACTATATAAAAACTACTCAGAAATGAATAGAAGCAAAAAATAGTTGTGATTAACTATAGTAAAAAGGAGCATATATGCTTATTTTTAATGACTTATTACAACACAGAAATAAAAAGAAAAAATAAATATAGCAGAAAAAGAAAAAACTATATAAAAACTACTCAGAAATGAATAGAAGCAAAAAATAGTTGTGATTAACTATACTAAAAAGGAGCATATATGCTTATTTTAATGACTTATTACAACACAGAAATAAAAAGAAAAAATAAATATAGCAGAAAAAGAAAAAACTATATAAAAACTACTCAGAAATGAATAGAAGCAAAAAAATAGTTGTGATTAACTATAATAAAAAGGAGCATATATGCTTATTTTAATGGCTTATTACAACACAGAAATAAAAAGAAAAAATAAATATAGCAGAAAAGAAAAAAACTATATAAAAAACTATTCAAAAATGAATAGAAGCAAAAAATAGTTGTGATTAACTATAGTAAAAAAGGAGCATATATGCTTATTTTTAATGACTTATTACAACACAGAAATAAAAAGAAAAAATAAATATAGCAGAAAAAGAAAAAAACTATATAAAAAACTACTCAGAAATGAATAGAAGCAAAAATAGTTGTGATTAACTATACTAAAAAAGGAGCATATATGCTTATTTTTAATGACTTATTACAACACAGAAATAAAAAGAAAAAATAAATATAGCAGAAAAGAAAAAACTATATAAAAACTACTCAAAAATGAATAGAAGCAAAAAATAGTTGTGATTAACTATACTAAAAAAGGAGCATATATGCTTATTTTTAATGGCTTATTACAACACAGAAATAAAAAGAAAAAATAAATATAGCAGAAAAAGAAAAAACTATATAAAAAACTACTCATAAATGAATAGAAGCAAAAAATAGTTGTGATTAACTATAGTAAAAAAGGAGCATATATGCTTATTTTTAATGACTTATTACAACACAGAAATAAAAAGAAAAAATAATATAGCAGAAAAAGAAAAAACTATATAAAGAACTACTCGAAATGAATAGAAGCAAAAAATAGTTGTGATTAACTATACTAAAAAGGAGCATATATGCTTATTTTTAATGGCTTATTACAACTCAGAAATAAAAAGAAAAAATAAATATAGCAGAAAAGAAAAAAACTACTCGAAATGAGTACAGATCGCTTATAGAGGAAATTCAACTTAAATTCATAACGAATTTCAAGAGAAATCCGTGAGGAATTTATGCTAAATTACCTATATAAGCGCATCTATTTTCATTATCGGAGGAGCTCAATAAAGTAGAGAGGAGGGCTTATAAACCAGTCCGTTCCCCTTGATTGGCGAGGTGGGACTAAACTCAGTCGCAACGGGCACCAACTTTTAGTCCCGGTGGACGGCTCGAACCGGACTAATGGAATCCTTTGGTCCCGGTTCAAGCCACCAACCGGGACCAATGGGTTCGGGCAGAGCGAGACCATTGGTCCCGGTTCACCACAAACCGGGACCAATAGGTCTAGATGAACCGGGACCAATGGCCCACGGGCCGGGCCGCCCGGGCTCACGAACCGGTCCGATGCCCCATTGGTCCCGGTTCGGGTTGAACCGGGACTAATGGGCTGGATCGGCTGGACCATTGGCCCTGCTTACTAGTGCGGCCGCAGCAGCCCCACCTCACACCACCAAAGAACACTCACCGCCACCACCTCCACCACCCAAAGAACACCACCTCCCCAAGCCGGACCACCACGGGCGAGATCCGCCGGATCCAGCCAGACAGCCGAGGCACCACCTATGCACCTCAAGCTCCACCAGTAGCGGGCATGGCACGCCACCACACAACTGCAGGGGCACCACTGGAGTTTAGGGAAGGGCTGCCACCCCACCTCGCCAAACCGCGAGAGAAGCTAGGAAGGATCCGGCACGAGCACGTCACGTCACTAAAACGAGCTAATCCGGAGCCATAGACACCAAATCGCCGCAGAGTTCCGCCTTGGGACATCACCACCTCATGCCGTCACGGGGCGCCTAAGCTTCACCCGCCGCTAGCTTCCAGGGCCGCCGCCCCAGGATCCTGATTTGGCAAACCTGGACCACCACGGCGCCCTCTCCACGCCGCCGCCGTCGGCCCGCCACCAGGCAGCCATGCCACCCAGAGCATGCTGTCGCGTCGCCATGTAACATATCACGGCTGCGCCGTGACGTGCGGTGAGGTCCCGCCCCACCCCCTCCTACGCGAGCCAGGGAGGAGAACCCCCGCCACCGCCGTCGGCTGCCGGGCTTAGTCCAGCAGCGTCCTCCTGCGGCGGCGGAGGGAAGGGAGGGAGGTGGAGGTGACCCTAGCGGCTAGGGTTTCTCGAGCCGCCTAAGGAGAGCTACCTTAGACGACAGGGTACTAGTACTACTGTACTGCCTCCTCATAACGCTTCACCTCTGTCCGCCATTATCTAGAGCTGATTCGGGTTCTGACAGGGAAAGAGAAACAATGTGATTTATCTATGCATAATTTGATTTTTTAGCCAAGAAGTAAAAGCAGGGAGCAGGCAAGCCCGCATCCCCATCTTGGGTGGGGCAAAATCCCAATATGAAATACACCAAGGAAATTAGGGTTCTCGTAGTGGACTGAATGGGCCCTGTCCAAGGTTTTGGCTACCGAGGTGCACTTTTTTCTCGTGGGTCACCGAGAAACTCGGTTACCATGGTTACCGAGAAATTCCGAGCAAATTTCGGACGAATTTTTTTGAATCCGAACAAAATTCATCAAAAATCCATTCAAAATTCATTCGAATTCAAAATTTTGGATTTTTTCGCTTGGGAAGTTGATTTCTCGTGGGGTACTGGGAAACGCGGTAACCGCCCGGTAACCGGTTTTCTCGGGCGGTACCCAAAACCATGGCCCTGTCCGACTTGGGACTTGGGACTTACTGTGATCTCTTCTTGACTTAGGCATGCATACTGCTGCTGTCACTGCACATTTTAAATTGTGATAACAGTTGCACTAAGGAGCAAATTCCCGATAACAAGGAAATTACGATTGCGATCTTGTACTACTAGATATCCTCACTGTTATGAAAATTTTGGGATCTGAAATTCAGACAGGGAACGTACCCCGGACTGACTGATCTTTGTCCTGATTTTAGCACATAAACCAGCTGCTGTAAGCACATCCTGCCCAAGCAACCATTTGGGATCTGAAATTAGGACAAGGAAGTTGAACCCTCAGTACTTTTTTCGATATTCAGGAAATATGAATATATGCAGTAAGGAGAAAGTTTTGCCTCGAAAAATGAAATTCCGAGAGAGAACAAAGCATGTTGAAGTGACGCAGCAACTGCTGCTGCCGTGTATTTTACTGAATGTGTGATGCTGTGATTTTGGGATCTGAAATTAGGATTTGGCACTCACAGTGATCTTTGTCCTAACATACCCACATATTCCCACATCTCAAGGGAGCAGAAGAAGAGATCCTTCCAGCCCTCTCTTACTTCGTGCCGAAGAGACAAGGACGCCGATGACAATTTCCTTTTACCCGACGAAATTCTAGTTTGCTACTTTGTAAAAAAAAAGTTTATAGTTGGTTATTGGCTTATCGCTGATCATTCACTCAATGTTATGAGTACACTACTTCTATTAGCTGGTCAAGAATCGTGGATAAATATTAGGACAAAATCGAGAGAGTTATGCCAGAGACCGGGAGTCTAGTCTGTATGTACGTATGTGTGCAGCCCGTTCCTTCTCAATCACGTGTGTTCGTACTAGTCTGAAACTCTGAATTACACTTCCTCCCGACCACTCCAAAGACAAGGCCTCCTTCAGATCACCACCGTTCAGCAAATCCTCATCTCCACCTCACCTCATATATACAACCTACTTACGAACTGGTTTAAAAAAGAAACCTACTCACGAACTGATGTGAAAAATAATCGCCTTGGTAGAACCGTACATTTTCGACACCAAATATTTCTGCATCAACAATGATGTGTAATTACTTACGGTGGCGCTGGGCGGGAGGGGGGATTCCACCTTACTCTCTCTCGGCAGTTATTGTAATGTTCTCAACATACCTAGCATGTCCACTGACAAACAAAGGATATTTACAGTCATGGTTTGCATATTTTATTATTAATGTTTCAAATATCATGTCTGTTTATAAACAAGTTTACAAATTTTTCAGTTCAAATTCCTCGGAAGCTTACACACCTCCCAACATTTCATAGAATTTCCTTATATCTTTCAGATATATTCCAAATGTTTTTTTTCCAAAACATTTCAAGTTTATTCTAGGAAAACAATGAAAAAAACAAATGGTGAGCATGTAGAACAAGATATGTGTCAAGCATGGGTTCAGTAACATCTTGGTATGAACAAGATATGACATATATTTGATACATTGCTCAAAATTCGGATATACCTAATACAATCCAATCAGGTTTTAGATATCAATATATTTGATTTTTGCTACCAGAAATATATCCTGAAATTATGGCGTATAACATTTGAAATGGGACAATTCACTCCTCGTATGACACATATTACAATCGTTATTGAAGAGTCTACGGTATATCAAATATATTCGGACCCAATATGATGTGATTATGTTTTATAAATGAATCACTCTTTTATGAACAAAAACGAAACAATTGTAAGTCAACAAGTGTTCACACATATTTCAGTTTAGTACGACACTGAAATGAAATTTGAAACATGTTACAGATAAATCATACACATTTCGTTGATAAGACTGTGGTATATACAACATATCGGGATCAAATATGATGTAAATATGTTCTAGAAGTGAATCGCTCGCATAAAATTCAGCAGAAAGATATAGTGTGTGGTTCGATGTATTTTGCACACGGTTTTGTCTTATAAACTTGTGCCATTATACGCACATGATTCATGGAAAGAGATCATACGCAATATGGGTCGAACATCGCGATAGAGATGCACATGGTTTCTTAAGTTTTAAAGCGGGTCATTCTTGTCATCGCACGGAATTTAGTCCTTTAGTGTGAGATTCTTGGGGTTTCAAATAGAGATACAGATTGATCAAAATACCCAAGATCCATCATAATTTTATTCTCATGAAACCACAAAGCGATAACATTAAATAGCAAACTTGATAAAACTGAAATTAAGTAGATCTTAACACACGAGGAACGGAACTAAACACCGTCATGGTCCGGAAATGCTGGAGAAGAGAAGGACTCGAATGAAGCCTGATTATGAGCAAATATTGGCGTGTGTTAATTCAGGCGAACATATGCTCCAAGTGCATTAAGAGATCCTCCAGCACGCGCGAGAAACCCACGATGCTGGTATTAGCTTGCACCTGGCTGCTGAAAGGTGTGCCATTTGCTTTTCGAACGGCCCATATGTGGTAACATTGGTGACAAAGGCAAGTGATGTTATAACTGTGTCGCCACCAGTGATATTAGTTGTTCCCGTAATTTGTTTCATAGTCTCTGAAGGAGCAAAAGTGATCTACAAAGGAAAGGAGTTGTCAATTTATATAGTACATCAATGCGTGTAGTATCATATATATGGACATGCTGATCTTATCTTGCCTTATGTTAAAGGATTACATGAGAGAGAAAAGATGAATAATACCAAAAGGTATTATATATATTGCAAGAAACCAAAAGTACATAGATTGAGAGAAATCAATAAAGTAAAACAAGAATCACTTACGCCACCGCAAATCGCACCATCACCACCCCATGGTCCAACATTTTTCTTCTGACCGGCTTCATCAACATAAGAAAATGCTAGTGAGTTAACGACATCACCACATCTGATTGTCACACTTTGAATAGATAGAGGTTGGTCTTGGATGTCAAAAGCTGCCCCTCCATTCCCACCCCAAGGTCCAATCTTAGTAACTGGGGTCTGGGCACCAAAATTATACAATTTGTTATAGTCAATGAGATGTTATGGGCCGGCCTGGTAGACAAGGATTAAAAGAATTACTATGAGGACAAACACTAACCGGATTGGGCACACAGGGGCATGAAGCACGGATGTTTAGCTCTCTGAGCACACCTGTAGTATCTGGCACGTACTCGAGTATTTTCACATTGACAACACCATTTGCACCGGCGAACTCTCCGGTCCCACCTACCACAGCATATTGCCCGTCTTTTGCAGCCACATGAGTTCCTATACACTCAAGGCTGGACCCCTTAAACCTAATAATCAATCCACATTGCTTCAAATTATATATATGTGATGCAAATTCAACATGGAATAGTTGATGTGCAACGGAACCAAAAAATAATAATCTGAAACCATAATTTCCATTTGGATTTAAAGCGATAAGAGACAGATGCACCTAGTATATAAGAACATAAAGAAAGATTTACGATCGACAGACCTCTCATCAGAGAACAATATAGTGTAACACATGAGCCAAGTCTGGCCTCTCATATCTGCCATGATGGCGTGCCTTCGCACGTGCAACAATTTTTGCATCCGGGGCACGATCATCACGTGACGCTCCAATCAACGGTGGCGATTCCACCAAAACCAGATGGCGGTGAGCCCTTCACACTCTCTATTTGGTTGCCTCCAGGTGTCCCTTGAACATGCTGGTCCATGTACAGGTGGAAAAGATGTTCCTTTTGCTTGACCTCTTGGCATGGACCAGTTTGGTAATAGGAGGGGTTCTTATCGGCCATGGCTGTATTGCACTAGGTGGAAAGCTGAAGCAGGCTAGCTAGGTTGTGCTCTCAATATGAAACGAAGGGGCCAATTTATAGCAAGTTTGGGTGTCACCCAACAATATAGTATGAATGCCACCAAACTTTGATGCTTCTCGCATATAGAACTGTTGTAGCTGACGCTGATTCATCTCGCAATCAACTTGACAGAGGAAATTAATGTGCTTCTAACCATTTTTTAACAAAGGGATGCAGATATTGCCGATCCTCTATTCTTCATCAGCCAGGCTACTGGGTAAAACACTCCGTAACCACCTGCCCCAATAACTCAGCCGTGTACCCGGCTTCTACAACATATACATGTAACAAAGAAGTTTTCTTCCTGAACAACCATATTCTTCTGGCACAGCCATAACGATTCACCAGAACAAGTGAAATAATTTTTGTGCTACGTATAAAATTTATGAATAAGGCCATTTGCCAGTCACCGAGAATATTTTTAATTTATTTCTATGCCTACTCCCTATAAAATACACATGGGAATAGTTGCCATGCATGCATCTTCTCTCAGTTCCCAGATGGAACTGTTGGTGAGAAAAGTAAGACCTTGATGAACATAATTGTTCGTCTTCAATTATATATCATAGTCCTACAGATATACCCACACTAGCTCACATTTCTTAATCACAAAACAAGGACAAGTAGCAAGTCCTATAAGACAAACTTCAGGCGGCCAAATATAAAAAGTGATTGCTTGTTCTCCGGTGTATATTATGAGAGTGGTTTTTCTATACCCACCCACGGTGCACCACGCAAGAAAACATACCAAAATATGTCAAGAAAATCTGAAACTTTGTGAGAATGATTATCAACAAATGTTAGAGAGGCTTGCAAAATTTAGAAACAAATGACATCCGAAAAGCTCTATACAAAAAGACAAAATTACTCATAATTACTCAAAATGTACGAGCACTGTTTGACCAAAATTTGATATTTTGTCTTTTTTCATAGAGCTCCTCGGATGTCATTTGACCATCAAACTTGGCAAGCCTCTCTAACATTTCTTGAAGATCATTTCCACAAAGTTTCAGATATTTTCAAATGTTTTGGTATCTTTTCTTCGTGGTGCATCGAGGGTGGGTTCATCCACTACTTTCCCATATTATATATAGAAAATCATGTTATGCTACTATACTGTTATATGTAAAGATGAGAACAAGACGTAGATGGATGGATACACAACATAAAACTATGTTCAGACCCGTGTGATCTCCGGAGTACAAGAAGACTAGTGTGAGGGTCATTGTTTTCTAATTATTTTCCCAAACTGGCCTTTCGAGCAATGAAAGTACCAATGATTCGGTGAGATGTTCTTATTATATGGAGTAAAGTGTAGTAGAAATTAAATATAACTAGTCATCAACCCGTGCACCTGCACGGGCTAGCAATTTCAATACATGGATAATACATATTGAAAGCATTTTGTGCAAGTTCTTTTCATGAAATTAAATGGTAAATTATGTACTTTATAAAATGATAATTGTTAATAAAACCCAATAATTTGTACAATAAGTAGGGTGGAAGTTCATTGATATTTTTCTACATGTGATAATTTATTCACATTTTATTTCTTGCTTCACAATTAGGTGATTTCATACATTTAATTAATAAGCTTGGCGATGATGCTACGTAGGAGTCAATAGGGAGACACTTATGTCTGCCTATCTTATTTGTTCTATTTTAATTAACTAGGTCTTCTTTTTGTCAATGTGGATCAAACGATAGAGTATGTCATATAATACTTAAATATATTTTACTCTCTAAAAACTTAAATCATAATGGATCTGGTTGATGTCCCTATTTGGAATACTTGATGATCTCATTTTCCAACCCTAAATAAAAACAGTGAAATTCCAACCACGTTAAAGAAACAAATGATATTTATTCAATTATTTTCCTAACAGGATTAGGTTCACATATTTTTTGATCCATGACAATTTATTCATATTTTCCTTCTTGTGTTACACTTAGGTGATTTCATATAATAAATTAATAAACTCGGGGATTACGATATGTAGTAGTGAATAGGGAGAGACTAATGTAGGTGTGTCTGATTTATATTTTTAGTTAACTGGGTCTTCTTTTTTGTACGTGGGGATTAAAAAAATCAATCCGACATAGACTTTCTTTTTAACGTGAGGCATCTGGACTCCATATGGTTCTCTTCAAATGGACATGAACGTGGTTTCTGTATAGATGGAAATTGGGGTGTGCGCTCATTTTTTTCACATGGGGAAAAGGCACATGGTTTGTACATACATTTTGTTTCTTTTTTTTCAAAAGGGTGAAGGCACCTAATTTATTAGAACGTGGACGTAGGTGAATATGGCTCTCCTTTCTTATAGCATGAGGACTCCTTTTAACCAATTTACTTTTTTATAATAAGGCAAGGTCTACTCTTTTAGTGCGTCTAGACTTAAATCTTTATGTACGCATTATTTTTTATAAGGCAGGTCTTATAATAGATCTTGGCCACTAAATTTTAAATCTAATGGCTAAATTAACCTTGATGATGTGGATTAACGTGGAGTCTCGAAAGGTGCCTCCAATTTGTAAATACTAGATGATGCCCTGCGCGTTTCTGCGGGATTTTTTCATGAATTTTGTGAGAGAGGTCAGGATCCTAACTGAAGTGCCATAAACTACTTACTTGCACATTGTGCATCATAGTAGAGGTTTGCAGAAAATGTCGGATGATATCAACGGAGTTGATGCGGATAAATGTTGTCTCACATGATGATATATTTGTACCTTTTGCATCCCTCAAAACACCTAGAAGATGAGGATGTTTCTGAGTTACAATAGGTGGCGAGTGTTACGGGGTTGTGGAAATGGTCCGAGCATGAATTATATGTTGCAGATTACAAAACTATCAATTCAACATGTACATTATGAGAATGTTTATCATATACATTTGCATTAATCGTAGGTGTTTCTTTTTTCAAAATGGGGTAGCCCAGATCTCTGCATCATTATGATACATGAATCGTAGGTGTGCACCCATCATTAAATGAAGTGTGCAGAAATTACGCAATTGTATCGCTGTACATGAACTGCTATTCTTTAGGACTAGTAGAAGAATAGCTCTCTTCAGAGCATTGCATAGCCTGTCTAAAAAAAGAACATAATCTGCAAGGTGTTAAAGGTGGGTAGCAAAAAATTTGTATAGTTTTTGCAGTAAAGTTGTTACTTGCACGGTTAATATAGAAGAGTACCTCTCACAACATGGGCAGCCCCCTCGGTCAGGCCGTGGGTAACGTCTTCCATCGCCTGTAAATTGACCGAAGCTTGACATAGCGTCGTGCGGCAAGAGCAGGGTTCAGTGGCAGCGGTGAGACGGATGCCGACGATGTGCGGAGCAAGAAAGGATCGTCGGCTCCCAGGGAGATGATCGGCGGCGGCGGTGAGATATCCAATGACGCACGGAGCAAGCCATAATGGACTAATGGTTCAACGTCTCTCCCGGTGATGATCCACAGTGGCCCTGCGGTGGTGGGATGGACGACTAGGCCACGACCTCACTCTTGTCGGGCGCATGTTGGGCTGGCCTAAGCGCTCATGGATTTGAAAAGAAATTATCCATTTAAAATTGTTCCTGTTTTTCGTAATTTGGTCACGAATTCAAAAAATGGTCCTTTTTCAAAATTTGTTCACAAATTCAAAAACTGTGCGGGGAGTGTAAAATAATATTTGCACTTTCAAAATATGTTCAAACTTTTAAAAATGTTCATTTTTTCAATTTGTTTTCTACACAAATACAAAAAACATTCCAGGAATGTTTTAAAGAAATGATTCCAAAAGTTTGTTTGTATTTTTTTCATTTTATTATGTTCATCTTCAAAATTGTGTTCGCTCTTTTTAAAACATGTTTGCCTTTTGACATTCTTAGCAATTTTGAAAGACAGGGACAGTTTTGGAAATTTTTGTACAATTTTAAAATGTGACTATTTTTATTTTTTGAAGAAATTTTTTAAAAGTAATGTTTTTGAAAATTTGAACAAATTATTAAAAGTCGAGCATTTTAAAAAGAAAGAAGAAAGGAAAACGAAAAAATAAAAACAAAACAAAAACAAACAGGAAAAAAGTAAATAGTGAGAAAAATATCGGTTCTCTATAGCAAACAGGTCACTCTCATCAATTTTGAAAAACATTTCACGAATTTGAAAAGGAATCACGAACGAGAAAAAGTTCACGAAGTTTAATAAAAGGAAAAGAAAATGAAAAAAAAGAGAAAGATGAAAAGAAAAAGGAAGAACTAAAACCGACAAACAAAACCAGACAATATGATTAAAAAGAAGTAAATCCGCGCACTCCTCAGCCAAATGAAACCAGAAAAAAAGTAGACCCGCAACCTCCTCTTTCAGTGGGACACAAACAGAAGATAGAAGAAAAGAAGAAAAAGGATGTAAGTATTCGCATCTGGTTAGTTGTCTGGTTGACTTCTACAGTGTACACTTAACGAGGAGATGACGGGTTTGAATCATGTCCCACCACATTTTTGCAGGTTAACGGAAAAAGAAAGGTAAAATGGGCCGGCCCAGCACGGAGGGGGGTTTGTCTGGTTGACTACTGTAGTGTACACTTAACGAGGAGATGACGGGTTTGAATCATGTCCCACCACATTTTTGCAGGTTAACAGAAAAAAGAAAGGTAAAATGGGCCGGCCCAGCACGGAGGGGGGGTTTGCGTATGCTATGCGGGCTGTTACGGGCGGTACATACACAGCGACGTGCTCGGCATGGACGACGTATTTTAAAAGAAACTATCATACCCTTTATTACGAAGTGGTATGAAGTGATCTACTCTGTTGATGTATTTAGAGGTTATACCAAAGTAGAAGGCCTATAGCATATATTCCCGTTCCAGTAAGTTGTTGCTCTTTCCAGCTCTGGCTAGCTGCATGCTCAAGGAAGCTAACACCGCAACTTTATTTTCCCTTTCTAGCACCGGCGATGCTTCACGAAATTTGTGTTACCATAGCAGCACATGCTCTATTCAAGTATACAAATCTATACCTAATCTATGAGGGCTGTTTTATATATATATAGGACAGAGCTATTCTGTTACTAGTAACAGAATAATATCCTGTTACCCACCGAAACCTCTTGCATCTGGTCAACCCCCACGACCTGTCTTCATACCGAGCGCCCACCCCTCCACCCTCGCGCGAGCCGACCGCTTTCTCCCCTCCCGCCAGCCACCACCTCCTCCCCCGTGCGTCACGGACACCACTCCTCTCCTCCGCATGGAAGCCACCTCGCTCCCCCGCGCCGCCAGATGCCGCCTCTCTCCCCCTCCCTGCCGGACGCCGCCTCCCTTCCCCGCGCCGCCGGACGCCGCCTTCCTTCCCGGGGCTGCCGGATGACGCCTCCCTTCCCCACGTCGTCGGGCGTCGTATCCTTTCCCTGCCCCGCCGGACACTGCCTCCTTCCCAGATCCCGCCACCAGTAAAGCCTATAGCATATATTCCCGTTCCAGTAAGGTAATGCTCCTTCCAGCTCTGGCTAGCTGCATGCTCAAGGAAGCTAACACCGCAACTTTCTATTCCCTTTCTAGCACCGGCGATGCTTCACGAAATCTGTGTTACCATAGCAGCACATGCTCTATTCAAGTATACAGATCTTTACCTAATCTTTACCTAATAATAAAGAGAATTGGGTTTCTGCCGTACGTCGTCGCGTGCGATTTTGCATTAAAGCCCCTTGGTTTATATGAAATTAATCCGCAATCCCTGTTTTAGTAAGTCTGTATATAACATTATATTTTGCAGAAAACCCCCTGTATTCATTAGATTTGCATTCGCTGCCCTCGTACTCTTATCCATTTCTCTGGCGATGGCGATGGCGATGGCGACGGGTTTCTCTGGCGACGGCGACGGCGATGGGTTAAGGGCTGCGGGGACGCCCGGCGAGGAGGGGCCGTGCTGCGGAGACGGCGCGGCGAGGTGGGGCAGTGGCGGTTGTGCGGCAAGGCGGGGCAGGTGCTGCAGAGACGGCGCGCGGCGAGGCGGGGCAGGTGCTGCGGAGACGGCGCGCGGCGAGGCAGGGCAGTGGCGTCGCGGGGGAGGATGGAGGACGCCGTCGTCGCTGCTGTCCGCGCACGCCCGCGTGCTCACCTCCGTCCGCGCCCGCGCCGGAACGCTGCTTTCTGTGCCCGCCCGCGTACTCGCCTCCGTCCGCGCCCTTCAGCTCGCCTCTGCCCGCCGCGCCCTTCAGCTCACCTCCGCCCGCGTCCTGCCGCGTCCCAACCGCGCCGGGAGACCGCCTCTGCCTGTCGCGCTTGCCTTTGCTCACGTCCTGCAGATCCAAAGAAAGATGGAGCCAGGGCGTGAGGGAGAGAGGAAGAGAGGACAAGGGGCACAAGGTGAGGGAGGCAGTCGCCGGCGGTGGCGGCTCCGGTGACCGGCCGGCGGGCAGGGGGACGAGCTCCTGTTGAGGCGGCGGAGCTCGGTGCGGGCCGGTTCGTCCTGATCGAGCCTCGGCTCTCCCGAGGCGTGCGGTTGTGGGCTTGGATCTGGGTGATCCTTCTCCCCGCCCTCCCCCTCCATGGCTAACGGCACGAGGTGCAGCGACCTCTTCCGCCCCCCGCCATGGCTCCTCTCTATCCCCCCCACCAGCACCCTCCTCACCCCTTCCCCACTCCCGGGCCCCGGCTGATCCCCAAGGCTGCCCCCTCCCTCTCTCATTTGATCTGGTCCGGACGATCACTGGACCAAGCTCGATACCACATATTGTTGGCCATCTCACACTCTGGTTGCAGCAATTGGATGTCCCCTGTGAAACCTGCAATATTTGAGCATTGCAAGCGGCGGTATGGCAGTTTGAATCCTGATGTTCTTGGGAGTGCAGGTGAGGACAATTCTAATTTGTTAGCTCCAGACAACCGACAAAAGAATATTGTTTTCCATTCCGGTGCTGCCAATTTTCTACCCGTGACTAACTTGCAACCTTCGAATAACCTTGTTAGTTCTAATAGGTTGAGCGTTTGTTAGGCCAGGTTTGCAGAAGAAATTGGGGGGCTCAAGTCTGCAATCAAGGGAGTCTGCATGGTGGTCTCTATTGTTTGAAGGCAATGTGCTCGGGAATGAGCCACTGGCTAAATCGTTTGGTGATCTCAAGGATGTGCTCTCTGATGTGGGAAACGTGGTCGACGACAAGCTCTGACTACTACAGGCTCCAACAAGGTAGAATTAATTTAGTTGTGGTTTTATATTGCAAAACACGGTGAAATTAGAATTTATCCGAGTTTCTTTGTTTTGGTGGTGCTGTAGAAATAGCAATGTCGATGCTACTGTCAAATGTTTTGTTCAATTCATACGTGCTACTATGCACTCGATCTGCCTTTGCTCGGTTCATGAAAATTGCTACGTTAATTTTGTTTTGAATTTGCAAGCATGTAGATTAAATCCAAATGGCCAATGATAAGAAAATATTAACCTTTTATCTATAGAAGTGTACACCGAAATATCACCAATTTGCCAAGACTACAGATTTTTGTTATTATTTTTGTTAATTGCATTAGATAATTACAGCTCTTTGGATTAGTCTTCAATCGTAATGCTTTGAAAATGCAAGCAATAGTTCTATATACCTTCTAATCACTGGGGTGCTTGTGTTTTCCTTCCCAGAATTGTTATTATCTTCATGCTTCTGTTCTGAACCAATAAACTTGAAAAGCTACAAGAAGCATCTTTCCATGGAGCTTAAATGCCTTTTCCAATACATAGTGAATCAACCGACAAAAGGATTGGGTACTGAGCTTCTTGTACGTGAGGTTTGTTGGCTATGTCGAAACTTTCATGTTGTCTGAAGTTTAAATTGATGTACCATGTAGAAACTCTTCAGCAAATGGCAAATGTACAGTACACTGAGAACATGACTGATGAACAGGATGCTATGTCAGGAAGTGAAATGTTGCGGTTTCAAGGAGTGAAGAAATTGGATTGGGATCATGGAGTAAATCAAACGAGGATGCAACTCATGTTCGTGTAGGTAGTCATTCAGACATTTATTAACTCTGTAGCAAGTAGTTCACATGGTAGAGCTAGCCGTGGTGCAGAGGCTAGATAGTTTTAGTATTCAGACTTTCAGTTGCTACTAGCTCTACTCTGCTTTGTCCTTTTGTAATGGCAATGTAGCAGCTGTGTGATACGTTTGCAACACGGAGTCTTCGCTGCATATTACCTACTGGAACCGATATTTGTCTGTCGACATAAAATTCTAACCTGAATTTGTTATTCAGGTGGCAAATCCAATAATTGATGTACTGTATTTGCATTTTGCAAGATAATTTGGCTGCCAAAGTGCTACATCGTATCTCACTGGACCTATTGAGTAAGTGGTAATTTTTCATTTATATATCATTCAGATTTCTATATGCACTGTTCATAGATTCCTTGCATTGTTCAGTTACCAATTTTCGTAAGGGTCATACTTACTGGACCATGGCACACCCTTCCAATGTAGGTTGCTTCCATGACCATACTTCACATAGGGGTATATTAGTTTGCCTCTCATCATCAACTTTGGACCCTCTTTACGTGGGCATTTTTTTTCAAAGCGTACTTGTATAAAATAAACTGTATTGGTTTTCAGTTTATATCTGTCCATGGTTTTGCTCACATCACAAATTTTGATAGCTAGACAATTCCCGAGTTCGGTCCAACCGAAACACTGCATTTATCTTTCTCGATGAGTATGGCAGAATCCAACATCCATTCAACCTCTAAATTGGGGCTCCATGGCTACCAACCGATGGAGCAAGACTGGAGACCACCCTCTTCTCCTCCAATTTGGAGCTCGATGGCCGCCATTCAATAGGCGCTGTCGTCGTTGCCTCCTCACCGCCTCACCTGGGAGAGCACAGACGCAAACATCGCCCACGACCCGCCGCATGTTCGGTCAACAAGCTGTAGTTCAATTAGGTCTGTTGCTCCTCTTACATGCAGAGCCTGGGAAGATCATGGTCTTCTCTCATTCTCTTGTGAACAATGTATACACTGTAGGTATGCGAGAAGAAATATTGTATTGCTTGGAAAAAGATATGCGAAATTAGCAGGCATCAATTCGACCATGTTTACAAGCTATTAGATGTGCATTTTTAAGATGTGGTAGTCATACTTTGTACTGGAATTTGACTTATAATTCTATTGCATAATGCCTTTCTATTTTCTTTCTCATTTGAACCATAATGAAGATGATACGGTCAAATTATTTGAGGTGACTCATCCTGGTTTATTTTCTCATTGTCATATAAAGTGCCAAATATCAATATTCTACATTTGCTGCCAATATTTTACAAATTAGCTTCAGTTATTTATTGTTGTGCATCTTTTTTTTCTTGAGATGCTTCTATATATATTTACTGCCCACGGCCCTTTTGTTGGTCACGTAATAATAATTGACATGTTTTTTTTTCTATACCTCACTCTTTCTTGGTGTTCCTGTTTTCTGTAGAATCAGCATGGTATATTTCATAGTTGATGCAGTTCTGCCGTTGTAGGTGTGATTTTCTGGTAAAGGGAGGAGAGTTCTATTTTTTTAGAACATACAGTATATATGGAAGTGGTATTGCCTATGCCCGTGATATTGTTCTATTTTTTTTGTAAAGTGTGTCACAAAGTAACAGTGATGTATTGCCTATGCCCGTGATATTGTTCTAACTTTCAGGAAGTGGTATCGAGGAACGTGTTTCTTGATGAAGGATCAAGGCAGATAGTTGAAGTGGGACATGCAAAAGTATGAAAATTTGTGGGCAGTCTGCTGCTTCTTTTAGGGGAGGTGATGGTGGTTCCTTTATTGGTATCAAATAATAGTTACACTGTTTATGAGATTACATTGAGAAAAGCTCAGGGTTCATTGGCCCAATTACAGTGGTTTTTACCATAAAAATAAAAGCTGGCTAGCTCTTTTGTCATCTTATTCGCTTCTCTTCCATGGTGCTTGCATTTGATCTTCCAATTTGATTTACAATTTAAGCATTAGTTTGTGAAACTGACGGATTGATGAAGCGCATAGGGGTCGGGGCAGAGACACGATGCGAGAGAGAAACTTTAGCGCTTGTTTCGACGCACATTCATTCCTCGCCCTTTCTCTTCAGCGAAGCACATACCTATACGTGCTCTAATCTAAGCATCACAGAAGTGAATTATAACTTCGAAATTGTTAAAAAAAATCTATAGGAAATAACCCGTTAGTATTTGATTGAATAGCTTTGAACCAATTACTAATTTTTAAATAGGATGCCGTGTTCAAATAGAAGGCGGCAGTGTCCATCCATGTTTTCTCCGGGTCTCATTTTGTCCCGTTGCATCGCACGGGCATTTGTGCTAGTCTATATCTATACCTAATCTATATCTACATATATATAGACACACACACAAACACACACACACACACACACACACACACACACACACACACACACACACACACAAATAAAGCAAGGTGCGTTTCGCCAATTTTTTCATCCGTTAACCGTCGAAAATATTTTTTTCTATCCGAGGTGGTACTAAACTCTTATGCGTTTGTCTGCTAGAAAAAAGGCTTTTCCAGAATTTTGTATGTGGGCCGCGTGTTGTGGCCCGGCGAAGCCATCCCACTTATTTTTTTGCCCAGTCCGCTGTTAGAAATTCTATTTTCCGCACGGAGCAACAAATAGTTGTAGCTCCGCAGAGGACAACCAATACTGGGCTGGCCCATTTCTCATTGTTTTTGTGTTTTATTTTTATGTTTATTCTCCTTCCCTCTCTCTTTTTCACTTTAATTTTATATTTTTATAGAATTTATTTCATCTATGCAAATTTCTAAAAAAACCAGAATTTTCTCAAAAAACAAATTATAGAAAATGTCCATAATTCCGAAATTTTGTTGCTATTTTCAAAAATATTAGGAACATGAAAAATGTTTCCCATATTTACGAAAGCTTTTATTGTTTTTCAAAATTGTTTGAGATTTCTATGAAAATGGCAATTTAAAAATGCTCCAAGTTCGAAAAATATTCTTGTTTTAGATAAATTTTCAAAATTGAAAATAATTTAAAAATACAAATTTTGAAAAATGTTATGAATTTCAACACATGTTCCCGTTCTAAAAATTGTTCACAAATTCTCATATTTTTATAAAAAGTTGGTGTATTCAAAAATGTTTATAAATTCCCCTATCTATTTTTTGAATTCAATTTTATTTTTTAAGCATTTACTTCATAAATGCAAAATTCTAAAAAATCGAAATTTTCTCAAAAAATCAAATTATAGAAAATGTTCATAATTCCGAAATTTTGTTGCTATCTACAAAAATATTAGGAACGTGAAAAAAGTTTCCCATTTTTCCAAAAACTTTTTTTTTCAGAAATTTTTGAGATTCCTAAGAAAATGGCTATTTAAAAAATGCTCCAAATTCAAAAAATATTCTTGTTTTAGATAAATTTTCACAATTGAAAACAACTTTAAAAGATACATATTTCTGAAAAAGTGTTATGAATTTCCAACACATGTTCCCGTTCTAAAAAAATTGTTCACAAATTCTCATGTTTTTATAAAAAAGTTGGTATATTCAAAAATAAAGTCATGTTTTTTTGAAAGTGTACATAATTTACAAAAAAAACTGTTCGGAATTTAAAAAACGATTCATGTTTCCGGCAATATTCAGAAAATACATACCTTAAAATCTCCTCAATGGAAAGGAAAAGTAGATTGAATAATTCATGGGCCTTTTCTGGCGTACGCATTTATAACGTCACAAAGTTCTTAGCTGCCCTCGATCAATGAATGGAGAAGTAGCGGATTGATTACTTCACACCCGGCGAAACTGAGAACCTAAATCACATGCACACAGGGTCTTGCTTGCACATATAATTCTCACGAGAACCTAAATGTCCCTTTTTCACATACACACAGGGTCTTGCTTGCACATATAATTCTCACAAACTTTAAATGTATATTACTTTTTTCCCCGTTGCAACGCACGGGCATATTTGCTAGTAATAATAATAATAAAGGATGAAGGATTTCATAGTTCTCCATAGGTTATTAGTTGTTTTTCTTGCGTTTCCGGATTTCTATGCCAACCGATCTATGTTCCGGATAATCCGTGTGGGACTCAAACTACAGACCTCGGCTTCACATATCGAATAGCACCAACCAACTAAGCTTAACTATGGTATGTGTTGGGAACAAGGTCGTTAACACCTCGCTTCTTTCAATCAAATTCCACCATTTTATATGTTTCCAAGTTGAAACCGATAAGCCGCCTAAAAGAATCAAAAGGGTGAGAAGCGGAGGAAAGGAACTCTGTCCTGATTCTGAAGGAAAGAAAATTGAGTCATGCATGCATGGCCATGAACCAGGAAGATTTATGAAGGAAAGAAAATAGAGTCATGCATGGCCATGAACCAGGAAGGAAAGGAATTGAAGGATGGGAGAGAGAAGGCCATGCACCAGGATGCTAGGAAGGAAGGAAAGGAATTCTACATGGCCATTGTAACGCCCTCGATGCGGCTATATCTCCCACGTGTCGAAGCACGACTTAGAGGCATAACCGCATTGAAAGCAATGTCGCAAGTGAGGTAATCTTCACACAACCCATGTAATACATAAGGGAAAAGAGATACATAGTTGGCTTACAAACGCCACTTCACACAATTACATGAATAAAGCATTACATCATCCAGATACAATCAAGGTCCGACTACGGAACCAAAATAAAAGAAGAACCCCAAATGCGACAAAAGGTCCCCGATCGACCCCAACTGGGCTCCACTCTTCGATCAACTCAAACGAAACAACACAAAGGGCAAGAGCTTCATCGAGCTCCTCCTTGAGCTTAGTTGCGTCACCGCCGATAACATAGGCACCGCAAACTGGTTTTGAAGTATCCGGTGAGCCACGAGGACTCAGCAATCCCATTACCATGGGTATCAAGACTAGCAAAGCTTAATGGGAAAGGAAGGGGTAAAGTGGTGAGGTTGCAGCAGCTAAGCATATATGGTGGCTAACATACGCAAATGAGAGCGAGAAGAGAAACAAAGGAACGGTCGTGAAGCTAGCAATGATCAAGAGGTGATCCCGAACACCTACTTACGCCAAACATAACACGAAACCGTGTTCACTTCCGGACTCCGCGAGAAGAGACCATCACGGCTACACACTCGGTTGATGCGTTTTAAATCGGATCAAGTGTCAAGTTGTCTACAACCGGACATTAACAAATTCCCATCGCCACATAACCGCGGGCACGGCTCTCGAAAGTTTAAACCCTGCAGGGTGTCCCAACTTAGCCCATGACAAGCTCTCGCGATCATCGAAGAATAAACCTTCACCCAGACACTCCGATCGACTCGGTATCCCGGTACATCAAGACATTTCGCAATGGTAAAACAAGACCAGCAAAGCCTCCGGTGTGCCGACATCCCGATAGTAGCCGCAGATCTCTCGTCTCGAGCCACAACCGGATGAGCAGTCCGTCTAACTAAAACCAGACCTCAAGTTTCCTTGAGGTGGCGCTAAAAGCGCTCTAGTTTGGACCAACACTTAGACAAGCATTGGCCGGGGGCTGTAATAAAGATGACCCTTGGGTTAATTACTCCCAAGGGAAAAGTAGGTGGTGGTGAGGCAAATGGTAAAAGGCAATGTTGGGCCTTCTTTGGACAAGTTTTATTCAAAGCGAACTGTCAAGGGGGTCCCATAAATCACCCGACCGCGTAAGGGACGCAAAATCCGGGAACATAACACCGGTATGA
Organism: Aegilops speltoides; assembly: GCA_021437245.1. NCBI lineage: Eukaryota > Viridiplantae > Streptophyta > Magnoliopsida > Poales > Poaceae > Aegilops > Aegilops speltoides. The sequence goes on along the minus strand of CM038143.1, from coordinate 570,672,696 downwards.
CGGAAACTAGGGCGGCAAGAGTGGAACAAAACACTAGGCATAAGGCCGAGCCTTCCACCCTTTACCAAGTATATAGATGCATTAATAATATAAGAGATATTGTGATATCCCAACATAAACCCTGTCCACCATGGAGAAATCTTCAACTTCACCTGCAACTAGCAACGCTATAAGAAGGGCTGAGCAAAGCGGTAACATAGCCAAACAACGGTTTGCATAGGAATGGTGTCAAAGGTTAGAGGTTCATGGCAAATTGGGATGGCTGGACAAACAGGTAATAGGTAGCGCAGCATAGCAAAAGAACGAGGCAACTAGCATAGCAATGATAGTAGTGAGATCCAGGGTAGCGGTCATCTTGCCTGAAATCCCGCAAGGAAGAAGAACGAGTCCATGAAGAAGACAAACGGAGGTAGTCGAACGAATCCTCGCAACTCCGGAACGAAACCGAAGCTAACGAGAGAAACAAACCGGAAAGAAGCAAACAACATAGTAAACAACCATCACAAGCATAATCATGGCATGATGCGCAGACAAATATGATGCATGTCCGGTTTAATGAGGCATGGCATGGCAAACTGCAACACACAAAACTACAAGTTAAGTGGAGCTCAATATGCAACGAGTTGCATATTGATTTAAACACCACATGCAATTATTTAGTTCGCTCTCGTTTAAGCTACCCAACAATATTAAATGTTGATTAACATGGCAAGGGGTGAATCATAACAAAACTACCTACCTAGGCAAGTTTAAATGAGGCGGAAACAACGAACAACAAGTCCGGAAAATCCTCATGAGCATATTATGAATTCGGTACTGTTCTGCCCTAAACACAATTTTAGAGTTGTTAAACATGCAAGATGAGTGCACCACGTTAAACTAGGCAAAATTCTACCCCATTTACATATAAAGTTTATTTAAAACGGAGCTACGGTTATTTAGTTATGAATTAAATCATTTTAACATGGCATTAGAGCAAATTAACACAAACAGCATTTTAAACATTTTAAACATGGATGAAAATGGCATATTATTAAACTAGATGGAATTCTAAGCAAGTTTCCTATTTAAAGTTTTTACAAATGATGCACCGTTTGTGAGATATTAAATGCATGAAGGCTAAGGGGTTTTCTGCAATTCTGTAATTCACTGGATAAGGCTAAAATCACAGAACTGGGAAAAAATGTGACACGGGCCGAATCTGCAGCTTGGCCCAATAGGAGAAAAAAAAAGGAGGGGCGTTGGGGCTTCTCACCCAGTGGGCCTTGGCCCGGTCGGCAGCAGAGGGAGGCCGGTTTGGGGCGTTGGGCACAGGAAGGAGCGGCTTGGCAGAGCCCGCGCGCACTCGAAGAAGCGCGGTCAACGCAGAGGGCGGCTGGATCGAGCAGCGCCGATGCAGCGTAGAAGCGTAGCGGCAGGAACAGAGGCAACGGCGGCGGGGACTCGCGACGGCGGGGAACTTGGCGGCAGCAGAAGTCAGGAGGAGTCGCGGCTCTTGGACGGGAGGCAAGCAGCGGGTACGGCGAGGCGAGACTCAAGCGGCAAAGCGAAAGTGCCTTGAGGCGCAGGGACGGCAAGAGTACAAGATCCGGGTCGGGAACGGTCGAGGCTGGAGGAGTCCGACCGGACTTGGAGCGGCGATGGGGATCCGACGGATCCAGTCGAGGGCGTGGCCGGAGGCGGGCGGGGAGCTGAGGCCATGGCGGCGGCGTCCTGGTTCAGAGAGAGAGAGACACTGAGCGAGAGAGAGAGACGTACGGGAAGGAAAGGAGAGATACAGGGGAGGAGAGGAGCGAGATGAGGGCTCGCCTGGGGGCTGCTGCAGCGGCGGCGCTCATCTGCTGGTCTCAGGCGCGTGAGAAGGGAGGAGCTCGTGCGCGAGGGACCTGGTGACGCGGTCGCCGGCGACGATGGAGGCGCTGCTCGGGGACGAACGAGCAGAGGAGGGAAAACGAGGAGGAGAAGGAATCTGGTTGTGGTTGGTGGATCGGGAAGGGATGGATCCCAAGGGAGAGGATCGGTGGTGGCTGGTTGGTTCGGTGGCAAAATTGAGGAGGGGAAGAATGACTGGCGGCGGCGCGATGGGACAAAGGGACTAGATTTTAGGGTTGCTGCCTAGGGGTTGGTCTAGATATATAGCACATGATTTGGTTTGGGGCTATTTCGTCCCTCCGATCGAAATCAGACGGTCGGGAAAAATAGGTTAGGGAGTCCAAATAAGAAAACGGGGATGTTTTGTAGACGTTAGGGGATGATCCGGACCCAACGGTAACGACAGACCGGTTCGGGTTCGGGCAAGTTTTGGACGCCTGCAAGGGGCCTGAGAGAGGTCGACGAAGACAAGGGGGGGTTTTGTGGTCTCAAAGAAAGAGAGAAGGGAAGTGCAGCCCGACAACTGTTTCCGGAGACCGAAAACGTCCGACGATTAAACCGACTATATTGCGGTTGTAGGTTTAACGGTTGGGCTATCAAATGGACTCCGAATGCGATGAAACTTGGCAGGCGGTCTGTCTACACTATAATAAGACCGCACGACAAGTTGCAACCCATTCCGAGAACATTTTTATGCCACTTATAAAATAATATTTCGGAGGTGCCGCGGGCGCGTGCGAGTGTGGTCGGGCTCAGAACGGACAACGGAGAGTACCGGCGGAACACGAACGGATGCAAGATTTGAAAAACATGCGGATCAAATGCAGATGATGACATGAGATGAGATGCATAACAAGAACAAAATGCAAAACAAACGACAAAAACCCAACCACGAAGGAAGTATCAAATAGCATCTCCGGAAAAGGCAAGGGTCGGAGTTACGAATATGGAAAGTCGTATCCGGGGCGTTACAACACTCCACCACTACGAGAGGATCTCGTCCCGAGATCTAGGATGGCACCAGAGGGAAAAGGAAGAGGAAGATAAGCGGTAAAACTAAGTTGCTTCTTTGACGAACGAGTGAAACCACGAACCTTGAGAGGTTGAGCAATTGAAGGAAAGAATACAACAGAGATGAACGAGATTGCAAACAATCCGTTAGAAAAGAGGAACAAGGAACATTACGAGGACTTGAAGGTTGCAAAGACATGAATCAAGAGTTTGATGGACAAGATAGAATTCGAAACCACTCCGGTTAAAACAAGATGAGTGAGGAAAAATTCGGGCAGCACTCCGGTAGAAAAGAGAAGCAAAACTTGATAAGATGAAAGAACTTGAAAGAGGACACGACACTCCGGTTAAATGGATAAGCACGAAAAGAACACGATCCTCACAATCGAGATGATGAGTGAAAAGAGCAACATCGCAATGCCTCCGTAAGAAAGAATAGAAGTTAGATCGTTGGGATAAAGGAACGGGGAAGAAAATGACAACTTTTGCCGCAAGTGAACTTGGAAAGCATCCTTGCAAAGAAGAATCGAACGGAGTTGTTGGAAAATCAACAACGAGAAGCACAAGCTTGTTGTGGGCTTATGGCAAACATCTGAAAATGATGAGGTGACAACCGACCACTAATGCAAACCATTGATTTGATTGAGAACACCGAAGAGATGAAAAACTTCTTCCACCAAAATGATAGAGAGATAACTTGGATCATTGATAAACACCATAAGTAGCAACAACCCTTACGGAAAGGCTTTAGGTGAAACCTGACCCAAGATAACTCCAATGAAGAAGTAGATTGGTCAAAAGATCTCTTGAATGAAGAGAAAATGATGGATTTAAAATACCTCATTCTTGACAACAAGTGAATCACGAAGGGATATTGTCAAGAGTGACATAACACCACCTCAAAAGATAAGATAGAAAGAATTGCACTTCGGATGCAAGATGAAGAATGCTTGTACTCCTCAAAACAAAACATGTGTTGGGCACAAGGTTTATTTTAGAGTATAGCTTGACGGATCATAACTTCAAGAGAAAACTTGAAGAACAAATCGAGAATGAAAGGAATCCTTGACGAACCACCATTTAGAACCTCCATGAAGAACTCCAGTAATAGAAGGATCATGAAAAGAAAGAGAAGTTGAAAACACAAGGTGAAGCCTTGCAATGATTTAGATGGATCTCCGTGATAATGAGAGCTTGGAACTCCGGGAAAAAAGAGAAGATGAAACAAATGAAACTGAGAATTTTAAGGACCTCCGGAATAAAGAATTAATCACTTGGATGAACAAGAATAAGAATTATGTTATGCTTATCCTTCACCAATTAAATTGATGACAATCAACGGATTTGGCATACCACTTATTCCCGTAGAAAGGATTAAGATAGATACGGCACAAGCTTGGGAAGGTCTTCAACGAACCACCGGTAGGATTGGAAAGAACGAATGAATTAAATGATAACGAAAGAGGTGAAATCTTGAACGAACCACCGTAAGAATTGGAGAAGAGAGTGGCAAGGGCACAATTCACCGGAAAGAATTTTGAAAACAAATGAGGATACTTGAAGGAATTTAGATACAAGAGAACGAAGAGATCATGAACTGATTAGAGGATATTTGAACGATTCACCGGTAAGATTTAGAGAATGATAGCTACACGCTGAGAATGAATAAACCTGAATTGATGGACTCCGGATGACAACTGAGAAGACTCTTAAAATGCTCCGGATGGGTGAAAAAGATTCTCACAATCGAAAACAATTATGAAGATAGTATGAAGCTAGAACCATGAATCTTGAAGAGAATGGAGCAAGATTTAAGAGAAATCCTTCTTCGGTCTTCAAATGATGAGAATGACGACGAGAAACACCACTGAGAATTATTGAGGCACACCGGAAGAATCAAAAGGCGAAGAGGTTGAGCCAACTATGAAAAGAATTTGAAAGATCTTAGAGAAAAGCATTTGACTGATGATAACTCATTCTTACGTCAAACTTAGAGAAGAATTTGGGATAGCTCCGGAATAATTAGAAGAGTCAGGTAAGATCCTGGAAAAAGACCTGTGGGTTAGGGCCCACTCAAAAGAAAACACCGTTGACAATGATTTAAAAGAGATGTTGCACCGGTTGAATTAAAAGACTTGAATGAGATAACAATCTCGAAAGAGCTTGAACGAATGAAGAATGGAAACACGAATCTTCGAGATATCTTTAGCACTCCGGAATAACAAATAGCGAGAAGTAGAATGATAATGAGGTGCACCGGTATGAGAAAGCATTAGAAACGAGGAAAGGAATATGATGAATATCGAAAGCTTGAATAGGATCCACCGGAGAAGAAACAACAATGAAGGATGATGAACTTGAAACTGTTGAGCATCTTCATGGGAAATCACCGGATAAGAACATTGATTGAAAAGAATGAAAAGACTTCACATGAATAAATGGATACTTGATTAAAAAAAATGAGTCCTTGAAGAATAAGGGTGGGAGGGCGGGGAAAAACAAAGGCAACTTGGGACGGATGAAACAAACACCATTGAGAAAACTTAGAGTTGATCTTGCGGATGGGGAGAATGATCGGATCCACTCGAAGAGAATCACACCGGTTGAAAAAGAATTAACATGACGACCTCGATGATCAAGAAGGATTAGTATTCACATAGCAATATGAGAACACCGTTTAGGAAAGGTATGGATTCAACATTTGACTTTGAAGCAACTCGAATACCACAAATAAAACAAAACAAAGGATTTGGCTTGCGGAATAAGCCGGAACAAACATATGATAGAGATTTCGTCCGAAGTTTTCGTGGTGGGGCCTACACGGGCTCAATCGTACAGCACCATCATGTACAAGGCAAGTGCACATGACATACTGAAGCGTCCCGAGTCGGCATAGCCAAGGACTCTTTAAGACGCAACGAGACCATCAGAAAACCAACCGTGAATAGGCGGACCACTAGACGTCGAACCCCAATTTCATATCATACATCCGTCGGAAAGATATCCTAAGAGCTACTTGAATTCCCACCTATGAAACTCCGAAACTTTCGGTTATGCAATCGGGTGTTGGGGATCTGGGAGCAATATATCTCACCCAAACTAACAATCCCTACATCCAAATGTATCCATCCTTCAACACATAACCAAGAAACCTTCGAAATCGTCTACCTCAACCTTCAAAAGCATCCGTTATATGAGTCATGGCAATACTCCCGTACTCACCTCGATCTTTGGGTTAGCGGGGTTATCTCACCAACAACTGCATAAAAGAGATTTTCGATGTCGGCGTACTAAACTCAGGTATTCCAGAACTGCAACGATAAAATTATGACGACAACACCTCAGAGCTCAACTCCTCGGGACACTGCCACAACCCCTAAATGTCAGGAGGCAACCAAGACAATGTTGTCATCATAAAACCATCGAAACGATTCTAAGATACCCGCGTGATCCTAAAAAAAATTTTTAGTGAAATTTTAGAAGAGAAGAGTCAAAACTCTACGTCAGGATACCTCACCAGAAGGTCGAAGGGACTGGGGAGTAAAAAGAATCCTACTCTCCGATATATATAATCCTAAATGACTCAAAACATTTTTCTAGACACAACTCGCCACTAAAAAGCGATCAAGCGGTGGGGGCTCCTAAGGTCGGGATGGCTCGATACCAACTTAGCGCCCTCGATGCGGCTATATCTCCCACGTGTCGAAGCACGACTTAGAGGCATAACCGCATTGAAAGCAATGTCGCAAGTGAGGTAATCTTCACACAACCCATGTAATACATAAGGGAAAAGAGATACATAGTTGGCTTACAAACGCCACTTCACACAATTACATGAATAAAGCATTACATCATCCAGATACAATCAAGGTCCGACTACGGAACCAAAATAAAAGAAGAACCCCAAATGCGACAAAAGGCCCCCGATCGACCCCAACTGGGCTCCACTACTGATCAACTGAAACGAAACAACACAAAGGGCAAGAGCTTCATCGAGCTCCTCCTTGAGCTTGGTTGCGCCACCGCTTTCGATAACATAGGCACCGCAAACTGGTTTTGAAGTATCCGGTGAGCCACGAGGACTCAAAGAATCCCATTACCATGGGTATCAAGACTAGCAAAGCTTAATGGGAAAGGAAGGGGTAAAGTGGTGAGGTTGCAGCAGCGGCTAAGCATATATGGTGGCTAACATACGCAAATGAGAGCGAGAAGAGAAACAAAGGAACGGTCGTGAAGCTAGCAATGATCAAGAGGTGATCCTGAACACCTACTTACGTCAAACATAACACATAAACCGTGTTCACTTCCGGACTCACGAGAAGAGACCATCACGGCTACACACTCGGTTGATGCGTTTTAAATCGGATCAAGTGTCAAGTTGTCTACAACCGGACATTAACAAATTCCCATCTGCCACATAACCGCGGGCACGGCTCTCGAAAGTTTAAACCCTGCAGGGGTGTCCCAACTTAGCCCATGACAAGCTCTCGCGATCATCGAAGGAATAAACCTTCACCCAGGACACTCCGATCAGACTCGGTATCCCGGTACATCAAGACATTTCGGCAATGGTAAAACAAGACCAGCAAAGCCTCCCGGTGTGCCGACATCCTGATAGTAGCCGCAGCAGATCTCGTCTCGAGCCACAACCGGATGAGCAGTCCGTACAACTAAAACCAGACCTCAAGTTTCCTTGAGGTGGCGCCAAAAAGCGCTCTAGTTTGGACCAACACTTAGACAAGCATTGGCCGGGGGCTGTAATAAAGATGACCCTTGGGTTAATTACTCCCAAGGGAAAAGTAGGTGGTGGTGAGGCAAATGGTAAAAGGCAATGTTGGGCCTTCTTGGACAAGTTTTATTCAAAGCGAACTGTCAAGGGGGTCCATAAATCACCCGACCGCGTAAGGGACGCAAAATCCGGGAACATAACACGGTATGACGGAAACTAGGGCGGCAAGAGTGGAACAAAACACTAGGCATAAGGCCGAGCCTTCCACCCTTTACCAAGTATATAGATGCATTAATAATATAAGAGATATTGTGATATCCCAACATAAACCCTGTCCACCATGGAGAAATCTTCAACTTCACCTGCAACTAGCAACGCTATAAGAAGGGCTGAGCAAAGCGGTAACATAGCCAAACAACGGTTTGCATAGGAATGGTGTCAAAGGTTAGAGGTTCATGGCAAATTGGGATGGCTGGACAAACAGGTAATAGGTAGCGCAGCATAGCAAAAGAACGAGGCAACTAGCATAGCAATGATAGTAGTGAGATCCAGGGTAGCGGTCATCTTGCCTGAAATCCCGCAAGGAAGAAGAACGAGTCCATGAAGAAGACAAACGGAGGTAGTCGAACGAATCCTCGCAACTCCGGAACGAAACCGAAGCTAACGAGAGAAACAAACCGGAAAGAAGCAAACAACATAGTAAACAACCATCACAAGCATAATCATGGCATGATGCGCAGACAAATATGATGCATGTCCGGTTTAATGAGGCATGGCATGGCAAACTGCAACACACAAAACTACAAGTTAAGTGGAGCTCAATATGCAACGAGTTGCATATTGACGAAACACCACATGCAATTATTTAGTTCGCTCTCGTTTAAGCTACCCAACAATATTAAATGTTGATTAACATGGCAAGGGGGTGAATCATAACAAAACTACCTACCTAGGCAAGTTTAAATGAGGCCGGAAACAACGAACAACAAGTCCGGAAAATCCTCATGAGCATATTATGAATTCGGTACTGTTCTGCCCTAAACACAATTTTAGAGTTGTTAAACATGCAAGATGAGTGCACCACGTTAAACTAGGCAAAATTCTACCCCATTTACATATAAAGTTTATTTAAAACGGAGCTACGGTTATTTAGTTATGAATTAAATCATTTTAACATGGCATTAGAGCAAATTAACACAAACAGCATTTTAAACATTTTAAACATGGATGAAAATGGCATATTATTAAACTAGATGGAATTCTAAGCAAGTTTCCTATTTAAAGTTTTTACAAATGATGCACCGTTTGTGAGATATTAAATGCATGAAGGCTAAGGGGTTTTCTGCAATTCTGTAATTCACTGGATAAGGCTAAAATCACAGAACTGGGAAAAAATGTGACACGGGCCGAATCTGCAGCTTGGCCCAATAGGAGAAAAAAAAAGGAGGGGCGCTGGGGCTTCTCACCCAGTGGGCCTTGGCCCGGTCGGCAGCAGAGGGAGGCCGGTTTGGGGCGCGCTGGGCCTGGGGAAGGAGCGGCTTGGCAGGCCCGCACGCGCACTCGAGCGGGGCGCGGTCAACGCAGGAGGGCGGCTGGATCGAGCAGGCGCTCGATGCAGCGTAGCGTAGCGGCAGGAAACAGAGGCAACGGCGGCAGGGACTCGCGACGGCGCCGGGGAACTTGGCGGCAGCAGCAGGTCCAGGAGGAGTCGCGGCGGCTCTTGGACGGGGAGGCAGCAGCGGGGTACGGCGAGGCGAGACTCCGGCGGGCAGGCGAGTGCCTTGAGGCGCAGGGACGGCAAGAGTACAAGATCCGGGTCGGGAAGGGTCGAGGCTGGAGGAGTCCGACCGGACTTGGAGCGGCGATGGGGATCCGACGGATCCAGTCGAGGGCGTGGCCGGAGGCGGGCGGGGAGCTGAGGCCATGGCGGCGGCGTCCTGGTTCAGAGAGAGAGAGACACTGAGCGAGAGAGAGACGTCTGGGAAGGAAAGGAGATCTGAGGGAGGAGAGGAGCGAGATGAGGGCTCGCCTGGGCTGCTGCTGCAAGCGGCGCTCATCTGCTGGTCTCAAAGTAGCGTGAAGGGAGGAGCTCGTGCGCGAGGGACCTGGTGACGCGGTCGCCGGCGACGATGGAGGCGCTGCTCGGGGACGAACGAGCAGAGGAGGGAAAACGAGGAGGAGAAGGAATCTGGTTGTGGTTGGTGGATCGGGAAGGGATGGATCCCAAGGGAGAGGATCGGTGGTGGCTGGTTGGTTCGGTGGCAAAATCGAGGAGGGGAAGAATGACTGGCGGCGGCGCGATGGGACAAAGGGACTAGATTTTAGGGTTGCTGCCTAGGGGTTGGTCTAGATATATAGCACATGATTTGGTTTGGGGCTATTTCGTCCCTCCGATCGAAATCAGACGGTCGGGAAAAATAGGTTAGGGAGTCCAAATAAGAAAACGGGGATGTTTTGTAGACGTTAGGGGATGATCCGGACCCAACGGTAACGACAGACCGGTTCGGTTCGAACAAGTTTTGGGCGCTTTGCAAGGGCCTGAGAGAGGTCGACAAAGACAAGGGGGGGTTTTGTGGTCTCAAAGAAAGAGAGAAGGGAAGTGCAGCCCGACAACTGTTTCCGGAGACCGAAAACGTCCGACGATTAAACCGACTATATTGCGGTTGTAGGTTTAACGGTTGGGCTATCAAATGGACTCCGAATGCGATGAAACTTGGCAGGCGGTCTGTCTACACTATAATAAGACCGCACGACAAGTTGCAACCCATTCCGAGAACATTTTTATGCCACTTATAAAATAATATTTCGGAGGTGCCGCGGGCGCGTGCGAGTGTGGTCGGGCTCAGAACGGACAACGGAGAGTACCGGCGGAACACGAACGGATGCAAGTTTTGAAAAACATGCGGATCAAATGCAGATGATGACATGAGATGAGATGCATAACAAGAACAAAATGCAAAACAAACGACAAAAACCCAACCACGAAGGAAGTATCAAATAGCATCTCCGGAAAAGGCAAGGGTCGGAGTTACGAATATGGAAAGTCGTATCCGGGGCGTTACAGCCATCGATGGGTGAGAGAATAAATTGAATAAGTTGTTCCTGTGCATCCACTTCTGAGCAAGTCGATGGGGTGATCGGCCGGCGAGCTCCAGGTGGAGTTGAACACCGGTGAGTGGCCCAGACCGGAGAGGCGCACCGTGGTGCCAACAACTTCAGCCCCACCCAGTGCACCATCTCCTGCACTAGCAGGTTCTGGTTCCCTGGAACGCCGACCCTCTACCTCAACACACTCTCCGCTTGCTTGAGCACATCGCTGCAGCTGCCTGGCTTATTGTAAGATTTAGTCCACATCCTAGGAAGTAACATCCTTCTTTGTCTTGACTTCAGTGCACATGAAAAGTGTTTTTTCAGTTTGTTTTCGCATTAAGAATTGGTAGCTAGTTGTACTAATTTTTTTCTAAGAATCATCGGGGGAGGAGTCCTCCACCGAATATATTACTCAAAGTGACCATTATGCGGGAGAGTGATCCAGTTTATAAGGGAAACCGGATCGAAAACCTAAGCAAGTTGACCCGTTTATAAAGGAAACCGGGCCGAAAACCGTACAACAAGGTTACAAGGAGAAGAGAAGAACAAGACACCCAACAAGGGCAGGACCTAGCTAGCAGACTAAAAGGACCATCACCACGAAAGACACAAGTAGTTGTGGAGTGTCGTCGAGGGATCACAATACTTAGACTTTGCGAGGAACCTAACGCACCGCATTGCATGCATACCGAGCCCCACGGCACAACTCAGGAGCATCCACAACCAACGAGTGCAAAAAACACGAACCTTGACTGGGTGCCCCGACACAGGAGATCGAAACAATTAACAATTTGGGGAGGCATCTGGCGCCATCAAATAGCAAAGATGAACATCACCAAGAGCACGACGCTCGCCACAACACATCGGCCGCCAATGGAGAGTCTTGAGCATGCATAGCGAGACACCTTCACGAGGGGGAAACAGATGGCCGCCCTGCGGCGCCCAAGGCACCGCCACCAAACCCCAGAGAACACCACCAAACAACCGCTGTCGACTCCAAGCCAGTCACGCCACCACCAGCACCATTGGACCCTCCGACTGATCCCAAGTTGGCCACACCACCACCACCAAACGCTGCCACCTCAACCACACGCAGGCACAGAAGCCGTCGTTTGGGTCTCCAAGATGACGCCTCCAAGGAGGTAGTGCCGACAAGGACACAAGATCGTCATCCGATCCGACAAGCCGGATCTTAGGTTTTCACCCGGATACCACAAAACAGGGTACTGCAGGTGCTGGAGCTCCACAACGACACCTCCAACGAGGAAAACGATGTCCACAGATACCATTGCCACCGACATCGACATAGTCGATGCAAGGTTCTCACCCGGAGTTTGAGCACATCCCTACAGCAAGACGGCAGCTGAGCACCACCACCATCGGGCCCCTCCAAGACGAAGAAGCACGACGAACCGTCGCAAGACGGCAATAAAGTCCTACTAATCATGCATCATCATACTACTTCTACTCGTTATTAATAATAAGTCATACGATCATCATCCTCATATATAGTCATCGAACCCAACCCTACATATATAATTGTTCTTAGCACATGGTCATCAGTACCAGGTATAGGACCTAAAACACCCTTAAGGTAAAATAGCATAAAACAATATAGACCCTGACTCTCCATTATGAAGAATGGCGATCATCCTGTCTCCAATTCTTGCCTTTCGCTGCTTATTGCTTCCAAGAAGCTCCTTACGACTGTCCATACATTTTTTCCATTCTTTGATTGTTATGTCTCCACTTCTTTTAGAAACCCGATATGGACAGTTGAGATTCGTAGGACGACCTGGTAGTATGTTCAAAACATGAAGGCTACCACGCGTATACATCAGATGAGGGACACACTCATTCGGGATTATCTGTTGAAAAACATAGTAATAACTTCGTAGTTAGCAATGATGTACTAGTTTAGAAGTGTGCAAAAAGATGCACGGATGTTGTAATAGTAAAAAATAATCGTACCAAGGTATCTCCATGGTAGTTACCGTAGTTCAACACGTGCACTAGTGGCACGTATTGACCATAATGTTGAGGAGTTTGATTGTAGATATTGTAATTCTCAAGATCTCTACAAAATCCGACTAGATGTCGTTTCTCCCGATAAGTTAATTCGCAGCCTTCGGTGTAGTACGTTACATCTACCATCTTCCGCACATTCTTTGAAGAATGAAAATAAGCTGTCAATGGAGATAAGTTGTCAACTATATATTTTGAAATAAACAATATAAATTACTTAATAACTATGTTTAGCTCACATGAGGGAAGAACTGGAGGTGTATGCACAAAGACCCAAATCGTAGGTGTCTCTTGCTCGATTGTAGGATCACCAAGATCCATGGTGATAATCATACCCTCATCAAGACCATACATCTTGCAAAATGCATCCCAATTTTTGCAACCAAAATGGGTTACACTCTGAGCATTGTACAACTTTACTTGAAAATCCACATCATGTTCGGTACTTAGGACAATTTTTTTGGTTTCAAAATTTTCATGGTCTTCAAAATCCATCCTCTCCAAGACATAGCGTCTTGCAAAGCATGGGATAAGCTAGTCGAATTGAAAAAGATGAAAATTACACGTTAAAATAGTTGAAGTCATGCTTAATTACGAAAAAAAACTATTGTCGCTGCTATGCATCCGTATGAACATCGCAAGTCTCCTCGAGCTTAATGTTTGAAGCGCCGATCTTCCTCCACTCAATGAATCATCGCACATACCTCGGTCATCGTGGCACCATCGCACTCCCGGGCGATTTTCGTGCGTCGATGAGGACGACATTTCGCCTCGTTCATAATTCAAATATTAAACTAGATCATTATTATAAATCACGGGTTGACTATCGATGATCGATGTACGTCGGGTTGAATATTATACCAAATTGTCTAGCACACGGAATGAAGGAGAACTTATCCAATATGAGCATTCAATAAGCAAAACCAAATCACATAATAAAGTATAGTATTCAAATTAGCATGCATTCAATAATTATAAGCAAAACTACATCATCTCTTGGTGTCCGTACATCATCGAATATTATCACTAATAAAACTAGAACCGTGGCGCCCGACGGTATCGACGCGGCGGTGGACACCCAAAGATAAGGAACCATCACAGGATCATAGCTCGGTGAGATCTCTCAAGAACATGCCGGTATTGTCGAACCTCCTCCAATGCAACCATGTAGCGACGGACGTGCTTTCCTCCTCGCCGACACGATGACGCACCACCTCCGCGGTGTCCGGATGCCTCACCACCGTCATCGCCCACGCTACGCCACCAAACAAGGATCGGGTCAACAACGGGCTGCCTCCTCACCAACCTCGTCCCGAAAGGTAGCACCTCCCAATACCAACCCGGCGGAGCCCAGTCCCAACATGACCCTGATCAAGCAGGCCTCCATCGCCGACTCGGCGACAGCGAGGATGCGGGATAGGCATCGCCGACGTCGACGCTGAACTACTTCTATATATAGTTAAATAAAAGTAGTCTTATTAATTAAATCTATCTAGCTCAACTACTAAACACTTACTATAAATAAATAAGTAGTACTTACTAAAACAAACTACTTCATATATAAACTACTTCTTCTTTTTTTCCTTTTTCTAAATTACTACACATCTAATCCTACATAAAGATCTAAATTACTACACATCTATTTACAGAAAAAAATCTAACATAAAAAACTAACATAAAAAATCTAACATAAAACATCTAACATAAAAAACTAACTAAAAATCTTTTTACAGAAAAAAAATCTAACATAAAGAAACTAACATAAAAAACTAACATAAAAAATCTAACATAAAAACTTACATAAAAAATCTTACATAATATGAACAAATTTTACAGAAAAAATCTAACATAACAAAAATCTAACATAAAAAATCTTTTTACAGAAAAAAACTAACATAATATAATACATATCTAAATTACTACACATCTAATCCTACAAAAGATCTAAATTACACAATATGAACAAATTTTACAGAAAAAAATCTAACATAAAGAAACTAACATAAAAAAATCTAACATAAAAATCTTACATAATATGAACAAATCTTTTTACAGAAAAAAAATCTAACATAAAAACTAACAAATTAATTACACAATCTACATTAACTACATATCTAAATTACACAATCTAATCTAACAAAAATATCTATGAACTACAAAAAATCTAAAACAAATCTAAGAAAAATTAAAAAAAGGCGACTGCCGGCGACACGAGAGTCTTGTGTGGGCGGCGTGCGTGGGCGAATGACGGCGGCGAGGCGGCGCGGGCAGGCGCGTGCAGCGTCGAAGCGGGCGGGCGGCGACGTCTGGCGTCGACGCGGGTCGGTCGGTGCCGGGCGGGGCGATGTCAGCGCTGGCGAGCGGGCGCGACGAAGGCGTCGGGGCGGGCGGCGCGGATGCGGCGACGGGCGTAAGCGGCGATGGCAGCGTCAGTCGTGGCGGCGTCGGCGTCGGAGGAGTACTATAGAGGCCAAGAGATCGAAATAGATGCCAAGTGAAGTATATATAGCAAGCGATTGGTCGGTTAAATGGCACAAACCGGGACCAATGAAACTTTAGTTCGGTTGAGGCCACCAACCGAGACCAATGGTCTCTTTTCAGCAGCCCAAAGGGCGGAAGCGAACCTTTTGGTCCCGTTAGGCACCAACCAGACAAAGAGGGAGATTGGTCCCGTTCGAGCCACGAATCGGGACTAAAGACGGCATTGGTCCCGGTTGGAGCCACCAACCGGGACCAATGGACCCGCCTAACTACTTTTTCTCTCTGCAATTGTTTTTTGTTGATTCTTCCAGCAGCTTTCGTTTTAGTCCCACCTCGCCAAGCGAGAGGCACTTTCGCAATTGTTTATAAGCCCCGAGTCTGAGATACAATGACGAAGAGGCTCAATGCTCCTGACGTTGGTTGGCTTCAACCCTTGCGGGATCTGATGACTGCACAGAGCTATGTGCGGTCAGATTGACACTATCCCGAAGGGTTGAAGCAGATTAACGAGCATTGCGTCTCTTTTTATTTGTAATGACTTATTATAACTCGAAAAAATAATATAGCAGAAAAAGAAAAACTATATAAAAACTACTCAGAAATGAATAGAAGCAAAAAATAGTTGTGATTAACTATAGTAAAAAGGAGCATATATGCTTATTTTTAATGACTTATTACAACACGAAACAAAAAGAAAAAATAATAATAGCAGAAAAAGAAAAACTATATAAAAACTACTCAGAAATGAATAGAAGCAAAAAATAGTTGTGATTAACTATAGTAAAAAGGAGCATATATGCTTATTTTTAATGACTTATTACAACACAGAAATAAAAAGAAAAAATAAATATAGCAGAAAAGAAAAAACTATATAAAAACTACTCAGAAATGAATAGAAGCAAAAAATAGTTGTGATTAACTATAGTAAAAAGGAGCATATATGCTTATTTTAATGACTTATTACAACACAGAAATAAAAAGAAAAAATAAATATAGCAGAAAAAGAAAAAACTATATAAAAACTACTCAGAAATGAATAGAAGCAAAAAATAGTTGTGATTAACTATACAAAAAAGGAGCATATATGCTTATTTTAATGACTTATTACAACACAGAAATAAAAAGAAAAAATAAATATAGCAGAAAAGAAAAAACTATATAAAAACTACTCAGAAATGAATAGAAGCAAAAAATAGTTGTGATTAACTATACTAAAAAGGAGCATATATACTTATTTTTAATGACTTATTACAACACAGAAATAAAAAGAAAAAATAAATATAGCAGAAAAAAAAAAAAACTATATAAAAACTATTCAAAAATGAATAGAAGCAAAAAATAGTTGTGATTAACTATAGTAAAAAGGAGCATATATGCTTATTTTTAATGACTTATTACAACACAGAAATAAAAAGAAAAAATAAATATAGCAGAAAAGAAAAAAACTATATAAAAAGTACTCAGAAATGAATAGAAGCAAAAAATAGTTGTGATTAACTATACTAAAAAGGAGCATATATGCTTATTTTTAATGACTTATTACAACACAGAAATAAAAAGAAAAAATAAATATAGCAGAAAAGAAAAAACTATATATAAAACTACTCAAAAATGAATAGAAGCAAAAAATAGTTGTGATTAACTATACTAAAAAGGAGCATATATGCTTATTTTAATGGCTTATTACAACACAGAAATAAAAAGAAAAAATAAATATAGCAGAAAAAGAAAAAACTATATAAAAACTACTCATAAATGAATAGAAGCAAAAAATAGTTGTGATTAACTATAGTAAAAAGGAGCATATATGCTTATTTTTAATGACTTATTACAACACAGAAATAAAAAGAAAAAATAATATAGCAGAAAAAGAAAAAACTATATAAAGAACTACTCGAAATGAATAGAAGCAAAAATAGTTGTGATTAACTATACTAAAAAGGAGCATATATGCTTATTTTTAATGGCTTATTACAACTCAGAAATAAAAAGAAAAAATAAATATAGCAGAAAAAGAAAAAACTACTCGAAATGAGACAGATGCGCTTATAGAGGAAATTCAACTTAAATTCATAACAATTTCAAGAGAAATCCGTGAGAATTTATGCTAAATTACCTATATAAGCGCATCTATTTTCATTATCGGAGGAGCTCAATAAAGTAGAGAGGAGGGCTTATAAACCAGTCCGTTCCCCTTGATTGGCGAGGTGGGACTAAACTCAGTCGCAACAGGCACCAACCTTTTAGTCCCGGTTGGCGGCTCGAACAGGACTAATGAATCCTTTGGTCCCGTTCAAGCCACCAACCGACCAATGGGTTCGGCCAGAGCGAGACCATTGGTCCCGGTTCGTCCCACAAACCGGACCAATAGGTCTAGATGAACCGGGACCAATGGCCCACGTGGCCCGGGCCGGCCCCGGGGCTCACGAACCGGGTCCGATGCCCCCATTGGTCCCGGTTCTGGGTTGAACCGGGACTAATGGGCTGGATCGGCCTGGACCATTGGCCCCGTTTCTACTAGTGCGGCTGCAGCAGTCCCACCTCACACCACCAGCAACACTCACCGCCACCAGCCTCCACCACCCAAAGAACACCACCTCCCAAGCCGGACCACCACGGGCCGATCCGCCGGATCCAGCCAGAGCCCGAGGCACCACCTATGCACCTCAAGCTCCACCAGCGCGGCATGGCACGCCACCACACACGGCCTGCAGGGGCACCACTGAGTTTAGGGAGGCTGCCACCCCACCTCGCCAAACCGCGAGAGAAGCTAGGAAGGATCCGGCACGAGCACGTCACGTCACTAAAACGAGCTAATCCGGAGCCATAGACACCAAATCGCCGCAGAGTTCCGCCTTGGGACATCACCACCTCATGCCGTCGCGGGGCGCCTGAGCTTCACCCGCCGCTAGCTTCCAGGGCCGCCGCCCCAGGATCCTGATTTGGCAAACCTGGACCACCACGGCGCCCTCTCCACGCCGCCGCCGTCGGCCCGCCACCAGGCAGCCATGCCACCCAGAGCATGCTGTCGCGTCGCCATGTAACATATCACGGCTGCGCCGTGACGTGCGGTGAGGTCCCGCCCCACCCCCTCCTACGCGAGCCAGGGAGGAGAACCCCCGCCACCGCCGTCGGCTGCCGGGCTTAGTCCAGCAGCGTCCTCCTGCGGCGGCGGAGGGAAGGGAGGGAGGTGGAGGTGACCCTAGCGGCTAGGGTTTCTCGAGCCGCCTAAGGAGAGCTACCTTAGACGACAGGGTACTAGTACTACTGTACTGCCTCCTCATAACGCTTCACCTCTGTCCGCCATTATCTAGAGCTGATTCGGGTTCTGACAGGGAAAGAGAAACAATGTGATTTATCTATGCATAATTTGATTTTTTAGCCAAGAAGTAAAAGCAGGGAGCAGGCAAGCCCGCATCCCCATCTTGGGTGGGGCAAAATCCCAATATGAAATACACCAAGGAAATTAGGGTTCTCGTAGTGGACTGAATGGGCCTGTCCAAGGTTTTGGCTACCGAGGTGCACTTTTTTCTCGTGGGTCACCGAGAAACTCGGTTACCATGGTTACCGAGAAATTCCGAGCAAATTTCGGACGAATTTTTTGAATCGAACAAAATTCATCAAAATCCATTCAAAATTCATTCAATTCAAAATTTTGGATTTTTTCGCTGGGAAGTTGATTTCCTTGGGAAACGCGGTAACCGCCCGAACTTTTCGGGCGGGCCCTGTCCGACTTGGGACTTGGGACTTACTGTGATCTCTTCTTGACTTAGGCATGCATACTGCTGCTGTCACTGCACATTTTAAATTGTGATAACAGTTGCACTAAGGAGCAAATTCCCGATAACAAGGAAATTACGATTGCGATCTTGTACTACTAGATATCCTCACTGTTATGAAAATTTTGGGATCTGAAATTCAGACAGGGAACGTACCCCGGACTGACTGATCTTTGTCCTGATTTTAGCACATAAACCAGCTGCTGTAAGCACATCCTGCCCAAGCAACCATTTGGGATCTGAAATTAGGACAAGGAAGTTGAACCCTCAGTACTTTTTTCGATATTCAGGAAATATGAATATATGCAGTAAGGAGAAAGTTTTGCCTCGAAAAATGAAATTCCGAGAGAGAACAAAGCATGCTGAAGTGACGCAGCAACTGCTGCTGCCGTGTATTTTACTGAATGTGTGATGCTGTGATTTTGGGATCTGAAATTAGGATTTGGCACTCACAGTGATCTTTGTCCTAACATACCCACATATTCCCACATCTCAAGGGAGCAGAAGAAGAGATCCTTCCAGCCCTCTCTTACTTCGTGCCGAAGAGACAAGGACGCCGATGACAATTTCCTTTTACCCGACGAAATTCTAGTTTGCTACTTTGTAAAAAAAAAGTTTATAGTTGGTTATTGGCTTATCGCTGATCATTCACTCAATGTTATGAGTACACTACTTCTATTAGCTGGTCAAGAATCGTGGATAAATATTAGGACAAAATCGAGAGAGTTATGCCAGAGACCGGGAGTCTAGTCTGTATGTACGTATGTGTGCAGCCCGTTCCTTCTCAATCACGTGTGTTCGTACTAGTCTGAAACTCTGAATTACACTTCCTCCCGACCACTCCAGTACAAGGCCTCCTTCAGATCACCACCGTTCAGCAAATCCTCATCTCCACCTCACCTCATATATACAACCTACTTACGAACTGGTTTAAAAAAGAAACCTACTCACGAACTGATGTGAAAAATAATCGCCTTGGTAGAACCGTACATTTTCGACACCAAATATTTCTGCATCAACAATGATGTGTAATTACTTACGGTGGCGCTGGGCGGGAGGGGGGATTCCACCTTACTCTCTCTCGGCAGTTATTGTAATGTTCTCAACATACCTAGCATGTCCACTGACAAACAAAGGATACTTACAGTCATGGTTTGCATATTTTATTATTAATGTTTCAAATATCATGTCTGTTTATAAACAAGTTTACAAATTTTTCAGTTCAAATTCCTCGGAAGCTTACACACCTCCCAACATTTCATAGAATTTCCTTATATCTTTCAGATATATTCCAAATGTTTTTTTTCCAAAACATTTCAAGTTTATTATAGGAAAACAATGAAAAAAACAAATGGTGAGCATGTAGAACAAGATATGTGTCAAGCATGGGTTCAGTAACATCTTGGTATGAACAAGATATGACATATATTTGATACATTGCTCAAAATTCGGATATACCTAATACAATCCAATCAGGTTTTAGATATCAATATATTTGATTTTTGCTACCAGAAATATATCCTGAAATTATGGCGTATAACATTTGAAATGGGACAATTCACTTCTCATATGACACATATTACAACCATTATTGAAGAGTCTACGGTATATCTAAAATATTCGGACCGAGTTTCATGCAATTATGTTTTATAAATGACTCACTCTTTTATGCAAAAAAAGAACAATTGTAAGTCAACAACTGTTCACATATATTTCAGTTTACTACGTCATACAGATGAAATTTGAAACATGTTACAAATAAAGCATAGAAATTTCATTGATAAGCCTGTGGTATATATAATATACCGGATCAAATATGATGCAAATATGTTTTACAAGTGAGTCACTCGCGCAAGATTCAGAGGAAAGAAATAGTGTGTGGTTCTGATGTATTTTGCACACGGTTTTGTCTTATAAACTTGTGCCATTATACGCACATGATTCATGGAAAGAGATCATACGCAATATGGGTCGAACATCGCGATAGAGATGCACATGGTTTCTTAAGTTTTAAAGCGGGTCATTCTTGTCATCGCACGGAATTTAGTCCTTTAGTGTGAGATTCTTGGGGTTTCAAATAGAGATACAGATTGATCAAAATACCCAAGATCCATCATAATTTTATTCTCATGAAACCACAAAGCGATAACATTAAATAGCAAACTCGATAAAACTGAAATTAAGTAGATCTTAACACACGAGGAACGGAACTAAACACCGTCATGGTCCCGAAATGCTGGAGAAGAGAAGGACTCGAATGAAGCCTGATTATGAGCAAATATTGGCGTGTGTTAATTCAGGCGAACATATGCTCCAAGTGCATTAAGAGATCCTCCAGCACGCGCGTAGAAACCCACGATGCTGGTATTAGCTTGCACCTGGCTGCTGAAAGGTGTGCCATTTGCTTTTCCGAACGGCCCATATGTGGTAACATTGGTGACAAAGGCAAGTGATGTTATAACTGTGTCGCCACCAGTGATATTAGTTGTTCCCGTAATTTGTTTCATAGTCTCTGAAGGAGCAAAAGTGATCTACAAAGGAAAGGAGTTGTCAATTTATATAGTACATCAATGCGTGTAGTATCATATATATGGACATGCTGATCTTATCTTGCCTTATGTTAAAGGATTACATGAGAGAGAAAAGATGAATAATACCAAAAGGTATTATATATATTGCAAGAAATCAAAAGTACATAGATTGAGAGAAATCAATAAAGTAAAACAAGAATCACTTACTGCCACCGCAACTGCACCATCACCACCCCATGGTCCAACGTTTTTCTTCGACCGGCTTCACAACATAAGAAAATGTTAGTGAATTAATGACATCACCGCATCTGATTGTCACACTTTGAAGAGATAGAGGTTGGTCTTGGATGTCAAAGTTGCCCTCCATTCCGCCCCAAGGTCCAATCTTAGTCATGGGGACTGGGCACAAAATTACACAATTTGTTATAGTCCATGAGGTGTTATGGGCGGCCGGGTAGACAAAGATTAAAACAATTACTATGAGGACAAGCACTAACAGGATTGGGCACACAGGGGCATGAAGCACGGATGTTAAGCTCTCTGAGCACACCGGTAGTATCTGGCACGAACTCGAGTATTTTCACATTGACAACACCATTTGCACCGGCGAACTCTCCGGTCCCACCTACCACAGCATATTGCCCGTCTTTTGCCGAAACATGAGTTCCTATACACTCAAGGCTTGACCCCTTAAACCTAATAATCAATCCACATTGCTTCAAATTATATATATGTGATGCAAATTCAACATGGAATAGTTGATGTGCAACGGAACCAAAAAATAATAATCTGAAACCATAATTTCCATTTGGATTTAAAGCGATAAGAGACAGATGCACCTAGTATATAAGAATATAAAGAAAGATTTACGATCGACAGACCTCTCATCAGAGAACAATATAGTGTAACACATGAGCCAAGTCTGGCCTCTCATATCTGCCATGATGGCCGTGCCTTCTGCACGTGCAACAATTTTTGCATCCGGGGCACGACCGTCACGTACGCTCCAATCAACGGTGGCGATTCCACCAAAACCAGATGGCGGTGAGCCCTTCACACTCTCTATTTGGTTGCCTCCAGGTGTCCCTTGAACATGCTGGTCCATGTACAGGTGGAAAAGATGTTCCTTTTGCTTGACCTCTTGGCATGGACCAGTTTGGTAATAGGAGGGGTTCTTATCGGCCATGGCTGTATTGCACTAGGTGGAAAGCTGAAGCAGGCTAGCTAGGTTGTGCTCTCAATATGAAACGCAGGGGCCAATTTATAGCAAGTTTGGGTGTCACCCAACAATATAGTATGAATGCCACCAAACTTTGATGCTTCTCGCATATAGAACTGTTGTAGCTGACGCTGATTCATCTCGCAATCAACTTGACAGAGGAAATTAATGTGCTTCTAACCATTTTTTAACAAAGGGATGCAGATATTGCCGATCCTCTATTCTTCATCAGCCAGGCTACTGGGTAAAACACTCCGTAACCACCTGCCCCAATAACTCAGCCGTGTACCCGGCTTCTACAACATATACATGTAACAAAGAAGTTTTCTTCCTGAACAACCATATTCTTCTGGCACAGCCATAACGATTCACCAGAACAAGTGAAATAATTTTTGTGCTACGTATAAAACTTATGAATAAGGCCATTTGCCAGTCACCGAGAATATTTTTAATTTATTTCTATGCCTACTCCCTATAAAATACACATGGGAATAGTTGCCATGCATGCATCTTCTCTCAGTTCCCAGATGGAACTGTTGGTGAGAAAAGGAAGACCTTGACGAACATAATTGTTCGTCTTCAATTATATATCATAGTCCTACACATATACCCACACTAGCTCACATTTCTTAATCACAAAACAAGGACAAGTAGCAAGTCCTATAAGACAAACTTCAGGCGGCCAAATATAAAAAGTGATTGCTTGTTCTCCGGTGTATATTATGAGAGTGGTTTTTCTATACCCACCCTTGGTGCACCCACGGTGCACCACGCAAGAAAACATACCAAAATATGTCAAGAAAATCTGAAACTTTGTGAGAATGATTATCAACAAATGTTAGAGAGGCTTGCAAAATTTCGTGGTCAAATGACATCCGAAAAGCTCTATACAAAAAAGACAAAATTACTCATAATTACTCAAAATGTACGAGCACTGTTTGACCAAAATTTGATATTTTGTCTTTTTTCATAGAGCTCCTCGGATGTCATTTGACCATCAAACTTGGCAAGCCTCTCTAACATTTCTTGAAGATCATTTCCACAAAGTTTCAGATATTTTCGAAATGTTTTGGTATCTTTTCTTGCGTGGGTGCATCGAGGGTGGGTTCATCCACTACTTTCCCATATTATATATAGAAAATCATGTTATGCTACTATACTGTTATATGTAAAGATGAGAACAAGACGTAGATGGATGGATACACAACATAAAACTATGTTCAGACCCGTGTGATCTCCGGAGTACAAGAAGACTAGTGTGAGGGTCATTGTTTTCTAATTATTTTCCCAAACTGGCCTTTCGAGCAATGAAAGTACCAATGATTCGGTGAGATGTTCTTATTATATGGAGTAAAGTGTAGTAGAAATTAAATATAACTAGTCATCAACCCGTGCACCTGCACGGGCTAGCAATTTCGAATACATGGATAATACATATTGAAAGCATTTTGTGCAAGTTCTTTTCATGAAATTAAATGGTAAATTATGTACTTTATAAAATGATCATTGTTAATAAAACCCAATAATTTGTACAATAAGTAGGGTGGAAGTTCATTGATATTTTTCTACATGTGATAATTTATTCACATTTTATTTCTTGCTTCACAATTAGGTGATTTCATACATTTAATTAATAAGCTTGGCGATGATGCTACGTGAGGAGTCAATAGGAGACACTTATGTCTGCCTATCTTATTTGTTCTATTTTAATTAACTAGGTCTTCTTTTTGTCAATGTGGATCAAACGATAGAGTATGTCATATAATACTTAAATATATTTTACTCTCTAAAAACTTAAATCATAATGGATCTGGTTGATGTCCCTATTTGGAATACTTGATGATCTCATTTTCCAACCCTAAATAAAAACAGTGAAATTCCAACCACGTTAAAGAAACAAATGATATTTATTCAATTATTTTCCTAACAGGATTAGGTTCACATATTTTTTGATCCATGACAATTTATTCATATTTTCCTTCTTGTGTTACACTTAGGTGATTTCATATAATAAATTAATAAACTCGGGGATTACGATATGTAGTAGTGAATAGGGAGAGACTAATGTAGGTGTGTCTGATTTATATTTTTAGTTAACTGGGTCTTCTTTTTGTACGTGGGGATTAAAAAAAATCAATCCGACATAGACTTTCTTTTTAACGTGAGGCATCTGGACTCCATATGGTTCTCTTCAAATGGACATGAACGTGGTTTCTGTATAGATGGAAATTGGGGTGTGCGCTCATTTTTTTCACATGGGGAAAAGGCACATGGTTTGTACATACATTTTGTTTCTTTTTTTTCAAAAGGGTGAAGGCACCTAATTTATTAGAACCTGGACGTAGGTGAATATGGCTCTCCTTTCTTATAGCATGAGGACTCCTTTTAACCAATTTACTTTTTTATAATAAGGCAAGGTCTACTCTTTTAGTGCGTCTAGACTTAAATCTTTATGTACGCATTATTTTTTATAAGGCAGGTCTTATAATAGATCTTGGCCACTAAATTTTAAATCTAATGGCTAAATTAATCTTGATGATGTGGATTAACGTGGAGTCTCGAAAGGTGCCTCCAATTTGTAAATACTAGATGATGCCCTGCGCGTTTCTGCGGGATTTTTTCATGAATTTTGTGAGAGAGGTCAGGATCCTAACTGAAGTGCCATAAACTACTTACTTGCACATTGTGCATCATAGTAGAGGTTTGCAGAAAATGTCTGGATGATATCAACGGAGTTGATGCGGATAAATGTTGTCTCACATGATGATATATTTGTACCTTTTGCATCCCTCAAAACACCTAGAAGATGAGGATGTTTCTGAGTTACAATAGGTGGCGAGTGTTACGGGGTTGTGGAAATGGTCCGAGCATGAATTATATGTTGCAGATTACAAAACTATCAATTCAACATGTACATTATGAGAATGTTTATCATATACATTTGCATTAATCGTAGGTGTTTCTTTTTTCAAAATGGGGTAGCCCAGATCTCTGCATCATTATGATACATGAATCGTAGGTGTGCACCCATCATTAAATGAAGTGTGCAGAAATTACGCAATTGTATCACTGTACATGAACTGCTATTCTTTAGGACTGGTAGAAGAATAGCTCTCTTCAGAGCATTGCATAGCCTGTCTAAAAAAAGAACATAATCTGCAAGGTGTTAAAGGTGGGTAGCAAAAAATTTGTATAGTTTTTGCAGTAAAGTTGTTACTTGCACGGTTAATATAGAAGAGTACCTCTCACAACATGGGCAGCCCCCTCGGTCAGGCCGTGGGTAACGTCTTCCATCGCCTGTAAATTGACCAGAAGCTTGACATAGCGTACGTGCGGCAAGAGCAGGGTTCAGTGTGGCAGCGGTGAGACGGATGCCGACGATGTGCGGAGCAAGAAAGGGATCGTCGGCTCCCAGGGAGATGATCGGCGGCGGCGGTGAGATATCCAATGACGCACGGAGCAAGCCATAATGGACTAATGGTTCAACGTCTCTCCCGGTGATGATCCACAGTGGCCCTGCGGTGGTGGGATGGACGACTAGGCCACGACCTCACTCTTGTCGGGCGCATGTTGGGCTGGCCTAAGCGCTCATGGATTTGAAAAGAAATTATCCATTTAAAATTGTTCCTGTTTTTCGTAATTTGGTCACGAATTCAAAAAATGGTCCTTTTTCAAAATTTGTTCACAAATTCAAAAACTGTGCGGGGAGTGTAAAATAATATTTGCACTTTCAAAATATGTTCAAACTTTTAAAAATGTTCATTTTTTCAATTTGTTTTCTACACAAATACAAAAAACATTCCAGGAATGTTTTAAAGAAATGATTCCAAAAGTTTGTTTGTATTTTTTTCATTTTATTATGTTCATCTTCAAAATTGTGTTCGCTCTTTTTAAAACATGTTTGCCTTTTGACATTCTTAGCAATTTTGAAAGACAGTGACAGTTTTGGAAATTTTTGTACAATTTTAAAATGTGACTATTTTTATTTTTTGAAGAAATTTTTTAAAAGTAATGTTTTTGAAAATTTGAACAAATTATTAAAAGTGCGAGCATTTTAAAAAGAAAGAAGAAAGGAAAACGAAAAAATAAAAACAAAACAAAAACAAACAGGAAAAAAGTAAATAGTGAGAAAAATATCGGTTCTCTATAGCAAACAGGTCACTCTCATCAATTTTGAAAAACATTTCACGAATTTGAAAAGGAATCACGAGCGAGAAAAAGTTCACGAAGTTTAATAAAAGGAAAAGAAAATGAAAAAAAAGAGAAAGATGAAAAGAAAAAGGAAGAACTAAAACCGACAAACAAAACCAGACAATATGATTAAAAAGAAGTAAATCCGCGCACTCCTCAGCCAAATGAAACCAGAAAAAAAGTAGACCCGCAACCTCCTCTTTCAGTGGGACACAAACAGAAGATAGAAGAAAAGAAGAAAAAGGATGTAAGTATTCGCATCTGGTTAGTTGTCTGGTTGACTTCTGCAGTGTACACTTAACGAGGAGATGACGGGTTTGAATCATGTCCCACCACATTTTTGCAGGTTAACGGAAAAAGAAAGGTAAAATGGGCCGGCCCAGCACGGAGGGGGGTTTGTCTGGTTGACTACTGTAGTGTACACTTAACGAGGAGATGACGGGTTTGAATCATGTCCCACCACATTTTTGTAGGTTAACAGAAAAAAGAAAGGTAAAATGGGCCGGCCCAGCACGGAGGGGGGGTTTGCGTATGCTATGCGGGCTGTTACGGGCGGTACATACACAGCGACGTGCTCGGCATGGACGACGTACTTTAAAAGAAACTATCATACCCTTTATTACGAAGTGGTATGAAGTGATCTACTCTGTTGATGTATTTAGAGGTTATACCAAAGTAGAAGGCCTATAGCATATATTCCCGTTCCAGTAAGTTGTTGCTCTTTCCAGCTCTGGCTAGCTGCATGCTCAAGGAAGCTAACACCGCAACTTTATTTTCCCTTTCTAGCACCGGCGATGCTTCACGAAATTTGTGTTACCATAGCAGCACATGCTCTATTCAAGTATACAAATCTATACCTAATCTATGAGGGCTGTTTATATATATATATATATATATATATATATATAGATGAGTATTACATACTAATGTAATAATGAATAATATCCTGTTACGCTCACGCCCTATATAGAGGAGGCGGTCCGTCTGTCCAAAGGCCCGAAGTACGCACCAAAAGCCCACCGAAACCTCTTGCATCTGGTCAACCCCCACGACCTGTCTTCATACCGAGCGCCCACCCCTCCACCCTCGCGCGAGCCGACCGCTTTCTCCCTCCCGCGCGCCGCCGGCCGCCACCTCCCTCCCCCGTGCCGCCGGACACCGCCTCCTCCCCAGCCCATGGAAGCCACTCGCTCCCAGCCGCCAGAGATGCCGCCTCTCTCCCGCCACGGACGCCGCCTCCCTTCCCCGCACCGCCGGACGCCGCCTTCCTTCCCGGGGCTGCCGGATGACGCCTCCCTTCCCCACGTCGTCGTCAAGCGTCAGATCCTTTCCTCGCCCACGGACACTGCCTCCTTCCCAGATCCCGCCACCAGTAAAGCCTATAGCATATATTCCCGTTCCAGTAAGTTAATGCTCCTTCCGGCTCTGGCTAGCTGCGTGCTCAAGGAAGCTAACACCGCAACTTTCTATTCCCTTTCTAGCACCAGCGATGCTTCACGAAATCTGTGTTACCATAGCAGCACATGCTCTATTCAAGTATACAGATCTTTACCTAATCTATATCTATACCTAATCTATATCTACATATATATAGACACAGACACAGACACAAACACACACACACACACACACACACACACACACACACACACACAAATAAAGCAAGGTGCGTTTCGCCAATTTTTTCATCCGTTAATCGTCGAAAATATTTTTTTCTATCCGAGGTGGTACTAAATTCTTATGCGTTTGTCTGCTAGAAAAAAGGCTTTTCCAGAATTTTGTATGTGGGCCGCGTGTTGTGGCCCGGCGAAGCCATCCCACTTATTTTTTTGCCCAGTCCGCTGTTAGAAATTCTATTTTCCGCACGGAGCAACAAATAGTTGTAGCTCCATGAGAGGACAACCAATACTGGGTTGGCCCATTTCTCATTGTTTTTGTGTTTTATTTTTATGTTTATTCTCCTTCCCTATCTCTTTTTCACTTTAATTTTATATTTTTATAGAATTTATTTCATCTATGCAAATTTCTAAAAACCAGAATTTTCTCAAAAACAAATTATAGAAAATGTCCATAATTCCGAAATTTTGTTGCTATTTTCAAAAATATTAGGAACATGAAAATGTTTCCCATATTTACGAAAGCTTTTATTGTTTTTCAAAATTGTTTGAGATTTCTATGAAAATGGCAATTTAAAAAATGCTCCAAGTTCGAAAAATGTTCTTGTTTTAGATAAATTTTCAAAATTGAAAATAATTTAAAAAATACAAATTTTTGAAAAAATGTTATGAATTTCCAACACATGTTCCCGTTCTAAAAAATTGTTCACAAATTCTCATATTTTTATAAAAAGTTGGTGTATTCAAAAAATGTTTATAAATTCCCCTATCTATTTTTTGAATTCAATTTTATTTTTTAAGCATTTACTTCATAAATGCAAAATTCTAAAAAAATCGAAATTTTCTCAAAAAATCAAATTATAGAAAATGTTCATAATTCCGAAATTTTGTTGCTATCTACAAAAATATTAGGAACGTGAAAAAAGTTTCCCATTTTTCCAAAAACTTTTATTTTTTTCAGAAATTTTTGAGATTCCTAAGAAAATGGCTATTTAAAAAATGCTCCAAATTCAAAAAATATTCTTGTTTTAGATAAATTTTCACAATTGAAAACAACTTTAAAAGATACATATTTCTGAAAAAGTGTTATGAATTTCCAACACATGTTCCCGTTCTAAAAAAATTGTTCACAAATTCTCATGTTTTTATAAAAAAGTTGGTATATTCAAAAATAAAGTCATGTTTTTTTGAAAGTGTACATAATTTACAAAAAAACTGTTCGGAATTTAAAAAACGATTCATGTTTCCGGCAATATTCAGAAAATACATACCTTAAAATCTCCTCAATGGAAAGGAAAAGTAGATTGAATAATTCATGGGCCTTTTCTGGCGTACGATAACGTCACAAAGTTCTTAGCTGCCCTCGATCAATGAATGGAGAAGTAGCGGATTGATTACTTCACACCCGGCAAAACTGAGAACCTAAATGTCCCTTTTTCACATGCACACAGGGTCTTGCTTGCACATATAATTCTCACGAGAACCTAAATGTCCCTTTTTCACATACACACAGGGTCTTGCTTGCACATATAATTCTCACAAACTTTAAATGTATATTACTTTTTCCCTGTTGCAACGCACGGGCATATTTGCTAGTAATAATAATAATAAAGGATGAAGGATTTCATAGTTCTCCATAGGTTATTAGTTGTTTTTCTTGCGTTTTCCGGATTTCTATGCCAACCGATCTATGTTCCCGGATAATCCCGTGTGGGACTCAAACTACAGACCTCGGCTTCACATATCGAATAGCACCAACCAACTAAGCTTAACTATGGTATGTGTTGGGAACAAGGTCGTTAACACCTCGCTTCTTTCAATCAAATTCCACCATTTTTATATGTTTCCAAGTTGAAACCGATAAGCCGCCTAAAAGAATCAAAAGGGTGAGAAGCGCGGGAGGAAAGGAACTCCTGTCCTGATTTACGAAGGAAAGAAAATTGAGTCATGCATGCATGGCCATGAACCAGGAAGATTTATGAAGGAAAGAAAATAGAGTCATGCATGGCCATGAACCAGGAAGGAAAGGAATTAAAGGATGGGAGAGAGAAGGCCATGCACCAGGATGCTAGGAAGGAAGGAAAGGAATTCTACATGGCCATCGATGGGTGAGAGAATAAATTGAATAAGTTGTTCCTGTGCATCCACTTCTGAGCAAGTCGATGGGGTGATCGGCCGGCGAGCTCCAGGTGGAGTTGAACACCGGTGAGTGGCCCAGACCGGAGAGGCGCACCGTGGTGCCAACAACTTCAGCCCCACCCAGTGCACCATCTCCTGCACTAGCAGGTTCTGGTTCCCTGGAACGCCGACCCTCTACCTCAACACACTCTCCGCTTGCTTGAGCACATCGCTGCAGCTGCCTGGCTTATTGTAAGATTTAGTCCACATCCTAGGAAGTAACATCCTTCTTTGTCTTGACTTCAGTGCACATGAAAAGTGTTTTTTCAGTTTGTTTTCGCATTAAGAATTGGTTGCTAGCTGTACTAATTCTTGTTCAGTACCTAAACTCGGTAGGTCAAATAAGCTCAGTTTTGCCCGGTTGAAAAGAATTAGCTGGTTATTGGGCTCGATTACCGTCTGTCAGATTAGTTGGGTTTTTCCTAATTTGGTTTACACAAAAACGACCCGGTTTTGTCCAGTCTAGAGGTCCAACAAAGGTATAGTGACGAGCAATTCTGCTTTAGTATAAGAAAGTGTACAAACAAAGAAGCATTGGATGACTGTTGTTGATAGGTAGCTCTTGATGCATAATAATCTATATCTATATGTTTCCAGCACAAATGATTGTATCCCTATTGGTACAACTTAATTGGCAAAAAAAAAAAATTCTAATCTCCGAGTTTGAAGATGAATTGAAAAGGGAACATGTGTTTTCTATTTGAATCTGCCATATACAATATGTATTTGTGGCATTGATGTATAGTTATTATGAGGGTTCCTTCTTTAGGTATTGTGCTATAAATCAGTTGCTTCATTTGAGTGGTATTCTTTTGCTCTGCCCCAGCATCTTGTTTATAAAAAGGTTATCTACGAACGAATCTTCATGATAGTTTGTGCTAAGTACTTCAGATCAGCCTAGTCATATATTTTTTAAGAACAACCATTCTATTTTCAATCATTAGAAATGAATTGATCTAAAATGTATGGTGCATCTTTTTGGCTCAGTAATTTTGGATGATTCGTGGAATTAGTGCCTTGTTAGTCTATCGGGTTCACTGAAAAACATTCAGGAAGGGATGATGTAATCTTCTACAAAATTCAGAAGCTCCGCTTTTTCATTCTTAAAATCGCCATCATTGCAAAATATGTGTCGTGTAATGTTGTTCAACATTGGAGGTTTACTTTCTTTCAGTATGAGAATTCGAAAAATTAACTTTACTTTTACACCTAATGGTCTTGGGTTCCGAAAGCAAGAGGTCTCGAAAACACATCATTTAAACCATGGTGAAACCTAGCTAACTAGGTGTAGATGCACCCAAGAAGCGAAGTAGGAGGCATCATATGCAGTGGTGCGACACCTGGTTCAGACTGACTGCATGGTATAGCTCGTAATATGACAACACTTCTTAAATTAGTTGTTTCATTCAAACTCAAATGTTTAGGAAACACATTGGGATAGTTGGTCTTCTTGGCCCTATATGACAACTGGCATTTTCTCCATAGCTTCATGATTTGTATCCCTCCTCCAATGTGCAAAAAAAGGAAATGATTCAATAATTTATTAGGTATGTAATATATTATGGTTTTCATCTCACTTTTTCTTCTTTGTCTTTACATTCGTGTGTCTGGAAGAGAACTAACCATATGCTCCATTTGTTCTTGTGTATTATATTGGATTAGCGGCGTATGATATATATTTTTTCTTCCGTTGCAACGCACGGGCATGTTTGCTAGTAAATACAAACGCATATACTGGTAGCCAGCAGCTAGCCAAGGACATCTGGCAGCTGGGTTGGAATTGTGGATAAAAATTGAGCCGAGATCGAGATAGATTTAGAGGGGAGCAAGTGGGTTGGCCGACTGTGACACCGAGAGACTACTCTTTGAGACCGCTCTAGCTCTCGCAGGCCGACAGCGAGAGGAGGAGAAGAGGGCTCTGTGCTTCCAGACCGTTGGTTATCCACAGCTCGCATAAGCCAATCTTTATCTCTATTTGTACTGGTCTAGAGAACTACACTTATTCGTTTGCAACCCAACCCCATAGCTTCCTTCAGGCCACTATCCTTCAACCATCTTAATTACCGTGTCTATTTCACACTGGAGTGCAAACAAATTGACCTTCATTCAAAAATTTCAGCTACAAACATGCAAGTATATTTATGAAACCAAATTGGCATTTGACCAAAAACAAATTCAGCTGACACAAATTTCAAGCCAATTAATTTTGCGAGATCAAGAATGACTCATCGTAAAGGTTCGGGCTGCCATGCATATAATTACAATAGAACATCTTATGTTGCCGCTCTGTACTTCACCTTCTTTGATGTGCTACCATGATCCTTGCCCGTCCTGATGCCTCTTTCCCTTGCTTGCCTTTTCCTGGTTGGAGCTGCATCGCAGTGAGGAGATGGTAGGGTATGCATGGAATCCCAAACCAAAGAATGGAAACACCATTAATAACTGACATTAAACGTGTGAACAGGTTGAACAACTATGCTTACGGTTCATCAACCCCATAGCACGATAGGTTATCCATCACCTTTTCAGAAGAAGCGAAAAAAGTGTATGTGTCCATAAGAATGGCTACCTATACCTGGCAAGGCGAGAAATGAAAATCGTGGGCCAATCAATCTCCAAGGGCATGGAATCCCAATGGTACAGGGAGCGCCTGCGGGGCCAATCCACTAGCTCCTCCATCATCCCGGTTTGGAGGTTGACTGTGTAAACATGTGATTGGATATCGCTGATGAGTAATGTGCCGCACTTTTCTCTCCAGCCAAAACATAGTTTGTTTCCTCCATTGTCCTTCCAAGGTTGTTTTAGGTCGATCGTTCGAGAACATAGCCATGCTGAAGTATCACTCATGTTTTCGTGGTCCTCGCAATGTTCAAAGATCTTTAGTAGGGGACCTTCGTTTTCTATCCAGAGCAACAATGATAGCATCCCATTGACGCCTAGAGTAAGACATGGGCGACCAGGGCGGTAGAAAGGTAGCTTCGCCAACGAGATGTGGCCAGTCCGAACGTTTAGCTCAATGATGTCACAGAACTGTTCTTTATGATCACGAAATATCCAGTGTGCCGTGCCACGACGCACAATGGCGTCGCTAAATGACCCGTAGTAGGTATAGTTCTGCTGTTGCAGATTACTGATAAAGTACTTGGTACGCACGCTCCAACTTGCTTCGCTGGACGAAAACACATGGAAACTATATTTCACTTCCTTACGGTGATAACAGGCGACGGCCACTTTGAAGGAAGAGTTGCTCGATGGCACCGCCGGCGGCGACGACTCATCTTCGGAGCAACAATCTACCCCGGTTAGAATTGCATACCCGACGCCTTCGTCGTACACAAGTGCTCCGCGGTTTAGAGGAGGGAGCATGACGCACGTGTTGGCGAGAAGATTGCAAACTGCCAATGTAAAAGGATTCATACAGGATTCTTTAGAAAAAATATGCATATACCTATGTAAAAGGACCTTACAGAACAAAACGAAGAAGCTACAGTTTTCTAGTGCAGTGTTGACAATACAAGTAAAAAAGATTTGTTACTTCCATATCACGTTCTACACCGTAGACAACACTAAACCGCAATGAATATCATGTACAACAGCACAATGGCCTAACGAGCAAAGCAAGGGGAGCAAAATTTCAACAACAGGATCGTCACAATAAAAAGGTTGTGGTGGCCACAAGATCACCACCTCACGGACAACATGCCCATATAACCAAGCTCTCGATCATTGGCTCGATGCCAGCAACACAATCGACCACGGCTCAGTATCCAGGTCATCAAAGGGCACAGAGATGAGGAGACCAGGGACTTACCAGAATAGAGGATGTGGTGGCCACCATCGCCACAGTTGCAGCGAAACCATTGTCATCGCGCTGCTGGGAAGCCAAGGTATATGTGTGTTATGTTTACATTACTATGGATAGCCCATTGTTGTCAAACTTGCCAAGACGGACGAAGGTGACCAAAACTTCAGCAGTGCCCTACAATCGAGAGGAGCAACTTATCAAATTTAAAATCTCAAAGGGTGAGGTAAACTAGCACATGGAGTATGTTTCTGAAATCAGAGAAGGACGCACACTGTTGCGGCTATCTTGCAGTGGGTTCTAGAGCAAATCTTTCCCTTGGATTAAACGACCACCCACTGGAAAAGGGAGTAAGAGTACATGTAAGATACTGCAATTAACAAAGAGAGAACGCATGGAAAATAATGACACTATAAGGGCACCTCCAGTCGCCCCCCCAGGATGCCCGCACTATCACTTTTTGGCAGCCGGCGCTTATTTTTTCTCCCAGTCGGGACCCCAGGAGCTCAGTTTTCGCCGGATTTAGCGAAAATTAGCACCGGCGCGCGCAAGCGAAACCCAGCCTGCCGGGGGGCTATTGGGGGCGGAGAGAGAAGATTTTGCATGCGCTTGGCCCACATTCAGACTCCCACTCCCTCTCTCTCCTACCTTTTTCTCTGCGCGGGCCCGCCGCCCACCTGTCGCCTCCACGCCAGGAACCCGTCGTCCTCGTTCGTATCGAAGCAGCCGAAGGCCACGCCAGGGAGCTCCGTCTTGGCCAGCGTCAAGGACTCGGCGGCCAGGAAGTCGTGGTCCTGGAGGCCGGGAAGTCGTGCGTCGACGAGGCGTGCGGCCGTGGTCGTCCAGCGGCAGCGGCGACGCTGGCGGCGCGCGGTGGCGAGGCTCGCCACGGGCGGCCCGGCAGACCGGCGCACCGCCACGGGCGAACCGGAACCCGCCGTCCTCGTTCGTGTCGTTAAATGTCGCCCGTCTTAGCCACGGCGGCCCGCCATAACGAGCCCACGACGGCAAAGACGGTCCCTCGCCACGGCACGACGGCGGCGGCGGGCTCCACGGCGCGCGCGCGCCCCTTCCTCCTCCTCTTCCTCTTCGTCCTCGGCGGCGGCGGCTGCTTCGCCGGGCAGCCTCCTCTCGCTTCCCTGTCCGCTGCCGCCGGCGGGTTGGGGTCGAGCTCGGCCGCTTCGCCGCGGGCAGCCTCCTCCGCTCCAGCCGAGAGCACGCCCTGTCGCCGCTTGCCGAGTCCGGCATGGCGGCCGCGGGCGGGCGGGCCGCAGCGCTTCTCCCCGCTTCGTCGCGTGGCGGGCCACGGCGCGCGCCACTTCTTCGCCGCCGGGCGCGACGCGCCGCTTCCTCCTCCTCGCCGCCCGTGGCGGACACGCCTGAGCCGGGACGTCATGGCGAAGCGGCCTCGGAAGGCCGGCGAGACGCAGACGTCCACGTAGAAAGTAGCAGCCGTCGGCGGCGGCGTCGTCAGGAAGCCACCGCGGTCGCAGAGGAGGGGAGCTCGAGGAGAGGCGGGGTGCGTGGGGGACGGAACGAGTGGATATTTTTTCGATCGCAAGGAAAAAATTACGCCGGCAACCCCCCAAGAGGCGATAAAAATGCCTCCTGGGGGCCTCTACGGCTGGAGATGCCCTAACTTGCCATGGAATGATGGCTAGCTTACCGTGGGCCGCAAGCACACGCATGAGAGAGAGAGAGAGAGAGAGAGAGAGAGAGAGCAGTGTGGAGGGGCTTACCTGGGCCGGAGTGGAAGAACAAGTGTTTGTTCACCGGAGGCGCAGAGGAAGGAAGCCGAACTGGACGATGGAAGAGGGTTGACAGGAATGACCTGAAGATACAAGCGAATTAGATATAGTATCCAGTAGGATATACAGGAATGGCAAGGATATCATAAAAATTACACTATCTAAAGTAGGAGCGTTTATTCATTCTGCTGCGTCGCTGTCCTAAACATAGCCCGCCTCAAAAGATTCAAGATGAAAAGCAAAAGATTCAAGATCATATTTGAACCTGCAATTTATATTTCTTTGCTTTGATGGTTCCAGACATCATCAAGCGGTATACAATCACATTTTATCACCACTCAACATCCTGTCCTACTCACAGCTACCAGCCATCAAGCTGCTATTTATTTAGTATGCCTACTAATTAATTGATTTCCTATGCAGGCATCAACCCAGGAGGGAGTGGGATAATATTTTTCATAGAGCTGGTTGACAGAGATGAGGCCTAAGGGTACAAATCAATTGCAGTTTCCAGGGGCATCTAACATGTACGACCAGCAGCGCCACCAGCAATTAGCAAGTATAATTTGTTGTTGTTGTTGTGCCATGACAATTAATCAATTACAAGTTTTCTTTTTTGGCCAAGTAGTGCTAGGCTTCTACCAGATGTGTTGAGACGTGTGTTGTACATGTCTCAGCTAGATTGCAAAACAATCATCCATGGCTGGATTGCAATGTAACAGAGAGGAGCTCACCATGGCATGGCATGGCATGGCAGAGAGGAGGGAGAGGTCATGTCCAGGTTGGTTCTCCACCCCGTCGTCCAGCACGCCGGTCATCCCCTTGCCCTTTGCCGTTCCCGGGGACACAATGACGGGGACCTGCAGCACGCACGCACGCACGCACATGAGAGGAGATTGATGACTTGGCAATGAGGGAGGATGGGGGCGGAAGGAGGAGGGCATACGTACCTTGGGTCGGTATCTAGGTGGTGCAGCCCGTTCGTCGGAGATGCGACGGCATCGAGGGCTAGTTAGAGCATTGGCAAATCGTAGCGGTGGCTAAATTAGACAAATCATAACTAAACCAAACACCAGCAGAGCAACATAACCAACCAGATTACAGGATCAATGGCTCAGTTATGAGGCAATTGACATGAAGCCTAGCACATGGCAGACCAATGTAGGCGAGGAGCTCGCCGTGGTTATTTTCCAGCCAGTGCTGAACAGCGCCACCATTGGTCGAAGGGAGACACGCACAATGAACCCCTTGTCCTCTGCATTAACCGGTGATGATGCAGTACCGAATCAATCATGCTGACGCACAATGACAAGATAAAATAACAAATCTTGAGATACATGGACGAGTCAACTGGAAAACCTTGAGCTCAAATCATAAAAAGAGAAAAGAGGAAATCATGTCATGGGAGGGGATCCATGGGGAAACAAAAAAAATAGGAGTATTTTAGCACAAGCCAATGATCCTGAAAACAGCGGGCAATCGAGCTATCTAAGCCCAAACTGCGTGCAATCGAGCTATCAATATGTACATGCAAATATTTGTATACCTACAATACAAGAAATAAGCAGGGGGCAGTGTTTTCTTGGCACAAGAACTAGCCGATGCTTTTGTTTGGTTGAGGAATGAAACAATTCTTCCATTGGTTAAGTACCAAGTAGTAAATCATGGTGAGCAATTGAGCTGGGCAACCCAAGCATCCAGTGTGGATCAAGGAACAGATGGATTGTTACCTTCCTTGATGCAGCCAGTCAACGAGGAAGGTGGCGTTCCAGTCCATGCCCCTGCTGCAATGGAATTTTGGCATCCAATCATCAATTCATTCGGCAACAAACATGAACAGGATAGAAGGAATCGGTCGAGCTGAGCAACCGGAGGCAAGGAGCAGAGGAAGGAGATAAGCTCACCTTGGCTGTTTTGTAGACGATGCCAAACAGCGCCACCGTCACACGGCAGCGGGGCCAATGGAAGACGCCACCGAGGCTTGGAGACAGAGCCCTAGCGCCATGATGAACCCCTTGTCCTCTTTTATTCCTAATCCAATCCTGCAGAAACATGGGCAACAAAAATGAGAAATCTTGAGCTAAAATCCTACCGGACCTCACAAATATTTCTCCTCATCTGCTCATCCTAATAATAAGACAATAGAAAGAATTATGTCATGGGCGGGTATCCATGGGGAAAGAAAAGAATACTAGTCCCTCCGTAACCAAATATAAGACGTTTTTGCTGTTCAGATGGAACTACAAAAACATCTTATATTTAGTTACAGAGGGAGAAGTATTTAGCACAAGACGGGCATCCTTAAACAGCGGGCAATCGAGAAATTTATTAAGCTCAAACAGTAGCAAATGTTGAGCTGATGTGCAGCAAGACATTTGCAATAGACAACATGGATGCACTTGTTGATTTGCTGCCCACATGATAAGAGCACATCACACACATACACAGATCACCTACATTCAGTTGTAAGTATGATTGATAATCCCTCCGTTCCAAAAAGCTTGTCTTAGATTTGTCTAGATATGAATGTATCTAGACACGTTGTAGTGTTAAATACATCCGTATCTAGAAAAATCTAAGAGAAGCTTTTTGGGACGTAGGTAATATATGGCAGCCTAGCTATATGATAGGGCAGTACTAAGTGTGGCTGAATTAGGCATCCTATCTAAACCTAACACCACCAAGTGAGAAACATAAGCAAGCAGATTATATAGAAGAGCACCTCATCGGTTGGGTTGCCCCCTGCATTAACCATTACGGTGACGATTCAGTGTGTACGGTATCAATCCGGCTTCCTGCTGCACAAGGACAAGACAAATGAATAATCTTGAGAGAGGACAGATTCAAAATAATGGGAAAAGATCCAAAATGTTGAGCTAATGTGCAAAGCAGGCATCATCCCTAAACAGAGCAACATAACCAAGCAGATTAAATGTTTAGCACAAGCTAGGCATCCTTAAACAGCGGGCAATCGAGCTATTTAAGCCCAAACAGTACCAAATGTCGAGCTAATGTGCAGGACACATACATGAACTTGGTGATTTGCTGCTGACATGACAAGAGCGCAGCACACACGCACACATGGGCTGAAGATGAACACAGGTCACCTACATACATCAGTAGAGGATTGCTAGTTAGAGCATTGGCAACGGTGGCTAAATTAGACAAATCATAGATAAACCAAACACCAGCAGAGCAACATAACAAACCAGATTACAGGATCAATGGCCTAGTTATGAGGCAATTGACATGAAGCCTAGCACATGCCAGACCAATGTAGCGGAGGAGCTCACCGTGGTTGTTTTCCAGCCAGTGCCGAACAGCGCCGCGCCTCATTTTTCGAAGGGAGACACGCACGATGAACCCCTTGTCCTCTGCATTAACCGGTGGTGATGCTGTACCGAATCAATCATGCTGCTGCACAAGCACAAGACAAATAACAAATCTTGAGATACATGGACAAGTCAAATGGAAAATCTTGAGCTCAAATCATAAAAAGAGAAAAGATGTAAAAGAAGCAACACATACGGGTAATTGATGGCCGGGACACACCGCAGGGCATGAGAGAGAGCAGAGTGAGATACCTTGACAATCTCCATGGCGTCGGCGGCGGGGTCGGAGCAGCGGCGGCGGCGGCGGCGTCCATGGATGAGGCGGCACACGGCATTGTCAAGTTAGCATCAACCTGAAGATAAATCTGCAGAGTTGTCAGTTCTCTGAAGAAGTTTGAGATTTGCGCAGTTTTCTCGTCTCTGAAGATAAGGAAGTTACAGCAAGCCTTGAGGATAGCGTGAGAGGGAGAGGAGGGAGCTCCATGTCCATGGAGAATACCGGACCATGGCTGCTGCTGCTGTAGGTGGCCCTTCGACGGCGTCGTCCTGGTTCTGGGGCGTCGTCCTTGTCCTGGTCATGGTCATGGCGGCCCTTCTTCCATGGCGTCGT
Source organism: Aegilops speltoides (assembly GCA_021437245.1). Lineage (NCBI taxonomy): Eukaryota > Viridiplantae > Streptophyta > Magnoliopsida > Poales > Poaceae > Aegilops > Aegilops speltoides. The sequence continues at coordinate 570,632,482 of CM038143.1, read as the reverse complement.
CCTGATCATGGTAATGGAGACAGACGGGGGTCAGGGAGGGAGAAGAGACGGGGGTGAGAGAGGGAGGGAGGAAGGAGAAGAGGGGTTCGTACCCATGGATAGATCCATGGCTGCGCCTCCTCCTGCCTGCCTGCCTGCCTGCCTGCGGATCCCGATGGCCGCGGGCTAGGTTTTTGTGATAGCCATGGCTCCTCCTCCGCCGGTGCGTGGTCGTGGAGGAGGACGGCGCCGTGGATCTGGGCGCCGGCTGACCAGCTCGAGCCGGCCGGGGACGTCCATCTGAGGCGAGGCGATGTGAGGAAGAAGGACCCGCCCGCAACCCTAGCCGCGGGGGCTGCGAGCGCGCGAATCTGGCCGGAGCGAGGGGGTCTCGGAGGTGTGTTGCGCGCCGCCGAAACCTGCCGGAATCGCGGCAGGAGACGACGGCGGCGGCGAGGGGAGTCGCGGGGGGAAAGATAGAGAGAGAGAGAGGTGGGGGATTTGTTTTCAAAAATGTCTTTGCATTTCTCTTTTGTTGTCTTTTCTTTTCTTTCTTTCTATTGAGACACGAGCGCGGAGTAACTTGTAATTGGTGGAAGATCGCCATCGTCTTCGGCCGAGCTCATCCGTCCATCAACATCCGACGGCCTGCATAATCAATTGTGAGCGGGATGGATCCATGGGAGCGGCTGACCGCGATTATCCATATGGATCGGTCGCCTCTCCAGCCACATCCAACGACTCGCTCGCATATCGGAGGATCTTCGGTTTGATCTTTGATTGGTCGGTCGGTACACATCAGCCGACGGCGGCCTTCAAGCTGGCATCGTCGATGCAGGCGTGACAGTTGTCTCCGGTCTAGGCGCGGACGATGTCCCTGAGGTCAGACGTTGATATGCTCGTTCGGTCGCGTCGCTTTGACCTGCGTCAATGCCGAGGTCCGCCCTTGGGCGCGGGGGTGATGGGCATAAATATGCGGCATCCTGACCAGCACTAGTGTTTTGGGGGGTCAGGGTGCGTGGCAGTGGTCTGGAGGGCCGCGCGGCTTGGTTTTGCATAGGTTTTGCCGTTTTGCAGCGTCCGGTGCGGACACGTCGATGGTCGAGACGGTGTTAGCGGGTGTTATTGAGGTTCCGCGTCTGTCGTCTGCACGGTGCGGGATCGACCATGTGTCGGGGCAAGGCCTTTCGCTCACTCGACACGCGTCGCTTGCACGTGTGGGCCTTGCGGGACCCGAGTCGTGCAAGCAGACATATTCACGCGGCGGGCTTTGCGAAAGTTTGCCAAAGGAAAAAAAGGTTTTTTTTTTGTTTTTGTTTTTTGAAACTCCAAAGAAAAGAAAAGAAAAGAAATTGGGTGCACGTTCCGGTACGTCGCAAATTTATTTAATTAATGTACGTTTCCTTGGCGACGGGAACAAAAAGAAAAAGAAAATGCAGTTAACTTAATTACGCGCGCGATTGCGTGAGATGGATACGCGATGGATGGATGGATGCGTGCATGCGCCCAGCAACTAATTAACTCTCACGTACGTACGCGTTTTTTTCTTTTCTTTTGTTCTTTTTGCGCGCGCGTGAGAAGGATGGATGCGCTTCGTACTGCACGTACGTGGTTTCAGCTGTCTTTAGCCATGCTGAAGTATCACTCGTGTTTTCGTGGTCCTCGCAATGTTCAAAGATCTTTAGTAGGGGACCTTCGTTTTCTATCAAGAGCAACAATGATAGCATCCCATTGACGCCTAGAGTAAGACATGGGCGACCAGGGCGGTAGAAAGGTAGCTTCGCCAACGAGATGTGGCCAGTCCGAACGTTTAGCTCAATGATGTCACAGAACTGTTCTTTATGATCATGAAATATCCAGTGTGCCGTGCCACGACGCACAATGGCGTCGCTAAATGACCAGTAGTAGGTATAGTTCTGCTGTTGCAGATTACTGACAAAGTACTTGGTACGCACGCTCCAACTTGCCTCGCTGGACGAAAACACATGGAAACTATACTTCACTTCCTTACGGTGATAACAGGCGACGGCCACTTTGAAGGAAGAGTTGCTCGATGGCACCGCCGGCGGCGACGACTCATCTTCGGAGCAACAATCTACCCCGGTTAGAATTGCATACCCGACGCCTTCGTCGTACACGAGTGCTCCGCGGTTTAGAGGAGGGAGCATGACGCACGTGTTGGCGAGAAGATTGCAAACTGCCAATTGGAGGATGGTCCGGTCTCCAGAGTTTGCTTGGAGGCGCACAGCAACAAGGCCATGGCGCGAGACCAACGGCATTGCGCCGTCAAAGAAGCCTGCAGGACCAGCGGTCACGAAGGTCCTAAGGGCGCGGCGGCCAGGACCCAGAACTGATCGCGGCGCTGGGACAAAGCACGGCTCCGGGCCAAGGGTAGTCCCAACTTCCTCTTCCCCGTCGCGATTTCCCTGGACGATGAGGCCGACGAAAGATGCCGGCGCGTCCTCTTGCCAGCGGCGCCGGAGGAAGCAGCGATCCGTGATGAGACGGCGCCACTGCTTGCACGGCGTGGCACAGCGGAACAGAACAGCCTCGTCCTTGACACGGAAGAGGATCTCGAGGAGGAGGTCGTCCGGGAGCGAGACTGCCATGGCGGCCGGCACTACTTCCGTCATTCGATCCGGGGCCGATTAATTAGGGTTCGAAACGTACCTAGACGGTAGACACAAATCTAACGTAGCGTAGGTATACCCGCAGAAAAAGAAAACGAACGTACGTAATTATATTTTCCCTTAATTACCAATTGGCTAGTTCGGATATAGCCTAAAACCCCCTTTCACGATGGAACTCTAGCAAAGATGGGAATCGTTTGGAATTGGCGCTCGGCCGGTTCCCCTCGCTCGCTCGCTCTTTTTTCACGCACGCTAGGTGGGCCTCAAGCGAACATTTTTTTTTCTTCTATACTTCTTCTTTCTCGCGCAAGCGCCTTCCCAAGCATGTCCCCTCCCCCCTCCCCCTCCTCCCGAGCTGCGACTGGGCCACCACGACCTCCATCGCCAGCGGCCAGGCTCCCCTCGCCGGCTGCCATGGCTGCCTGCCGCCATGGCCAGATCCATCCCCTACCTCAAGCCTTCACGCAGGCGCATCCCCTCCCCCCCTTCCCCCTTCCTCCCGGGCTGCGACTGGGCGGCCACGACCTCCATCGCCGGCGACCAGGCGCTCCCTCGCCTGCCGCCATGGCTGCCTGCCGCCATGGCTGGACGCACCCCGCGTATACCAGTGTTGCAACCGTCACCTAAAACAGCTTCAACAGCTGTTGAAAAAAGCTTCAACCATAGACAAAAAAGCTTCAATGGAACTGCATAACAAGGAGAAGCTGCAACCGCAGTTGGATTTTGTTACTACTGGCGAAGTTTTTTGCTACATCCATCAGGCGGAGCTACGACCTCGCGATGATGACAACGACGATTTTTGTTGCAACCGTAGCAGTTTTTTGCTACTAACGCTGAAGTTTTTGCTACATCCATGTAAGGCGAAGTTGCGACCTCACGAAATACGGCAACAGTGTTTGTTTTTTGCTGCAACCGCAGTAGTTTTTTGCTACCACCGCTGAAATTTTTGCTACATCCATGTAAGGCGGAGTTGCAACCTCGCGAAAGACGGCGGCGGGGTTTGATTTTTGCTGCAATCGTAGTTTTTTTGCTACTACGGGTGAAGTTTTTTGCTGCAACCTGCATTTTGCCGTGCTACCATTGGCGTCAAGTTTTGCTACAACCGGAATCAACAGTTGAAAAAAAAGCTTCAACTGGCGGTGTTTTTTGCTGCCACCGTTGATGAATTTTGCTACAACCTTTAATCGGGGTCCGCGGCGGCGGCCGAGTGCGAAGCGGCGGGCGCGATCGCAAGCTGCCGGGCTGCAACAGCGATCGGTGTGACGGAGCCGTGACCATCACCAGCGAGGGAGCTGCAACCCACGGGGCGAAGTTTTTGTTGCATGTAGATCCCGGCGAGAAACATGAGAGAAGATGGCGGAGACCGGCGGCGAGCGCGGCGACCGGCGGCGCGCGCGCGACCGTGGCGGCCGCATCGATGAGCGGGGCGGCGGAGAGAGAGGTCCAGGCGACGGGGTGATGGCCGGCGGCCGGGAGAGGAGAGGAAGAAAGAGAGGGGGGTCAATGCGGGGGAATCGGACGGCTAATCGCGCGCATCCAACGGCTAGGGATGGACCAGCCGAAACTGTTCGGCCGGCGCACCGGCGCCTAGCATCGCCCAGCAAAGATGCAATTTTTTGACTGCTACGTTGGTTTAGTGGAACCAACTAAAGACCAACAATCTCTCTCTCTCTCTCTCTCTCTCTCCCAAAAAATACTAAGAACATTTGTAGCCGGGCGCTCCAAACCCGTCTCAAACACCCGGGCGAACGGTCCGGTAACTGGCCGTTCACAAAAATTCGACCCAGACGAACGCCTCAAACACCTAGCCCAAATATGAGACTGATATGGGGGCGCGCGGGCGCGCTCGAGTGCGTCCGCCATGTCGGACCCGGCCCATGGAAGCCCACCCGACTCCATATATATTTCTCCTCATCTGCTCGCCGAACCAAACCCTACCTACTCCACTCTACTCCCCTCCGCCACCCAAGCTCCCGTCCGGCAATCTCCGGCCTTCTCCGGTATGGCAGGCAGCGGATCTGACTCTGACCAGTCCGGATCCGTCGAGTGGGGGTGTCATCCCGTGCGGGTTGGAGGAGGCAATGGTCGTCCGCATTGCACTCCATCGCTGCCAGGAGGGCATCACCCGGCCGGCGACAGGATCTGTCCGGCGCGACTCCATAGCAACGGCGCATCAGGCGCTCGGATCCTCCAAGGCTGGATCATCACGATCCCAGGAGCCTTCAAATCTCCCATTCTCCATCACTGGTCCGACGGAATATTAGTTCCACCGGGACCAGTGTGCCCTCTGTGGGAAGGAGAGGATAAGGGCAGTGGAGGCCCGCCTCGTTCCTGAAGTGGTGACAGCGGAGGCTGCTTATGCGGCAGCGCGGACGGCCGCAAATGGGGAAACCATCCGAGCCTGCATCATAAATAAGTGGTAGCTGAGGAACACGCGTGCCCTTGCCCGAGAGCAAAATCAGGAGTTCTATGACATGGCCGGACTGCTGATACGTCTCCAATGTATCTATAATTTATGAAGCATTCATGCTATTTTATTATCTGTTTTGAATGATTATGGGCTTTATTATACACTTTTATATTACTTTTGGGACTAACCTATTAACCGGAGGCCCAGCCCATATTGTTGTTTTATAGCCTGATTCAGTATTTCGAAGAAAAGGAATATCAAACGGAGTCCAAACGGAATGAAACCTTCGGGAGCGTGATTTTTGGAAAGGATGTGATCCGGGAGACTTGGAGTTCAAGCCAGGGAAGGTTCGAGGAAGCCAGGAGATAGGAGGGTGCGCCCACCCCCTGGGCACGCCCCCTGTCTCCTGGGCCCCTCGAGGCTCCACGGACTGACTTCTTTCGCCTATATAAGTCCACGTACCCTAAAAACATCGAAAATGAAGATAGATCGGGAGTTCCACGGCCGCAAGCCCCTGTAGCCACCAAAAACCTCTCGGGAGCCCATTCCAGCACCCTGCCGGAGGGGGGATCCCTCACCGGTGGCCATCTTCTGAAGGAAATATGCCCTAGAGGCAATAATAAAGTTATTATTTATTTCCTTATATGATGATAAATGTTTATTATTCATGCTAGAATTGTATTAACCGGAAACATAATACATGTGTGAATACATAGACAAACATAGTGTCACTAGTATGCCTCTACTTGACTAGCTCGTTTATCAAAGATGGTTATGTTTCCTAGCCATGGACAAAAGAGTTTTCATTTGATTAACGGGATCACATCATTAGGAGAATGATGTGATTGACATGACCCATTCCGTTAGCCTAGCACTTGATCGTTTAGTATGTTGCTATTGCTTTCTTCATGACTTATACATGTTCCTGTAACTATGAGATTATGCAACTCCCGTTTACCGGAGGAACACTTTGGGTGCTACCAAACGTCACAACGTAACTGGGTGATTATAAAGGAGTACTACAGGTGTCTCCAAAGGTACATGTTGGGTTGGCATATTTTGAGATTAGGTTTTGTCACTCCGATTGTCGAAGAGGTATCTCTGGGCCCTCTCGGTAATGCACATTACTATAAGCCTTGCAAGCAGTGTAGCTAATGGGTTAGTTACGGAATGATGCATTACGTAACGAGTAAAGAGACTTGCCGGTAACGAGATTGAACTAGGTATTGGATACCGACGATCGAATCTCGGGCAAGTAACATACCGATGACAAAGGGAACAACGCATGGTGTTATGCGGTTTGACCGATAAAGATCTTTGTAGAATATGTTGGAGCCAATATGAGCATCCAGGTTCCGCTATTGTTTATTGACCGAGAATAGTTCTAGGTCATGTCTACATAGTTCTCGAACCCGTAGGGTCCACACGCTTAACATTACGATGACAGTTTTATTATGAGTTTATAAGTTTTGATGTACCGAAGGTTGTTCGGAGTCCCGGATGTGATCACGGATATGAGGAGGAGTCTCGAAATGGTCGAGACATAAAGATTGATATATTGGACGGATATATTTGGACACCGGAAAGGTTCCGGATGAGATTGGGACTATACCGGAACTCCGGGAGGTTACCGGAACCCCCCGGTAAGTATATGGGCCTTATTGGGCCTTAGTGGAAAGGAGGGAGAAGGAGCAAAGGAGGGGGCGCCCCCCCAAGCCCAATCCGTATTGGGAGGGGGGCCGGCCCCCCCCCTTTCCTTCTTCCCTCCCCTCTCTTCCTTCCCTCTCCTACTCCTAATAGGAAAGGGGGCCAAACCTACTCGGAGTAGGATTGCCCCCCCTAGGGCGCGCCTCTCCCCTTGGCCGGCCCCCTCCTCCTCTCCCCCTTTATATACGGAGGAGGGGGGCACCTCTAGATACACAAATTGATCTACGGATCGTTCCTTAGCCGTGTGCGGTGCCCCCCTCCACCATATTCTACCTCGGTCATATCGTCGCGGAGTTTAGGCGAAGCCCTGCGCCGGTAGAACATCATCATCGTCACCACGCCGTCTGCTGATGGAACTCATCCCCGACGCTTTGCTGGATCGGAGCCCGGGGATCGTCATCGAGCTGAACGTGTGCTGAACTCGGAGGTGCCGTATGTTCGGTGCTTGGATCGGTCGGATCGTGAAGACATACGACTACATCAACCGCGTTGTCATAACGCTTCCACTTACGGTCTATGAGGGTACGTGGACAATACTCTCCCCTCTCGTTGCTATGCCATCACCATGATCTTGCGTGTGCGTAGGAGTTTTTTTGAAATTACTACGTTCCCCAACAGTGGCTTCCGAGCCTAGGTTTTATGTGTTGATGTTATATGCACGAGTAGAACACAAGTGAGTTGTGGGCGATACAAGTCATACTAATTACCAGCATGTCATACTTTGGTTTGGCGGTATTGTTGGATGAAGCGGCCCGGACCGACATTACGCGTACGCTTACGCAAGACTGGTTTTACCGCCGTGCTTTGCACACAGGTGACTAGCGGGTGTCTGTTTCTCCAACTTTAGTTGAACCGAATGTGGCTACGCCCGGTCCTTGCGAAGGTTAAAACAGCACTAACTTGACGAACTATCGTTGTGGTTTTGATGCGTAGGTAAGAACGGTTCTTGCTCGGCCCGTAGCAGCCACGTAAAATTTGCAACAACAAAGTAGAGGACGTCTAACTTGTTTTTGCAGGGCATGTTGTGATGTGATATGGTCAAGACGTGATGCTATATATTATTGTATGAGATGATCATGTTTTATAACCGAAGTTATCGGCAACTGGCAGGAGCTATATGGTTGTCGCTTTATTGTATGAAATGCAAATGCCCTGTAATTGCTTTACTTTATCACTAAGCGATAGCGATAGTCGTAGAAGCAATAAATGGCGTAACGACAACGATGCTACGATGGAGATCAAGGTGTCGCGCCGGTGACGATGGTGATCATGACAGTGCTTCGAAGATGGAGATCACAAGCACAAGATGATGATGGCCATATCATATCACTTATATTGATTGCATGTGATGTTTATCCTTTATGCATCTTATCTTGCTTTGATTGACGGTAGCATTTTAAGATGATCTCTCACTAAAATTATCAAGAAGTGTTCTCCCTGAGTATGCACCGTTGCGAAAGTTCTTCGTGCTGAGACACCACGTGATGATCGGTGTGATAGGCTCTACGTTCAAAAACAACGGGTGCAAAACAGTTGCACACGCAGAATACTCAGGTTAAACTTGACGAGCCTAGCATATACAGATATGTCCTCGGAACACGGAGACCGAAAGGTCGAACATGAATCATATAGTAGATATGATCAACATTGTGATGTTCACCATTGAAACTACTCCATCTCACGTGATGATCGGACATGGTTTAGTTGATTTGGATCACGTAATCACTCAGATGACTAGAGAGATGTCTGTCTAAGTGGGAGTTCTTAAGTAATATGATTAATTGAACTTAAATTTATCATGAACTTAGTCCTGGTAGTATTTTGCAAATTATGTTATAGATCAATAGCTCGCGTTGTTGCTTTCATATGTTTATTTTGATATGTTCCTAGAGAAAACTGTGTTGAAAGATGTTAGTAGCAATGATGCGGATTGGATCCGTGATCTGAGGTTTATCCTCATTGCTGCACAGAAGAATTATGTCCTTAATGCACCACTAGGTGACACACCTATTGCAGGAGCAGATGCAAACGTTATGAACGTTTGGCTAGCTCAATATGATGAATACTTGATAGTTTAGTGCACCATGCTCTACGGCTTAGAACCGGGTATTCAACGATGTTTTGAACGTCATGGAGCATATGAGATGTTCCAGGAGTTGAAGTTAATATTTCAAGCAAATGCCCGGATTGAGAGATATGAAGTCTCCAATAAGTTCTATAGCTGCAAGATGGAGGAGAATAGTTCTGTCAGTGAACACATACTCAAAATGTGCAGGTATAATAATCAGTTGATTCAAGCGGGAGTTAATCTTCCGATGATAGTGTCATTGATGAATTCTTCAATCACTGCCACCAAGCTACAAGAGCTTCGTGATGAACTATAATATGCAAGGGATGGACAAAACTATTCCCGAGCTCTTCGCAATGCTAAAAGCCGCGGAGGTAGAAATCAAGAAGGAGCATCAAGTGTTGATGGTTAACAAGACCACCAGTTTCAAGAAAAAGGGAAAAGGGAAAGAAAGGGGAACTTCAAGTAGAATGACAAGCAAGTTGTCACTCCCACGAAGAAGCCCAAAGCTGAACCAAAGCCTGAAACTGAGTGCTTACACTGCAAAGGAAATGGTCACTGGAAGCGGAAATGCCCTGAATATTTGGTGGATAAGAAAGATGGAAAAGTGCACAAGGGTATATTTGATATACAGGTGTTTGATGTGTGCCTTACTAGTGTTTATAGTAGCCCCTGAGTATTTGATACTTGTTCGGTTGCTATGATTAGTAACTCGAAACAGGAGTTACATAATAAACAGAGACTAGTTGAGGGGAAGTGACGATGAGTGTTGGAAATAGTTCGAAGATTGATATGATCATCATCGCACACTCCCTATACTTTAGGGATTAGTGTTAAACCTAAATAAATGTTATTTGGCGTTTGCGTTGAGCATGAATATGATTTGATCATGTTTATTGCAATACGGTTATTCATTTAAAGTTAGAGAATATCGTTGTTCTATTTACATGAATAAAACCGTCAAATGGTCATACACCCAATGAAAATAGTTTATTGGATCTCGATCGTAGTGATACACATATCCATAATATTGATGCCAAAAGATGCAAAGTTAATAATGATAGTGCAACTTATTTGTGGCACTGCCGTTTGGGTCATATCGGTGTAAAGCGCATGAAGAAACTCCATAAAGATGGATTTTCAGAATCACTTGATTATGAATCATTTGATGCTTGTGAACCGTGCCTTTTGGGCAAGATGACTAAAACTCCGTTCTCTGGAACAATGGAACAAGCTACTAACTTATTGGAAATAATACATACCGATGTATGCGATCCAATGAGTGTTAATGCTCGTGGCAAGTATCGTTATTTTCTGACCTTCACAAGATGATTTGAGCAGATATGGGTATATCTACTTGATGAAACATAAGTCTGAAATAGTTGAAAGGTTCAAAGAATTTCAGAGTGAAGTGGAAAAATCATCGTAACAAGAAAAAAAAGTTTCTACGATCTGATCGCGGAGACGAATATTTGAGTTACGAGTTTGGTCTTCAATTAAAACAATATGGAATAGTTTCACAGCTCACGCCACCTGGAACACCACAACGTTATGGTGTGTCCGAACGTCATAACCGCACTTTATTGGATATGGTGCGATCTATGATGTCTCTTACTGATTTACCACTATTGTTTTGGGGTTATGCATTAGAGACAACTGCATTCACGTTAAAAGGGCACCATCTAAATCCGTTGAGACGACACCATATGAACTGTGGTTTAGCAAGAAACCTAAGTTGTCGTTTCTTAAAGTTTGGGGCTGCGATGCTTATGCGAAAAAGTTTCATCCTGATAAGCTCAAACCCAAATTGGAGAAGTGCATCTTCATAGAATACCTAAAGGAAACTGTTGGGTACACCTTCTATCACAGATCCGAAGGCAAGATATTCGTTGCTAAAAATGGATCCTTTCTAGAGAAGGAGTTTCTCTCGAAAGAAGTGAGTGGGAGGAAAGTAGAGCCTGATAAGGTAATTTGTACCTTCTCCCGAATTGGAAAGTAGTTCATCACTGAAATCAGTTCCAGTGATTCCTACACCAATTAGTGAGGAAGCTAATGATAATGATCATGAAACTTCAGATCAAGTTACTATAGAACCTCGTAGGTCTTCCAGAGTAAAGTCCGCACCAGAGTGGTACGACAATCCTGTTCTGAAAGTCATGTTGCTAGACCATGATAAACCTACGAACTATGAGGAAGCAATGATGAGCCCAGATTCCGCAAAATGGCTGGAGGCCATGAAATCTGAGATAGGATCCATGTATGAGAACAAAGTGTGGACTTTGGTGGACTTGCCCGATGATCGGCAAAACATAAGAAATAAATGGATCTTCAAGAGGAAGACGGACGTTGATAGTAGTGTTACTATCTACAAAGCTCGACTTGTCGCAAAAAGGTTTTTGACAAGTTCAAGGTGTTGACTACAAGGAGATTTTCTCAACTGTAGCGATGCTTAAGTCTGTCTGAATCATGTTAGCAATTGCCACATTTTATGGAATCTGGCAAATGGATGTCAAAACTGCATTCTTAATGGATTTATTAAAGAAGAGTTGTATATGATACAACCAGAAGGTTTTGTCAATCCTAAAGGTGCTAACAAAATGTGCAAGCTCCAGCGATCCATCTATGGACGGGGGCAAGCATCTCGGAGTTGGAATATACGCTTTGATAATTTGATCAAAGCATATGGTTTTATACAGAATTTTTGAGAAGCCTGTATTTACAAGAAAGTGAGTGGGAGCTCTATAGCATTTCTAATATTATATGTGGATGACATATTGTTGATTGGAAATGATATATAAATTCTGGATAGCATGAAAGGATACTTGAATAAAAGTTTTTCAAAGAAAGACCTCGGTGAAGCTGCTTACACAATTGAGCATCAAGATCTATATAGATAGATCAAGACGCTTGATAAGATTTTTCAATGAGTACATACCTTGATAAATTTTTGAAAGAGTTCAAAATGGAACAGTCAAAGAAGGAGTTCTTGCCTGTGATGCAAAGGTGTGAAGTTGAGTAAGACTCAAGACCCGACCATGGCAGAAAATAGAAAGAGAATGAAAAGTCATTCCCTATGCCTTAGTCATAGGTTCTATAAAGTATGCTATGCTGTGAACCAGACCTATTGTATACCTTGCTCTGAGTTTGACAAAGGAATACAATTTTGATCTAAGGGTAGATCACTGGACAGCGGTCAAGAATATCCTTAGTGAGGACTAAGGAGATGTTTCTCGATTATGGAGGTGATAAAAGAGCCCGTAGTAAAAAGTTACAACGATGCAAGCTTTTACACCAATCCAGATGACTCTAAGTCTCAATCTGGATACATATTGAAAGTGGGAGCAATTAGCTAGAGTAGCTCCGTACAGAGCATTGTAGACATAGAATATTTGCAAAATACATACGGCTCTGAATATGACAGACCCGCTAAAATTCTCTCACAAGCAAAACATGATCATACCTTAGTACTCTTTGGGTGTTAATCACATAGCGATGTCAACAAACCCTTTGGGTGTTGATCACATGATGATGTGAACTATGGGTATTAATCACATACAGATGTGAATATTGGTGTTAAATCACATGGCAATGTGAACTAAATTATTGACTCTAGTGCAAGTGGGAGACTGAAGGAAATATGCCCTAGAGGCAATAATAAAGTTATTATTTATTTCCTTATATCATGATAAATGTTTATTATTCATGCTAGAATTGTATTAACCGGAAACAGAATACATGTGTGAATACATAGACAAACAGTGTCACTTGTATGCCTCTACTTGACTAGCTCGTTTATCAAAGATGGTTATGTTTCCTAGCCATGAACAAAAGAGTTGTCATTTGATTAACGGGATCACATCATTAGGAGAATGATGTGATTGACATGACCCATTCCGTTAGTCTAGCACTTGATCGTTTAGTATGTTGCTATTGCTTTCTTCATGACTTATACATGTTCCTGTAACTATGAGATTATGCAACTCCCGTTTACCGGAGGAACACTTTGGGTGCTACCAAACGTCACAACGTAAGTGCGAGATTATAAAGGAGTACTACAGGTGTCTCCAAAGGTACATGTTAGGTTGGCATATTTCGAGATTAGGTTTTGTCACTCCGATTGTCGAAGAGGTATCTCTGGGCCCTCTCGGTAATGCACATTACTATAAGCCTTGCAAGCAATGTAGCTAATGAGTTAGTTACGGAATGATGCATTACGTAACGAGTAAAGAGACTTGCCGGTAACGAGATTGAACTAGGTATTGGATACCGACGATCGAATCTTGGGCAAGTAACATACCGATGACAAAGGGAACAACGTATGTTGTTATGCGGTTTGACCGATAAAGATCTTCATAGAATATGTAGGAGCCAATATGAGCATCCAGGTTCCACTATTGGTTATTGACCGAGAATAGTTCTAGGTCATGTCTACATAGTTCTCGAACCCATAGGGTCCGCACGCTTAACGTTACGATGATAGTTTTATTATGAGTTTATAAGTTTTGATGTACCGAAGGTTGTTCGGAGTCCTAGATGTGATCACGGACATGACGAGGAGTCTCGAAATGGTCGAGACATAAAGATTGATATATTGGACGGATATATTTGGACACCGGAAAGGTTCCGGATGAGATTGGGACTATACCGGAACCCCCCGTAAGTATATGGGCCTTATTGGGCCTTAGTGGAAAGGAGGGAGAAGGAGCAAGGAGGCGCCCCAAGCCCAATCCGAATTGGGAGGCGGCCCCTTTCTTCTTCCTCCCTCTCTTCCTTCCCTCTCCTACTCCTAATAGGAAAGGGGGGGGGGCAAACCTACTTGGAGTAGGATTGCCCCCCCTAGGGCGCGCCTCTCCCCTTGGCCGGCCCCCTCCTCCTCTCCCCCTTTATATACGGAGGAGGGGGGCACCTCTAGATACACAAGTTGATCTACGGATTGTTCCTTAGCCGTGTGCGGTGCCCCCCCTCCACCATATTCCACCTCGGTCATATCGTCGCGGAGTTTAGGCGAAGCCCTGCGCCGGTAGAACATCATCATCGTCACCACGCCGTCGTGCTGACGGAACTCATCCCCGAAGCTTTGCTGGATCGGAGCCCGGGGATCATCATCGAGCTGAACGTGTGCTGAACTCGGAGGTGCCATACGTTCGGTGCTTGGATTGGTCGGATCGTGAAGACGTACGACTACATCAACCGCGTTGTCATAACGCTTCCGCTTACGGTCTACGAGGGTACGTGTACAATACTCTCCCCTCTCGTTGCTATGCCATCACCATGATTTGGCGTGTGCGTAGGAATTTTTTTGAAATTACTACGTTCTCCAACATCTTCATCATCCCGACGTTCTCCATGACGAGGAGGGAGTAGTTCACCCTCGGGGCTGAGGGTATGTACCAGTAGCTATGGGTTTGATCTCTCTCTCTCTCGTGTTCTCTCTATGGCACGATCTTGATGTATCACGAGCTTTGCTATTATAGTTGGATCTTATGATGTTTCTCCCCCTCTACTTTCTTGTGATGAATTGAGTTTTCCTCTTGAAGTTATCTTTTCGGATTGAGTCTTTAAGGATTTGAGAACACTTGATGTATGTCTTGCCGTGTTTATCTGTGGTGACAATGGGATAAAACGTGCCTCTTGATGTATGTTTTGGTGATCAACTTGCGGGTTCCACCCATGAACCTATGCATAGGGGTTGGCACACGTTTTCGTCTTGACTCTCCGGTAGAAACTTTGGGGCACTCTTTGAAGTACTGTGTTGGTTGAATAGATGAATCTGAGATTGTGTGATGCGTATCGTATAATCATGCCCACAGATACTTGAGGTGACAATGGAGTATCTAGGTGACATTAGGGTTTTGGTTGATTTGTGTCTTAAGGTGTTATTCTAGTACGAACTCTTGAATAGATTGATTCGAAAGAATAACTTTGAGGTGGTTTCATGCCCTATCATAATCTCTTAGTTTGTTCTCCGCTATAAGCGCTTTGGAGTGACTCTTTGTTGCATGTTGAGGGATAGTTATATGATCCAATTATGTTATTATTGTTGAGAGAACTTGCACTAATGAAAGTATGAACCCTAGGCCTTGTTTCCTACCATTGCAATACCGTTTACGCTCACTTTTATCATTAGTTACCTTGCTGTTTTTATTATTTCAGATTACAAAAACCTTTATCTACCATCTATATTGCACTTGTATCACCATCTCTTCGCCGAACTAGTGCACCTATACAATTTACCATTGTATTGGGTGTGTTGGGGACACAAGAGACT
Organism: Aegilops speltoides; assembly: GCA_021437245.1. Classification (NCBI taxonomy): domain Eukaryota; kingdom Viridiplantae; phylum Streptophyta; class Magnoliopsida; order Poales; family Poaceae; genus Aegilops; species Aegilops speltoides. The sequence goes on along the minus strand of CM038143.1, from coordinate 570,617,420 downwards.
CTTTGTTATTTGATTGCAGGGTTGTTTGAGAGAGACCATCTTCATCCTACGCCTCCCACGGATTGAGAAACCTTAGGTCATCCACTTGAGGGAAATTTGCTATTGTCCTACAAACCTGTGCACTTGCAGGCCCAACAACGTCTACAAGAAGATGGTTGTGTAGTATACATCAAGCTCTTTTCTGGCGCCGTTGCCGGGGAGACTAGCTAAGCGGCACTCACACCCCGTCAACTAAGCTCTTTTCTGGCGCCGTTGCCGGGGAGGTGAGTGCTTGAAGGTATATCTTTAGATCTTGCAATCGAATCTTCTTGTTTCTTGTTTTATCACTAGTTTAGTCTATAAAAGAAAATTAAAAAATGGAATTGAGTTTGCCTCATATGCTTCATCTTTTTAATATCTTTCGTGAGAATGATGGAAAGGAAAATTGTGCTCAAGTGCTAGAAGAAGAAATCTATAAAATGTTTGATACTAAATCTTTGAATGATGAGCATGATTGCAATGTTGTTAGTATGAATTCCTTGAATATCCATGATGCTAATGATATGCAAAGCCACAAGCTTGGGGATGCTATGTTTGATGAAGATGACATTTTTTGTCCCTCAAGTTTTGATGAGCAAATTTATTATGATGAAAGCATGACTCCTATTTATGATGATTATATTGATGAAAGTAGGTTTGGAAGAGTGTCAACTTTAGGAAGTAGTGATCCCACTATTTTGGAGGATGTTGAATCTTGTTGTGATGAACATGAAAGTGGATTTGGAAGAGTGTCAACTTTATTTAGTGATGATTCCACTATTTCGGAAGAGGTTCCAATTGATTATGAGAACAAAGTTGCTATCTATGATGATTATTGTGATGACTTGTATGCTGTTAGGAATAATGATAACCATGAAACTTGTCATCATGATTTTAGTTTTCAATTGGATTATGCCTCACATGATAATTATTTTGTTGAGTTTGCTCCCACTACTATTAATGAGAAGAATTTTGCTTATGTGGAGAGTAGTAAATTTTCTATGCTTGTAGATAATGCTTTAGGTGCTGGTTATATTGTTGAATTCATTCATGATGCTACTGAAAATTATTTTGAGGGAGGAACATAGGCTTGTAGGAATTGCAATAATATCAAGTTTCCTCTCTATGTGCTTAAAGTCTTGAAGCTATGCTTGTTTTACCTTCCTATGCTTGTTGATTATTGTTCCCATAAGTTGTTTGCTCACAAAATCCCTGTGCATAGGAAGTGGGTTAGGCTTAAATGTGCTAGTCATATGCTTCATGATGCTCCCGTTATGTTTCAATTCTTATCTTTTATGTGAGCATCATTGTCATCATCTTGCCTAGCTAGAAAGGCATTAAAGAAAAGCGCTTGTTGGGAGACAACCCAATATTTACCCTTACTGTTTTTGTGTGTCCACATGATTATGCTACTGTAATAATCATGTTTTATAGCTTTCGTTTCAATAAAGTGCCAAGTAAGACCTTTAGGATAGCTTACCGTGATAGTTGTGTTGATCCTGCTGAGAATCAGAAACTTTTGCACCCAGTAAATTAGTTTTGTTAATTCACAGAAACGTGCTTTTGATCTGATTGTTTTTTCTCTGGATTGTTACACGAATTTGGTAGAATTTTTAGAGTTCCATAAGTATACGTTTGATACAGATTACTACAGACTGTTCTGTTTTTGACAGACTCTGGTTTCTATGTGTTGTTTGCTTATTTTGATGAATCTATGAGTAGTATTGAAGGGTATGAACAATAGAGAAGTTGGAATACAGTAGATATTACACCAATATGAATTTAGAATGAGTTCATTACAGTACCTAAGTGGTGGTTTTATTTTCTTATACAAACGGAGCTTACGAGTTTTCTGTTGAGTTTTGTGTTGTGGAGTTTTCAAGTTTTTGGGCAAAGATTCGATGGACTATGGAATAAGGAGTGGCAAGAGCCTAAGCTTCGGGATTCCCAAGTCACCCCAAGGTAATATTCAAGGACAACCAAGAGCCTAAGCCTGGGGATGCCCCAGAAGGCATCCCCTCTTTCGTCTTTGTTCATCGGTAACTTTACTTGGAGCTATATTTTTATTCACCACATGATATGTGTTTTGCTTGGAGCGTCATTTTATTTTGTTAGTCTTTGCTTTCTGTTATTTAGAATAATGTTTTGCATATTTAATTTCAATAAAAATGTCAAGGATAGTCTTTACCATGCTTATTTTGCTAGTATACATGTTGCTGTTTGAAAACAGAAAGTTTACCGCTGTTGCCAAAATTCCCTAGAAAAGTCAGAGAATGATATAATGTTGGAACTTTTTGCATATTGAGCTATGATAAATCTTCTACAGTGAGGTATTTTTATCATAATTTTTGGAGTTAGGGAAGTATTGATACTCTTGCATTCTTTACAGACTGTACTGTTTTGGCAGATTGCTGTTGTGTTTACATTGTTTGCATATGTTTGCTTGTTTAATGATTCTATTTGAGGATAGGAGTGTTAAATATGCAGAGGCATTTAGTATGCAATGTTGAATAATAATTTTAGTGATTTGTTACAGTAGAAAATGATAAGGTTTTGCATTATTTTATACTAACCTCTCTCACGAGTTCTTGTTGAGTTTGGTGTGGATGAAGCTTTTGATAAAAAGAGAAACCATGATACGAGAGGAATTAAGGAGACACAAAAGTTCAAGCTTGGGGATGCCCAAGGCACCCCAAGATAATATTTCAAGAAGTCTCAAGCATCTAAGCTTGGGGATGCCCCATTAGGCATCCCACATTTCTTCTTCAACAACTATCGGTAGTATCGGTTGAGCCTAAGTTTTTGCTTCTTCACATGAGTTGTGCTATCCTTGCAATGTCATTTTATTTTGTTTTGCTTGCTGTTTGAATACAATACCAATATCTGAAATTCTTAAATGAGTGAAAGTCTTCACATAGTTACATAATTATTTAGCTACTCATTGATCTTCACTTATATCTTTTTGGAGTAGTTTGTCATTTACTCGTGTGCTTCACTCATATCCTATGAGTAAATGGTTGAATGAGTTAATTGTCATAAATCTGAATTTATATATGTTTCATTTGCTTATCGCATGGGGACTAATGACTTAACATCTAAGAACTAGAGGTTGTAAATTTATTGAAGTTTGCAAGCATTGTATTGGTCATTTGAACAATTCATGAAAGAATATTTAAGGAAGAGAGATTTCACAAATAAATATACTATCTTGGACATCTTTTATAATTGTGAGCACTCATTAAGTATGACATGCTAAAGAGTTGATGTTGGACAAGGAAGCCAACGTAATGGGTTATGTTTTCTCACATCTCAGTTAAAGTATATTGTCATGGATCATTCAAACATGTTGAGCTTGCCTTTCCCCCTCAAGCTAGCCAAAATTCCTTGCACCAAGTAGAGATACTACTTGTGCTTCCAAATATCCTTAAACCCAGTTTTTGCCATGAGTGTCCACCATACCTACCTATATGCGGTATTTACCTGCCGTTCCAAGTAAATTTGCATGTGCCAAACTCTAAACCTTCAAATAATAATATGTTTTGTATGCCCGAATCGCTCATGTAGCAACTAGGGGCTGTCAGTATCTTCCATGCTATGTGGGTTATTCTCAAGATAAGTGGACTCCGCTCATCATTCACGAGAAAAATGGCTGGTAACCGGGATGCCCAGTCCCATGATCAAAAGATCAAAATCAAATAAAAAATAATTGCAAACAAAACTCCCCCAGGTTTGATGTTAGTTGGAGGCACCCGTTGTTTCGGGCAAGCCATGGATTGATGATTGTTGGTGGAGGGGGAGTAAAAACTTTTACCATTCTGTTTGGGAACCGCCTATAATGTATGTAGTATGGAAGATATTGGGAACTTTTGGTTGTTATGTTGACAATGAGATCATACCTCTCAAAATTATTTATCTCTATTTCAAAATTGAGCTCTGGCACCTCTGCAAATCCCTGCTCCCCTCTGCGAAGGGCCTATCTTTTATGCAAGAGTCAAGGTGATCTTCACCTTTTCCTTTTTTTTTATCTCTTGGCAAGCACCTCGTGTTTAAAGATCCTAATATATATATCCAACTGGATGTAAGTTAGCATGAACTATTATTGTTGACATCACCCAAAGGTGAATACATTGGGAGGCAACACTATAAGCCCCTATCTTTTTCAGTGTCCGATTAAAACTCCATAACCATTAGTATTGCGTGAGTGTTAGCAATTGTAGAAGACTATATGATAGTTGGGTATGTTGAGTTTGCTAAATCAAAGCTCTGACATAGACCCTTCCTAAAACTAAGATGAATTGCAATTGTTTGATGACTGAGAACATAGTTTGCTAGTTTTCAAGAAAGTTTATGGTCTATGCTTTAACATGTGAATAGTTTGTTACTTGATCGTGAGAAGTTTTATGAGATGAACTACTGTTATGACATATAATTATGCTAGAAAAGGTGATTGAAATTATCATTAATCAAACTTGTGCACCTTCTAGCATTCACACTTCATAAATTCTTTCTTTCATCATTTACCTACTCGAGGACGAGCAGGAATTAAGCTTGGGGTTGCTGATACGTCTCAAATGTATCTATAATTTATGAAGCATTCATGCTATTTTATTATCTGTTTTGAATGATTACGGGCTTTATTATAAACTTTTATATTACTTTTGGGACTAACTTATTAACCGGAGGCCCAGCCCATATTGCCTGTTTCAGTATTTCGGAGAAAAGGAATGTCAAACGTAGTCCAAATGGAATGAAACCTTCGGGAGCGTGATTTTTGGAAAGGATATGATCAGGGAGACTTGGAGTTCAAGCCAGGGAAGGTTCGAGGAAGCCAGGAGATAGGAGGGTGCGCCCACCACCTGGGCGCGCCCCTGTCTCCTGGGCCCCTCGAGGCTCCCCCGACCGACTTCTTTCGCCTATATAAGTCCACGTACCCTAAAAACATCAAAGACGAAGATAGATCGGGAGTTCCGCCGCCGCAAGCCACCTGTAGCCACCAAAAACCTCTCGGGAGCCCGTTTCGGCACCCCGCCGGAGGGGGGACACCAGTGGCCATCTTCATCATCCCGGCGCTCTCCATGACGAGGAGGGAGTAGTTCACCCTCGGGGCTGAGGGTATGTACCAGTAGCTATGTGTTTGATCTCTCTCTCTCTCTCTCTCTCTCTCTCGTGTTCTCTCTATGGCGTGATCTTGATGTATCGCGAGCTTTGCTATTATAGTTAGATCTTATGATGTTTCTCCCCCTCTACTTTCTTGTGATGAATTGAGTTTTCCTCTTGAAGTTATCTTTTCGGATTGAGTCTTTAAGGATCTGAGAACACTTGATGTATGTCTTGCCGTGTTTATCTGTGGTGACAATGGGATATCACGTGCCTCTTGATGTATGTTTTGGTGATCAACTTGCGGGTTCCACCCATGAACCTATGCATAGGGGTTGGCACACGTTTTCGTCTTGACTCTCCGGTAGAAACTTTGGGGCACTCTTTGAAGTACTGTGTTGGTAAAATAGATGAATCTGAGATTGTGTGATGCGTATCGTATAATCATGCCCACGGATACTTGAGGTGACAATGGAGTATCTAGGTGACATTAGGGTTTTGGTTGATTTGTGTCTTAAGGTGTTATTCTAGTACGAACTCTTGAATAGATTGATTCGAAAGAATAACTTTGAGGTGGTTTCATGCCCTATCATAATCTCTTCGTTTGTTCTCCGCTATAAGCGCTTTGGAGTGACTCTTTGTTGCATGTTGAGGGATAGTTATATGATCCAATTATTTTATTATTGTTGAGAGAACTTGCACTAATGAAAGTATGAACCCTAGGCCTTGTTTCCTACCATTGCAATACCGTTTACGCTCACTTTTATCATTAGTTACCTTGCTGTTTTTATTATTTCAGATTACAAAAACCTTTATCTACCATCTATATTGCACTTGTATCACCATCTCTTCGCTGAACTAGTGCACCTATACAATTTACCATTGTATTGGGTGTGTTGGGAACACAAGAGACTCTTTGTTATTTGATTGCAGGTTTGTTTGAGAGAGTCCATCTTCATCCTACGCCTCCCACGGATTGATAAACCTTAGGTCATCCACTTGAGGGAAATTTGCTACTGTCCTACAAACCTATGCACTTGCAGGCCCAAAAACGTCTACAAGAAGATGGTTGTGTAGTAGACATCAACTGCCACCCAAGGAGGAGAAGGACGACAACGACGGGTCGGATAGCTCGATGACAAGCAAATCTGGCTCGATCCCTACGGCATCTTCGACCGGAATTTTTGCGAGAAGGATGGAAGGGCACCGGGAAGGGCAAGGGAAGCCATGGATGATCTTCTCCACCATAGCCAAACATGCCAAATTTTGATAGTCCAATGGCATGTTAGTGGTGTAGTAGCCGGACGATGTGTGTAATGCGTTATTTACGTAGTTGCATGAGTTTGTATGGATTTGAGGTATGCTAATTGAGGTGTCCGGGTGTGAGAAGGGTAATTTGAGGCTTGACCAGTCAGTGCCTGCGAACGTGTTGGGGTGCCTCCATGGAGGGTCGGATTTGCCAAATCCAGCTGTAGATGTACGTATGTGTCCAGCCCGTTCCTTATCAATCACGTGTGTTCGTACTATTCTGAAACTTTGAAGTACACTTTTTCCCGACCACTGTAGTACAAGGCCTCCTTCAGATCACCACCGTTCAGCAAATCCTCGTCTCCACCACACCTCGTATATACAACCTACTTACGAACTGGTTTCCAAAAGAAAAAACTACTTACGAACTGGTGTGAAAAATATTCGTCTTGGTAAAACCGCACATTTTCAAGATAAAATATTTCTGCATTGATGATGGTGTTTAGTTGCTTATGGCGCGGCGAAGGGGTAAGGAAAACTCGGCAGCGAGAAATAGTAAAGCCTCTGATCAACATCCAGTGATTCACCTAACGCTGTATATAAGTTAGTATTAAAACATAGCCTAAGTTGATGATTTGGGAAGTGCAAGTCTAAACATAGCAAACCCAACAAATGAAATATACTTTTGAGTTTCACGTGCTTTTCTTTCGCGAATCATAGTTCCTTATGCCACTGTGTCATGATCTCCCACTTCTATGTGTCATGATCTCCCACTTCTATATGCCGTCATGGGCCTTGCTCTTCCTCATTGAAGATGTCTCGACACTAGGAAATGAGAGGGGATCCGTGGAGTCACTAAACAATACAAAAAAACATGATTAACACCTGAACACTATGAACAAGTTGAAAGGGAACGCCCAGAAGCCGAGAATAGTTAGCATACCTTGCAAGTCGAGAAACAAAGATCGTGAGCCAATCAATCTCCATGGGCATGGAATCCCAATGGCACATGGAGCGTGTGCTCGGCCAGCCCACCAGCTCCTCCATCATGCCGGTGTCGAGGTCAGCAATATAAACACGATTGAGGTCGTTCCTGATGAGTAGTGTGCCACACTTCTCTCTCAAGACACATGGTTCTATTCCTTCATTCTCCTTCCTGGGTCGTCTCAGCTCGATTGTTCGAGTACCTAGACATTCTGAATTACCGCTCATGTTGTCATGGACTTCGCGCCATTCCCCAATCTCTAGTCGTGAACCATCCTTTTGCATCCGGAGCAGTGATAGCATTCCGTTGACGCCTAACATTAGGCATGGGTGACTGGTGGGGCGGAAGTTCATTGTAAAAGGCAGTTTCGTTAAGTAGATGTGGCCCGTCCGAACATTCAGATTAATGATGTGAAGCCATTGTTCTCCACAATCATGAAATATCCAGTGTACCATGCCACGGCGCACAATTGCATCGCTAAAAGACCCCTAGTGCTCCAATTGTGCATTGTTGTTGAAATAATTGGTAGGCATGCTCCAACTTTCTTTGTTGGACGAGACGATAGCTCAGGTCACTACAGCTATAGCTGACGATTACCACTTTGAAGAAAGACAAATAGCTCGACAGCACCGCCGGCCATGGCTCATCTTTAGAGCAATAATCCATGCTTGTTAGAATGGAATAGCCATTACCATCAAAGAACACAATAGATCGGGATTTCCGCCGCCACAAGCCTCTGTAGCCATCAAAAACTTCTCGGGAGCCCGTTCCGGCACCCTGCCGGAGGGGGAATCCATCACCGGTGGCCATCTTCATCATCCCGGCGCTCTCCATGACGAGGAGGGAGTAGTTCACCCTCGGGGCTGAGGATATGTACCAGTAGCTCTCTCTCTCTCTCTCTCTCTCTCTCTCTCTCTCTCTCTCTCTCTCTCTCTCTCTCTCTCTCTCTCTCTCTCTCTCTCTCTCTCTCTCTCTCTCTCTCTCTCTCTCTCTCTCTCTCTCTCTCTCTCTCTCTCTCTCTCTCTCTCTCTCTCTCTCTCTCTCTCTCTCTCTCTCTCTCTCTCTCTCTCTCTCTCTCTCTCTCTCTCTCTCTCTCTCTCTCTCTCTCTCTCTCTCTCTCTCTCTCTCTCTCTCTCTCTCTCTCTCTCTCTCTCTCTCTCTCTCTCTCTCTCTCTCTCTCTCTCTCTCTCTCTCTCTCTCTCTCTCTCTCTCTCTCTCTCTCTCTCTCTCTCTCTCTCCAACATCACCCATACGCTTCCATGACCCACACGCTTCCATCACCCACACGCTTGATTAAGCCCAGATTAAGAGCCTCTCGGCCATACAAAATTGCTCCCCAAATGTGTGAAGCATGTTTCTTCTTGCATGCAGACATAAAATCAGTATCATGCTAATAGTTCCCCTTGAGTACTTTCGCACACCACAACTCTGGATTGTGAGTAACCTCCACCCCTGCTTCGCCAACATCGCTTGATTGAATAGTTGAAGGTCTCGGAACACCATTCCTCCCTCGCACTTTGGAGTAGAAATGTTAGCCCACTTCCACCAATGCATTTTTCTCGACTTTTCATCTCCTCCCCATCCAAAAGCGAGCTACCAAATTAGTAACTTCTTTGCACATATTTTTGGACAGTCTAAAAAACTCATCGAGTAGGTCGGGATACCTTGACATACTGATTTAACAAGCACCTCTCTGCCTTCACTGTTCAGGAGCTGTGGTGTCCACCCATTCACCAATTTCTTGATTTTAGAAGGAATCCCTTCAAACTGTGAATCTGTGGATCTTCGTAAAGCTGTCGGAAGCCCTAGAAATTTCTCCGTTAACGCTTCAGTAACTATTCCTGATACATCATGCACTGATTGCTTCACTTCGTGGGTTCAATTCTTGCTGAAAAATATTGCAGACTTCACTCTATTGACTAGTTGTCCTGGGCCTAGGCGATACATTTTGTTTGACCATTCTAGAGGAGGGGCGTGGGTAGGATGTTGTGGAGGCGGCAGGGACGTGTTTCTTAGACAACAGTTAAGAAGTTTAAGAGGGCTAGGGAATCAAAAGATGGGAGAGTAAATTCCTCGAAGAAGATGTGAGGCGTTGCTACAAAGAAGATGGGGAGTAGTATAATTCATGGAGAGGATTCAAGTCATCAGTGCAGAGAAGATGAGGCTGTCAAAACTAACACTGAAGAAAGTCATGTCAATACCAAACGTTGGTACATTAACATCACGATGAAGTTTTCACATTGTTCCATGTGAGAATTGATAGTGATGTCTGGTTATATACACTGCATTAGATATTAATATGAAGAATTAACATATGAATATACTATATCACTCTAATAGGGAGAGGTTGGGGATGACATATGGTACAGATCAAATTTCTAATTACTTCTTTCCTGCAATCCCTTTCCATATAGTGATACACTGATAGACTGGATGACATATAGCACGGATCAAACTTTATACAGAACTAACATTCCAACATCTCCATATAGCGTTAATTCTTAATCTATCACTATATCGCAATTACATATTATATTGTTTAACTCAAGATTTAAAACAAAACAGAAAGATATCCATTCAGGAAATATAACCTTTCATGCTCTTACATAGAAGTGTATGTGAATATAAAAGGTGAAGGAAAACACACCTAAATTACGAGCTATCTAATGATTAATTATTGTCAAGTTGATAATCTATTTCATCTTTTCTTTGGGGGGTCAGACCAGTTTTATGCGTGTCCTGCTAACCAACCGAATTGTATGAAGTAGGAACTGAGAAATAGTTTAAATATGGTTCTGCCAACCTGGAATTACTCGTTGACGCGTTTCTAGAAAATGACGCACCATCACAGTACCTTACCTTCACTTTATCCCAACCGTAAAAATCTGTAGGTTTAAATGAAAATTTTGTCAGCGGATGATGTAGGTGTATCAGAAAGATTGCTCCAACTTCAGAAAACATTCCTCAAATCAAACATTGAGTAAACCATTGGCAAAACTATACATGGTGATCATGGATCAAGCAAAAAACAAGGATGCGGGTAAGATAACATGTTCAAGAGACTGCTCATTTATAAACCGAACTGCAAAACAACGGAACAAAATAAAGTCGTAGCTCATTTACACACCACAGTGCAGAACATTGGAACAAGTCGTCCTTCACTTATAAACCACACTGCAGAACAATTGGCGCAAATGAACCAATGCATCTATTAACACAAACTAAGGGGCATTTATCCGGTGATCTATTCATGACACAAGTGACCCATTTGCTACACCACAAGTGACTCTAGTTCTCTATAACGTGAAGATGTGCAACAAAACTATATTAATAATGAGTACACATAATTGGAGATTAGCGTACATGAGCTGTCAAACATGTACCTATGTCAATTACAACAAACAATAACGTTAATAAGCCATATCCGTCCATTATTTAATTAACGGGCTTCATAGTGCTTACCTAGGACACATAATGAGAATATGAACTGCATATGTAGCGAACAAAAGGGATCAACTAAGACAGAGGACATTGGACTGAGACGAGTCACAGAGATGCCATCATCAGTGGCAGTAGCAGGCGATGTATTTTCGCCAATGGGGTGAAACCTGGCTATTCTATGGGAGGGGAGTGGGTAGGAAGTCTTGGAGACGACAGGGACGTGCTTCTTAAAGAAAAGGCAACGACCGAACTAGAGAAGGTGAAGAGGGTGAGGGGAATCAAAAGATCAATGACATTATGGATTTCACTTACATGCAATGAACTTTCTCTTGTATTATAGAACTCTACCCCGAACTTAAGTGTTGCCTTTGTGTTCGAAAGGCAATCCTGAAGCATCCTCGATAATGTATCCTACATCCCCATCTGCACACCACTAGCCAAGCAGCCAGTAAGAAAAGTCTGAAATTGCAGGAAATGACCAGCAATGCAAATTTATGATAAAAGAGCAGTGGCTAACGACAATAAAGAGATAACATGATAAATGAGATCAAAAGGTCCAAAGATATGAAACCATAAAAGTAAGCATCAACTGTTGTCAACTCGGCCACAAATTAAATATCCACCAAAAACCAAGTGCGGTAGCCATGCAATCATCACATAACCATTGTTTTTTTCCTTCGCATAAAGAGCCCAAGAATAATATCGCTGCATCTTTTGTGAGAGGATTGCAGCAAAGAAGTAATAAGTTAAAAGCAATTATTGGATGAAAAATAGTAGAGATCAAACTTTATACTGAACTAATATTTGAACATCTCCATATAGAATTAATTGTCAATCCACCACTCTATCAAAATTATGTACTATATTGTTTGACTCAAGATTTAAAACAACCCACAAAGATATCCATTGACGGAAAATAACCTTTGATGCACTCACAGTGAATTGTATATATGAATATAAAAGGTGAAAGAAAACACGCCTAAATACCATGTTATCTACTAACTAATTATGGGACTGTCTATTTTACAATCGACTGAAATATAATTGAACTGGATAATTCTTCCATGTATGTACGTCCAAGGGCCTACCTATAGTATCATAACTGGTTGCACTGGACCGATAGTGAGTAATTTGCTAGAGAATGGGCTGAACCAAATATAGCTATCAAAAGAATTTGACTGGACCTGAGAAAACAAGAAAAAAAAGAGGACTTGGACCACGAAAGCATACACTAAGCGAATAAAGTCCTCTGTGTGATTACCAGAAAAAAGTAATCTAGAGTAATAAAGGCCTGCTCACGACTCTTTTTCTTTTCCATCTAATTTTTCACAACTATCTGCATCTCCCATCTGGATCAATTCATATATGCTCCATCTGCAAATCAAGGTTCCAATGCAAGTTACTGTCAATCACACTTATAATATAGAGCTAAAGAATATAAATTACGTAGAATCAAGGATGAAAGTGAAACACACTGAATATGTAAGTCATGGATCAGTTCATCTGAAGAACTAGCATAGACTCTGGACAGAAATAACTGAAAGTACAACTTACAAACCTGAGCAAACACTACAACATTGGATATCATTAAAATAACAAAACAAGAATTAGAGTACTACACCTAGAAATCAATGATGCAATAAAATATAGAGGGAGAGAAGTTATATGGACACAATATGTAAATCTTAGGATACTCCAACTGTACATCACAGATCACAGATCATAAACAACTCTAGAAAGGATGAACTAGAATGTACCCTTGCATTAGCATTCACTGGTGACAATAATTATAAAAAAACAAATTACTTGGGCACTGAAACCTGTACAGAAACTAAAGTACAAGTATAGCAATAGGGAATATCACATCAATGAGGTTTACACTAACGTTATAGTGAACAACAACTGTAAACTGTAAACTGCAGCACTTGGGTTTACAGTAAAGGTGTAGTGGCAGACAACTGAAATTACAAACTTAAATGTACAGTAAACTATATACACAGCAAACTGTAAGCTACAATACTTTGGTTTCTACGGAAACTATGGAGACAAAGAATTGAAATTACAAGATAATTATGGTGTATAACATGATGAAGAATTCCAAGGGTAAATTAGAGCACTAGGGTACCATTGAACTTAGAATTACACAAAATAAAATGCATGCTAATTATGCAGTAAACCCTATACAGGAGCCCTATACATTACATACTTGGATAAAACCTTTGAACGACACATATCCAAAGGGTAATTTACACCTTTTTGGTTGTTCTTTAAAATTACAGAGGCAACTAAGCTTAAACTAGTTTACTTTTAGTTTCAAAAAAATTGTACGACCGAAGAATTGATGGACAATCTTCCATTGTGTGTGACTTAAAATCACTCCGAAAAAAGTGACAAACCAAGCTCTGAATGGTACAAAACTTCTGAATCTTCAAACTTGAAGAACAAAATAGAACATGACAGTACCTATAGTAAACTACTATTGTAAGTTTTAACTTCTGAAACAGTAAACTTACGGAAGAGTTTAGAAAAAATCAAACTTATGGATGAGTTTGGAAAACAGTAAACTTACGAAAGAAATTACATAGTACTTGGCATTGTAAATCATACACTATCATTGTAAAAAATGGATGAACAAGAATAAGGGCAAGGAGATGAGGGCAGTACTTGGCACTGTAAATCATATACATGCTGAAGACCCCAATCAAATGGAACCCGAGGGTGAAATCGCAACCACCTTAACAACAAAGCTGAGGAGATGAGGGCAGAGGTGAAATCTCACTACATGAACACAAATCAAAGAAGAATAAGACCACTACTTGCATCTTTGCCTCCTTCGCAAAATCAGTGAAGACACATGTCAATACCCCCAGAGTCAGAGAGAACCACCAGCTCAAGAGGCAGTAACTAATCAACCTCATAGGGGAATCACACACATAAATCGGAACGAAGCTCAGTTCAAGGACTGGAATCAAACCGATCAAGAATTTCTCTACCAAGAGATTAGAAAATAGATAGAAAGATGCACTGAAAGTGAAAACTAGGGAAAACCACGAGGCTATGACTCTATAGACAGATCCGGACGCCGGAGAAGAAATCCACAAATAAAGGACTAGAGAAAGATTGAAACTGCCATGGAAGCGTCCAAAGAAATCGCCATGGCATGTAACGAGAGTAATGCATCTTATAACCAACAAAAGGAAGCTAGCATCAATCATATGCTGATGCATATATTATTTTTCCTAACCTTTGCTTGAATTGAAACATGTGAATCTCGTAAATCGAACACCTATCCTGCACAACATGGATTTCCCATCTCCCTTGACACGAGCATATCTCCTCCCATAGCCAACACAACATCTGATTTTCTTTTTGATGTGATGATTCTTGTCTGCATCACTGCCTCCACACCCGCATCTCTACATCACCAGGTTCAGAAAAAGAAAAGCAAAACATGTTAGTAGGTTGATTGGCAGCATGCATGCCAAGATTCTATTAAAGAGGTTTAGATCAAGAAAAGAGCATGGCCTTACAGATGGGGCGTTCCAAATCAAGAAGAGTGCTAGGAGGTATGCATGGATGGGGCATCGAAGACATGGCAGCGAGCGGCCACTGGATGTACTCGCCGTGTGCTTGCATAAGGAGGAAGGGGAAGGAGGAGCAATGTGTGGGGCGCTGCAGATCGATCAAGAGGTGGCAATTTATAGAGGAGATCTCGTGGTGCTTGACCAAAGATGAGGTAGCGGGGAATGCGGGGGTGCGTTGGATGCAAGCACGATCCGCGTGAGGCGCAACCATTGGATCGAAGCCATGCGAACGGGTGGAAGGGAGGGAGAGAGTAATGGAGGAGGAGGCGGAGGAGACTGCGCGTGCATGGAACGTAGCGGCCGCCATTAAACGATTGATTGCGTTGGTTTGGGGAAGAGGATCATTCAAGGATTGCCTGATTTCAAGGAGAGAATTGAAGGAGCGTTGCTGAGAACGAGATTTGTTGAGCTGCCGTCTGGATTCCGATTCACTAGAAGGAGATTTATTAGGAGGAGAGAGATGAGATGAGAATAAGCAGGCCCCACGTCCGCCCACACAAGGAAGGGATATATATCTTGAGGCTGGCCCGGGTTGACTCAAATTTGGTAAGATTTGATATGCTATTTGGCCAGAATTCCTAAGATATTGCAGAAGGTTTCGTCAGCCCCTTTTTTGTGTGCTCTAATACTTTTCAACCAGTACTAGTTGCCAGCTATCCGTTGATTTGTCTCTCTATATGGTATGATTTGCCGTTAAGTTTCCTAATGACTAGTGCTACTGTGAATCACATCAGATGTGTTCATCCCTAATGCTCTCCAAACGTGCATCTTCTTCCTCCTTTTGTGACAGCACCATACGTGCATTTTCTTTCCGGTGCTCGCTGCTACCAATATACTGGGAAAACGGATCAGTCATGCATCAAAAGTATATACATTTGATAAGAGAACAAAGGTACTGAAAGAATATCACTTGTATAGTTGTATAAAACACAAGGGCCGCACCATGTCGGTCAAATTATCACCTCGTCTACTCATCTGTATTCAAAGTTACTTTCACGTGATTATGACGGTACACATTATCTCTTCATTCTCAAAGGGAGTCCAGGCTACTGTGCGTGTGCGCTGCAACAAAAACAGGGCCCAGGCCACCGTCGTGGACACCGACAGAACTCCGCCGCCACCCGACATCAAAAGCGTACCAAATCTAGCACCATATGCATAGGCGGGTTATAGCAGGTGGATACTCAAAGAAAAACAAATGCATCCTGTGACCAACAATAATTTAGGCAATCTACACATCAAAAGATATCTCTACAACAGTAGTAGCACTTCCTTTGACAGAATCTTTCACAGACAATTTTATGAGCCAAAAGCGCATGTCCTAATCATGATCAATGTTACATGCCAAACTCTACATTGGCTGATCACACAAGATCTAAAAGAAAAACATAATATGCACATACTCTCCAGAAACATACATATGCATCCCAGGAGTTCAGATCAAAAGACAGCTCGACGCCATTCAACGATATCATCAAGCGTTAATATTACATTACACCACACTACTACTGTTTCAATTCAGGTACTACAACATGCAAAAGATTGCAGCAAAGAGCAACTAATTAGGGAGTTCCCTACTTTTCCTTGACAGCCCAGATTGTCGCACCATGTAAAGCCAACCACTTCATCTTGACAACCACCAAGACGCTGCGGCAAGAGCTGTGGGTCTGTGTGCACGCGACGCCGGGACCAACCTGTTCGTACATCAAGATGAGGTGCTGCAAAACATCCCAGACAACAAGGAAGATAAATAAGGAATGCGTCGAAAACATTCAAGAGAAATGCATGGTTACACATGATCTACCTTTAATTTTGTAATAACTTGGGAAAAATCATTATTTGGAACATGACATGCATCATTCAATACGCTTCAACTTTTCTTAACAGCTAACCAAAGAGTCAAGCTCAGAATCAGATACAGCCAAAGGCATTTTATGATACAGCAACACAAGTCATTCATACAGGATTCTTTATGCAGAATATGCATATACCTATGTAAAAGGACCTTACAGAACAAAACGAAGAAGCTACAGTTTTTTAGTGCAGTGTTGACAATACAAGTAAAAAAGATTTGTTCCTTCCATATCAAGTTCTACACCGTAGACAACACTAAACCGCAATGAATATCATGTACAACAGCACAATGGCCTAATGAGCAAAGCAAGGGAGTAAAATTTCAACAACAGGATCGTCACAATAAAAAGGTTGTGGTGGCCACAAGATCACCACCTCACAGACAACATGCCCATATAACCAAGCTTTCATTCATTGGCTCGATGCCAGCAACACAATCGACCACGGCTCAGTATCCAGGTCATCAAAGGGCACAGAGACGAGGAGAAGACCGGGGACTTACCAGAATAGAGGATGTGGTGGCCACCACCGCCACAGTTGCAACCAAACCATTGTCATCGCGCTGCTGGGAAGCCAAGGTATATCGTGTTATGTTTACATTACTATGGATAGCCCATTGTTGTCGAACTTGCCAAGACGGACGAAGGTGACCAAAACTTCAGAAGTGCCCTACAATCGAGAGGAGCAACTTATCAGATTTAAAATCTCAAAGGGTGAGGTAAACTAGCACATGGAGTATGTTTCTGAAAACAGAGAAGGACGCGCACTATTGCGGCTATTTTGCAGTGGGTTCTGGAGCAAACGGGGACCTGCAGCACGCACGCACATGAGAGGAGATTGAGGACTTGGCAATGAGGGAGGATGGGGGCGGAAGGAGGAGGGCGTACGTACCTTGGGTCGGTATCTAGGTGGTGCAGCCTGTCCGCCGGAGATGCGCCGGCGTCGAGGGCTAGTTAGAGCATTGGCAAATCGTAGCAGTGGCTAAATTAGACAAATCGTAACTAAACCAAACACCAGCAGAGCAACATAACCAACTAGATTACAGGATCAATGGCTCAGTTATGAGGCAATTGACATGAAGCCAGACCAATTTAGGCGAGGAGCTCGCCGTGGTTCTTTTCCAGCCAGTGCTGAACATCTCCACGCCTCATTGGTCGAAGGGAGACACGCACAATGAACCCCTCTGCATTAACCGGTGATGATGCAATACCGAATCAATCAAGCTGCTGCACAAGGACAAGATAAATAACAAATCTTGAGATACAAGGACGAGTCAAATGGAAAACCTTGAGCTCAAATCATAAAAAGAGAAAAGAGGAAATCATGTCATGGGAGGGGATCCATGGGGAAACAAAAAAATAGGAGTATTTTAGCACAAGCCAATGATCCTGAAAACGGTGGGCAATCGAGCTATCTAAGCCCAAACAGCGGGCAATCGAGTTATCAATATGTACATGCAAATATTTGTCTACCAACAATACAAGAAATAAGCAGGGGGCAGTGGTTTCTACCATGGATTTTGAGTCGCTCGACTAGTCGCGACTAGTCAACGACTAGTCTATGAGTCGCAAAAATATGGTCGACTCAGCTTAGTGTCGACTCGCGACTCTGAGTCGCGACTAGTCACAACGCAGGCTCGACTTCTTCCGAGTCGCTGCCCCAGTGCGACTCGCATGAGTCGCGACTCGAAAACCATGGTTTCTACATACATACATACGGGATGAATGGTTGACCATTTCAATATCACGAGATGTTCCACATAAAAGATGAAGAAACCAAAATTCTCGTATTTTTATGGATCGCTACAGTCAGCAGGAGGAAGAATGCAGTTATACTCACAAAAGAGAGATGTTCTGTGAAATACTAGTTGATCCACACACAAACTGTTGCACTAGTGAAACGAAGCAACACCTCTGGGTAATTGATGACCGGGACATGCAGGACATGAGAGAGCAGAGTGAGATACCTTGACGATCCCCATGGCATCGACAGCGGGGTCGGAGCAGCGTCAGCGTCCATGAATGAGGCGGCACACGGCGGTCTGCGCCTGAGGACACCAATATTATTAGGTAAAGCATCATATCATATTATTATGCCAAACAAACGCAAAATCTCCCATTAATCAACGAGGCCGTGACCACCAACACGTGCATAGATAGCAACCTGTGCACATCATTTACCAAGAGGGAATCAATTGAATAGAGGCCAACAAGGCCATTAACAGCAGCTGCATACGGCGCACAACATAGCAAATTGAACTATATATACTAGGCAGACACCTGCATCATCACATGAGAGGGAGAGACTGGACATCCAAATGGAATGCTCCAGACTTGGTGATGTGTATTCTAACTGAACCAAAAAGAATGCTACATGTGCAGTTTGATTGAACCCAAAAAAATATGCTGCTGCTGCACGTACGTACAAACAAACTGAAGCAAAACTAGGTGATGTGCAAGTATACTAATTAAGGGCAGCGAGTAATCACCAAAACAGAGGAGGCATGGTAGGAGCAGATTGGGGGTGACCAAATCCAACGAAGAAAGGTTCTGCAGAATAGTTCTTCTTCTTGCTAGTGACTAAGCTAGTACCAGCTAATGAAAGCTCTTTTGTACCAACAATAATAAAGACAACAGCACACAACTGAACTGTTTTAAAAAGGTAAGATTTCCGTGTAGCGGGAAGACCAGCCATCCAACTTGGAGGATTTAAACCAGAGTTCCATGCAGGGGGGCACCCAATTAGATTAACAATGGAAGGATACATCTAACTAATTAAAAGGCACTGCCTTGGGCAAAGGCATGAACCTCATTTCTTCTTGCTAATCAACAAGCATTATGTCACATAAACCTTGTGATGAACATTGCAGAGGGCTACGCGAATAAATTATTGCTCATGCATGGTACAACCACGGGTAGATGGCCACAAGCGCAAAGCACAGGAAGGAGAGGAGCTGAAATAGCTTACTCACCATGGCGATTTTGTAGCCACCTCCGTCACACGGCCAACAACGAAAGAAGATGAAATGAAGCCCTTCTTATCCTCTGCTGTACTGAATCCATGCTGCTGCTGCACAAAACAGGACAAGAGCATATTATTATATTATTAGGTAGAGCATCATATCAAATTATTATTATTCCAAAACAAACGCAAAAGAATGAGCAAGGCCATGACCACCAACACATACATAGATAGCAGCCTGTGCACATCATTTACCGAGAGGGAACCAAATGGAACTATATATACTAGGCGGACACGTACATTATTGCAAGAGAGGGAGGGACTGGACATCCAAATGGAATGCTGCAGAATTAGTCAAAACTAGTGATGTGTATTTTCTAACTGAATCAAAAGAACGGTAGAGGTGCATTCTAACTGAACCAAAAAATGATGCTGCTGCTGCGTAGACGTAGAAACAAACAGAAGCAAAACTAGGTGATGTGTAAGTATAATGTAGGGCAGCAAGTAATAACCAAAACAGAGGAGGTGTGGTAGGAGCAGATTGGTGGTGACCAAGTCCAATGATTGGTGGTAGGAGCAAGATAGAATATTTCTTGGCGGTGGTGAAAAAGCCAGCCAGACCAGAAACGCCCAAGTTAACTACACATACATACATAACACACACACACACATGTATATTCCGTGCCCTCCCATGTACAGTAGGTAACAAAGATGGATTATTTCCATGATTACGCAGAAGAAGAGAAAAAAGACCTGCAGCTCAGCTCGTCGGGAGGGGGTCCGAGACGATGATGCTGCAGCAAGTTCGAGCACCTCGGCGGCGGGATCGACGGAGGGCATCTGCACACGTTCTGCCAAAAGGAAGCCAAGGGGGTCAAGGGCTGCGGTGGAGTTCAGTTAAAAGGGGCAATGCGTGGGCGTGTGTTGCGAACCTGAAACTCTGACCTAGTCTCTTTCGTGTACCTCGCCACCCCCCAAATCGATCTCTTCGCTGTCGCAAGCAAAACTGAAAGTTAAGTGTTGGAATCAATCAAGACAAGACAAAATTGCCATGGATAGGCTCTCACTTGTGTGACCAGCAGAAGAATCATCGCTACAAGAGCTCGTCTTGACTTGTTGAGTCTCACTCATACTAGACACACACACACACACACAAACTGTTGCACTAGTGAAAAGAAGCAACACATCCTGGTAATTGATGGTCGGGACACACCGCAGGGCATGAGAGAGTGCAGAGTGAGATACCTTGACAATCTCCATGGCGTCAGCGGCGGGTCGGAGCAGCGGCGGCGGCGGCGTCCATGGATGAGGCGGCACACGGCATTGTCAAGTTAGCATCAACCTGAAGATAAATCTGCAGAGTTGTCAGTTTTCTGAAGAAGTTTGAGATTTGCGCAGTTTTCTCGTCTCTGAAGATAAGGAAGTTCCAGCAAGCCTTGAGGATAGCGTGAGAGGGAGAGGAGGGAGCTCCATGTCCATGGAGAAGACCGGACCATGGCTGCTGCTGCTGTAGGTGGCCCTTCGACGGCGTCGTCCTGGTTCTGGGGCGTCGTCCTTGTCCTGGTCATGGTCATGGCGGCCCTTCTTCCATGGCGTCGTCCGGATCATGGTAATGGAGACAGATGGTGGTCAGGGAGGGAGAAGAGACGGGGGTGAGAGAGGGAGGGAGGAAGGAGAAGAGGGGTTCGTACCCATGGATCGATCCATGGCTGCGCCTCCTCCTGCCTGCCTGCGGATCCCGATGGCCGCGGGCTAGGTTTTTGTGATAGCCATGGCTCCTCCTCCGCCGGTGCGTGGTCGTGGAGGAGGAGGACGCCGTGGATCTGGGCGCCGGCTGACCAGCTCGAGCCGGCCGGGGACATCCATCTGAGGCGAGGCGAGGTGAGGAAGAAGGACCTGCCCGCAACCCTAGCCGCGGGGGCTGCGAGCGCGCGAATCTGGCCGGAGCGAGGGGGTCTCGGAGGTGTGCTGCGCGCCGCCGAAACTTGCCGGAATCGCGGCAGGAGACGACGGCGGCGGCGAGGGGAGTCGCGGGGGAAAGATAGAGAGAGAGAGAGAGAGGTGGGGGATTTGTTTTCAAAATGTCTTTCCTTTTCTCTTCTCTTGTTTTTTTTTTTTCTTTCTATTGTGATACGAGCGCGGGGCACCGAAAAACACAGCTAACTTGTAATTGGTCGAACGACGCTGCCCACGGATCGCCGTAGTCTTCGGCCGATCTCGTCCGTCCATCAACATCCGACGGCCCGCATAATCAATTGTGGACGGGATGGATCCATGAAGCGGGTGGTTGCTCCCTCGTTGGCCAGCCGGCCATGATTACCGACGGATCGGTCGCCTCTCCGGCCACATCCAATGGCTCGCTCGCATATCGGAGGATCTTCGGGGTTTGATCGTTGATTGGTCGATAAACATGAGCCGACGGCGGCCTTCAAGCTGGCATCGTCGATGCAGGCGTGACACTTGTCTCCGATCTAGGCGCGGACGATGTCCCCGAGGTCAGACGTTGATATGCTCGTTCGGTCGCGTCGCTTTGACCTGCGTCAATGCCGAGGTCCGCCCTTGGGGCGCGGGGGGTGATGGGCATAAATATGCGGCATCCTAACCAGCACTAGTGTTTTGGAGGGCCGCACGGCTTGGTTTTGCATGGGTTTTACCGTTTTTGCAGCGTCCGGTGCGGACACGTCGATGGTCGAGACGATGTTAGCGGGTGTTATTGAGGTACCCCCGTCGTCGTCGTCCGCACGGTGCTGGGATCGACCATGTGTCGGGGCAATGCCTTTCGCTCACTCGACACGCGTCGCTTGCACGTGTGGGCCTTGCGGGACCCGAGTCGTGCAAGCAGACATATTCACGCGGCGGGCTTTGCGAAAGTTTGCCAAAGGAAAAAATGTTTTTTGTTTTTGTTTTTTTTGAACTCCAAAGAAAAGGAACGGAAAGAAATTGGGCGCACGATCCAGTACGTCGCAATTTTATTTTATTTAATGTTATTTTCTCCTTGGCGACGGGAACAAAAAGAAGAAGAAAAATGCAGTCGACTTAGTTACGCGCGCGTGGGTTAGCGGGCGGGCGAGCGATTTTGTTTTTTGTTTTTTTTGGGTTCTTTTGCGGGCGCGATTGCGTGAGATGGATTAGCGATGGATGGATGGATGCGTGCATGCGCCCAGCAAAATTAACTCTCACGTACGTGCATGCTATATATACCAGTAGTAGGTATAGTACTGCTGTTGCAGATTACTGATAAAGTACTTGGTACGCACGCTCCAACTTGCTTCGCTGGACGAAAACACATGGAAACTATATTTCACTTCCTTACGGTGATAACAGGCGACGGCCACTTTGAAGGAAGAGTTGCTCGATGGCACCGCCGGCGGCGACGACTCATCTTCGGAGCAACAATCTACCCCGGTTAGAATTGCATACCCGACGCCTTCGTCGTACACGAGTGCTCCGCGGTTTAGAGGAGGGAGCATGACGCACGTGTTGGCGAGAAGATTGCAAACCGCCAATTGGAGGATGGTCTGGTCTCCAGAGTTTGCTTGGAGGCGCACAGCAACAAGGCCATGGCGCGAGACCAACGGCATTGCGCCGTCAAAGAAGCCTGCAGGACCAGCGGTCACGAAGGTCCTAAGAGCGCGGCGGCCAGGACCCAGAACCGATCGCGGCGCTGGGACAAAGCACGGCTCCTGACCAAGGGTAGTCCCAACTTCCTCTTCCCCGTCGCGATTTCCCTGGACGATGAGGCCGACGAAAGATGCCGGCGCGTCCTCCGGCCAGCGGCGCCGGAGGAAGCAGCGATCGGTGATGAGACGGCACCACTGTTTGCAAGCCATGGCACAGCGGAACAGAACAGCTTCGTCCTTGACGCGGAAGAGGATCTCGAGGAGGAGGTCGTCCGGGAGCGAGACTGCCATGGCGGCCGGCACTACTTCCGTGATTGGATCCGGGGCCGATTAATTAGGGTTCGAAACGTACCTAGACGGTAGACCCAAATCTAACGTAGCGTAGGTATACCCGCAGAAAAAGAAAACTAACGTACGTAATTATATTTTCCCTTATATAATTAATTACCAATTGGCTAGTTCGGATATAGCCTAAAACCCCCTTTCACGATGGAACTCTAGCAGAGACGCAATTTTTTAGGTTTAGTGGCACCAACTAAAGATCAATAATATCTCTCTCTCTCTCCCAAAAAATACTAAGAACATTTGTAGCCGGGCGCTCCAAACCCGTCTCAAACACCCGGGAGAACGGTCCGGTAACTGACTGGTCACAAAAATTCGACCCAGACAAACGCCTCAAACACCTAAGCTGACCGGCACCCCTCATATCCGGCCCAAATATGAGACTGATATGGGGCGCCCGACGCCTTCAGCCAGTCCGCCATGTCGGACCCGCCCATGGTAGCCCACCCGACTCCACATATATTTCTACTCATCTACTCTGTTGAGATGTAGATAACATATGTGTATTTCTTGTACAACAAGCCCTCCTCCTTCCATGTATAATCGAGGACGTGGCTACCCTTTGTACTTATATATACGTGCATATTGCACCCGATCAATACATCGTGAGTTGCATAATTCTCTACATGGTATCGGCCTTAGTCCGATCCACCTCCCCTAGCGCGCGCGCGTTCGTCCCCGCCGCCGCCGCTTCCCTCGCCGTCGCCGACACCTCGCCGCCGCCGTAGCTCCTCCTCGTGATCCTCTAGCGCGTCGCGTCGCCTCCCAGCCGCCGCCGCCCCTCGCCCGCGTCGCCGAACCCTCGCCGCCCGTAGCTCTCCTCCCTCGTCGCTGGCTCCTGCCGCCGCTCTCTCGCAAACCCTCCCGCTGCCGCTCGGCGTCGCCGAACTCTCGCCGCTAGCCGCCCTCAACCCAAACCCTAAACACCCTCGCTATCCGCTGCCATCTACCCAAACCCGCCCCGGCCGCCGCCTAACCCTAGCCGCACCTAAACCTTAGCCATGTCGGGTTCCAACATCCTCTCCGACCGGTCCGCCGCCTCCACCCCTCCCGTGGTGAAGCCGCCGAACCCCTTCGACTCTTCCTCCGGTTCCTCCACCGCCACCCTTCCCGATCCCGCCTACATCCGTGATGTTCCCATCGAACGTCGCGTCCCGGTGATCCTCTCCCACAAAGAGGCGAACTTCTATGCTTGGAAGACATACTTCAATCTCCTCTTTCGTGAGTACAATCTGCAGGACCACATCGACGGCACCGCCAACCTCTTCGTCCTCAACCGCGACGCCGACTGGCTGGCGATCGACGCCACCATCATCCGGTGGCTCTTTCTCACCGTGTCCAAAGACATCTTCCACACTGTCGTTCGCGACAGGGACGATGCATGCACGGTGTGGAACAAGATCGTCGGTCTCTTCACCGACAACAAGCTCCAACGGATCGTCTTCCTGCAGCAGGAGTTCTTCGGGTGTCATCAAAACGACTCCTCCGTCGACGACTACTGCATGCGTCTCAAGACCCTCTCCGACGAGCTCAATGACATCGGCTTCAAGGTGGGCGATGAGTTGCTCCTCTCCACCCTCACCGCCGGCCTCAATGAGGATCTCGGCAACGCTGCCTCCAACCTCACACTCATGGCGAACCCTACCTACGAGCGGGCGGTGGCTTATCTTCGTCTTGAGGAACGCCGGTTAAAGCATCTTCGCTCCCGTGCCGTTCACACCGCCTTCGCCGCCGGCTACTTGCGCGGTGGCCCTCCGCCCTCGGGTGCTCCCCCCGGCTTCCCCGCGCCGTTCCAGGCGCCCCAGCCACCGACTGCTTCAGCGCCAAACGGCGCCTACGGCGTCCCGTACCAGCAGCGCCACCGCCCCCGGTGCTCCTGCGGCTCTTCCTCAACACTTGCCGCAGCAGCAGCAGAAGCAACAGCAAGCGCCAATGACGCCGTGGCATGCGGAAGGACAACAAGCAGCAGAAGCAGCAAGCCGGGCCCGTCCACCAGCAGCAGCAGCAGCGCGACGCCTTTAGGGGTGGCCACAACCCTGGACCGGGGTTGTGCACGCCACACTATGCCCGTGCCCGCCCCCCGCTCCAAGCCTCCTCGGTCCCGGTCCCTCCGGCATCAGCCTTCTTCGCGGTCAACAAACCGCCCGGTCGCTCCATCAACCTACTACGCTCCTGCTCCGGTTGGCTATGGCGGGCCAACCGCTAGCAATGGCGTGACCGGCTACTCGGGCTACCTGCGCCACTTCTTATGATCCGGCTCGCTTGCTGCTCTTCATCAACAGCCTCCGACCGGGCTTACTCGGCGGTGGTGACTGGTTCATGGACACGGTGCATCTTCGCACATGGCCGCTTACCCGGGTAACCTCTCCTCCGTGTCTCCTATTCACACTTCTTCTCGTATCATTGTCGGTAATGGTGCTGGTCTTCCTATCACTCATATTGGTTCCACAAGTTTTCCTTCCAACTCTAGGCCACTTTATCTCAATAATGTTCTTGTGTCTCCGAGCTTATTCGAATCTAGTTTGTGTTCGTAAACTTTCTCGTGATAACTCAGAATCGTGGAATTTGACGGTTGGTTTTTCTGTTAAGGACGCCTCACCGGATGGTTCTTCACCGCCGTGACAGTCCCGCGATACATACTCCGTCCAGCCTCCATCATCTTCACCGCTGGACCAGTTGCACTTTCCGCCGGCGTTGATCTCTCGCACGCACGCGTCTCGGTCATCCTAGCTCCACCGCTCTTCGTCATATTTTTAGGGATTTTTCTTTTACATGTAATAAAACGGATGCGCACTCTTGTCACGCATGCCGTCTGGGCAAACATGTTCGCCTTCCCTTTAGTACTTCATCCACAGTTGCGTCGTTACCTTTCGAGTTAATCCATAGTGATGTTTGGACCTCTCCTGTTGCTAGTAACACTGGTTTTTCATATTATCTTGTTATCTTGGATGACTTTTCTCATTTTGTGTGGACCTTTCCATTACGTAAGAAGTCCGATGTTGTTGCCACTCTCACGGCTTTCTACTCTTATGTAGCCACACAATTCGGTCGTCCCATTCTAGCTTTGCAAACTGACAACGGGAAAGAATTCGACAACACTACCATCCGCAACCTTCTCTCCACACATGGCACTGTTTTCCGTCTTACCTGTCCATACACCTCACAGCAGAATGGTCGGGCCGAACGCATCCTTCGCACTCTCAACGACTGCGTCCGCACTCTCCTTTTCCATGCCTACATGCCACCCCGCTTCTGGCCTGACGCTCTCGCTACTGCCACTCTCCTCATAAACCTTCGTCCATGTCGTACCCGGTGGAACTTCACACCTCACCACCTCCTCTTCGGGTCTCCTCCTTCATACGACGGTCTTCGTATATTTGGTTGTCTGTGTTACCCTAGTATTGTCGCCACCACTCCTCATAAACTTGCTCCTCGTTCCCTTCCGTGTGTCTTCCTTGGTTACCCGGCTAACACCAAAGGCTATAGATGCTATGACCCGGTTTCCCACCGTGTCATCACATCCCGGCATGTTTATTTCGACGAGTTGTCTTTTCCTTTTAAACAGGAACAGCAGGAGGCTTCTTCATCGGCGCCCGGTCCCTCCTTGGCCGACCCTATCCGCCCTGGTTTAACCACCCGGCGTAGGGCGCCCCCTGGACGTGCGGAGCTTCGGCTCCTGCCCACCACTTCGTCAGCCGCGCCGGTCTCCGAGCCGGCCTCCCAGCCGGCCTCCGCGCCGACCCCCGAGCCGGCCTCCCAGCCGGCCTCCGTGCCGACCCCGAGCCGCCTCCCAGCCGGCCTCCGCGCCGACCCTGATCCGGCCTCCGCGCCGGCCTCCGAGCCGGCCTCCGCGCCGGCTTCTCCGGCTGCTTCATCGCCGGGCTTCGCGCCGGCCTCTTCACCGGCCACTGGGTCGGCTCGCTTGCAGGAGTCGCCCTCCCCTGTCCCGGCTTCTTCACAGTCGGGCGCGTCGCCGGCATCTTCACCACCAGGCTCGGCGCCTTCTCCGGTAGCGGCTGCTGTGCCACCGCCTGCTGGCCCTGTCACGCGGTCGCGGCTAGGCGTCCATCGGCCCAGCACTCGCTACCCACCAGACGTGTACACCTGCGTCGCTTCGACTTCTTCATCACCATCACCAGTGCCGACCTCCGCCCGTTCCGCGCTTCGTGACCCCATGTGGTTCGCCGCGATGAAGGAGGAGTTTGATGCATTGCAACACAATCACACCTGGCAGCTCGTCCCCCGTCCTCCTCAGGCCAACGTCATTACCGGGAAGTGGGTGTTCAAACACAAGTTTCATCCGGATGGTACTCTCGACCGACACAAGGCTCGTTGGGTCGTTCGTGGTTTTCGTCAACGAGCAGGTGTTGACTTTACCGACACCTTCGCCCCGGTTGTCAAACCCGGCATGATTCGGACTGTTCTTTAGCTCGCGGTCTCTCGCTCATGGCCTGTGCACCAGATGGATGTTTCGAATGCTTTTCTTCATGGTCACCTTGAGGAACAGGTGTTCTGTCGTGACCCGAATCGGATTTGTTGATGAGTCTTCTCCGGATCATGTGTGCTTGCTCACTCGGTCTTTGTACGGCCTTAAGCAAGCTCCTCGCGCCTGGTACCAGCGCATCGCAGCCTTCCTCACTCAGCTTGGCTTCCGCTCCACTCGCTCCGATGCTTCACTGTTTGTCTACCACCAGGGTGATGCTACTGCCTACCTTCGCTCTATGTTGACGACATCATCTTGACAAGATGCTCGCTTTGCTCTTCTTCAACAGCTCACTGATCGTCTTCGTGCTGAGTTTGCCATTAAGGATCTCGGTCCTCTGCACTATTTTCTCGGGATCGAGGTTATTCGTCGAGCAGATGGATTCTTTCTTCATCAGCGGAAGTATGCCCATGAGCTACTGGATCGTGCCGGGATGCTTAACTGCAAACCGGCTGCCACACCTGTTGATACGAAGGCCAAGCTCTCCGCCACAGATGGTTCTCCTGCTTCAGATGCTCCCTTCTACAGGTCGATTGTTGGTGCTCTTCAGTACCTCACTCTTACTCGTCCGGAGCTCCAGTACGCTGTTTAGCAGGTTTGCCTCCATATGCATGCTCCCCGTGATGCTCACTGGACCGCGGTCAAGCGCATTCTGCGCTACATCCGTGGCACCTTGGATCTTGGATTGTCACTTCAGGCTTCATCTTCTTTGGACATGACGGCTTATTCTGACGCCGATTGGGCCGGCTGCCCTGACACGCGCCGCTCGACCTCTGGTTATTGCGTCTATCTTGGACCATCTCTCATCTCCTGGTCGTCCAAGCGGCAGCCTGTTGTCTCCCGCTCCAGTGCTGAAGCAGAGTACCGCACCATTGCCAACGTCGTCGCCGAGTGTTCCTGGCTTCGTCAACTGTTGCATGAGCTTCTGTCTCCGGTTGACAAGGCTACGATTGTCTACTGTGACAATGTTTCTGCGGTCTACCTCTCCGCCAACCCGGTTCATCATCGACGCACAAAGCACATTGAGATTGATATCCACTTTGTTCGGGAACAGGTCGCTTTGGGTCATGTGCGCGTGCTACATGTACCTACGTCCCAACAGTTTACTGACATCATGACCAAGGGCTTGTCTACTGCGTCTTTCGAGGAGTTCCGATCCAGCCTTTGCGTCGACCATGGTGCCGCTTCGACTGTGGGGGGGGGTGTTGAGATGTAGATAACATATGTGTATTTCTTGTACAACAAGCCCTCCTCCTTCCATGTATAGTCGAGGACGTGGCTACCCTTTGTACTTATATATACGTGCATATTGCACCCGATCAATACATCGTGAGTTGCATAATTCTCTACATGCTCGGCGAACCAAACCCTACCTACTCCACTCTACTCCCCTCCGCCACCCAAGCTCCCGTCCGGCAATCTCCGACCTTCTCTGGTATGGCAGGCAGCGGATCTGACTCTGACCAGTCCGGATCCGTCTAGTGGGGGTGTCATCCCGTGCGGGTTGGAGGAGGCAATGGTCGTCCGCATTGCACTCCGTCGCTACCAGGAGGGCATCACCCGACCGGCGCGACTCCATAGCATCGGTGCATCAGGCGCTCGGATCCTCCAAGGCTGGATCATCACGGTCCCAGGAGCCTTCAAATCTCCCATTCTCCATCACTGGTCCGGCGGAATATGAGTTCACTGGGACCAGTGTGTCCTCTGTGGGAAGGAGAGGATAAGGGCAGCGGAGGCCCGCCTCGTTACTGAAGTGGCGACAGCGGAGGCTTCTTATGCGGCGGCACGGACGGCCGCAAAGGAGGAAGCCATCCGAGCGTGCATCGTAAAGAAGTGGTAGCGGAGGAACACGCGTGCCCTTGCCCGAGAGCAAAATCAGGAGTTCTATGACATGGCCGGACTGCCACCCAAGGAGGAGAAGGAGGACAACGACGGGTCGGATAGCTCGATGACAAGCAAATCTGGCTCGATCCCTACGGCATCTTCGACCGGAATTTTTGTGAGAAGGACGGAAGGGCGCCAGGAAGGGCAAGGGAAGCCATGGATGATCTTCTCCACCATAGCCAAACATGCCAAATTTTGGTAGTCCAATGGCATGTTAGTGGTGCAGTAGCTGGACGATGTGTGTAATGCCTTATTTACGTAGTTGCATGAGTTTGTATGGATTTGAGGTATGATAATTGAGGTGTCCGGGTGTGATAAGGGTAATTTGAGGCTTGACCAGTCAGTGCCTGCGAACGCGTTGGGGTGCCTCCATGGAGGGTCGGATTTGTCAAATCTAGCTGTAGATGTACGTATGTGTGCAGCCCGTTCCTTATCAATCACGTGTGTATGGACCCGGGATTGTTGGGTTTAGTCCCACATCGGTTGTGGGGGAGACATAACACGATTTATAAGGCCGGGGGTGTCCCTTCCTAACAGGCTAGTGTTTTGGAGGGAGAGGGCCCAAGGCCTGTCATAAGTCAATGTTGCTCTCCGGTTGGACCTGGTTGACGCATGTGGGTCGGACACGCTGGTGATAACAGACTCTGGATTGCGTAACAATTGGTATCGAGCCAAGGTGCCGGAATTAATATCGGTAGACTCACGGGTGGTCAGTCATGGTTGGTGGGCTGGAAACGCTGGTGTTAGCGGGCCCATGGATGACCGATGTGTGAGGGGGAGATTGTTGGGTTTAGTCCCACATCGTTTGTGGGGGGAGATATAACACGATTTATAAGGGCGGGGGTGTCCCCTCCTAACAGGCTAGTCTTATGGGGGGAGAGGGCCCAAGGCCTGTCATAAGTCGGTGTTGCTCTCCGGTTGGGCCTGGTTGACGCATGTGGGTCGGAGACGCTGGTGATAGCGGACCCGAAATTGCGTAATAGAAACTCTGAAGTACACTTTTTCCCGACCACTTTAGTACAAGGCCTCCTTCAGATCACTACCGTTCAGCAAATCCTCGTCTCCGCCACACCTCGTATATACAGCCTACTTACGAACTGGTTTCCAAAAGAAAAAACTACTTACGAACTGGTGTGAAAAATATTCATCTTGGTAAAACCGCACATTTTTGAGATAAAATATTTCTGCATTGATGATGATGTGTAGTTGCTTATGGCGCGGCGAAGGGGTAAGGAAAAGTCGGCAGCGAGAAATAGTAAAGCCTTTGATCAACATCCAGTGATTCACCTAACGTTGTATATAAGTTAGAATTAAAACATAGCCTAAATTGATGATTTGGGAAGTGCAAGTCTAAACATAGCAAACCCAATTGATGATTTGGGAAGTGCAAGTCTAAACATAGCAAACCCAACAAATGAAATATACTTTTGAGTTTCAAGTGCTTTCCTTTCATGAATCATAGTTCCTTATGCCACTTGTGTCATGATCTCCCACTTCTATATGCCGTCATGGGCCTTGCTCTTCCTCATCGAAGATGTCTCGACACTAGGAAATGAGAGGGATCCATGGAGTCACTAAACAATACAAAAAATCATGATTAACACCCAAACACTATGAACAAGTTGAAAGGAACACCCGAAGCGAGAATGGTTAGCATACCTTGCAAGTCGAGAAACAAAGATCGTGAGCCAATCAATCTCCATGGGCATGGAATCCCAATGGCACATGGAGCGTGTGCTCGCCAGCCCACCAGCTCCTCCATCATGCCGGTGTCGAGGTCGGCAATATAAACACGATTGAGGTCGTTCTGATGAGTAGTGTGCCACACTTCTCTCTCAAGACACATAGTTCTATTCCTTCATGCTCCATCCTGGGTTGTCTCAGCTTGATTGTTTGAGTACCTAGACATTCTGAATTACCGCTCATGTTGTCATGAACTTCGCACCATTCCCCAATCTCTAGTTGTGAACCATCCTTTTGCATCCAGAGCAGTGATAGCATTCCGTTGACGCCTAACGTTAGGCATGGGTGACTGGTGGGGCGGAAGTTCACTGTAAAAGGCAGCTTCGTTAAGTAGATGTGGCCCGTCCGAACATTCAGATTAATGATGTGAAGCCATTGTTCTCCACAATCATGAAATATCCAGTGTACCATGCCACGGCGCACAATGGCATCGCTAAAAGACCCGTAGTGCTCCAATTGTGCATTGTTGTTGAAATAATTGGTAGGCATGCTCCAACTTCCTTTGTTGGACGAGAACTCACTGAGACGATAGCTCAGGTCACTACAGCTATAGCTGACGATTACCACTTTGAAGAAAGACGAATAGCTCGGCAGCACCGGCGGCCATGGCTCATCTCGGAAGAGGGTAGCCCCGTCCTTGACGCGGACGAGGATCTCGGGGAGGAGGTCGTCCGGGAGCGAGACTTCCATGGCCGCCGGCTCTACTTCCATGATTGGATCGGGGCCGATTAATTAGGTTCGGTGCGCACGTACGTAGACAAAATTCTGTAACATATATGCGCATGTTTTTTCGTTTTTTAGGAGGTTGTCGACTCGGCCTCCAATCTAATGTACGTACGCAGGAGTACATGTTTCCTTCCTAAATAAATCAATCAATATTAAATCTCCATTTATATATAAGGCCCGATGTTCAAACAGTTCGATCGCGTTGTTCACCATATCCACATAATCACACGTTACCTCTATCACATCGGCATATCGTGCCCACTGCTGCGTCTCTGGTTCGTGTCCTCGACACACTTCTATGGACATGACTTTCCACGGATAATGCTAAAACTCGTTTCCCAACAAACGAACCATGAGGCCATGCGAACACCAAATAACCAAATCTAATACTCCCTCCGTTCCTAAATATAAGTCTTTGTAGAGATTCCACTAGGTGGACTACATACGAGCAAAATGAATGAATCTAAACTTAAAATGCATCTATATACATTTAGGAACGGAGGAGTAGTCCACATGACAAAGAAAAAAAAACATCCAAAATTGGTGATCAATATACATTCTCACATGCATGTCACAAAGAGGATTTTATTGCTGGATCTCATCATTATCCATTATTTGATACGTACAATGGTTTACTGCGACTCTAGTCACAGACCTTGCAGTAACAATTCAGCGTGGCTAGGCTAACGAGCCTACATGCCGAGTTTTTGGCGTGATCTCCGAAGGACTTCTGGCAGG
Source organism: Aegilops speltoides (assembly GCA_021437245.1). NCBI lineage: Eukaryota > Viridiplantae > Streptophyta > Magnoliopsida > Poales > Poaceae > Aegilops > Aegilops speltoides. The sequence goes on along the minus strand of CM038143.1, from coordinate 570,584,696 downwards.
CCAACATGCAAGATAGTTCTATGCATGTGGTGCCTGAAAAGGCAATTACTGCCCTACATTTGTCTGTAGACAAAAATATAGATAATTAATAAAAAAACTAAAAGAAATTCATGCAGCTCAACTGACAATATTATTTTACTGTGTTCAAGAGGAGAAAGGAAACATGTACAGGGACAACGAGAGTGATTCCGTACCAACATGAACCGAATTTCCTAGCTGCACAAGCACCATAAGGCAAAGAAGAATAGCTTTTCCCTCCATAAGATCAGACTCAAACCTCTTATTCCCGTTTCTGTTTGGGCGTCGACAATAATACACGATTGTATCTTTATATATACACTCGTCGCTAGAGAGCATTTACTCCTGGTTCACTTAAATAAGGTAAATTTTGGTTATATATCTTTCAGATTGTCTGCATTTAATATTATTATTTATATACTAACATAAAAAGGTCCAAAGGGAGAGATTCAACTAATCCCAGCCGTAAAACCGTGTCTATCCAACGACCTTGATTGCTCCAACGGTGAGCACTCAACATGTTTAGCGTGCAATTAATGTAATACCAAATATCAATATCAACGCTAATGACATAATTGACATGCAATTAATATTCTACCTAATATCAAGATACGAGTAATATTATGCCAAATATAAACGTGCTTGCATGTATGTATTTACTAGTATCTTACATATGACAAACTAATTTAGTAGATATTCTAACTAAATTGTGCACCTTTGAGTGTGACCCATTCAAATCTTTGGCAGAAACAGCGGATCACCATCACCCGCAATGTGCTAAAGAACGCCCCATCATCCTGCTCGACGAGGCAAGTTTCTCCATCGTCCATCGAATCCGAGCCGAGTAGGATGGTGCAAGAGGCTATCGACGCTCTCATCATGGGGAACAAGACGAGGACCCTCATCAGTCATAGGGCGGCCTTGAGAGGTAGAGCTTCTTTCGTGTCACAGAAAGACATGATGACGCTAATTTGTGTGTGATCCAACAAAATTAGGACTGTCACATCCATAGTATTGATTGTCCTAGAGTACAGGGTATTTGTTGTTCTAAATAATACGTTGGGGAATCCATGGAGCTGTCATAGCATGCTACCTCTTGAGCACTGCGTTGGTTTCCCTTGAAGAGGAAAGGGTGATGCAGCAAAGTAGAATAAGTATTTCCCTCAGTTTTTGAGAACCAAGGTATCAATCCAGTAGGAGGCTACACGCAAATCCCTCGTACCTGCACAAATAAATAAGAACCTTGCAACCAACGCGATAAAGGGGTTGTCAATCCCTTCACGGCCACTTGCAAAAGAGAGATCTGGTAGAGATAATAAGATAAATATTTTTGGTATTTTTGTTGTATAGATTGAAAAGTAAAGATTGCAAAATAAACGGCGCCAGAATTCGCTAGTTGTTGGGAGATTAATATGATGAAAAATAGACCCGGGGGCCATAGGTTTCACTAGTGGCTTCTCTCAAGATAGCATAAGTATTACGGTGGGTGAACAAATTACTATCGAGCAATTGATAGAATAGTGCGTAATTATGAGAATATCTAGGCATGATCATGTATATAGGCATCACGTCCGCTACAAGTAGACCGAAACCATTCTGCATCTACTACTATTACTCCACACATCGACCGCTAACTAGGATGCATCTAGAGTATTAAGTTCATAAGAACAGAGTAACACATTAGGCAAGATGACATGATGTAGAGGTATAAACTCAAGCAATATGATATAAACCCCATTTTTTATCCTCGGTGGCAACAATACAATACGTGTCGTTTCCCCTTTTGTCACTAGGATCGAGCACCGCATGATTGAACCCAAAGCTAAGCACTTCTCCCTGTAAGTGCATCTAGTGCCCCTTAGTGATTTTGGTGTATTGAAGACTTATAGGTTAAGTATCTGATGCGTTTGTGAGTGTACACAGGTCTATAAGTCTATGAGGAGTTTGATATTTACAGATAAAATCGACCCTTAAAAATGAAGTTCTTCAACTGAAGACTTTGATATTCTGAAGACTTTCTGAAGACTTTGAAAGTGAAGAAATTGGTGTGACCTTGAAGACTTGATATTCATTCGAGGAATATGAAGCGTGAAGACTTTTGTTTTCGTAGTTTCATTTTCTCTTTCTTGAGTCATAGGAAACACCGTCTTGGTTAAAGGGGTCGAGGAAATACTAAGGAAAAATTTCCATGTGATGCTCAACTCAAATCCTACACCTACCAATCCCTTGAGTGAAGCCATTGGAAATCTCATACAGTTCGAGGCAAGTTCTTGATGTGATGAGACGCAGTTCTTCCGGTCACTAATGACTTTGCTCGATGAGGAGTTAGGAATTCGCCAGGTCTTGAATTGCCTACACAAGAGGAACATGATAGCCCCGAGGAATTTGAGAGTCAAATTTCCGACCGTTCTTTGTCTTCTTGGCGCGGCTGTCCCAAAATATCTTATCCACCTAACGGTCATATCATTGAAGGGCATTTATGTCTTATCATGTCGGGCTGCTCCCTAGGCTATAAATAGCCGCCCCATACAACCACTAGTTGGTTGGCTGCTCCGAGAGAACTTGACACTTGTCATCTGAGAGCAACCCATCCTTTGAGGACTTTGAGCGAAAATCATCAAGTGAGGAAAATCCCAAAACCAAACCCCCACAAACCCAATGTGAGGTAAAACCGCACATTTTCAAGATAAAATATTTCTGCATTGATGATGGTGTTTAGTTGCTTATGGCGCGGCGAAGGGGTAAGGAAAACTCGGCAGCGAGAAATAGTAAAGCCTCTGATCAACATCCAGTGATTCACCTAACGCTGTATATAAGTTAGTATTAAAACATAGCCTAAGTTGATGATTTGGGAAGTGCAAGTCTAAACATAGCAAACCCAACAAATGAAATATACTTTTGAGTTTCACGTGCTTTTCTTTCGCGAATCATAGTTCCTTATGCCACTGTGTCATGATCTCCCACTTCTATGTGTCATGATCTCCCACTTCTATATGCCGTCATGGGCCTTGCTCTTCCTCATTGAAGATGTCTCGACACTAGGAAATGAGAGGGGATCCGTGGAGTCACTAAACAATACAAAAAACATGATTAACACCGAACACTATGAACAAGTTGAAAGGGAACGCCCGAAGCCGAGAATAGTTAGCATACCTTGCAAGTCGAGAAACAAAGATCGTGAGCCAATCAATCTCCATGGGCATGGAATCCCAATGGCACATGGAGCGTGTGCTCGGCCAGCCCACCAGCTCCTCCATCATGCCGGTGTCGAGGTCAGCAATATAAACACGATTGAGGTCGTTCTCGATGAGTAGTGTGCCACACTTCTCTCTCAAGACACATGGTTCTATTCCTTCATTCTCCTTCCAGGTCGTCTCAGCTCGATTGTTCGAGTACCTAGACATTCTGAATTACCGCTCATGTTGTCATGGACTTGGCGCCATTCCCCAATCTCTAGTCGTGAACCATCCTTTTGCATCCGGAGCAGTGATAGCATTCCGTTGGCGCCTAACATTAGGCATGGGTGACTGGTGGGGCGGAAGTTCATTGTAAAAGGCAGTTTCGTTAAGTAGATGTGGCCCGTCCGAACATTCAGATTAATGATGTGAAGCCATTGTTCTCCACAATCATGAAATATCCGATTATACCATGCCACGGCGCACAATTGCATCGCTAAAAGACCCCTAGTGCTCCAATTGTGCATTGTTGTTGAAATAATTGGTAGGCATGCTCCAACTTTCTTTGTTGGACGAGGCGATAGCTCAGTCACTACAGCTATAGTGACGATTACCACTTTGAAGAAAGACAAATAGCTCGACAAAGACCGCCGCCATGGCTCATCTTTAGAGCAATAATCCATGCTTGTTAGAATGGAATAGCCATTACCATCAAAGAACACAATAGATCGGGATTTCCGCCGCCACAAGCCTCTGTAGCCATCAAAAACTTCTCGGGAGCCCGTTCGGCACCGCCGGGGGGAATCCATCACCGTGGCCATCTTCATCATCCGGCGCTCTCCATGACGAGGAGGAGTAGTTCACCCTCGGGGCTGAGGATATGTACCAGTATCTCTCTCTCTCTCTCTCTCTCTCTCTCTCTCTCTCTCTCTCTCTCTCTCTCTCTCTCTCTCTCTCTCTCTCTCTCTCTCTCTCTCTCTCTCTCTCTCTCTCTCTCTCTCTCTCTCTCTCTCTCTCTCTCTCTCTCTCTCTCTCTCTCTCTCTCTCTCTCTCTCTCTCTCTCTCTCTCTCTCTCTCTCTCTCTCTCTCTCTCTCTCTCTCTCTCTCTCTCTCTCTCTCTCTCTCTCTCTCTCTCTCTCTCTCTCTCTCTCTCTCTCTCTCTCTCTCTCTCTCTCTCTCTCTCTCTCTCTCTCTCTCTCTCTCTCTCTCTCTCTCTCTCTCTCTCTCTCTCTCTCTCTCTCTCTCTCTCTCTCTCTCTCTCTCTCTCTCTCTCTCTCTCTCTCTCTCTCTCTCTCTCTCTCTCTCTCTCTCTCTCTCTCTCTCTCTCTCTCTCTCTCTCTCTCTCTCTCTCTCTCTCTCTCTCTCTCTCAACATCACCCATACGCTTCCATGACCCACACGCCTTCCATCACCCACACGCTTGATTAAGCCCAGATTAAGAGCCTCTCGGCCATACAAAATTGCTCCCCAAATGTGTGAAGCATGTTTCTTCTTGCATGCAGACATAAAATCAGTATCATGCTAATAGTTCCCCTTGAGTACTTTCGCACACCACAACTCTGGATTGTGAGTAACCTCCACCCCTGCTTCGCCAACATCGCTTGATTGAATAGTTGAAGGTCTCGGAACACCATTCCTCCCTCGCACTTTGGAGTAGAAATGTTAGCCCACTTCCACCAATGCATTTTTCTCGACTTTTCATCTCCTCCCCATCCAAAAGCGAGCTACCAAATTAGTAACTTCTTTGCACATATTTTTGGACAGTCTAAAAACTCATCGAGTAGGTCGGGATACCTTGACATCTTGATTTAACAAGCACCTCTCTGCCTTCACTGTTCAGGAGCTGTGGTGTCCACCCATTCACCAATTTCTTGATTTTAGAAGGAATCCTTCAAACTGTGAATCTGTGGATCTTCGTAAAGCTGTCGGAAGCCCTAGAAATTTCTCCGTTAACGCTTCAAGAACTATTCACGATACATCATGCACTGATTGCTTCACTTCGTGGGTTCAATTCTTGCTGAAAAATATTGCAGACTTCACTCTATTGACTAGTTGTCCTGGGCCTAGGCGATACATTTTGTTTGACCATTCTAGAGGAGGGGCGTGGGTAGGATGTTGTGGAGGCGGCAGGGACGTGTTTCTTAGACAACAGTTAAGAAGTTTAAGAGGGCTAGGGAATCAAAAGATGGGAGAGTAAATTCCTCGAAGAAGATGTGAGGCGTTGCTACAAAGAAGATGGGGAGTAGTATAATTCATGGAGAGGATTCAAGTCATCGGTCTGAGAGAAGATGAGGCTGTCAAAACTAACACTGAAGAAAGTCATGTCAATACCAAACGTTGGTACATTAACATCACGATGAAGTTTTCACATTGTTCCATGTGAGAATTGATAGTGATGTCTGGTTATATACACTGCATTAGATATTAATATGAAGAATTAACATATGAATATACTATATCACTCTAATAGGGAGAGGTTGGGGATGACATATGGTACAGATCAAATTTCTAATTACTTCTTTCCTGCAATCCCTTTCCATATAGTGATACACCGATAGACTGGATGACATATAGCACGGATCAAACTTTATACAGAACTAACATTCCAACATCTCCATATAGCGTTAATTCTTAATCTATCACTATATCGCAATTACATATTATATTGTTTAACTCAAGATTTAAAACAAAACAGAAAGATATCCATTCAGGAAATATAACCTTTCATGCTCTTACATAGAAGTGTATGTGAATATAAAAGGTGAAGGAAAACACACCTAAATTACGAGCTATCTAATGATTAATTATTGTCAAGTTGATAATCTATTTCATCTTTTCTTTGGGGGGTCAGACCAGTTTTATGCGTGTCCTGCTAACCAACCGAATTGTATGAAGTAGGAACTGAGAAATAGTTTAAATATGGTTCTGCCAACCTGGAATTACTCGTTGACGTTTCTAGAAAATGACGCACCATCACAGTACCTTACCTTCACTTTATCCCAACCGTAAAAATCTGTAGGTTTAAATGAAAATTTTGTCAGCGGATGATGTAGGTGTATCAGAAAGATTGCTCCAACTTCAGAAAACATTCCTCAAATCAAACATTGAGTAAACCATTGGCAAAACTATACATGGTGATCATGGATCAAGCAAAAAACAAGGATGCGGGTAAGATAACATGTTCAAGAGACTGCTCATTTATAAACCGAACTGCAAAACAACGGAACAAAATAAAGTCGTAGCTCATTTACACACCACAGTGCAGAACATTGGAACAAGTCGTCCTTCACTTATAAACCACACTGCAGAACAATTGGCGCAAATGAACCAATGCATCTATTAACACAAACTAAGGGGCATTTATCCGGTGATCTATTCATGACACAAGTGACCCATTTGCTACACCACAAGTGACTCTAGTTCTCTATAACGTGAAGATGTGCAACAAAACTATATTAATAATGAGTACACATAATTGGAGATTAGCGTACATGAGCTGTCAAACATGTACCTATGTCAATTACAACAAACAATAACGTTAATAAGCCATATCCGTCCATTATTTAATTAACGGGCTTCATAGTGCTTACCTAGGACACATAATGAGAATATGAACTGCATATGTAGCGAACAAAAGGGATCAACTAAGACAGAGGACATTGGACTGAGACGAGTCACAGAGATGCCATCATCAGTGGCAGTAGCAGGCGATGTATTTTCGCCAATGGGGTGAAACCTGGCTATTCTATGGGAGGGGAGTGGGTAGGAAGTCTTGGAGACGACAGGGACGTGCTTCTTAAAGAAAAGGCAACGACCGAACTAGAGAAGGTGAAGAGGGTGAGGGGAATCAAAAGATCAATGACATTATGGATTTCACTTACATGCAATGAACTTTCTCTTGTATTATAGAACTCTACCCCGAACTTAAGTGTTGCCTTTGTGTTGAAAGGCAATCCTGAAGCATCCTCGATAATGTATCCTACATCCCCATCTGCACACCACTAGCCAAGCAGCCAGTAAGAAAAGTCTGAAATTGCAGGAAATGACCAGCAATGCAAATTTATGATAAAAGAGCAGTGGCTAACGACAATAAAGAGATAACATGATAAATGAGATCAAAAGGTCCAAAGATATGAAACCATAAAAGTAAGCATCAACTGTTGTCAACTCGGCCACAAATTAAATATCCACCAAAAACCAAGTGCGGTAGCCATGCAATCATCACATAACCATTGTTTTTTTTCCTTCGCATAAAGAGCCCAAGAATAATATGCGCTGCATCTTTTTGTGAGAGGGATTGCAGCAAAGAAGTAATAAGTTAAAAGCAATTATTGGATGAAAAATAGTAGAGATCAAACTTTATACTGAACTAATATTTGAACATCTCCATATAGAATTAATTGTCAATCCACCACTCTATCAAAATTATGTACTATATTGTTTGACTCAAGATTTAAAACAACCCACAAAGATATCCATTGACGGAAAATAACCTTTGATGCACTCACAGTGAATTGTATATATGAATATAAAAGGTGAAAGAAAACACGCCTAAATACCATGTTATCTACTAACTAATTATGGGACTGTCTATTTTACAATCGACTGAAATATAATTGAACTGGATAATTCTTCCATGTATGTACGTCCAAGGGCCTACCTATAGTATCATAACTGGTTGCACTGGACCGATAGTGAGTAATTTGCTAGAGAATGGGCTGAACCAAATATAGCTATCAAAAGAATTTGACTGGACCTGAGAAAACAAGAAAAAAAAGAGGACTTGGACCACGAAAGCATACACTAAGCGAATAAAGTCCTCTGTGTGATTACCAGAAAAAAGTAATCTAGAGTAATAAAGGCCTGCTCACGACTCTTTTTCTTTTCCATCTAATTTTTCACAACTATCTGCATCTCCCATCTGGATCAATTCATATATGCTCCATCTGCAAATCAAGGTTCCAATGCAAGTTACTGTCAATCACACTTATAATATAGAGCTAAAGAATATAAATTACGTAGAATCAAGGATGAAAGTGAAACACACTGAATATGTAAGTCATGGATCAGTTCATCTGAAGAACTAGCATAGACTCTGGACAGAAATAACTGAAAGTACAACTTACAAACCTGAGCAAACACTACAACATTGGATATCATTAAAATAACAAAACAAGAATTAGAGTACTACACCTAGAAATCAATGATGCAATAAAATATAGAGGGAGAGAAGTTATATGGACACAATATGTAAATCTTAGGATACTCCAACTGTACATCACAGATCACAGATCATAAACAACTCTAGAAAGGATGAACTAGAATGTACCCTTGCATTAGCATTCACTGGTGACAATAATTATAAAAAAACAAATTACTTGGGCACTGAAACCTGTACAGAAACTAAAGTACAAGTATAGCAATAGGGAATATCACATCAATGAGGTTTACACTAACGTTATAGTGAACAACAACTGTAAACTGTAAACTGCAGCACTTGGGTTTACAGTAAAGGTGTAGTGGCAGACAACTGAAATTACAAACTTAAATGTACAGTAAACTATATACACAGCAAACTGTAAGCTACAATACTTTGGTTTCTACGGAAACTATGGAGACAAAGAATTGAAATTACAAGATAATTATGGTGTATAACATGATGAAGAATTCCAAGGGTAAATTAGAGCACTAGGGGTACCATTGAACTTAGAATTACACAAAATAAAATGCATGCTAATTATGCAGTAAACCCTATACAGGAGCCCTATACATTACATACTTGGATAAAACCTTTGAACGACACATATCCAAAGGGTAATTTACACCTTTTTGGTTGTTCTTTAAAATTACAGAGGCAACTAAGCTTAAACTAGTTTACTTTTAGTTTCAAAAAAATTGTACGACCGAAGAATTGATGGACAATCTTCCATTGTGTGTGACTTAAAATCACTCCGAAAAAAGTGACAAACCAAGCTCTGAATGGTACAAAACTTCTGAATCTTCAAACTTGAAGAACAAAATAGAACATGACAGTACCTATAGTAAACTACTATTGTAAGTTTTAACTTCTGAAACAGTAAACTTACGGAAGAGTTTAGAAAAAATCAAACTTATGGATGAGTTTGGAAAACAGTAAACTTACGAAAGAAATTACATAGTACTTGGCATTGTAAATCATACACTATCATTGTAAAAAATGGATGAACAAGAATAAGGGCAAGGAGATGAGGGCAGTACTTGGCACTGTAAATCATATACATGCTGAAGACCCCAATCAAATGGAACCCGAGGGTGAAATCGCAACCACCTTAACAACAAAGCTGAGGAGATGAGGGCAGAGGTGAAATCTCACTACATGAACACAAATCAAAGAAGAATAAGACCACTACTTGCATCTTTGCCTCCTTCAAAAATCAGTGAAGACACATGTCAATACCCCCAGAGTCAGAGAGAACCACCAGCTCAAGAGGCAGTAACTAATCAACCTCATAGGGGAATCACACACATAAATCGGAACGAAGCTCAGTTCAAGGACTGGAATCAAACCGATCAAGAATTTCTCTACCAAGAGATTAGAAAATAGATAGAAAGATGCACTGAAAGTGAAAACTAGGGAAAACCACGAGGCTATGACTCTATAGACAGATCCGGACGCCGGAGAAGAAATCCACAAATAAAGGACTAGAGAAAGATTGAAACTGCCATGGAAGCGTCCAAAGAAATCGCCATGGCATGTAACGAGAGTAATGCATCTTATAACCAACAAAAGGAAGCTAGCATCAATCATATGCTGATGCATATATTATTTTTCCTAACCTTTGCTTGAATTGAAACATGTGAATCTCGTAAATCGAACACCTATCCTGCACAACATGGATTTCCCATCTCCCTTGACACGAGCATATCTCCTCCCATAGCCAACACAACATCTGATTTTCTTTTTGATGTGATGATTCTTGTCTGCATCACTGCCTCCACACCCGCATCTCTACATCACCAGGTTCAGAAAAAGAAAAGCAAAACATGTTAGTAGGTTGATTGGCAGCATGCATGCCAAGATTCTATTAAAGAGGTTTAGATCAAGAAAAGAGCATGGCCTTACAGATGGGGCGTTCCAAATCAAGAAGAGTGCTAGGAGGTATGCATGGATGGGGCATCGAAGACATGGCAGCGAGCGGCCACTGGATGTACTCGCCGTGTGCTTGCATAAGGAGGAAGGGGAAGGAGGAGCAATGTGTGGGGCGCTGCAGATCGATCAAGAGGTGGCAATTTATAGAGGAGATCTCGTGGTGCTTGACCAAAGATGAGGTAGCGGGGAATGCGGGTGCGTTGGATGCAAGCACGATCCGCGTGGCGGCGCAACCATTGGATCGAAGCCATGCGAACGGGTGGAAGGAGGAGAGAGTAATGGAGGAGGAGGCGGAGGAGACTGCGCGTGCATGGAACGTGGCGGCCGCCATTAAGCGATTGATTGCGTTGGTTTGGGGAAGAGGATCATTCAAGGATTGCCTGATTTCAAGGAGAGAATTGAAGGAGCGTTGCTGAGAACGAGATTTGTTGAGCTGCCGTCTGGATTCCGATTCACTAGAAGGAGATTTATTAGGAGGAGAGAGATGAGATGAGAATAAGCAGGCCCCACGTCCGCCCACACAAGGAAGGGATATATATCTTGAGGCTGGCCCGGTTGACTCAAATTTGGTAAGATTTGATATGCTATTTGGCCAGAATTCCTAAGATATTGCAGAAGGTTTCGTCAGCCCCTTTTTTGTGTGCTCTAATACTTTTCAACCAGTACTAGTTGCCAGCTATCCGTTGATTTGTCTCTCTATATGGTATGATTTGCCGTTAAGTTTCCTAATGACTAGTGCTACTGTGAATCACATCAGATGTGTTCATCCCTAATGCTCTCCAAACGTGCATCTTCTTCCTCCTTTTGTGACAGCACCATACGTGCATTTTCTTTCCGGTGCTCGCTGCTACCAATATACTGGGAAAACGGATCAGTCATGCATCAAAAGTATATACATTTGATAAGAGAACAAAGGTACTGAAAGAATATCACTTGTATAGTTGTATAAAACACAAGGGCCGCACCATGTCGGTCAAATTATCACCTCGTCTACTCATCTGTATTCAAAGTTACTTTCACGTGATTATGACGGTACACATTATCTCTTCATTCTCAAAGGGAGTCCAGGCTACTGTGCGTGTGCGCGGCAACAAAAACAGGGCCCAGGCCACCGTCGTGGACACCGACAGAACTCCGCCGCCACCCGACATCAAAACGTACCAAATCTAGCACCATATGCATAGGCGGGTTATAGCAGGTGGATACTCAAAGAAAAACAAATGCATCCTGTGACCAACAATAATTTAGGCAATCTACACATCAAAAGATATCTCTACAACAGTAGTAGCACTTCCTTTGACAGAATCTTTCACAGACAATTTTATGAGCCAAAAGCGCATGTCCTAATCATGATCAATGTTACATGCCAAACTCTACATTGGCTGATCACACAAGATCTAAAAGAAAAACATAATATGCACATACTCTCCAGAAACATACATATGCATCCCAGGAGTTCAGATCAAAAGACAGCTCGACGCCATTCAACGATATCATCAAGCGTTAATATTACATTACACCACACTACTACTGTTTCAATTCAGGTACTACAACATGCAAAAGATTGCAGCAAAGAGCAACTAATTAGGGAGTTCCTACTTTTCCTTGACAGCCCAGATTGTCGCACCATGTAAAGCCAACCACTTCATCTTGACAACCACCAAGACGCTGCGGCAAGAGCTGTGGGTCTGTGTGCACGCGACGCCGGGACCAACCTGTTCGTACATCAAGATGAGGTGCTGCAAAACATCCCAGACAACAAGGAAGATAAATAAGGAATGCGTCGAAAACATTCAAGAGAAATGCATGGTTACACATGATCTACCTTTAATTTTGTAATAACTTGGGAAAAATCATTATTTGGAACATGACATGCATCATTCAATACGCTTCAACTTTTCTTAACAGCTAACCAAAGAGTCAAGCTCAGAATCAGATACAGCCAAAGGCATTTTATGATACAGCAACACAAGTCATTCATACAGGATTCTTTATGCAGAATATGCATATACCTATGTAAAAGGACCTTACAGAACAAAACGAAGAAGCTACAGTTTTTTAGTGCAGTGTTGACAATACAAGTAAAAAAGATTTGTTCCTTCCATATCAAGTTCTACACCGTAGACAACACTAAACCGCAATGAATATCATGTACAACAGCACAATGGCCTAATGAGCAAAGCAAGGGGAGTAAAATTTCAACAACAGGATCGTCACAATAAAAAGGTTGTGGTGGCCACAAGATCACCACCTCACAGACAACATGCCCATATAACCAAGCTTTCATTCATTGGCTCGATGCCAGCAACACAATCGACCACGGCTCAGTATCCAGGTCATCAAAGGGCACAGAGACGAGGAGAAGACCGGGGACTTACCAGAATAGAGGATGTGGTGGCCACCACCGCCACAGTTGCAACCAAACCATTGTCATCGCGCTGCTGGGAAGCCAAGGTATATGCGTGTTATGTTTACATTACTATGGATAGCCCATTGTTGTCGAACTTGCCAAGACGGACGAAGGTGACCAAAACTTCAGAAGTGCCCTACAATCGAGAGGAGCAACTTATCAGATTTAAAATCTCAAAGGGTGAGGTAAACTAGCACATGGAGTATGTTTCTGAAAACAGAGAAGGACGCGCACTATTGCGGCTATTTTGCAGTGGGTTCTGGAGCAAACGGGGACCTGCAGCACGCACGCACATGAGAGGAGATTGAGGACTTGGCAATGAGGGAGGATGGGGGCGGAAGGAGGAGGGCGTACGTACCTTGGGTCGGTATCTAGGTGGTGCAGCCTGTCCGCGGAGATGCGCCGGCGTCGAGGGCTAGTTAGAGCATTGGCAAATCGTAGCAGTGGCTAAATTAGACAAATCGTAACTAAACCAAACACCAGCAGAGCAACATAACCAACTAGATTACAGGATCAATGGCTCAGTTATGAGGCAATTGACATGAAGCCAGACCAATTTAGGCGAGGAGCTCGCCGTGGTTCTTTTCCAGCCAGTGCTGAACATCTCCACGCCTCATTGGTCGAAGGGAGACACGCACAATGAACCCCTCTGCATTAACCGGTGATGATGCAATACCGAATCAATCAAGCTGCTGCACAAGGACAAGATAAATAACAAATCTTGAGATACAAGGACGAGTCAAATGGAAAACCTTGAGCTCAAATCATAAAAAGAGAAAAGAGGAAATCATGTCATGGGAGGGGATCCATGGGGAAACAAAAAAATAGGAGTATTTTAGCACAAGCCAATGATCCTGAAAACGGTGGGCAATCGAGCTATCTAAGCCCAAACAGCGGGCAATCGAGTTATCAATATGTACATGCAAATATTTGTCTACCAACAATACAAGAAATAAGCAGGGGGCAGTGGTTTCTACCATGGATTTTGAGTCGCTCGACTAGTCGCGACTAGTCAACGACTAGTCTATGAGTCGCAAAAATATGGTCGACTCAGCTTAGTGTCGACTCGCGACTCTGAGTCGCGACTAGTCACAACGCAGGCTCGACTTCTTCCGAGTCGCTGCCCCAGTGCGACTCGCATGAGTCGCGACTCGAAAACCATGGTTTCTACATACATACATACGGGATGAATGGTTGACCATTTCAATATCACGAGATGTTCCACATAAAAGATGAAGAAACCAAAATTCTCGTATTTTTATGGATCGCTACAGTCAGCAGGAGGAAGAATGCAGTTATACTCACAAAAGAGAGATGTTCTGTGAAATACTAGTTGATCCACACACAAACTGTTGCACTAGTGAAACGAAGCAACACCTCTGGGTAATTGATGACCGGGACATGCAGGACATGAGAGAGCAGAGTGAGATACCTTGACGATCCCCATGGCATCGACAGCGGGGTCGGAGCAGCGTCAGCGTCCATGAATGAGGCGGCACACGGCGGTCTGCGCCTGAGGACACCAATATTATTAGGTAAAGCATCATATCATATTATTATGCCAAACAAACGCAAAATCTCCCATTAATCAACGAGGCCGTGACCACCAACACGTGCATAGATAGCAACCTGTGCACATCATTTACCAAGAGGGAATCAATTGAATAGAGGCCAACAAGGCCATTAACAGCAGCTGCATACGGCGCACAACATAGCAAATTGAACTATATATACTAGGCAGACACCTGCATCATCACATGAGAGGGAGAGACTGGACATCCAAATGGAATGCTCCAGACTTGGTGATGTGTATTCTAACTGAACCAAAAAGAATGCTACATGTGCAGTTTGATTGAACCCAAAAAAATATGCTGCTGCTGCGTGCGTACAAACAAACTGAAGCAAAACTAGGTGATGTGCAAGTATACTAATTAAGGGCAGCGAGTAATCACCAAAACAGAGGAGGCATGGTAGGAGCAGATTGGGGGTGACCAAATCCAACGAAGAAAGGTTCTGCAGAATAGTTCTTCTTCTTGCTAGTGACTAAGCTAGTACCAGCTAATGAAAGCTCTTTTGTACCAACAATAATAAAGACAACAGCACACAACTGAACTGTTTTAAAAAGGTAAGATTTCCGTGTAGCGGGAAGACCAGCCATCCAACTTGGAGGATTTAAACCAGAGTTCCATGCAGGGGGGCACCCAATTAGATTAACAATGGAAGGATACATCTAACTAATTAAAAGGCACTGCCTTGGGCAAAGGCATGAACCTCATTTCTTCTTGCTAATCAACAAGCATTATGTCACATAAACCTTGTGATGAACATTGCAGAGGGCTACTGTGAATAAATTATTGCTCATGCATGGTACAACCACGGGTAGATGGCCACAAGCGCAAAGCACAGGAAGGAGAGGAGCTGAAATAGCTTACTCACCATGGCGATTTTGTAGCCACCTCCGTCACACGACCAACAACGAAAGAAGATGAAATGAAGCCCTTCTTATCCTCTGCTGTACTGAATCCATGCTGCTGCTGCACAAAACAGGACAAGAGCATATTATTATATTATTAGGTAGAGCATCATATCAAATTATTATTATTCCAAAACAAACGCAAAAGAATGAGCAAGGCCATGACCACCAACACATACATAGATAGCAGCCTGTGCACATCATTTACCGAGAGGGAACCAAATGGAACTATATATACTAGGCGGACACGTACATTATTGCAAGAGAGGAGGGACTGGACATCCAAATGGAATGCTGCAGAATTAGTCAAAACTAGTGATGTGTATTTTCTAACTGAATCAAAAGAACGGTAGAGGTGCATTCTAACTGAACCAAAAATGATGCTGCTGCTGCGTGAGCGTAGAAACAAACAGAAGCAAAACTAGGTGATGTGTAAGTATAATGTAGGGCAGCAAGTAATAACCAAAACAGAGGAGGTGTGGTAGGAGCAGATTGGTGGTGACCAAGTCCAATGATTGGTGGTAGGAGCAAGATAGAATATTTCTTGGCGGTGGTGAAAAAGCCAGCCAGACCAGAAACGCCCAAGTTAACTACACATACATACATAACACACACACACATGTATATTCCGTGCCCTCCCATGTACAGTAGGTAACAAAGATGGATTATTTCCATGATTACGCAGAAGAAGAGAAAAAAGACCTGCAGCTCAGCTCGTCGGGAGGGGGTCCGAGACGATGATGCTGCAGCAAGTTCGAGCACCTCGGCGGCGGGATCGACGGAGGGCATCTGCACACGTTCTGCCAAAAGGAAGCCAAGGGGGTCAAGGGCTGCGGTGGAGTTCAGTTAAAAGGGGCAATGCGTGGGCGTGTGTTGCGAACCTGAAACTCTGACCTAGTCTCTTTCGTGTACCTCGCCACCCCCCAAATCGATCTCTTCGCTGTCGCAAGCAAAACTGAAAGTTAAGTGTTGGAATCAATCAAGACAAGACAAAATTGCCATGGATAGGCTCTCACTTGTGTGACCAGCAGAAGAATCATCGCTACAAGAGCTCGTCTTGACTTGTTGAGTCTCACTCATACTAGACACACACACACACGCACACAAACTGTTGCACTAGTGAAAAGAAGCAACACATCCTGGTAATTGATGGTCGGGACACACCGCAGGGCATGAGAGAGTGCAGAGTGAGATACCTTGACAATCTCCATGGCGTCAGCGGCGGGGTCGGAGCAGCGGCGGCGGCGGCGTCCATGGATGAGGCGGCACACGGCATTGTCAAGTTAGCATCAACCTGAAGATAAATCTGCAGAGTTGTCAGTTTTCTGAAGAAGTTTGAGATTTGCGCAGTTTTCTCGTCTCTGAAGATAAGGAAGTTCCAGCAAGCCTTGAGGATAGCGTGAGAGGGAGAGGAGGGAGCTCCATGTCCATGGAGAAGACCGGACCATGGCTGCTGCTGCTGTAGGTGGCCCTTCGACGGCGTCGTCCTGGTTCTGGGGCGTCGTCCTTGTCCTGGTCATGGTCATGGCGGCCCTTCTTCCATGGCGTCGTCCGGATCATGGTAATGGAGACAGATGGTGGTCAGGGAGGGAGAAGAGACGGGGGTGAGAGAGGGAGGGAGGAAGGAGAAGAGGGGTTCGTACCCATGGATCGATCCATGGCTGCGCCTCCTCCTGCCTGCCTGCGGATCCCGATGGCCGCGGGCTAGGTTTTTGTGATAGCCATGGCTCCTCCTCCGCCGGTGCGTGGTCGTGGAGGAGGAGGACGCCGTGGATCTGGGCGCCGGCTGACCAGCTCGAGCCGGCCGGGGACATCCATCTGAGGCGAGGCGAGGTGAGGAAGAAGGACCTGCCCGCAACCCTAGCCGCGGGGGCTGCGAGCGCGCGAATCTGGCCGGAGCGAGGGGGTCTCGGAGGTGTGCTGCGCGCCGCCGAAACTTGCCGGAATCGCGGCAGGAGACGACGGCGGCGGCGAGGGGAGTCGCGGGGGAAAGATAGAGAGAGAGAGAGAGAGGTGGGGGATTTGTTTTCAAAATGTCTTTCCTTTTCTCTTCTCTTGTTTTTTTTTTTTCTTTCTATTGTGATACGAGCGCGGGGCACCGAAAAACACAGCTAACTTGTAATTGGTCGAACGACGCTGCCCACGGATCGCCGTAGTCTTCGGCCGATCTCGTCCGTCCATCAACATCCGACGGCCCGCATAATCAATTGTGGACGGGATGGATCCATGAAGCGGGTGGTTGCTCCCTCGTTGGCCAGCCGGCCATGATTACCGACGGATCGGTCGCCTCTCCGGCCACATCCAATGGCTCGCTCGCATATCGGAGGATCTTCGGGGTTTGATCGTTGATTGGTCGATAAACATGAGCCGACGGCGGCCTTCAAGCTGGCATCGTCGATGCAGGCGTGACACTTGTCTCCGATCTAGGCGCGGACGATGTCCCCGAGGTCAGACGTTGATATGCTCGTTCGGTCGCGTCGCTTTGACTGCGTCGATGCGAGGTCCGCCTTTGGGGCGGGGGTGATGGGCATAAATATGCGGCATCCTAACCAGCACTAGTGTTTTGGAGGGCCGCACGGCTTGGTTTTGCATGGGTTTTACCGTTTTGCAGCGTCCGGTGCGGACACGTCGATGGTCGAGACGATGTTAGCGGGTGTTATTGAGGTACCCCGTCGTGCGTCCGTCCGCCGCGGTGCTGGGATCGACCATGTGTCGGGGCAATGCCTTTCGCTCACTCGACACGCGTCGCTTGCACGTGTGGGCCTTGCGGGACCCGAGTCGTGCAAGCAGACATATTCACGCGGCGGGCTTTGCGAAAGTTTGCCAAAGGAAAAAATGTTTTTTGTTTTTGTTTTTTTTGAACTCCAAAGAAAAGGAACGGAAAGAAATTGGGCGCACGATCCAGTACGTCGCAATTTTATTTTATTTAATGTTATTTTCTCCTTGGCGACGGGAACAAAAAGAAGAAGAAAAATGCAGTCGACTTAGTTACGCGCGCGTGGGTTAGCGGGCGGGCGAGCGATTTTGTTTTTTGTTTTTTTTGGGTTCTTTTGCGGGCGCGATTGCGTGAGATGGATTAGCGATGGATGGATGGATGCGTGCATGCGCCCAGCAAAATTAACTCTCACGTACGTGCATGCTATATATACCAGTAGTAGGTATAGTACTGCTGTTGCAGATTACTGATAAAGTACTTGGTACGCACGCTCCAACTTGCTTCGCTGGACGAAAACACATGGAAACTATATTTCACTTCCTTACGGTGATAACAGGCGACGGCCACTTTGAAGGAAGAGTTGCTCGATGGCACCGCCGGCGGCGACGACTCATCTTCGGAGCAACAATCTACCCCGGTTAGAATTGCATACCCGACGCCTTCGTCGTACACGAGTGCTCCGCGGTTTAGAGGAGGGAGCATGACGCACGTGTTGGCGAGAAGATTGCAAACCGCCAATTGGAGGATGGTCTGGTCTCCAGAGTTTGCTTGGAGGCGCACAGCAACAAGGCCATGGCGCGAGACCAACGGCATTGCGCCGTCAAAGAAGCCTGCAGGACCAGCGGTCACGAAGGTCCTAAGAGCGCGGCGGCCAGGACCCAGAACCGATCGCGGCGCTGGGACAAAGCACGGCTCCTGACCAAGGGTAGTCCCAACTTCCTCTTCCCCGTCGCGATTTCCCTGGACGATGAGGCCGACGAAGATGCTTGGCGTCCTCCGCCAGCGGCGCCGGAGGAAGCAGCGATCGGTGATGAGACGGCACCACTGTTTGCAAGCCATGGCACAGCGGAACAGAACAGCCGTCCTTGGCGGAAGAGGATCTCGAGGAGGAGGTCGTCCGGGGCGAGACTGCCATGGCGGCCGGCACTACTTCCGTGATTGGATCCGGGGCCGATTAATTAGGGTTGAAACGTACCTGACGGTAGACCCAAATCTAACGTAGCGTAGGTATACCCGCAGAAAAAGAAAACTAACGTACGTAATTATATTTTCCCTTATATAATTAATTACCAATTGGCTAGTTCGGATATAGCCTAAAACCCCCTTTCACGATGGAACTCTAGCAGAGACGCAATTTTTTAGGTTTAGTGGCACCAACTAAAGATCAATAATATCTCTCTCTCTCTCCCAAAAAATACTAAGAACATTTGTAGCCGGGCGCTCCAAACCCGTCTCAAACACCCGGGAGAACGGTCCGGTAACTGACTGGTCACAAAAATTCGACCCAGACAAACGCCTCAAACACCTAAGCTGACCGGCACCCCTCATATCCGGCCCAAATATGAGACTGATATGGGGGCGCCCGGGCACGCTCGAGCGGGTCCGCCATGTCGGACCCGGCCCATGGTAGCCCACCCGACTCCACATATATTTCTACTCATCTACTCTGTTGAGATGTAGATAACATATGTGTATTTCTTGTACAACAAGCCCTCCTCCTTCCATGTATAATCGAGGACGTGGCTACCCTTTGTACTTATATATACGTGCATATTGCACCCGATCAATACATCGTGAGTTGCATAATTCTCTACATGGTATCGGCCTTAGTCCGATCCACCCTCCCCTAGCGCGCCGCGTTGCGTCCCCGCCGCCGCCGCTTCCCTACGCCCGCGTCGCCGACACCCTCGCCGCCGCCGTAGCTCCTCCTCGTGATCCTCTAGCGCGTCGCGTCGCCTCCCAGCCGCCGCCGCTCCCCTACGCCCGCGTCGCCGAACCCTCGCCGCCGCCGTAGCTCTCCCTCCCTCGTCGCTGGCTCCCTGCCGCCGCTCCTCTCGCAAACCCTCCCACGCTGCCGCTCGCGTCGCCGAACTCTCGCCGCTAGCCGCCCTCAACCCAAACCCTAAACACCCTCGCTATCCGCTGCCATCTACCCAAACCCGCCCCGGCCGCCGCCTAACCCTAGCCGCACCTAAACCTTAGCCATGTCGGGTTCCAACATCCTCTCCGACCGGTCCGCCGCCTCCACCCCTCCCGTGGTGAAGCCGCCGAACCCCTTCGACTCTTCCTCCGGTTCCTCCACCGCCACCCTTCCCGATCCCGCCTACATCCGTGATGTTCCCATCGAACGTCGCGTCCGGTGATCCTCTCCCACAAAGAGGCGAACTTCTATGCTTGGAAGACATACTTCAATCTCCTCTTCGTGAGTACAATCTGCAGGACCACATCGACGGCACCGCCAACCTCTTACGTCCTCAACCGCGACGCCGATGGCTGGCGATCGACGCCACCATCATCCGGTGGCTCTTTCTCACCGTGTCCAAAGACATCTTCCACACTTTGTCGTTCGCGGCAGGGGCGATCATGCACGTGTGGAACAAGATCGTCGGTCTCTTCACCGACAACAAGCTCCAACGGATCGTCTTCCTGCAGCAGGAGTTCTTGGTGTCATCAAACGACTCCTCCGTCGACGACTACTGCATGCGTCTCAAGACCCTCTCCGACGAGCTCAATGACATCGGCTTCAAGGTGGGCGATGAGTTGCTCCTCTCCACCCTCACCGCCGGCCTCAATGAGGATCTCGGCAACGCTGCCTCCAACCTCACACTCATGGCGAACCCTACCTCGAGCGGGCGGTGGCTTATCTTCGTCTTGAGGAACGCCGGTTAAAGCATCTTCGCTCCGTGCCGTTCACACCGCCGCCGCCCGGCTACTTGCGCGGTGGCCCTCCGCCCTCGGGTGCTCCCCCCGGCTTCCCCGCGCCGTTCCAGGCGCCCCAGCCACCGACTGCTTCAGCGCCAAACGGCGCCTACGGCGTCCCGTACCAGCAGCGGCCACCGGCCCCTGGTGCTCCTGCGGCTCTTCCTCAACACTTGCCGCAGCAGCAGCAGCAACAGCAGCCGCGCCAGCGACGCCGTGGCCGCGGTAAAGGACAACAGCAGCAGCAGCAGCCGCGCGCCGGGCCCGTCCACCAGCAGCAGCAGCCGACGCCGCCTTAGGGGGGTGGCCACAACCCCTGGACCGGGGTTGTGCACGCCTACACTATGCCCGTGCCCCCCCCCCCGCTCCAAGCCTCCTCGGTCCCGTCCCTCCGGCATCAGCCTTCTTCGCGGTCAAGAAACCGGCCCGGTCGCTCCATCAACCTACTACGCTCCTGCTCCGGTTGGCTATGGCGGGCCAACCGCTAGCAATGGCGTGACCGGCTACTCGGGCTACCCTGCGCCACTTCTTATGATCCGGCTCTGCTTGCTGCTCTTCATCAACAGCCTCCGACCGGGGCTTACTCCGGCGGTGGTGACTGGTTCATGGACACCGGTGCATCTTCGCACATGGCCGCTTACCCGGGTAACCTCTCCTCCGTGTCTCCTATTCACACTTCTTCTCGTATCATTGTCGGTAATGGTGCTGGTCTTCCTATCACTCATATTGGTTCCACAAGTTTTCCTTCCAACTCTAGGCCACTTTATCTCAATAATGTTCTTGTGTCTCCCGAGCTTATTCAGAATCTAGTTTGTGTTCGTAAACTTTCTCGTGATAACTCAGAATCGTGGAATTTGACGGTTGGTTTTTCTGTTAAGGGCGCCCTCACCGGATGGTTCTTCACCGCTGTGACAGTCCCGGCGATACATACTCCGTCCAGCCTCCATCATCTTCACCTGCTGGACCAGTTGCACTTTCCGCCGGCGTTGATCTCTGGCACGCACGTCTCGGTCATCCTAGCTCCACCGCTCTTCGTCATATTTTTAGGGATTTTTCTTTTACATGTAATAAAACGGATGCGCACTCTTGTCACGCATGCCGTCTGGGCAAACATGTTCGCCTTCCCTTTAGTACTTCATCCACAGTTCGTCGTTACCTTCGAGTTAATCCATAGTGATGTTTGGACCTCTCCTGTTGCTAGTAACACTGGTTTTTCATATTATCTTGTTATCTTGGATGACTTTTCTCATTTTGTGTGGACCTTTCCATTACGTAAGAAGTCCGATGTTGTTGCCACTCTCACGGCTTTCTACTCTTATGTAGCCACACAATTCGGTCGTCCCATTCTAGCTTTGCAAACTGACAACGGGAAAGAATTCGACAACACTACCATCCGCAACCTTCTCTCCACACATGGCACTGTTTTCCGTCTTACCTGTCCATACACCTCACAGCAGAATGGTCGGGCGAACGCATCCTTCACTCTCAACGATCGCGTCCGCACTCTCCTTTTCCATGCCTACATGCCACCCCGCTTCTGGCCTGACGCTCTCGCTCCTGCCACTCTCCTCATAAACCTTCGTCCATGTCGTACCCGGTGGAACTTCACACCTCACCACCTCCTCTTCGGGTCTCCTCCTTCATACGACGGTCTTCGTATATTTGGTTGTCTGTGTTACCCTAGTATTGTCGCCACCACTCCTCATAAACTTGCTCCTCGTTCCCTTCCGTGTGTCTTCCTTGGTTACCCGGCTAACACCAAAGGCTATAGATGCTATGACCCGGTTTCCCACCGTGTCATCACATCCCGGCATGTTTATTTCGACGAGTTGTCTTTTCCTTTTAAACAGGAACAGCAGGAGGCTTCTTCATCGGCGCCCGGTCCCTCCTTGGCCGACCCTATCCGCCCTGGTTTAACCACCGGCGTGGGCGCCCCACGGCGTCTTGAGCTTCGGCTCCTGCCCACCACTTCGTCGGCCGCGCGGTCTCGAGCCGGCCTCCCAGCCGACCTCCGCCGACCCCGAGCCGGCCTCCCAGCCGGCCTCCGTGCCGACCCGAGCCGGCCTCCCAGCCGGCCTCCGCGCCGACCCCGATCCGGCCTCCGCGCCGGCCTCCGAAGCCGGCCTCCGCGCCGGCTTCTCCGGCTGCTTCATCGCCGGGCTTCGCGCCGGCCTCTTCACCGGCCACTGGGTCGGCTCGCTTGCAGGAGTCGCCCTCCCCTGTCCCGGCTTCTTCACAGTCGGGCGCGTCGCCGGCATCTTCACCACCAGGCTCGGCGCCTTCTCCGGTAGCGGCTGCTGTGCCACCGCCTGCTGGCCCTGTCACGCGGTCGCGGCTAGGCGTCCATCGGCCCAGCACTCGCTACCCACCAGACGTGTACACCTGCGTCGCTTCGACTTCTTCATCACCATCACCAGTGCCGACCTCCGCCCGTTCCGCGCTTCGTGACCCCATGTGGTTCGCCGCGATGAAGGAGGAGTTTGATGCATTGCAACACAATCACACCTGGCAGCTCGTCCCCCGTCCTCCTCAGGCCAACGTCATTACCGGGAAGTGGGTGTTCAAACACAAGTTTCATCCGGATGGTACTCTCGACCGACACAAGGCTCGTTGGGTCGTTCGTGGTTTTCGTCAACGAGCAGGTGTTGACTTTACCGACACCTTCGCCCCGGTTGTCAAACCCGGCATGATTCGGACTGTTCTTTAGCTCGCGGTCTCTCGCTCATGGCCTGTGCACCAGATGGATGTTTCGAATGCTTTTCTTCATGGTCACCTTGAGGAACAGGTGTTACATCGGCAGCCGATCGGATTTGTTGATGAGTCTTCTCCGGATCATGTGTGCTTGCTCACTCGGTCTTTGTACGGCCTTAAGCAAGCTCCTCGCGCCTGGTACCAGCGCATCGCAGCCTTCCTCACTCAGCTTGGCTTCCGCTCCACTCGCTCCGATGCTTCACTGTTTGTCTACCACCAGGGTGATGCTACTGCCTACCTTCTGCTCTATGTTGACGACATCATCTTGACAGCATGCTCGCCTGCTCTTCTTCAACAGCTCACTGATCGTCTTCGTGCTGAGTTTGCCATTAAGGATCTCGGTCCTCTGCACTATTTTCTCGGGATCGAGGTTATTCGTCGAGCAGATGGATTCTTTCTTCATCAGCGAAGTATGCCCATGAGCTCTTGGATCGTGCGGGATGTAGCGCAAACCGGCTGCCACACTGTTGATCTGAAGGCCAAGCTCTCCGCCACAGATGGTTCTCCGCTTGGATGCTCCCTTCTACGGTCGATTGTTGGTGCTCTTGATACCTCACTCTTACTCGTCCGGAGCTCCAATCGCTGTTTAGCGGTTTGCCTCCATATGCATGCTCCCGTGATGCTCATTTGGACGCGGTCAAGCGCATTCTGCGCTACATCCGTGGCACCTTGGATCTTGGATTGTCACTTGAGCTTCATCTTCTTTGGACATGACGGCTTATTCGGCGCCGATTGGGCGGCTGCTCGACACGCGCGCTCGACCTCTGGTTATTGCGTCTATCTTGGACCATCTCTCATCTCCTGGTCGTCCAGCGGCAGCTGTTGTCTCCGCTCGATCTTTGAAGCGAGTACCGCACCATTGCCAGCGTCGTCGCCGAGTGTTCTGGCCGTCAGCTGTTGCATGAGCTTCGTCTCCGGTTGACAAGGCTACGATTGTCTCTCGTGACAATGTTTCTGCGGTCTACCTCTCCGCCAACCCGGTTCATCATCGGCGCACAAAGCACATTGAGATTGATATCCACTTTGTTCGGGAACAGGTCGCTTTGGGTCATGTCGCGTGCTACATGTACCTCGTCCCAACAGTTCTTGACATCATGACCAAGGGCTTGTCTCTGCGTCTTTCGAGGAGTTCGATCCAGCCTTTGCGTCGACCATGGTGCCGCTTCGATTGTGGGGGGTGTTGAGATGTAGATAACATATGTGTATTTCTTGTACAACAAGCCCTCCTCCTTCCATGTATAGTCGAGGACGTGGCTACCCTTTGTACTTATATATACGTGCATATTGCACCCGATCAATACATCGTGAGTTGCATAATTCTCTACATGCTCGGCGAACCAAACCCTACCTACTCCACTCTACTCCCCTCCGCCACCCAAGCTCCCGTCCGGCAATCTCCGACCTTCTTCGGTATGGCGGCGGCGGATCGACTCGACCAGTCCGGATCCGTCTAGTGGGGGTGTCATCCCGCTTGGGTTGGAGGAGGCAATGGTCGTCCGCATTGCACTCCGTCGCTACCAGGAGGGCATCACCCGACCGGCGCGACTCCATAGCATCGGTGCATCAGGCGCTCGGATCCTCCAAGGCTGGATCATCACGGTCCCAGGAGCCTTCAAATCTCCCATTCTCCATCACTGGTCCGGCGGAATATGAGTTCACTGGGACCAGTGTGTCCTCTGTGGGAAGGAGAGGATAAGGGCAGCGGAGGCCCGCCTCGTTACTGAAGTGGCGACAGCGGAGGCTTCTTATGCGGCGGCACGGACGGCCGCAAAGGAGGAAGCCATCCGAGCGTGCATCGTAAAGAAGTGGTAGCGGAGGAACACGCGTGCCCTTGCCCGAGAGCAAAATCAGGAGTTCTATGACATGGCCGGACTGCCACCCAAGGAGGAGAAGGAGGACAACGACGGGTCGGATAGCTCGATGACAAGCAAATCTGGCTCGATCCCTACGGCATCTTCGACCGGAATTTTTGTGAGAAGGACGGAAGGGCGCCAGGAAGGGCAAGGGAAGCCATGGATGATCTTCTCCACCATAGCCAAACATGCCAAATTTTGGTAGTCCAATGGCATGTTAGTGGTGCAGTAGCTGGACGATGTGTGTAATGCCTTATTTACGTAGTTGCATGAGTTTGTATGGATTTGAGGTATGATAATTGAGGTGTCCGGGTGTGATAAGGGTAATTTGAGGCTTGACCAGTCAGTGCCTGCGAACGCGTTGGGGTGCCTCCATGGAGGGTCGGATTTGTCAAATCTAGCTGTAGATGTACGTATGTGTGCAGCCCGTTCCTTATCAATCACGTGTGTATGGACCCGGGATTGTTGGGTTTAGTCCCACATCGGTTGTGGGGGAGACATAACACGATTTATAAGGGCGGGGGTGTCCCTTCCTAACAGGCTAGTGTTTTGGAGGGAGAGGGCCCAAGGCCTGTCATAAGTCAATGTTGCTCTCCGGTTGGACCTGGTTGACGCATGTGGGTCGGACACGCTGGTGATAACAGACTCTGGATTGCGTAACAATTGGTATCAGAGCCCAGGTGCCCGGAATTAATATCGGTAGACTCACGGGTGGTCAGTCATGGTTGGTGGGCTGGAAACGCTGGTGTTAGCGGGCCCATGGATGACCGATGTGTGAGGGGGAGATTGTTGGGTTTAGTCCCACATCGTTTGTGGGGGGAGATATAACACGATTTATAAGGGCGGGGGTGTCCCCTCCTAACAGGCTAGTCTTATGGGGGGAGAGGGCCCAAGGCCTGTCATAAGTCGGTGTTGCTCTCCGGTTGGGCCTGGTTGACGCATGTGGGTCGGAGACGCTGGTGATAGCGGACCCGAAATTGCGTAATAGAAACTCTGAAGTACACTTTTTCCCGACCACTTTAGTACAAGGCCTCCTTCAGATCACTACCGTTCAGCAAATCCTCGTCTCCGCCACACCTCGTATATACAGCCTACTTACGAACTGGTTTCCAAAAGAAAAAACTACTTACGAACTGGTGTGAAAAATATTCATCTTGGTAAAACCGCACATTTTTGAGATAAAATATTTCTGCATTGATGATGATGTGTAGTTGCTTATGGCGCGGCGAAGGGGTAAGGAAAAGTCGGCAGCGAGAAATAGTAAAGCCTTTGATCAACATCCAGTGATTCACCTAACGTTGTATATAAGTTAGAATTAAAACATAGCCTAAATTGATGATTTGGGAAGTGCAAGTCTAAACATAGCAAACCCAATTGATGATTTGGGAAGTGCAAGTCTAAACATAGCAAACCCAACAAATGAAATATACTTTTGAGTTTCGCGTGCTTTCCTTTCGCGAATCATAGTTCCTTATGCCACTGTGTCATGATCTCCCACTTCTATATGCCGTCATGGGCCTTGCTCTTCCTCATCGAAGATGTCTCGACACTAGGAAATGAGAGGGGATCCATGGAGTCACTAAACAATACAAAAAAATCATGATTAACACCCAAACACTATGAACAAGTTGAAAGGGAACACCCAGAAGCAGAGAATGGTTAGCATACCTTGCAAGTCGAGAAACAAAGATCGTGAGCCAATCAATCTCCATGGGCATGGAATCCCAATGGCACATGGAGCGTGTGCTCGGCCAGCCCACCAGCTCCTCCATCATGCCGGTGTCGAGGTCGGCAATATAAACACGATTGAGGTCGTTCCTGATGAGTAGTGTGCCACACTTCTCTCTCAAGACACATAGTTCTATTCCTTCATGCTCCATCCTGGGTTGTCTCAGCTTGATTGTTTGAGTACCTAGACATTCTGAATTACCGCTCATGTTGTCATGAACTTCGCACCATTCCCCAATCTCTAGTTGTGAACCATCCTTTTGCATCCAGAGCAGTGATAGCATTCCGTTGACGCCTAACGTTAGGCATGGGTGACTGGTGGGGCGGAAGTTCACTGTAAAAGGCAGCTTCGTTAAGTAGATGTGGCCCGTCCGAACATTCAGATTAATGATGTGAAGCCATTGTTCTCCACAATCATGAAATATCCAGTGTACCATGCCACGGCGCACAATGGCATCGCTAAAAGACCCGTAGTGCTCCAATTGTGCATTGTTGTTGAAATAATTGGTAGGCATGCTCCAACTTCCTTTGTTGGACGAGAACTCACTGAGACGATAGCTCAGGTCACTACAGCTATAGCTGACGATTACCACTTTGAAGAAAGACGAATAGCTCGGCAGCACCGGCGGCCATGGCTCATCTCGGAAGAGGGTAGCCCGTCCTTGACGCGACGAGGATCTCGGGAGGAGGTCGTCCGGGAGCGAGACTTCCATGGCCGCCGGCTCTACTTCCATGATTGGATCGGGGCCGATTAATTAGGTTCGGTGCGCACGTACGTAGACAAAATTCTGTAACATATATGCGCATGTTTTTTCGTTTTTTAGGAGGTTGTCGACTCGGCCTCCAATCTAATGTACGTACGCAGGAGTACATGTTTCCTTCCTAAATAAATCAATCAATATTAAATCTCCATTTATATATAAGGCCCGATGTTCAAACAGTTCGATCGCGTTGTTCACCATATCCACATAATCACACGTTACCTCTATCACATCGGCATATCGTGCCCACTGCTGCGTCTCTGGTTCGTGTCCTCGACACACTTCTATGGACATGACTTTCCACGGATAATGCTAAAACTCGTTTCCCAACAAACGAACCATGAGGCCATGCGAACACCAAATAACCAAATCTAATACTCCCTCCGTTCCTAAATATAAGTCTTTGTAGAGATTCCACTAGGTGGACTACATACGGAGCAAAATGAATGAATCTAAACTTAAAATGCATCTATATACATTTAGGAACGGAGGGAGTAGTCCACATGACAAAGAAAAAAAAACATCCAAAATTGGTGATCAATATAC
The DNA here is from genome assembly GCA_021437245.1 of Aegilops speltoides. Taxonomy (NCBI): domain Eukaryota; kingdom Viridiplantae; phylum Streptophyta; class Magnoliopsida; order Poales; family Poaceae; genus Aegilops; species Aegilops speltoides. Next base: position 570,556,216 of record CM038143.1, on the reverse strand, counting down.
ATTCTCACATGCATGTCACAAAGAGGATTTTATTGCTGGATCTCATCATTATCCATTATTTGATACGTACAATGGTTTACTGCGACTCTAGTCACAGACCTTGCAGTAACAATTCAGCGTGGCTAGGCTAACGAGCCTACATGCCGAGTTTTTGGCGTGATCTCCGAAGGACTTCTGGCAGGCCAACATGCAAGATAGTTCTATGCATGTGGTGCCTGAAAAGGCAATTACTGCCCTACATTTGTCTGTAGACAAAAATATAGATAATTAATAAAAAAACTAAAAGAAATTCATGCAGCTCAACTGACAATATTATTTTACTGTGTTCAAGAGGAGAAAGGAAACATGTACAGGGACAACGAGAGTGATTCCGTACCAACATGAACCGAATTTCCTAGCTGCACAAGCACCATAAGGCAAAGAAGAATAGCTTTTCCTCCATAAGATCAGACTCAAACCTCTTATTCCGTTTCTGTTTGGGCGTCGACAATAATACACGATTGTATCTTTATATATACACTCGTCGCTAGAGAGCATTTACTCCTGGTTCACTTAAATAAGGTAAATTTTGGTTATATATCTTTCAGATTGTCTGCATTTAATATTATTATTTATATACTAACATAAAAAGGTCCAAAGGGAGAGATTCAACTAATCCCAGCCGTAAAACCGTGTCTATCCAACGACCTTGATTGCTCCAACGGTGAGCACTCAACATGTTTAGCGTGCAATTAATGTAATACCAAATATCAATATCAACGCTAATGACATAATTGACATGCAATTAATATTCTACCTAATATCAAGATACGAGTAATATTATGCCAAATATAAACGTGCTTGCATGTATGTATTTACTAGTATCTTACATATGACAAACTAATTTAGTAGATATTCTAACTAAATTGTGCACCTTTGAGTGTGACCCATTCAAATCTTTGGCAGAAACAGCGGATCACCATCACCCGCAATGTGCTAAAGAACGCCCCATCATCCTGCTCGACGAGGCAAGTTTCTCCATCGTCCATCGAATCCGAGCCGAGTAGGATGGTGCAAGAGGCTATCGACGCTCTCATCATGGGGAACAAGACGAGGACCCTCATCAGTCATAGGGCGGCCTTGAGAGGTAGAGCTTCTTTCGTGTCACAGAAAGACATGATGACGCTAATTTGTGTGTGATCCAACAAAATTAGGACTGTCACATCCATAGTATTGATTGTCCTAGAGTACAGGGTATTTGTTGTTCTAAATAATACGTTGGGGAATCCATGGAGCTGTCATAGCATGCTACCTCTTGAGCACTGCGTTGGTTTCCCTTGAAGAGGAAAGGGTGATGCAGCAAAGTAGAATAAGTATTTCCCTCAGTTTTTGAGAACCAAGGTATCAATCCAAGAGGAGGCTACACGCAAATCCCTCGTACCTGCACAAATAAATAAGAACCTTGCAACCAACGCGATAAAGGGGTTGTCAATCCCTTCACGGCCACTTGCAAAAGAGAGATCTGGTAGAGATAATAAGATAAATATTTTTGGTATTTTTGTTGTATAGATTGAAAAGTAAAGATTGCAAAATAAACGGCGCCAGAATTCGCTAGTTGTTGGGAGATTAATATGATGAAAAATAGACCCGGGGGCCATAGGTTTCACTAGTGGCTTCTCTCAAGATAGCATAAGTATTACGGTGGGTGAACAAATTACTATCGAGCAATTGATAGAATAGTGCGTAATTATGAGAATATCTAGGCATGATCATGTATATAGGCATCACGTCCGCTACAAGTAGACCGAAACCATTCTGCATCTACTACTATTACTCCACACATCGACCGCTAACTAGGATGCATCTAGAGTATTAAGTTCATAAGAACAGAGTAACACATTAGGCAAGATGACATGATGTAGAGGTATAAACTCAAGCAATATGATATAAACCCCATTTTTTATCCTCGGTGGCAACAATACAATACGTGTCGTTTCCCCTTTTGTCACTAGGATCGAGCACCGCATGATTGAACCCAAAGCTAAGCACTTCTCCCTGTAAGTGCATCTAGTGCCCCTTAGTGATTTTGGTGTATTGAAGACTTATAGGTTAAGTATCTGATGCGTTTGTGAGTGTACACAGGTCTATAAGTCTATGAGGAGTTTGATATTTACAGATAAAATCGACCCCTAAAAATGAAGTTCTTCAACTGAAGACTTTGATATTCTAAAGACTTTCTGAAGACTTTGAAAGTGAAGAAATTGGTGTGACCTTGAAGACTTGATATTCATTCGAGGAATATGAAGCGTGAAGACTTTTGTTTTCGTAGTTTCATTTTCTCTTTCTTGAGTCATAGGAAACACCGTCTTCGTTAAAGGGGTCGAGGAAATACTAAGGAAAAATTTCCATGTGATGCTCAACTCAAATCCTACACCTACCAATCCCTTGAGTGAAGCCATTGGAAATCTCATACAGATTCGAGCAAGTTCTTGATGGATGAGACGCAGTTCTTCCGGTCACTAATGACTTTGTTTCGATCGAGGAGTTAGGAATTCGCCAAAGTCTTGAATTGCCTACACATGAGGAACATGATAGCCCCGAGGAATTTGAGAGTCAAATTTCCGACCGTTCTTGTCTTCTTGCGCTGGCTGTCCCAAAATATCTTATCCACCTAACGGTCATATCATTGAAGGGCATTTATGTCTTATCATGTCGGGCTGCTCCCTAGGCTATAAATAGCCGCCCCATACAACCACTAGGTGGTTGGCTGCTCGAGAGAACTTGACACTTGTCATCCGAGAGCAACCCATCCTTTGAGGACTTTGGCGAAAATCATCAAGTGAGGAAAATCCCAAAACCAAACCCCCACAAACCCAAAGTGATTGAGCATCACTGAAGAAATTGATCCTGCGTGGATCCGACGCTTGTTACCTTTGAAGACTGTGCTTCTTCCAGACGGTTAGGCGTCAAGGTCTAGAGCATCCAAGAGGAATTGTGGATCGCCGAGTGACCAAGTCTGTGAAGGTTTGGAAGTCACTGAAGACTTACCACGAGTGATTGGACGAGGCCTGCGTGGTCTTAGTTCAAGGAGAATACGGTGAGGACTGGGTGTCTGAGTTGCGCTCGAGATCGGGTGTCCGGACTGTGTGTCCCCGAGTTTAAATACTCAGCCGCTCCAACCAGACGCATAACCGAGACAGCAGTTGGAACTGGTCTACCAAATCATTGTCTTCACCTACTAACTGGTTCTATTTCCTCAACTCATTCATTTCCTCATTCTTGTGTTGAATGTTGTTCATATCTGCATGAAGACTTTGATGAAGACTTTCACAAATTCCTCGTTCAATTTCTTGATCGTTTGTCTTCATCTTGTTATCCCGTGTTTACGCTTTCATTACTCTGTTTTAGTCTTCATTTCATCATGCTGACTATGTGTGTATCCTGTTATGTTTACTTCTGAGTACATATTCCGCTGCAAGTAGTTCTTCGCTAAGGAATTTCCTCACCAGCAAATTCCTCAGTGAAGAATTCATAAAAATCGCCTATTCACCCCCCCTCTAGTCGATATAACGCACTTTCAATTGGTATAAGAGCCAGGTACTCCCTTGTTCTGTGTGATTTTGGTTTAACCACCTGGGGTTCTAGTTATGTCGACCGCAGGTATGATCAAGGTCTCTGCTGGGTGTCCTACCTTTGATGGAACGGACTACCCCTACTGGAAGAACATGATGCGAATGCATCTTGAGGCAATTGACAATGATCTCTGGTATGTTGTGGAAAAATGGTGTCCCCTCTGTCACTGAAACACTGACCGCTACCGATGTGAAGAGATTCAAACAACTCGATTCTCAAGCGAAGAATATCATCTGTGGCCATCTGAGCAAAGGACAGTATGGAAGGGTGAGTGCTTTGGAAACTACTAAGCTTATCTGGGATAGGCTGTCCAAAGTAAATGAAGGAGTCTCAACTCAGCGTGACTCTCGAGTCGATGTTCTTCGGAATCTCTTCAACCGCTTCAAAAGACTCGACAATGAAAATGTCCAACAAACCTTTGATCTCCTCACTGACATCTCAAATGAGCTTCAAGCCCTCGGTGCCACTAACATCAGTGATCATGAAGTTGTGAAGAAACTGCTAAGATCGCTTGATTCCTCATTTGATACTCTGGGACTGATGATACAAGAACGTGCTGACTACAAGTCGCTTGATCCTGCTGATATCCTCGAAAGGCTTAACACTCACGAGTTCGACTTGCTGAAAAGAGAGATCTCTATGGCTCAAACTATGGCAAACCACGTGCCTCAAGGCCAAGGTTGTGTCGACTCAATGTGAGGACTCGGTAGTAGCCTTAGTGATCTGAAGAACTGAGCCAGACCTAGCTCGCTTGTGAAGAAATTCCAAGTTCACAAGACGTGGTCGTTTTGGAAAACCCTCAAGAGGAAATGATTCTTCATCCAGTGACTACAAGAGAAGACTTTGCCACAAATGCAAGAAGCCTGGTCACTATATTCAAGATTGTCCCCAGTGGGAAAAGGAAATGAAAAAGAAGAAATACAAGGATTACAGTTCTGATGATATGAAGAAGAAGAATAAATCATCAAAATCTTCGTCATCAAAACCCTCAAAGTCATCATCTCACAAGAAGGGCAGCTCCAAGAAAGCTCGGGCATTCATTGGCAAGGAAATGGACTCAGAAGCTGAATCTGAGGAAAATGATGAAGAGGAGGAGTCTCAAGAATCTGAGTCCGTGTGGCGAGTCGGCGTTGCTCTTCGCTTTCGTCAAGAAGTCCATCTTCAACATGAAGAAACTGACTCCACCAACAAGTCTGATGAAGATAATGATGGCTACGCTCCCACCTATTGCTTCATGGCAAAAGGAGCTAAGGTACTCAAATACAACTCCTCTGATTCTAGTGAAAATGAATCTGATGAGGATCTCAAACCTAGCTACTCTAAACTTGCTAAAATTGCTGTGAAACAACAACGGGCTCTTGAGAAGGTTCAAAACATGCTAGATAAAAGTGATGATATGTTGGGTGAAGAAATGGATCGCACTAAAGCCTTGACTGAAAATCTCCAGAGACTTCAGTCTAGGTATGATAATCTTCAAGGTCATCATAACTCTCTCTTGTCTGATCATGAGAAACTTTCATATGAATTTCTTCAAGAGAAGCAAGATCATGAGAAGCTTTCTCTTGAAGCTCTTCAAAGAAAGGAAGATCTTGAAAAGCTAAGAGTGTGTTATGAAGATCTTCAGAAGGAGCGCGATTCATTACTAGCTCAACAAATCAGCACTTCTCAGGAAGAATTTGTTACTCCATGCTTAAAGTGCATTGAACGTGAATCTGCTAATTCTTCACCTGAATGTTCAAATGCTTCAAATGTTACAAATTCTTCATCTGTCTCTGCTATCACTAATTCCTCATCTGAGGACATTGCTAGTATCACTGACAATGCAGGGCTGAAGGAATTGTACATGACAGGCATGTACAAAAGCCTCAAAGGGCATCAGACACTTTGTGATGTGCTCAAAAAGCATATTCTCAATAGAAACCCTAGGAAAGAGGGTATTGCCTTTGAGAGGAATCTCAATGCCGATGGAACATATTGGAAGCCTGAGCAGTATACCAAAACCTCATGGGTTGCTGCAAAGGGACCTCCAGTTGATCCATCTAACTTATCTGACTTTACATGTGAATCTCCTCATTCTTCTGATGAGTCAATTGACTCCAACTATAAACTGTTCAAAAATCAGAATGGTGAAGTATTTGCTAGATATGTTGGCACTAATCTGCAGAACGGTTCCCTATGAAGAAAATCTGGGTTCCCAAAAGCTGTGTTGAAAGTCTTCAGGTGAATGTCCTCATGACACCACCTGTGAAGAACAGGAACCCCAGATCAAATTCTTCATATGGACCAAACTCTTCATATGGATCCAAGTCTTCACATGGACCAAATTCTTCACGAGGATCAAATTCCTCAACTGGATCAAAGTCCTCATATGATTATCATCGTGCTGACAAATGTGCATTATTCTTCAAACCATTATGTTCATAAGTCCTCGAAGAGTTACTCTGCTTATTCATATGCTTACCCTAACCCCTCCTATACTAAGCGAAATGGTTTGGCATCTTTGCCACCTTTCTCACATGGTGCTCGCAGGATGATGAACTCTTTGCCACCCCTCCAGATGTGGGTGGTGAAAAAAAAGAACTAATCTTTTCTCGCGGTCGTCTCGGGCGTGCTCTAACGTCTCAAGAATTTGCTAGGGACCCGACAAATTGCTCGAAAGGACGCAGCGAATCATGATGAAATGAACTTTCATTTCACACGTCCTCATCTTGCTATATCTGTTTATCGCTTGATGAAATTCATCCGATGAACTTGATATCATATTCTTCACTGATGAAGCATATGATATTGTAAGTTACACTAATTCATCTGCAGGATGATCAACCCAAAACCACTGAATGGGTCCTCGATAGTGGATGTACAAATCGCATGACTGGTGACAAGAATCTATTGATGGATGCTCCCTTATCACCGTCACATCTGAAGCATATCATCTTTCTTTGACAAAGGCAAAAGTCGTATTGGGTCTTGGTAAGGTTGCTATCTCTAAGGATAAGCACATGGACAAAGTCATGCTTGTTGAGTCCTTAGGATACAATCTCATGTCGATCTCAATGCTTTGTGATCTTGATATGGTTGTTGTCTTTGGCAAATATCGCTGTGTTGTGATTATGGAAGCTGACAATTCCAAAGTCTTCGAAGGCTTTAGGAGAGGAGATCTGTATATTGTTGATTTCTCTATAGGACCACAACCAGCCGTGTGTCTACTTGCAAAAGCTTCAGAAGGCTGGCTATGGCATCGACGACTTGGTCATGCAGGCATGAGGAATTTGAACACGCTTGCGAAGAAGAAGCATGTCATTGGCATTGAGAATGTCAAATTCCTCAAGGATCGCTTATGCGGAGCATGTGAAGTCGGAAAAATGACCAAGGCCAAGCATCCAGTGAAGACTATCATGACCACTACCCGTCCATTCGAATTGCTTCACATGGACCTCTTCGGACCTAATCATTATTCAGCAGTCACTAATGATGCATCTCTATATGGTTTTGTCATTGTTGATGATTATTCTCGATATACATGGGTACACATTGTTACTTACAAACATGAAGTGCAGGAAGTCTTCAAACGATTTTCCTCGAGGGCTTCAACCAACTTTGGTGTGAAGATCAAGCATATCAGAAGTGACAATGGAACTGAGTTCAAGAATTCTGGTCTTGATGCCTATCTTGATGAACTTGGTATTACTCATGAATTATCTGCTCCTTATACTCCTCAGCAGAATGGCGTCGTGGAGCGCAAGAACAGAACTCTTATTGAGATGGCTCGCACTATGCTTGATGAATACAAAACTCCTAAGCGTTTTTGGATTGATGCAATTGATACTGCCTGCCACATCATCAACAGAGTATATCTTCACAAATTCTTCAAGAAGACTGCCTATGAACTCCTCACTGACAAGAAACCCAATGTGAGTTATTTCAATGTCTTCGGTGCTAAATGTTGGATTAGAGATCCTCACCACAACTCTAAATTTGCACAGAAAGCACATGAAGGTTTTATGCTTGGTTACGGAAAGGACTCGCACACCTACAAAGTCTTCAATATTGTTCTTCACAAGATTGTTGACACTGTAGATGTGCGGTTCGATGAAACTAATGGCTCGCAAAGAGAGCACCTACCTTCTGTGTTAGATGAACCAGCACCTGAGGATGCTATCAAGCTCAAGGCAACTAAGGATGTCATTTCTATTGAAGAATCTGCTGAAGAATTCATTCCTATTCATGAAGAACGTCGAGCTGATATACCTGAAGAACATGATGAGGAAAATGGTGCTGAAGAAAATGCTGATCAAAATCCTCAGCGACAACCGACCCATCCACGCGTTGCAAAAGAAGTGCAAGTGGAGAAGATCATCGATGACATCAACAAGACCAGTCCTCTCACCCGCTCAAAAGCCTCACACTTATCTAACTTTTGTGGGCACTATGCTTTTGTCTCTATCTCAGAGCCCACTAAGGTAGATGAAGCATTTATGGAGCCGGAGTGGATTCAGGCTATGCAAGAAGAATTACATCAGTTCGAGTTGAACAATGTCTGGTAATTGGTCAATCGCCCAGATCCTCGCAAGCATAATATCATTGGCACAAAGTGGATCTACCGCAATAAGCAAGATGAAAATGGCCTTGTGGTGAGGAATAAGGCACGACTAGTAGCTCAAGGCTACACACAGGTTGAAGGAATTGATTTCGACGAAACTTTTGCACCTGTTGCTAGACTTGAAGCTTTTCGCTTTTTACTTGCCTATGCTAACCATCATGATATCATCTTATATCAAATGGATGTGAAAAGTGCATTCCTCAATGGTAAGCTTGAGGAAGAAGTATATGTTGCTCAACCCCGTGTTTTGAAGATCCCAAGAATCCTGACAAAGTCTTCAGACTCAATAAGGCCCTCTATGGCCTCAAGCAAGCCCCTCGGGCGTGGTATGACACATTGAAGGAATTCTTCGTGAAGAATGGCTTCACACCCGGTTCACTTGACCCTACTCTATTTACTAAATCATATGATGGTGAACTGTTTGTGTGCCAAATATATGTTGATGATATTATCTTTGGCTGTACTAACCAACGATATAGTGATGAATTTGCCTATATGATGAGTGAGGAATATCAAATGTCTATGATGGGAGAGTTGAAATTCTTCTTAGGTCTTCAAATTAAATCGAAAGCGAATGGCATATTCATATCTCAGAGAAATACCTCAAAGATATACTTGAGGAAATTCGCATGCAAGATTGCAAAGGCGTCAAAATTCCTATGCCCACAAATGGCCATCTATGCAATCGATGAAAATGGTATTGACTTCGATCACAAGGTATACCGCTCCATGATTGGTTCCTTATTGTACTTATGTGCATCTAGGCCAGATATAATGCTTAGTGTTTGCATGTGTGCCCGATTTCAAGCTGCACCGAAGGAATCACACCATAAGGCTGTGAAGCATATTCTTCGATATCTAGCTTACACACCAACACTAAGATTATGGTACCCCAAGGGCTCTGCGTTTGATCTCATTGGATATTCTGACTCTGACTATGCTGGTGATCGTGTGGACCGCAAGTCAACATCTGGCACTTGTTATTTCCTCGGACGATCTTTGGTCAGTTGGTCCTCGAAGAAAGCAGAATGTATCTCTCTCTCATCACTGAAGCTGAATACATTGCTGCTGGCTCATGCTGTGCTCAACTGCTTTGGATGAAGCAAACCCTCAAGGACTATGGCGTCAATGTGAAGAATGTGCCTCTCCTCTGCGACAATGAGAGTGCCATCAAGATTGCTCACAACCCAGTTCAGCACTCGAAGACTAAGCACATCCAGATTCATCATCATTTTTTCTTCGTGATCATGTGTTGAAGGGCGATATCTCCATCGAGCATGTGAAGACTGAAGAACAGCTAGCTGATATCTTCACTAAGCCCTTGGATGAGAAGAGATTTAGCAAGTTGCGGTGTGAGCTAAATATCTTAGAATTTTCGAATGTTCTTTGAAAAGGACACACATCCTAACCCTTATGCATAATTGATGACTTAGATGTGCAACACATGAAGAAACGTTTTTCCTCAATCAATGAAGAATAACATTCTAAGTGTGAAGAAATTAATGAAGAATTTGATTCTCGAAACCCTCGACAATTGTACGCGGTGTCTGAAATCATCATTCTTATCTGATGAGCTACGCCACCACAAAAGTTGAAAATCTTCAATTTGAGTTTTTCCTCATTTTGAAATTCCTCGTTTTCAAATTCTTCAACTTTGCAAAATCTTCAATGTTTCCGTCGTTTTTCTTCATTGGCTATATATATATATATATATATATATATATATATATATATATATATATATATATATGAGTTTAAGTCCTCTACAGCATTCACTTATTGCTATTTCTTCAAGTTGCTATTTCTGCTAAGTGAATGTGATCGGACCCTTCCCCCTCTATGCTGTACTCAATCCAATCTATTCACAAATTCTTCATGTGCGTTCTGATTGAAACTCGTTCAAAGTCTTCACTGTGTCCTTGACAGCTGAAGAAATTGCGAACAAAACTTTTAAACAAATCTTATCCAAGTTTTCGGTTTTACCGCTCAAACCGTTCCGCATCCCACGATGCATTAGTTTAATCACCCACGATCTTACACGATCTCATCTGCACAGTACGTGGGTGACACATGTCGCGTGAAGAAGAAAGGGCAGGGGCATGTTCGTCCCAAAATCTTCGGGCGAACAGTTTTCACCGTGGCTATAAATACCCCTCTCCCTTCCTTACTTCATTTACTCTGCTTTCGTCATTGTCTCTCGCTCGAGCTCTCCTCAAACCCTAAGCGCCGCCGCTACTCCATCGCCGCCGGTGAGGAAAAGCTTCACCGCCTCGACCTCATCGCCCGTCGTACTTTCGCGCCGTCATGAAATCTTCACTCCGCCGCCGCCGTAGCTGTCTCCCTCTGCCAAGTTAGGGCGTGGGAGATCTAACGTGATGAACTTCACTATAGTTCATCTATGTTCGTCGTGTTCTTCAGTTCGGGTAATTAAAAGTCACTTTTATTACTCGCGTTGATTCTCAAATCTTTCTGAAAATCTTCAAAGGTGTTTCTTTTGTTCTTCAAATCTTCACATATGAACACCTCACACACTGTATGTTCTTGATTTATCTCTCTAAGCATTCATTTCTTCAAGATTCCTCAATTGTGCGGATTTTCAATCTGTACAACTCTGGAACCTGAGACAAAACGCTTAGTGAAATTCCTCAAGGCTCAACTGGTCAAATTCCTTAAAACTTGTTCTTTTTGAAAAATCATCTGAGATTGCATATGACCTCTCCAAATTCCTCGCACCTACACTTTGTTCACAGGTACTCATGTCCGCTGCTAAATCACTAGGTTCTCATCAACTTAACTCATTTGCAGCGTTCCTCGAAGAAAAACTGCATACTTCTTCAGAGTGCTTTATTGTTCAAATTCCTCATCTGAAGAAAATGGCAGAAGGCAAGAGACCGCAGAAGGGAGGAAAGAAACCGGAGGTCATGACTGCCTTTGAGATTCTGAGGAAATATACAAAGATTATCGCACACTGATGAATCCAAGTTTGGCAAGGAGACCAAAACCAGCGCAAAGTGCGCATACAAAGGATAGAAAGAAGATGGGCACGAGAATGGAGGGAATACCGCTATGTTACTCCCAAGTACATGAGGAAATTCGCTTTAAACCCTCCATGCCCAAGAGCTACTTTGGCACCTGGCCAAGTCGCTGACCCCACCAGCATCAAGCGTGGTGAAGACTTTCCGGAAGAATGGTCCAGGCGCCAAGCCAAATTGGCAAGACAGGCCAAGGAGGCAGTGAGGAAATTCAATGAGGATTCTGCTGCTGCTACTGCCGCTGAGCCCTCGGTCAAGCCGAGGAAATCAATGCCAAAGAAGCCTGCTCGCAAGCCAAGTGCTTCACCATCAGCGCCCTCACGGCCCAGTTCCTCAGTCGCGCCCTCACGGCAAATTCCTTAGACTGCTGCTGCTCATTCAAAATCCTCAGCAGCTCCCTCCAAGTCCTCAACTCCTGTGCATCTGGCTACATGTCAAAGGACTTAGGGATTCTCAATTGCTTCGTGTCTCGGCAAGTTCCTCACCTGCACCAATGTCCTCAACAGGCCCCACTCTGCTGAAGACAAAAGCAACAGCTGGACGCGGTCCTCGGCCAAGTCCAAAGAAGAAACAGGTTGCGTTCAACGTGCCCTCTGATGATGAAGCTTCTGATGAAGAACTTGGAGAAATCATTAGAGACAGACTGGCCAAGGCCGCTAGAGCCAAAAGAACAAATGTGCCTCGCTTACGGATCCGAAGAAGATCCTTGACTTCATCGACCTATGGCATCGGGATCCAAACACTCCCATACCGGATCTGCCATCGACTCTGGTCAAAGTCATATCTTGAACCATTTCATCGCTGAAGAGAAATGGAAATTTGAAAAGGCCCGTGAATTAAAAAGAACACAAGCCAGAAAGGAGAAGCTTCTGAGGAAGAATATCGTCAACTTGACTCCTGAAGAACTTCTCAAAGCTCAATCTGAAATCCAAGCACTCAGCAAGGATTTCGATGCTTACAATGCTGATTGGCAAGGAGCCAAGGTGAGATTCGTCAATTTGACGAAGAAAATGACAACTCTTGCAGCCCCATCGCAACAAGAAAATCCTCGGTGAAGACTCGCTCACCTGCTGAAGAACATGCCAAGATCGCTGATGACTCTCAGCGTCTTGATGAGAACACAAGTTCGTGGCTGATGACTCCATCCCACCATTGAAGAAATTCCTGGGCATCCACTAGTGGTGCGCTGAAGAAATCAAGGAAACAGGCAATCGCACGATTGCGCTGAAGAAACTGTACCACAATCTTCAGCTCCTCCTGCGCCAACACCAACTCCAATTCTTCCTTCTGCTTATGAAGTGAAGAAGACAAAGGCTGCAGAACGAGCTGCAGTGAAGAAGAGAAAGGCATCAGCTGCGTCAAATTCCTCAGCTGCGAAGAAAATGAAGCCAATGACCAGCTCGCTTGAAAATCCTATTGATGCCATTCCCATTTCCTCCATGTCGTCTAAGGAAATTGTTCCTTATGGAGAAGATTACACGATCCCAAGCGGATCTGATGAAGAAAATCAATCTGTTGCTACCTCAGAATAGCTTGATGAAGAAATTGAAGTGGAAGCATTCCCTTCACCGCCAGTTGTTTCCTCACCCATGCCTCAGTTCACAGCTGAAGAGGCTGGTGTTGAGGAAATTGAAAAAGAAGACGAAGATGTGGATATTGGGTGCACTACACCAGTGATGAACGATGACTTTTGGGAAAGTCAAGCATCCCAATACTCCTCTCTTCACTCCGATTCAACAAGTTCCTCTGTCCCCGGCTACAACTGTTCAAATGGGCTCTGAAGAAACTCATCCCATATCGTCAGTCAATGAAGAAATTCCAGCCACTAGCGCCAAGAACCCACCTTGATCCTCAAACTGCACAAAGAGAGGAACCAGATATTCCTCACTGAAGAACACGAGATCGCGATTCACGAGGTTGTGTTGCAAATCATCGATATTCCTCTGCCCAAACCAAGAATCCGTTCTCGAGCAAGCAAAAATTCAAGGTGAAGACTTCTTTTACGAGCATGTGTTCTTCACTGCTTATAATCCATATGACTCTGCTCGTATGAGGAAAAGACGCTTCTGGACTCCTACTCAAGCAAACTTCTATTCCTCAATGCTGTTTGACAAGGACAAGATCTTCGACCATGAGCATATTCCTCATGTGGATATGGAATCACTGCCGTGCTTCGAGCCAGTACTCCGTGTTCTTCATGATGTGGGGCTACTGAATTTCTGCACTGATATCTGCGACTGGAATGAAGAACTCATTCTCCAGTTCTATGCCACCCTGCACATCACCGAAGATGCTGAAGACATCAATTCATGGGTACTGGATTGGATGACAGAGAATACTCACTACAAGGCACCAGCAACTGAATTGCTTCATGTCCTTCCTCTTGATCCTCCCCATGAAACTGCTCGTTGCATCTACAATGACCGTGAACTGTCTGATCACTTTATGCAAGTGCTCATGAAGCCGTTGAAGCTAGGACAGGCCCCTCGAACCAAATTCCTCGTCAAGGATTTGCTGTATGTGCCTCGGACCGTCTATAGAATCTTGACAAAGACAATGAGTCCCATCAAAGGCCACGACTCAAATGAAGAAGATGTCGTTGGCATCATGAAGAACATGCTTTTCAATATCATTCATGGCGTTCCTGTCAACTTCCATGATTTCTTCATGAGGACTCTGGCCAATGTTGCAATGTCCCTTTTGAGTGAAGCCTTATGCGCCTTGGATCATGAGATTCATAAGGGCAAGATCTTCACCGAACTACAAGGCTGATACTCGAATCATGGCAGCTACTTGCCGCCTATTGAAGTCCTCAGCGACCGGTTTCATCATCGATGATAAGGGCAAGGCAGCAGCTGCGATTGATGAAGGCACTCGTCCATTGGATGGAAAATTTCGCAAGGCTGCATCTTACTCCACCAATGACGATTCGCAACGCATGACACCGCCGCAAATACCTCAGCCAAGCAAAATCCTCAAGCCACAAGACGTGATGACCGATCGTGAGTTACTCCTCGGTCTTCATCGGAAGGTTGATCGCAATCGAAATGGGTGAAGCGCCAATTTGCTGCAATTCTTCACAACATGACCTCAACACATAATGCGGTGAAGAAAAATCAGTACTACCTTCATGAAACCCTCAACCGCACCTAGGCTGTTCTTAATCATGTATATTCCATGGAAGAATTGAAGACTATGGGTCTTGAGAAGCTTTGACTGGTCTGCACCACCTCCGAAGAAATTCAAGAGAGTCAAAGTTCCTGATTTGGTGGCCAGCTCTTATTCTTCATCGCGTGAAACTGATGAATATGAAGATTTGGACGACACTGCGGCAGGCCCTACTTCAACATCCAACCCCGACAACGCTGGCGCTCCTCCATCAACTTGAAATTCTTCAGGGGCGTTAGTCCTCAAGTTTCGATCCTTTTGGTCATTTGATGACAAAGGGGGAGAAATCTGAGTTAGTCTTCAAGCGGGTTTATACTATGGGCTTTTTTTTAAGTTACAACTCTCGTTCTTCCGAAACTTTTTATTGGATCGAGTTGTAATCTTAAAATCCGATGGTGCCTTGATACTTTTGATCGTGCTTCGATCGCTTGATGCTCGATGCTTTTGAAGCACTAAGCTCAATGTGATATTTGAGCTCAAACTTTTGATGTGATATTCGCATGCTTATTCCTAGTCAATACTATTGCACGCATGCTGAATCTCATCAGGCACCATATTTCATCATGCATTTCAAATTCTTCATATTATATATCAAATGCGTGTATGAATTACAAGATATAGGGGGAGATCTCCATGATTCAATTCTTCAAATGTGCATTGCCTCGAAAGCAAATTCCTCACTATACACATATTCAGGGGGAGTTCTTCTATATCTTGCAATCAAATTCCTCAATATCAGTATTTACACTTCATATGTCTATCCCCGTTGAAAACTTAACCTATGTTGTCATCAATCACCAAAAAGGGGGAGATTGTAAGTGCATCTAGTGCCCCTTAGTGATTTTGGTGTATTGAAGACTTATAGGTTAAGTATCTGATGCGTTTGTGAGTGTACACAGGTCTATAAGTCTATGAGGAGTTTGATATTTACAGAGAAAATCGACCCCTAAAAATGAAGTTCTTCAACTGAAGACTTTGATATTCGAAGACTTTACAAGACTTTGAAAGTGAAGAAATTGGTGTGACCTTGAAGACTTGATATTCATTCGAGGAATATGAAGCGTGAAGACTTTTGTTTTCGTAGTTTCATTTTCTCTTTCTTGAGTCATAGGAAACACCGTCTTTGTTAAAGGGGTCGAGAAATACTAAGGAAAAATTTCCATGTGATGCTCAACTCAAATCCTACACCTACCAATCCCTTCGAGTGAAGCCATTGGAAATCTCATACTGATTCATCAAGTTCTTCATGGATGAGACGCAGTTCTTCCAGTCATGATGACTTTGTTTCGGTCGAGGAGTTAGGAATTCGCCAGTCTGAATTGCCTACACAAATGAGGAACATGATAGCCCCGAGGAATTTGAGAGTTAAATTTCCGACCGTTGTTGTCTTCTTGCTACGGCTGTCCCAAAATATCTTATCCACCTAACGGTCATATCATTGAAGGGCATTTATGTCTTATCATGTCGGGCTGCTCCTAGGCTATAAATAGCCGCCCCATACAACCACTAGTTGGTTGGCTGCTCGAGAGAACTTGACACTTGTCATCCGAGAGCAACCCATCCTCTCGAGGACTTTGAGCGAAAATCATCAAGTGAGGAAAATCCCAAAACCAAACCCCCACAAACCCAAAGTGATTGAGCATCATCAAGAAATTGATCTGCGTGGATCCGACGCTTGTTACCTTTGAAGACTGTGCTTCTTCCAGACGGTTAGGCGTCAAGGTCTAGAGCATCCAAGAGGAATTGTGGATCGCCGAGTGACCAAGTCTGTGAAGGTTTGGAAGTCACCAAGACTTACCACGAGTGATTGGACGAGGCTGCGTGGTCTTAGTTCAAGGAGAATACGGTGAGGACTGGGTGTCTGAGTTGCGGCTCAGAGACTGGGTGTCCGGGACTGTGTGTCCCCGAGTTTAAATACTCAGCCGCTCCAACCAGATGTGCAACTGAGACAGCAGTTGGAACTGGTCTACCAAATCATTGTCTTCACCTACTAACTGGATAGATCTCCAAGAGAATCGAGGAGAACTTTGTATTGAGATCCAAAGAGAGAGAAGAAGTCATCTAGCTAATAACTATTGACCCGAAGATCTGTGGTAAACTACTCACACATCATCAGAGAGGCTATGGTGTTGATGTAGAAGCCCTCCGTGATCGATGCCCCCTCCGACGGAGCGCCGGAAAAGGCCCCAAGATAGGATCTCACGGGTACAGAAGGTTGCGGCGGTGGAAATAGAGTTTTGTGGTGCCCTGGATGTTTTTGGGGTATATGGATATATAGAGGAGGAAGAAATAGGTCGGTGGAGCTGCGAGGGGCCCATGAAGTTGGGGGCGCGCCCAGGGGGGCAGGCACGCCTCCCTGCCTCGTGGCCTCCTCGCTTCTTTCTTGACGTCCACTCCAAGTCCCCTGGATCGCGTTTGTTCCAAAAAATAACTCTCCCGAAGATTTCATTCCGTTTGAACTCTGTTTGATATTCTTTTTCTGCGATACACTGAAATAGGCAAAAAAAACAGCAATTTGCATTGGGCCTTCAGTTAATAGGTTAGCCCCAAAAATAATATAAAAGTGCTTAGTAAAGCCAATTAAACATCCAAAAGAGATAATATAATAGCATGGAACAATCAAAAATTATAGATACATTGGAGACGTATCATAACACTGAATGAAAACTTAGGTAGCCAGGTGCGTGGATCTTGTGGGTAGCCAAGTGATGTTCTGCAAGTGCACATGGAACTTGCATACATAGAGGTAGGATCGATCTTCCTTCTACGGTCGGATGGCCTCTTTCTCACTGCTCTTACACACAAACAATAGGCATCTTTGTTGCACTCCAACGTCTCATATATAATGTTATACATATGTAGATTGCTAATAGTTGATCGATCAGGAAATATATAACTACTAGTTCATGTACGGCATAGCTAGTCAACTTCCTACTACTACTGTTTGTTATTGGAGGATGGAAAAAACCCCTTTGCGATGGACTATTGCATGTCTGGATAGATCATCCAATTGCCATGTATGGATCACTCATACTGTACTCTGCATGTAATTCGTATGTTCTAGTAAGTGTTTATCTTTCTCTTAATGAAGAATGCATGCATGCATGTGTGACTCTTGCAACTGAATACTGTAGTTCTGCAGTCTCTGTGGGTCTGTAGTCTGTAATTTTATTTCGTTTTGCAGAACTTTGGTTACGGAACATGCTGGGCATGCGCGGTTGTGCTTTTGTTTCTCTCTGGTTTCATTAATAAAAATGGGGCCGGGGGGTTTCCACCCCTTTTATCTAAAAAATAAACTCCTGCAACTGAAATAAGGGGGACTGCATTGGGTGCTTGAGGCATGATCAACGTCCAGTTAGGAAAGTTCCATTTGGTCCAAAGCAACAAGCTGGACAGTCACCGAGGGAGACGGCCCTAAAATCTTCCCCAGCGCTACCTGCATATACGACCAAGTTGCAGGACGGCCACACTGTCGTGAGCGGTTCTATCACCGCTCTCAGAGGATGTAATTGGATACGTTATACCCCACGGCACGACACGTCGGCGGAGCTTTGGAGTACGCTCAAATGAATGTTTGCATCCACCTCCCAGACCAAAAGGGTGCAAGTGTGAGTTTTGGTCAACAGTCTCAGGCGAAACGCCAAGTCCATTATCAACGACCTGCACAAGATCACGAGCGCAGCAATAGCGTTAGTGCATGTTTGAGATTTTTTAATAAAAGCAGGATCACCCTGGCCCGTGCATTGAAACGGTACATGCAGCCATCTTATTAACCAGATGATCGTTCAAGTATGTAGTATGATACAAAAACTCATCATGAGTTAAACAAACGTACCACAAAGCCACAACCGACATAAATAAAACTAGATGACTAAACACCTACCCTATTGTTCAACAGTAGTCCAGTCATTCGGGACAGCAGGAGGCAGCTGTACCTTCATTTTATCTTTTCTTCCTCTTTTTCATTTTCTAGTTTCTTTTTGAAATGAATGAAATGTTTCGAATTCAAAATCTTTCTTCAATTTATGATTCTTTTTTAAACAGGTCAGCTGTTTTTGAATCCGTGAACTTTTTCCAAATGTATGAATATATTAAAATCCACAAGCCTTTTCCAAATTTATAAACTTTTTCAAATTCATGTACCATTTTTTCAAATCCATGAACATTTTAAAAATTTCATGAACTTTTTTCAAGCTCGTGTTTTATAAAATCACAAACTTTTACAAATTCATGATTTTCTAAATTTGTGATTTTTTCCCTATTTTTTAGATCTTTTTTTGGAATTTTTTTTGCATTTGTCTGGAAGTTAACGGCTGGCCTAACGAACCAAGCAGGATTGTGCGTGTGATGGGCCGGCCCAACACTGCAGGGCATGTGGGCGCCAGTTGGATCTCCCAACACCCGAAGTGCTAACGAAGAGCTCTCGCCATATAGTCGGGAATATCCTATTTGACGCAAACTGCGTCAAACTGTCCATCTTTCGCACAGGCTGGTAATCGAGCGCTAAAACTGGGCCGGCCCGTGAATGTGTAACAGCACTTCCGGTTAGGAACCTTCCGGTTTTCTTTACTTTTTTTACTTTTACTTTTTTATATTTTGTTTACGTTTTTTTTGTTCTTTCTGTTTTTCTCCTTTTTCGTATTTTTCTTTTTCGTGTTTTTTCTGTTCTGAAATTAAAAAAAAGGAGAGTTAAAAAAATGTTCTCGCAATTTTTGTTCATAATTTTTAAAACATGTTCAGGGTTGAAACAATCTTCAGGAAATTTAAACACAATTTTCGTTTTCAAAAATGTTCTCTTTTTTAAATTTTGTTCATAGTTTCGAAAAGAATTTGTGTTTTGAAGAAGTTAAAGAATTTAAAAAAATGTTCCTATTTTAAAAAAAAATCACAATTTCATTAAAATGTTCATGTCCAAAATATGTTCAGTAATTTCAAAAAATATTTTCTTTTTCAAAATTTGTGAACCATTTCAGAAAAGTGTTCATGTTTAAAAAAATGTTCGCGGTTTCATCATTTTCTTTGCAATTTACAACAAACGTTCCCATGTTTCAAATTTTGTTCACATTTCCAAAAAAGCATACGGTACAAATTTTGTTTGCATTAAAAATATTCTGTTTTAAATTTTTTGTTCTGAACTTAAAAAATGTTCATATTTTCCGTTTTTGTTCAGAACATAAAATCTGTTCGTGATCTCAGGAAATATTTGGAATTTGAAAAAAGGTTCATATTTTTCATAATTTTTTCATTTTCTCAGAAATGGTTAAATTTTTGAAAAAATTGTTCGCGGTTTGGAAAACTGTTCGGGATTTTGCAGGATTTGTTCGTGTTTAATTTTTAAAGCGGGATTTCAAAAATCTTCACTTCTAAAAAAAGGAATATAATGAAATTGCAGAATTTCAAGACTGCTCGCTATTTTTAAGAAATGTTTTCGAAATCTCAACGCTTTTTGTGTGGTCTTATAATGTTTTGCACCTTGGCCGTCAGCTGTTGTTGTCTGGTGTAGTGGCGAGTGGCTCGCTGTCAGTTGCATGAGGATGTGGATCAAATCCTGTTGCACTCTATAGTTTTTATTTATAGCCTTTTTTGTGTCGTGCGACAGGAAACAGATTGGGCCGGTCCAGTAGCGCGTCGACCCTGTGCGTCGAGCTGCTGTATGACGCAAAATGCGTCATATAGGAGGTCCCATATTGTCGTTGATTCGCACATGCAGAATCCCCCTGGATCAATACTGGGCCGACCGGTTATGGGACAGTTCTAGAAGGTTTCTAAACCAGCCATTTACTGTCTGGATTTTTATTTTCCTTTTTTTGGTTTTCATGCTTATGTTTATTTTTATTTTTGTTTATTCGTATTTCATTTTTTCAAAAGAAATGTTTAAAAAATTCCAAATATCCTTCAAATTTTAATTAGGAGAAACAAATCCTTGATGTTACAACTGGCTCCACAATTTAGCCTGTCAAAGAAAAATTATATATGGTATTACTCCCGTAGCATGATCTTGCTCAAGTACATAGTCTCTGCGATGACCCAAAGCTTGGCTTCTTCTTGAAAAAGTTTTAGGATGTAGAAAGGCCACGCGATTTTTCCTGAAAAAGCATGGTGAGAGAAGCCCTCACCTTTCGATATGCAATATTTTGTCTGGACATGCTGGTCCACCAGCTCTTGACGTTTTGCTCGGTCCCCCATCGGTTCATCGCAAGCGCCGCAAGACCAAGTCAATACTTGACCTTTCTCCGAACAGGAAGCATGACCCGACATCTATAGAACATATGTCGGGCCGTCTCATTGGCCGTCTTGCAAAGTGTGCAAAGGCACACTTTTCTCATCCTCTCTTTTGTAATCTATGTGTGGTCAACATCCTATTTTGAACTGCCAAACCAAGAGAAGAACTTAACCTTAGCAAGGGCCCAAACTTTCCAAACAGTTTTGTTCATGGTGGTGGACGTGATCCTAGGAACTGAATCCTGTAAGCCGATGTCACAGAGTACTCTGCATTTGCCACAAATCTAAGAGATGTCGTCGTCAACGTCCGTGCGAAGTTGGAGCTGCTCTAGGCGAATCCAAAGGTCCACAAACTGAATGATGTGATCCAATGTGAGGTTGGCGGAAGGGTCGATCTTTTGCGACCAAGAATTGTCCCGCATGGCGTCCTGCACCACCTGTCTTTTGTGCTTCGAGGTCACAAAGATGAGTGGGGCGGTGTCTATCGGCATTTTACCAAGCAACCATTGCGCGTCAAATGGAACTTGCATACATAGGGGTAGTGGCGGACCTTGCGAAGTGCGAAAGCCTAGGCACTTCATAAGTTAAAGTTGGCTTTTCTCTACCAAAAACCACAACATCATGTATTGTATACGCACTACTAAATAACTCATTAAACAGTAGCCATACAATCAAACATTTTGATGTAAGGGCGAAATTCCAATCTCCAATGTTCATCCATGTACACACAAGAGGATCTACATGGTAAAGGATACATTAGTAAATTATATAATTTTCATTGAAATTAAACACATTGAAGATAATGAATCGGTAAGTAAATGGCCCACTCTATGGCCCATATCACCGAGAAAGGCCCAAAAGGCAAGCAAATCTCCAAAATAGGGCCAGTAAGGTCAGTTCGTTCTTTTCTAGCCCATTCTTACAATTTTACAATATATTTAACAAATTTTCACGAATCTGAAAGTTTCAATACCTCGGTCGTGTTCTAATAAGTGATGTCCGTCGTGCCCGGGCATGTGCCCAGGGTGTCCTGACAGTAAAATCGCCCCTGTATAGCGGTAGGATCGAGGTTCTTTCTACAGTTGGATTGCCTCATTCTTAATTAGTGCTCCTACACACGAACAATAGGCTTACTTGTTTCACTCCAATGTCTCATAAAAAGTTATACCTATATATGTTGCTAATAGTTGATCGACCGGGGAATATATAGCTACTACTACTATTTGTTGCTGGAGGATGAAAAGACCCTTTGCGATGGACTATATATATACCAGCAATTGCATGTCTAGATAGATCATCCAATTGCCATGTAAGGAATCACTCATACTGAATTCTGAACGCAATTCGTATGTGCTATTAAGTGTTTATCTTTCTCCTTCATGAAGAATGCATGCATGCATGTGAGACTCTTGCAACTGAAATAAGGGGTATTGCATTTGGGCATGATCGCCGTCCAGTTAGGGAAGTTCCATTTGGTCCAGAGCAACAAGCAGGACAGTCACCGAGGGAGTCGACCCTAAAAAATCTTCACCAGCCCTACCTGCATACAAGACCAAGTTGCAGGATGACCACATCGTTGTGAGCGGTTCTATCGTCGCTCTCCAAGGATGTAATTGGATACGTTATACCCCACGGCACGACACATCGGCGAAGATTTGGAGTACGATCAAATGAGCGTTTGCCTCCACCTCCTACACCAAAAGGGTGCAAGTGTGAGTTTTGGTCAACAGGATGAGGCGAAACACCATGTACATTATCATATACGACTTCCATAAGATCACGAGCACAGTAGAAGCGTGAGTGCATGTTTGAGATGGCGTCCACGTCACTAACAAATGCATCTTGATGAGAATGTTTTGCAAAGGTGTTTCTGGTATGCCAATGATGGCTTAGTTGGTAGGAGAGAAATCGACGATGTGCACAACCGCTTCCTCCTCCGTCTCAATCAGTAATACTCCCTCTGTCCGAAAAGCTTGTCCCAAGCTTGTCCCTCAAATGGATGTATCTAGCACTAACTTGGTGCTCGATACATCCATTCGAGGGACAAGTTTTTTCAGACGGAGGGAGTAGTTTATACATATTCATACTCATTGATGCAATGTTTCACCTTACCTGGTCGTCTATGTGGCTGATAGGGATGCAAGGGGAACCCGTGAAGCCAGTCTATAAGTACATCAAAAGTAAAGTTTAATGTCAAGCGACAATTTTACCCTGCAAAAAAAAGTCGGACAATTTTTAAGTAGGAACAAATATATTTTTAGAAATTGTTACAAATATGTTTCACGGCTTGTCCACTTGCAAAAATGGATATGAGAGTTTCTTCTTATCCAGCTCCCCGCAAATGGAATGAGAAAGCATGTAAATTTCCCTAATTCCATAATATTCAAAAATATTACGGTATGCTTAGATCCACATTAATAGATAATAGAAAAAAATAGGGTTTTTTATATTGATTTTTTGTTCAGACAGAAAACTATAATATATAGTCCTTCTTTAGACATATATAATATATATAGTAAAAAAAGATCTAGAATATCTGGCAATCCAAAGCCCATCTAAAGAACCACAACTAGCAGGTTCGGCCCATTCATGCTGAAGCCGGGCGCATGCAGATCATGCGCGTCAAAATAAAATCTACTCGAGTCGATAATCCTAAATCCTTCCTGCATGCATGCACATGCATATCCGTTCATGGCGAAGTCGGTTACTTCCTATTCAACGGGATGATAAGATCGAAGATGGGATCAAGTCACGCCTGATCAGGTCGTTAGCTCCAACAAACTCCTCGTTAATCTCTCCGCAAGAAAGAACTATTCCCATCGTTAATCTTTATCCAACTACCAGGTGACGCAGCTATAAATAGGCACCCTTCCACAGCCACCTCCTCCATCCCATCATCTGATTCACATCCTCTCCACCACGCACAAACCACAATCTCATCGTCTCGTCAACAATGGTGCAGCGCAGCTCCAACGCCGAGGTCATGTCCATGGACCTGTCGCCCAAGAAGCCCGCCAAGGCCTACGCCAGCGACGGCGGCGCCTACTACGACTGGTCGCCCGCCGACCTGCCCATGCTCGGCGCGGCCTCCATCGGCGCCGCCAAGCTGCACCTCTCCGCCGGCGGCCTCGCGCTCCCCAGCTACTCCGACTCGGCCAAGATCGCCTACGTGCTCCAGGGCGCCGGCGCCTGCGGCCTCGTCCTCCCGGAGGCGGCCAGCGAGAAGGTGATCCCCGTCAAGGAGGGCGACACCCTGGCGCTCCCCTTCGGCGCCGTCACCTGGTGGCACAACGCCGAGGGCGCCTCCGCGGAGCTGGTCGTGCTCTTCCTCGGCGACACCTCCAAGGGCCACGTCCCCGGCCGCTTCACCAACTTCCAGCTCACCGGCGCCGCCGGCATCTTCACGGGCTTCTCCACCGAGTTCGTCGCGCGCGCCTGGGACCTCGACCACGACGCCGCCGCCAAGATCGTCTCCACCCAGCCTGGCTCAGGCATCGTCAAGATCGCCGCGGGGCACCGGATGCCGGAGCCTCGCGCAGAGGACCGCCAGGGCGTGGTGCTCAACTGCCTGGAGGCGCCGCTCGACGTGGACATCCCGGGCGGCGGCCGCGTGGTGGTGCTCAACACGGCCAACCTGCCACTGGTGAAGGAGGTCGGGCTGGGCGCTGACCTTGTGAGGATCGGCGGCCGCTCCATGTGCTCGCCGGGATTCTCGTGCGACTCGGCGTACCAGGTGACGTACATCGTGCGCGGTGGCGGCCGCGTCCAGGTGGTGGGCATCGACGGCACCCGCGTACTCGAGACCCGTGCGGAGGCAGGGTGCCTCTTCATCGTGCCAAGGTTCTTCGTCGTCTCCAAGATAGCCGACGACACAGGCATGGAGTGGTTCTCCATCATCACCACTCCCAAGTACGTACAAATATGCTCGTACTCTTGCTACGTACAAGATCTAGGCCTAGACTAAACTCGCTTCTAGTTAAAACTCTTCAAGCATGCATGTGTATCTCTGATCTGATGCATTATTTCTGTTTGCTATATTTTGGTTCAGTTCTGCAAAATAGCACTCTTTCTAAAATAGCACTAAAGCACAATTTTCACGGTATTTTTTGCACGGATCTAATGTAAGGTGTCACGAATATAAACATGCATATAGTATAAGATCTCAATGCATATGCAAATTTAGTTTTGTAAATTTCTCGGTTGACTGAGATTTAGCAAGATGGTTTTCAATTTTATTCAATAATTTTGAATATTCCATATTCTCAACATTGCAAGGTATCTTTTCCAATTGTAGTTTGGTTGCCTATAACGATACAGGGATTTTTTTTTACTAAAACTAGAATCCTACATCCCCGCAAAAAAAAAAAAAAAAAACTAGAATCCTACTGTCATATATACTTTAAATAGGTTTAGTGTCCATATAATTTGAACGGAGCTATACAAAATTATGTTTGTAGAATTATTGTAATCTCACCGCATGTTGCATTTTTTTTTCCGTACATTTCCATTATATTCTGATCAATCTGGTTAACTAACGTTGGGTTATTATGTCAAACAAATGCAGCCCAATCTTTAGCCACTTGGCGGGGAAGACGTCGGTGTGGAAGGCAATTTCGCCGGCAGTGCTAGAGACGGCATTCAACACCACCCCGGAGATGGAGAAGCTGTTCCGCTCCAAGAGGCTCGACTCCGAGATCTTCTTCGCCCCCAACTAGATGAGAAGTACATCCGTCTCCGGCATGTAGGAGCTTAGCTTTTGTTTCTAGATCGTGAATCGAGAGGATAGATAAATTGGAATGGTGTGTCTTGCAGTTATTCGCAGATGTAATAATAAGCCGGAGATCGGTATGATTGTGGTCAATTAGTATTCATGATACTCTTTTGAAATTATTAATATTCAGTGGAGGTCCTCCCATCCATTATTCTTGCCGCTACTTCATTATTTATTTTTGCAATGCAGTGTGCATTTTCTTTTTTACAAATGGTCATAGTCGGAGGGTGGGATCCTCGCCTGAATTTTCATTGAAAGTTGGCCAAGCGATATGGTTGGCAGATTACAACAGGGATAAAGGGGAAGACATTAACGCTGTTAGATGCGGTTTTGCCCCAGCATAGCATCCAGAAGCAGGGACGGGTCGTCGAAGACCATCGCATTTTGCTGCTTCCGCAAAGCACCAGAAGCAGTGGCGACGGGGAGTTGGTAGGTTGAGCAGCTGAAGATCATGAAACTGATATGGTCTTCAAACTTCTACTCCCTCCGTTCCTAAATAGAAGTCTTTTTAGGCATTTCAAATGGACTATAACATATGGATGTATGTAAACATATTTTAGAGTGTAGATTCACACATTTTGCTCCGTATGTAGTTACTTGTTGGAATCTCTAGAAAGACTTATATTTGGGAACGGAGGGAGTACTAGATAGTATCGTTACGGTTATGGTTTTGCACTTCGATGTATTTAATTTCTAGATAGTCGATCTGCAGAGAGAACATCCATGCACACCGTACATTTCTGGGCTTGTGTACCTGCAGTACGTAGCTAGGTACATATATAGACGTTTCTTAGACTGTTGTGCTCGCGTTCTTTTTTCTGGAAAGCATAATGAATAGCTTTGTTTAAGGGTAACTAGGGTTTATTCAGAAATCATAACGAGCAGAATACGAGCAATATCCGGCAGAACCCCTAGTCATAGATGGCGACCCACCTCCAGAGACCCAACTCCTTTTGCTAGAGAGTGGGCTTCAAAATTATTTTCTCTATACTCAAATCGGCAATCTATGAAAGCAAAGTTACTAGTACAAAGTTTAATATCGTTCAGGACCTGTGCCTATGAAGGCGAAGCTCCCTTATGTTTGTGAGGACCTTGAGGCAGTCCGAGGCAACAACCAAATGCCGAATGTTCAAATCTTGTGTCAGAGCAATGGCCTCGCAGCAAGCATGCGCCTCCAAAATAGTCGGATCAACTAGTCCATCAAAAACTACAGCTGATGAACCTAGATAGTTACCGTCCTTGTCCCTTATCAGTGCCTGGATGAAGGTCTGAGCTTGTAGTCTCTTGGGAGCCAATTCTCTTCCCATATATGTGTACTTGACCCAGACCCAATGCGCTTAATTAATCCCAAAGCTAGAGTGTCTCTTCATTCTAGTATGGATCTCCACATTTGTGATGGAGCTGACCCCAATGTAGCATCCATAAGATGATCGTTGGGGTAATACCTTGCTTTTAGAACTCAGGCACTAAGTGACTCCGGTTCCTGTAACAATCTCCATACTTGGCGAGCAAGGAGAGAAAGGTTAAAAAGCTCGATATCGCGAAAGCCAAGCCCTCATATGAACTTTGGTTTTGTCATTGTTTTCCAGGACACCCATGCCGTCTTCCTTTCTCCATTCTTGCTACCCCACCAAAACTTTCGGATTGGGCCATTAATGTGCTCACATAGACCTCTAGGCAACTTAAAGCAAGCCATGGAATAGGTAGGGATTGATTGAACAACCGACTTAATTACAACTTCCTTACCACCGGCAGATGAACTCTTCTACATCCAACCTTGGATTTTTTTTTCCAAATTATATCTTTCAGGTACTTGAAACAACCTTCTTTTGATCTTTACTACCGAACATTGATCCGCGGCATTCAGCCGGGCCCATCGGCACACAGCAGCCGGGCTGTTTCGAGCGAAAGAGTCATACATGCTGTGCATGCATGCGTTTTATTTTCTACGTTCTGCATGCATGCACCATATAAAGTGAGCATGGACAAATACTGAATATCGCTCTACCTCTAGTCCTGGACTAGACCATATTGGCGCGTGTTGCCGCGCCCGCCCAATTTAAAGATCTGTGGAAGAGCTTAACCGAAGACCACTTGTTTCTGGTTCACCATTTCTGCCAAAAATGTAACGAATTGACCACACATCGACATGACAAAAAATTTGTCTTGCGCCAGAAGAATTTCAAGGGCTCTGTACCATAGTGTCACCACGTGCATTTGGTTCGGTGGTTAACCATGACTATCCATCTGCATTGCATGATTTTATTTAGAGTTAACGATGGAAGATTTTAGGTTGCACTTCGAGATCTTTGTCTTCTAACTTGGTTTGTCAAAACTGTCACAAACAATTTCTTCAAAAAAAAATCCATGTAATGATCCTACTGAATAAATGAGAAGAAATTAATAATGTGAGAGTTCAAACCTGCAGGTTTCATCAAGATAGTCAAAAGAAGATCCACGCCATGATTTTGACTCTGACAATCTGAGTAAACAAAATATCCTACATGTTTATTTACCACTCCCTCCGTTTTAAAATAGATGACTCAACTTTGTACTAACTTTGTACTAAAGTTAGTACAAAGTTGGGTCATCTATTTTGGAACGGAGGGAGTACAAAGCAATCCAGATCATCACTGGAGTTGCACTCGTACAGCTGCGAGCTGCGAGTAGCACAGCTGCACAGGTGCTTTGGGCTCACTCGATCATGGGTGAGGCAGACGGGGGAGAGCAACGGAAAAGCCAAAAAAAGGGAGGAAAGTGGAAAGGCCGCTCACTGTTTTGCCGCCCTCTACTTCGTCCCAAGGTTCCATCTACCTACGTCCGCGCCGCCTGGACGGTGAAGAGAACGAGGAGATTAGACTTGATCGAGCACTCCTAAATGTCCTATAGGAACGGCAGATCTACTCCTCACATTTTTTTTCTTCCTCACATTAATCGCCCACGACCCAACCCTTCGAATCGCTTTCTCTGATCGGCCGGCGAACAGACCATTCTTCCGCATCGACGCCCTCGTCGCTGCCACTTAGTCGGCCAACGAGGCCTTCTCTTCATAGTGCAGGCCTAAAATGCAGGCCCGGTTAAGGAAAAGTCTGGGCTCGCGTTTCACATCACGTCGGCCCGATTAACCAGAAGAAGCACAGGCCGGTCTGTGGAGCAGCAGCCCGGAGACGTTGGGCCTACGAGAGCTAGTGCGGTGAAACGGGCTGAGCGACGTGCAGTGATCTGCAGCGTTGAGACAACAGATCGAACGGTTTAGGACGTGAAATCGTTGTGGGAGGTCATAGCTAGCTCAGTTTTACTGTTTAGTAATTAGTAGACATTCTAGTAATTGGCTACGCACAATTAATTTTGCGAGATGTTGTAGCAATACAAAAGTACTGGTAGTGTGAAAGAGTCGATGCAGCAACGAAGGGTGAGGGCTATGCCATTACAATCATGGAATCCATCCATAGACAAATGGTGAAGAGAAAGAACAAAGCTACTCATGGAAGGGGGGCCTCCTATGACTGTTCCTCGCCCGACCTGCCAATGGCCGTGTTTTTTTTTTTACTAAATCACCCCTTTTTAGACTTAATTTGTCCACTGGCCCCTTCAATCTTATTTCCGGATCTGACCCCCAATAAACATGCCAATCTATTTATCTTTTTTTTAATACATGTGACGACGCCAAACAATTTGGCACAATTTATTCACCGCTGGCTGCCCGTCCTATTTGGCAAGAAAAGCCAAACACACCAAATGATCTGGCGTGTATACAATCAGTGGCAGAGCTTGACAAGGTTTAACGGGGGCTCCAATTAGAAAATATGAACCTGGGGGGGAGGGGGGGGAAGCATACTATTTCTTCTAATCTATGTTGTCCCAGAAAAAATTTCTTTACCAATTTACTCAAACCTGGGGGGGGGGGGGGGCGGTGGCCCCTGCATAGTTGCACCAAGCTCCACCACCGTATTCAATCCTCAGCAATCAAACTTATTCATCTCTATCGAACAACTAGTGGTCAACGACGGGAAGGAGGGCCAGAGACGGATCCAGTGAGGTAGCCAACGAGGAATCCCGAGAGGTCGATGAAACAGTGAGCTTTCTGGAGGTTAGTGATGTGGCCTCCGAGCCTAGTGGAGGTTGTCCTCGCTGTCGAGAGCACCAGCCAGAGCAGAAAGGACGGATTGCGCACCAATCAATGAGGTGTGGATGGGTTGGAGTTGCTCCGGTGTGGTTTAGTTGGTGACGGCCGGTGCCATGGTTGAGCGCGTCGGGTGACCGGGGAAGCACCATTGCACATCGCAGGATATGGTGTGGTGACCACACCTTGGCCAGTGATTAGGCGATTTAAGGAATTATAGCCCAATTCTTAAAAAAAAAGAATTATAGCCCCATATGCCCTATAGAAACCAAGCCAGCTGCCTCTGTTGATATTTGTGTTGACGTCATCCTCCTCTTGCTTTGTACAACAATAGTAATGAAATAATCGCCAAGAAAGAATAGCTTGTGATATAGCCAGAACTCGATCAAGTTCCCAAAAAAGATCGGTGAGTGGAACTCTCACTGTTTTGGTGCAGGAGCTCGACGCAAACAATTATTCAAGTGACCGCCACCCCTTTGGGCCAGCTTTTGGATCTCCATCGCTGGCCGCTGATTACATACATGCCATCAGATGATCTAGGTGTGGGATTACATATATCACAAACAAATTGCATGCTGGTCGGGTGCAACAATAGAATTAATCATGACAACATACATGCATATCGGATGCGAGAATGCATTTGCCTGGTATATATACATCTTCCTCCAGAAGCAAATACTAGTAGCAAGTGAGCTAGCTATGGTATATATAGATGGAAGCATGTAGTGCTGGAATAGTGTAGGTATTCCAGTAATTCACACTAGCTAGCTTGTCTCAAAACCAAGTTATTAGCTATGTGTATGCAGTTTGTGTGAGATGTTGGAGTGAAACAAACATGCGAGTGTGAGATAGTCAATCCAACTATGGAGGGAAGGAGGTGTGTCATTCCTATCTATACTACTATTAAAAAAGCAAACATAAACTTCACTAAAACCACACAGTAAACTATACACAGAGTAACCAGGACCCTCGGATTAAGTCAACTTAAATGCATCCTACTGCTCATATTACATCAATGGGGTAACAATGCGATGAACGTCTGAGATCAATTGTTCTGCCTTGCAGACGCTGTGGTCTGCGAACAGCGGCCGCTGCACCTCGGATTCCCTGACCCTTCTTATCTAGGCTGGGCGGATCCGCAGCGTCCACGTCCGCTCCACCTCGGGCAGCGCGGATCACGGCCAGCGGCCCGATGGAGGCGGGTACCGGCACGGTTGCTATTCTGCCCTGCACTCCCTCCATGTCTCCTCCTGCGCCTCCGGTGGCCAGACGCCTCTTCAACTCCGGCCTAGGTAATTCCCTGCGCTCTGCTCTCCCTCGTGCGTGCGCCCATACCTGCACCCGTGTGCCATAGCCATCGAGCTGCGGTGAATCATATGTTGGCCATGTCAAGTTCTAGGATTTTTGTCTCTGCATAGGAATCGATTTTGCAGGCGTGGTTCCTTGCTTTTCTAGGCTGATTCAGTTTTCTTTTTCTTTTCGATTCACAAATGTCGGAAGAAGAGGTTAGAGACAAACTGTCCAATCTGTTGTGACTTCATATTCACATCAACCTAAATGTAATGTAGACAAACTTCAGTGGTATATTGAAAATGGTTTACCCTTTTCTTCTTGAAACAGATAAATGTTGGATTAGTTTACCCTGTCATTATCTCATTCCACCCCAACACATGGTATAGCATTTCTTTTTTGATCATCGCTGATCTTACAAACTGCAGGGGCGCCCTCATCGTTGGCGGATTTTATATTTCTCAGGTCAGACAGTGTGCAGCCACACCTGGTCATCCAGTTTCAGAAGAATGTATATCTGCATGTAACCACGACGAGTAAACGATCTTCTGCTGCCTTCCGCTCAATTTTGTTTCGATGGTGCGTGATTCCTTTCATCGAGTCTTTGATAATCCAAATAGTTACTGGAGTAGTTAATTAGGAGCCTAATCATGTGTAAACTATTGTGCATCGAGTCTTCAATAAACTAGAGCAATTTCCTTTTTTAGAACAAAGACGCCAGGTGCGTCCGGCTTTAACTTAATAAAACCCACAACAGGCTGCGTAACATGACACAAAATCTTAGTACAACACCAATAGACTAGAGCAGTTTCTACATGCAAGACGTATCAAATAGTATTTGTTCTTGTTCCATGAAGTAGAGAGAGAGAGAGAGAGAGAGAGAGAGAGAGAGAAAGTGAAAAATGTTTGCAGGTTATTATATACAGTGCTTGTTTCTCACAGCGCGCTTTTACCTGTGATTATATAATGTTCATTGATTACTTCGGTTGAATCCGGGCATGCTTTTAGACTTAAAATCGATCTTGATTTCCTCGTGTTACCTGTATCTATATTTGTGCAGCACAGGCGAAGTAGAATGACAAGAACCAGCTAGATGAGGGCATCCATTCGAAATACATATCTAATCTTCTATGTGTGGGATCCTTTTTCTGTTCTGAATTTGTTGTTGGGGCGAGCTTGTTACTCTCTACATGGATTTCAAGTTGGATGAGAGCTACACGCTGAGAAAGATCTCCATCTGGACTGGCAACGGCTTCCACAATCTCAAGGCAATTCCTCTTTTCTGAAGATAACAGCGAGGTGCCCAGTAAGAGCACACACAAATCTCTGAATTATAATGGGCGACGGTGAAATTTGTGGCCGGTGAAGGTAGACGGCTACAACCAATGACCAGGGGAGATGCAAACCACTGACAAAAACGCTACAACCTGCAAATGTAAAAGCTACAACACACCGAGAGATGCGATGGTCAGTGCGCAGAGCTGCGATGGTCACCATGGTGTTTGGGACCATGGTTGTGGCAAGCTGCGGCAGTCACTACGCCAAGCTAGAACGGTGGCTACGATTTGCTGCATCAGCGGTGATGAGCCGGCAAGCTTCAACGCCAGTGTCTCCACTCGTCCATGGTGGGGGGTCGGCGGGGGCTTGGTTGCGACCGCGCTTCGCCGGTGGCAGCACTGGTTTAGGCGAGCTGAAGAAAATGCGGTGCTACAAGGAAGAAGAAGGAACAGAGATGGATACTTCTTGAAGAGACAAGGTTGTGTTTAAAAAGATGGAAAAAGTCCAAAACAAACCTTAAACTTGTAGACAAAAGCTAAATCAAACCCTGAACTTTCAATCCCTAAAATCAGCACACCGAACTTTTCGATCCCGGTCTATTTTGTACCTGGAGAGTGTTTCACTCGTATTCACTGACGTAGCAAGTGAAATCAGGCCGGCCCATTAGAGCAGTCGCTCGCACGCTGACATTGCTATGATTTTAACTTGTTTTTCTTTCGTTTTTCATTTTTCATTGATTTTCTTCGGCTTTCTTTTTTTACTTCGCTATATTTTTATTTCCTGGTTTTTTTCGTATTGTTTGTTTCTTCTTTCCTTTTTGTTTCTTTACCGGTTTTAACTAAAAAAATTGTACACACATCTATTTTTTCTCAGCACACAAAGTTCAATTTTAACACACATATGCAATATTTTTGGCACACTATTGACATATATCAAATACATTATGTATATTTTTTAAAATACATGTTTTCAACATTTTTTTGAATACACAATAACGTTTTTCTAAATACACGTTCAAGATTTTATAAAACTGTACGAACATTTTAAACATTGTATAAAAGGTTGCTCCCATTTAAAAAATAAAAAGTGTTCGGACTTTAAATTTTTGTTCAGGTTTTAAATTCTGTTCCTATTTTTGAAAAACAATAAGTTTCAAAAATTATTCAATTTTTCAAAACTGATTCTGCTTTCAAAAAGTTGTTCATTTTTAAAAAGTTATTCAGCATTTTTCTAACTCACCTGTTCAGGTTTCAAAAGTTGCTTGCATTTTAAAATTTTCAAAAAGTTTTTTCTGTTTAACTTTTTGTTCAGGTTCAAAATTGTTTATGTTTCAAACAATGTACCCTTTTTCAAATTGATTCTGTTTTTAAAATGTTGTTCTAGTTTTAAAAAAATATTCAGAATTTTTAAAACTAGTCGCACTTTAATTATTTTTCCAGAGTTTTGAGAAATTATTTACATTTTTCATATTTTTTGCCTTTAAAAATGTTTTTCCTAATCTCGATGTTGCGGTGTGTGTTAAATGTTTCGAGCATGTCAATGAATCAATGAGTGCCAGCTGTTGTAGCGGCTTGCGTGAGGAGTTAAGTATTGCCAGGTCCCAAGTTCGATCCCTCGAGACGCTGGCGTGCCTCTCGGAAACGGAAAAAATGTGTTTTCTATTTTTCTTTCCTTTCACGAGAGTCACGGTTTTGCTTCCGAGAGAGGCACGGTTGTGCTTTCGCCAGAGTCATGGCCGTGCCTCCTTGGAAACGAAAAAAACACGTTTTCCCTTCTTTTTTCCTTCCGCGAGAGTCACGGTTTTGCTTCCGCGAGAGGCACAGTTGTGATTTCATGAGAGGCATGGGCGTGCCTCTTTCGGAAAGAAAAAACCCGCGCTCCCGGTCCGGTTTTTTTGTCTGGTTTTTTTCGTGAAAAAAGGTCATCAAAACCTATCAACATGGGATGTAGTTTTGAAGATCTCGACGCGAGGAATTCAACAGTGAAAGCGGTTCGAGATTTGGACGCACAATTTGAGAGACAAAACGTTTTGAATAAACGGATCTACGAAAAAAGGGATAACTCTCAGGTTGCGATAAGTGGCGCGCTGCATGTGCGCCACTTATCGCAACCAGGGAGTTGGAGTGATCGTTGCAACGAGTAGTCCTCAACTAGTGATTTCGGTCTTTTTACACCACATATTGTGAAAAAAGAAAAATCATATATTAAAAACAAAAAAGAAAAAGAAAATCTCGCTTCGCGCCTGTTGGGCCGGCCCAATCGCGTCCGCGGTGTACAATCCCGGGATTAAACCCGCCACATCCATAATCCCTGTTTGGGAACGCACTCAAGGCTCAAAATAGACCGGGATCGAAAATTTTAGTGTGCCCATTTCAGGAATTAAAAATTCAGCGGTCGATTTAGCTTTCGCCTACAAATTGAATTGAATGTTTATTTTGGACTTTTTTCAGAAAAAGATAGAGGGCCTAGCCTGTGTGAGCGTGGGTTACGAAGCACACGATCTAAACAAATCATCGTGGCCAGCGCACTGGCGCAGTGTTTCCGCCGACACCCCGGCTAGAAACGTTTACCTTCACATAACCTAGCGTACTAGTTGGAATTGATGAGTTTGATTAAAAAAAGGTAAGAATTAATGAGTTTGCGATGGATATGGATCGAACCTAATAAATGACAACTTAATTAGCAATTACTAATCACCTCACTTTACTAGCGCTGCGACTATTTAAACCGGGCAAATTGTCTAGGGAATGCCATTCAGACATACAGTATACTTCATGCAAAAGATGCATAGAGATCGATTGACCACCATGGCGAGGTCGGTCGTCACGATGGTGGTGATAGCAGTGCTGCTGGTCCACTGCACCGCCGTTGGTGCTGATTCTGGTGGAGCGACAATGAAGCGGAGGTTCCCACCCACCCCGACAGAGCCCTTCCCAACGCCACCGTACCACAAGCACCCACCGCCGGCGCCGGTACATGCGCCTCCTCGCCGCCGGTCCCCGTCGACCGAGCAGCCAATGCACGGCGGCGTTGCTGTTTAGTTATGTTCTATGTGTAGTCTCTTTTGATTATGGATGCACTAGAGATTAAGGTGCTGCCTTCTTACTTCGTAGAGTAATAATGATCAACCAAGAATAAGATATTGTTCCCCCTACCTGGCAAAAAGAACAAGAATAAGATGCATGATCGTGGCTCGGTGTTTGCAAACTGCTATACCGTTGAAATGTGCGGGAATTCGGGAATGCCTGTTTCAATTGGGCCGAATAGATTCATGTCAACATGTCAACATGATTCATGTCAACATGAAAGCACCCCAGAAAGGCAATGTGTATGTATGACAAACCAAGAAAGAAAGCCCCCAGAAGGAAGCATCGTATTCTATTCGAGCTCATCGTCGTCGTGGCTCCCTCTACCAAACACCTATTGCCGACTATGCCTGTTTATGTGACGCGGTGTGTGTCGATCAAATAAAGCGGGCCGGTCCTTCCAAAGAAATATTCCAAACAATCCATCTCCACACGAATCAAAATCAAAGCAGCGCATACATATGTACACGCGAGAGAGAAAAGGGGAAAGGGAGATGGAGAAAGATGGGAGTGATCGCTTTGGTTTTAGAAAGACGCTGAGATTTTCATGCGTGTTTTGCTCGTTTTACCTTGATGCTTTGTCCATGTGTGCCTGTTTCTAAGTAGACTTGAATTTTCACAACATGCACCAAGGGTTCGGACTACTAGCACTAACCAAGATTACTGGAGTCGTTTGAGAGGGATTCATGATACTAGTAGTATTATCGATGCCTCCAAACCAGAAGTTTGGCCGCTAGTTTTTATTGTAACATATTTAAAATGTAAAATGCAACATGTAAAGGTCCACATAACAAAGCACATATGCTAGATAGATAGTACTCATTCATGGAGTATTAAGTTTCATCCAAAAACTGACACCATCAAAAAAAGATCTTGTGGCTATGAGGGCGTCCGCTGCAGATTTCCTCCTGGCGAACAGTCGCCAGATAGCATTTTGTAAAGAAAATACTAGCATGAATGCAACCGTAGAAGGCATGCACGCTTTCGTGGAGCAATGCAAGGAAAGAAAAACATAAAGATGCATGGAAAGGCTATACTAGTACTGGTGCACAAATGAAGGGGACGGTACACCATTGTTTGGTGATCAGATACATTCTCCACTGTATGATGCAATGTGATCCACCTCTGGATGTAATCTCTCAGGGTTTCATTCGACTTTTGCACGCAGACCTGCAGCTCTGTTAAGCCTGCCGGTCACTTGCAAGTTCCCTCAAATGTCCTGACGAACACTCGGGCAAGATCTTCCCAAGTGTAAATGCTGCTAGGCGCCAACTGATTCAGCCATGCTCTGGCCGAGCCCTCCAACATAAGCGGTAGGTGTTTCATGGCCACCTCATCATTGCCACCGCCAATCTGAACGGCCACTCGGCAGTCCTCAAACCAAGTATCGGGCTTGGACTCACCAGTGAACTTACTAACCCAGTCGCCAACATGAAGTTGGGAGGGATCACCGCGGCTCTGATGGCTCTGCTAAAACACTCTGGTCCTGAGACATGAACTCAGCTGCTGGTGGGTACATCTCTGTCATTAGGGCTGCAAGAAAAGCTCGAGACTCGTGAGCCGCTCGAGATCGACTCGTTTTTTGACTCGTCTCGAGATCGACTCAAAAAGAAACGAGCTGAGTTTGAACACTTTACGTAGATCGACCGAGAAACGAGCCGATCTTGAGCCAATGTTGGCTCGCTTAATTTTAGCTCGATAGCTCGACATAATATCATTATGTTAAATGATCATGCCATATATTAAATAGAAATAAGATAATTTATTACCATATATGTTGTCCATAATTTTTCTCCATTTTATTTACCAATGAACACGGAAACTTAATTAAGTGCAGAGAAGATTTAGGCCTAATTATGGCTCATGGTCGACTATCTGTAAATATCCTATATTTTTGGCAAAGGTTCCCTGTATATTCGCCTTAATTTTTTTATTTTTCATTAATAGATTTATAATTTTTACCATCTCATTTAGCTCGAAACTAGCTCGAGATCGACTCGAGATCGTTACAAGCTGAGTATGAGTCATGTTCTATAGCTCGATCGTGAGCTTCACTCAGTTTGAGCTCGCTCGAATTTTCTTATGAGTTGAGCTGAGCCAACTTCAACTCGCTCGAGCTCGACTCGTTTGCAGCCCTATCTGTCATGGCCTTCTCGGTGAGCTCTGTTCCGGTCGACCAGACCTTGCACGATAATGGATCTCGCATCAAAGCCTGGTTCCCTGGGGTCGACCGGAGCTCTTCGCCCAACACTTGTCTTTGGCGTCATCATCTTGCTGCCGAGGGGCGTAAGACCCACCCCTTGGGGGAGGAGTGGGCACTCGACGCCGATCATCGCGATCGAATCGGTCATCATACTGATCACGTCGACCCCCACGTCCCTCACGCCGCGGAGGCGATCTTGGGCTATGAGCCGACTGGAATGTATTCGCAGCGACGGATCGACTGTGAATCCTATTGTGTGACCGTGATCTGACTGAATTTTGATCTCCTGCTGCCGGAGCAAATCTACGATCTGCATCAAGCCTCTGCCACCTCCGATGAGAGGGCTGAATCGACTCCGCTATCGGGCTGCAATCGCTAAATTCTAAACGGGGTTCGATATACCGAGTCGGTTGCGGAAAGAGTTGACGTCGACTGGAATCTGGTACTCGTTGCCGCGCGCGCTCGTCAATTGCTCGCTGAAGGTTCTCCAGTCGAGTGCGCTCAGCCAAGTTGGCCAAACGCGCATCCTCCAAGGCACGAGCCTCGGGGGTTTCTCCTACTATAGGAGTATGCAAAGCATCCATATTCCGGCGGCGAAGATCTTCCCTTTGCAGAGAAGTGAGCGGCTCGGGTTGATACTCCTCATGGACTTGAGCTGGGTCACCTCCGTCGTTCGCTCCGTCGGTGCGGGGGAAGCTGGGAGGACTACGAGGCCCGTTGACCATTAGGACCTCCGACGCTGGATCACTGTTGTCGCACTCGGATGCAGTCTCTACGGAGCCAGTCGACAGATCGAACAGGCCGTAGAGAGATTCGTCGGGCTCGATCGCCGCGACTTGGGTGGTGGCCGAATGGCGAGCCACTGCGTGTCTCACCCACCGTTGAAGCCTCGACCGACCGAGGCGCTTATACCGGCGGGAGACGAGGAGGAGGACGACACATGAGTCGACCGATACGGAGCCGGCGGTTGTCGCAGCAAGACGCCGCAGACACATGCGCGAAAGTGCGTTGCCTCGCGGACGGGAAGCGCGTAGATGTCGAGTGGAGCCTCCTGGAGCCAAGCGGAGTCGTCGACGATGAACGTGAGCGCGCCGAGACGGATTTCGCGGCCCTCGACCAGAACTCCGCCAGGAACCATGATGAAGGCGATTGGAACAATTGCAACTTCTCCAATAAGTCGCTAAGACACCTGCCCCACGGTGGGCGCCAACTGTCATGGTTCTAAGCCTGACAGTAGAATAGGGGGTAGGTATGGAGAGG
The DNA here is from genome assembly GCA_021437245.1 of Aegilops speltoides. Lineage (NCBI taxonomy): Eukaryota > Viridiplantae > Streptophyta > Magnoliopsida > Poales > Poaceae > Aegilops > Aegilops speltoides. The sequence goes on along the minus strand of CM038143.1, from coordinate 570,517,571 downwards.
CAAGATCCTAGCTATGAAGTAGTTGTATGCGCGAGAGATTTACGAGTTCAGGCCCTTCTCGGAGGAAGTAACAGCTCTACGTCTCGGAGCCCGGAGGCGGTCGACTGGATTATATGCGTATGAATTACAGGGGTGCCAACTCTTTACACTGAGGAAGGGGGTGGCTTATATAGTGTCTGCCAGACCCCTCCGGCCCTCAGTTATGCGGGGTTTAAAGTACATTAAGGCCTGGTGTTACTAGTAACGCCTTACATAAAATGTCATCATGACCATAAAGACTACTTAAGTACAGACCGTTTGGTTACAGACTGGCTCTTGATCTCCTGATGGTCGAGTGAGTCTTCATGGTCAAGTGTCTTTGAATCTGTCGAGTGGAATTCTTCCAGGTCGACTGGAAGGCAACTTCTTCTAAAGATGTCCTTGGGGAGGGTACCTTGGATAGGTCCATGACCCTAACCTAGGTACATGACTTCATCAGCTGGATCCAACAAAAATTCAGGGCAAAAATCGCCGTGCCCACAGCCGCCCACTGCTTCAACCCTCCACCCATCAGAGGTGCCACGGCTATCACCGGGGGCTGCAAGGGCAGAGACCAAGCGGGGATGCTCAAACACTGACGAAGGCGGGCGATGTGACCTTGCAGCATCATTTTGCTGTGACCGGCAAGGCGTTTTGCTGGAACCAGCGATACCAATTGCTGGAACCTGCATGCCAGGGAGCTGGAACCGGCTAGAAACGTTTATCTTCACATAACCGCGTAGTTGGAATTGATGAGTTTGACTAAAGAAGGTAAGAATTAATGAGTTTGCAATGGATATGGATGGAACCTAATAAATGACAACCTAATTAGCAGTTACTAATCACCTCACTTTTCTAGCGCTTCTACTATTTAAACCGGGCTAATTGTTTAGGGGACGCCATTCAGACATACAGTATACTTCATGCAAAAGATGCATAGATATCGATTGTCCACCACGGCGAGGTCGGTCGTCACGATGGCGGTGATAGCAGTGCTGCTGGTCCACTGCACCGCCGCTGATGCTGATTCTAGAGGAGCGACAATGAAGCGGACAAGAAGTACAGTGATAGGGTTCCCACCCATCCCGACAGAGCCCTTCCCAACGCCACCGTACCACAAGCACCCACCGCCGTCGCCGGTACATGCGCCTCCTCGCCGCCGGTTGTTAGACTTTGTAACGTAGCCCAACTGTGTAATATGTAATTGTGTATCATTATAAATACATATGACAAAGCCACCCCTAGAGGGTTGAGCAGTTCCACAAATCCTTTGTTTTACATGGTATCGGCCTTACCCTAGGTCCTACCCTACCTCAGCCGCCGCCGCCATGCCCCCAACCCTAGGGCCGCCGTCGCCGCCGCTGCCATGACCGCTTCCGCCTCCGGTTCCGCCAGCTCCGGGTCCATCCCCGCATCGCTGGCCGCCCTTCTCAACCTCCCCGCCCATGTGAGTGATAGCTTTGCTTTTACAAAGACGCTGAGATTTTCATTTGTGTTTTGCTCGTTTTACCTTGATGCTTTGTCCATGTGTGCCCGTTTCTAAGTAGACTTGAAATTTTCACAACATGCACCTAGGGTTCGGACTACTAGCACTAACCAAGATTACTGGAGTCGTTTGAGAGGGATGATACTAGCTAGTACTAGTATTATCGATGCCTCCAAACCAGAAGTTTGGCCGCTAGCTTTTATTGTAACATATTTAAAATGTAAAATGCAACATTTAAAGGTCCACATAACAAAGCACATATTCTAGATAAAAATTTCTCATTCGTGGAGTATTAAGTTTCATCCAAAAACTGACACCATCAGCAAAATGATCATGTGCCTATGAGGGTGTTCACTGGAGATTTCCTCCTAGGGAACGGTCGCCAGATAGCATTTTCGTACTCCCTCCGTCTAGGTGTGTAAGTCATCTTAGGTTGTGCACCGTGACCAAGACGGAGGGGAAAACGAGATAACTTAATGCATTTTTGCTAATTAATAGCATTGCATGCAATGAACTAACCACTGCATGTTATGTTTGATAGCCTGAAGTCATTCAAAGCATGCACGACCCACATCTCTTATTGGTTGATATGTCACAAAACAAGAAACTAGGAGTGAGTTAATGTACCGTGCCTAAGTGTTTTGGGATTATTTGATTTTCGTAAGGTGACTTACACACCTAGACGGAGGGAGTAAAGAAAATATTAGCCTGAATGGAACCGTAGATGGCATGCACGCGTTCGTGGAGCAATGCAAGGAAAGAAAAGAAGAGAGGGACTGTCTATTTGACATTCAACTGTTTTTCAATTTGACAACATTCAAATTTCCTAGCAAATGAACAGATGACACCTGTATGTCCCAAAAAACCATCCCACCAACCACTTTATTTTCTGTATTTTAGCAAAAACAGGTCGGGCAAAACCCTGACCCGGTTTCCACCACAACTAACAGCTGGCCACAACTTCCCTGCTTGCCATCAACTTGCTACGCACGGGAAAGGAAGGGAAACCCTCTCCACCCCTCCTACATAACAGCATAAATCTCACCTAACACACAGCACATAGAAACAAAATTAGGGCCGGCAGCCATGGAAGAAGGGAAGGGAGAAGAAGAAATTGCAGATCAAAGACAGGCCAGGAAGGCAGCCATGGGAGAGGGGTGTGAACCTGGAGAAGAGCAACAAGGACGTACGTCAGCCACACAATTTTGGAAATCCCAGTATGATCAACATGTCAGGAACAAATCTACTGTTACCCCCTTGTATTTCATTTCTTGACCAGCTTCACCTCTCTTACAAGGAAAATTCTGCCAAAAACGAACCTGTTGGCTGCCTGCCTAATCAGAGAAACTAGATATCAGGATAAGAAACAACAACAGTAGACAAAACTTCATACTCTGCAAATAGTTGATCAACAGCAGTAGAAAAAACTTGCATAGATGAAGAAATTACACTGCAACAACACATTATGCCTGAAATGACAATAGACAGGCCAGTAGCAAAACCATGCCAACTTACACTGAAAAACTGGGTACTGCCTAAAATGGTAACAAACCTACAGTGTAACTGCCAATGAATTACAGTAAAAATTGTCAACTTACACGGAAACTACCTATGGAATAAACTGCAATACAACAATAATTACAGTGTAAATCCTGTAGCAATTATAGTAATTCGCAGTGTTGAAGTGTACATGGTAAAAATCCAAAACGAATTACTCCCTCCGTCCGAAAAAACTTGTCCCAACCTTGTTTTCAAATGGATGTATCTATCACTAACTTGGTGCTAGATACATTCATTTGAGGGACAAGTTTTTTCGGACGGAGGGAGCACAGTGTAAAACTGCCAATGAATTACACAGGGAAATGGGGAAATGGAATGCAACACAATTTTTACACTAGCAAAAACTTTCTGAATTATACTGTAATTCATCGGCAGATGGGGAAACCCCTCTAGAGATTACATTAATTACAGTGTAAATTCTTTGGAATGTACTAGAGATTACAGGAATTACACTGTAATTCCTTTGGACTATACATATGTTTGTTGTACTAACACTGACATTTCTTTTCCAAAAAATGCAGACGGGGAGCATGACAAGGACAATAACAGAAGATGAACTACTGTCAATGTCACAGGAAGATCTTATCCTAAATGTAAGTACCACTAGATGTCAAAAACTTAGAAGAGAATGCTGAGTACATGAAAAACAAAATCTGACACACAAAAAAACTACAGGAATCATTTTCCTTTACTGCGCTCCTACAATCAGACATTATATACAAGGTAAGAAAAATATTCTTCGAAAACAGTACTACTTTTTACAGCTTCTTGGAAAAGGGACGAGCTTCATTTGTTGTGATAATACAGCAAGAACTATATTTTATGAGCATGTTTCTTACAGGTACATTCAGCAAATGGAGGTGCATCGAGTAACAGAACTCATAACAGCAACAACACATCAGTCCATTCGACAGTAAGTGACAAAAAATTGGATAAACTATCATGATCTGACAAAAATAAGAGAGCTACTTACAGCTTTAGTACTATTCTGCAGACATTCAACGAAATGGAAACTGAAACTACACCAACCGAAGAAGGTGCAACAGAACAAAACCCCTGGCATGCATACCTTTGGCACCATGAATCTGGAACAGGTAAAAGACCAAAATTCAGTAACAAATATACATACCATAGAAGTTGAAAACTAGTAAGAAATAAAATACTGAACCAAATTGCTAAGAATGCAGGTGGCTGAAGATGATGACCCCAGTTCAGCAGCAACAAGAGAAAAACAACAATTGCCAGAACAATGAAGAAACAGAGATACCAGAATCAGAGCACCACATGAACAAGATGACAATGAATACCTCGACGAAGAAGACATTGAGAGATTCCTGCAAAATGAGCAAGAGGCTGCATCAGAGGGCAATCTAATGAACACTAGCAGCAACTTCAAGCCACACATAGGCATGCAGTTCAAAACAAAGGAAGAAGGCCAGGAATACATCAATTTATACTCTAAAGTTTCTGGATTCTCAGTGGCTACAGTAGCAGCATCAAGAACAACAAGCAAAAAAAGGAACAATGAGGTGACAAGAATAACTATGAAGTGCAACAAGTGGGGCAAGACGAAGGAAGTGGACAAAGATTGCATAGTCCCTATGAGAAAGACAACAGTCATTGCAAAGACAGATTGTAAAGTGGTGATGGTCATGAGTGAAAAAGGAGGGACAAGTAGGGAAATCAGTAGACCGCTTCTGCCTGTACAGCAAACAAAAAGGGAACAGATATTAGAGAAGTGCACTCAAAAAAAGTTAATAATAAGATGAACAAGCTAATACTGAACGAGAGCATCATGGCAAGAGGAAAAGGACTAACCACATTTCTTCTACCAGCAGACGACAGCTTCTCTTTAGTGATTTTACTTTCTGAAAAAACATAAAGCCAAAAGTCACCTCAACAAGAGAAAATAACCAACAACATAAAACAGCAAAGAACAAGAAAAAGAAAACAGATAACCAACTTGATTAACATAGAACTTGAAAAGAGCTTGTCAAAGGCTCCTTCATCACCAGAAAGTTCCTGAAAAAAGGAAAAAGACAACAAGCCGAAATAAACTGATTACATAAACTCAAAAAGAAAATATAACTAGAAAAAAATAACAGAAAATAACTACCGTAGACATTGGATATGATCCATCTTCCGCAAAGTCATTAGGCGCGAATGGTTCACGGATAGGATCTGCACTCTCAAAAGATGACACTAACGAAACGTGTTGGTGAGAGACTTTCCGAAGCTTTCCCATAAATCTAAACCTGAAAATTACAGAGCTAAAGCATGAACATTGCACTAAAAAAAAAATAGGTAAATCTAGGCACAATTACACTATAAATCTGGGTATAATTACACTGAAAATCTGGGCATACTAGACAGTGATTCTAGTGCATAATGCACTGTAAATCTGGGCATATACACTGTAAAATACATGAGTAGTTGGGCTAAATTACTGTGTAACTGCTAGGACAAATTACACAGTGATTCCATGGCATAAATACACTGAAAGAACTTGCATATCTCAGCACACTGTAATCAGGATTTACACTGGAATCAGAGGGACAATTACACAACACTGATACGACAAATTACACTGTAATTAGATGATATATTACACAGTAATTCTGGGAGGAAAGTTACATTGTAATTTTGGCAGTATTTGGAAGTACTACACTGTAAATTACACAGTACTACTAGAACAGATTACACAGTGATTACAAACACCGGAGAATTATGAGAATTACACTGTAAATATGGGAGTATAACACTGTAAATTACACAGTCGTACTACTAGAACATATTACACAGTAATTACAAAAAATATGGGAGAATTACGTTGTAAAATGGGAGTATTACACTGTGAAAGCAGGGACAGTAAGGTTCTGGAAACATATTACAGTAGTTACACTGATATGGGTAAGATCCACAGTAATTTTGAGCTACAATACAGAGAGATCCACTTACATGACTAACTGACCACATGCTGAAATCACTAGGATTGCAGAGTAAAATTAAACTAAAATTACACTGTGATTTACAGTGTAAGTACACTGATACTACAGTGTAATTACATAGTTAGTACACTAATATTACAGTGCAAGTAACAAAGCAAATGCACTGATATTAGACTGTAAATACACTGATATTATAGAATAATTACATAGTTACAAGGTAAGTACACTGATAATAGACTACAAAATACACTAAAACTACAGAGAAAGGAAACTGAAATTCGACTGGAAATTTCAGTGGAAAACACCAGTCGGGGGAAGGGGGGAATTCCTGAAATACATTCAGTGAGATTCCTAAAACACATTCAGTCACACCTCAGCTGGCAGGGAGGAATCATGACCAGCCACCTACAACTATCATCTAACAGCAAGGGGACACGCACCACTGCAACTACCAGGCAAATCAACCGCTGCAACAACCAGTACGTGTACCTCCACCATCTACAGCACAAAATAAAACAAAACTAAAGCCTAACACACCTACAATCAGGGGAGAAAAGCAACCACAAAAAGCTCCTAGAACCCGCAACTACAAGCTCCTACACAACTACAGACCTAGAACCCGCAACTACAAGCTCCTACACAACTCAGGTGAGCAGAATGGAGTTGGGGAAATTGGGCGGACTACGAAGGGTGGACTAGAACAACACGGCAGAACCTACCACAGATCCACGAACAACAGCAAACGATCCACAAACCACGACCACGAAACTCATCTAGATCTGGAACTATAGGACGGGAACGCGAGAGACAAGGGCAACCAACCTCGGCAGCAGGGGAACGAAGAGAAAAGGGAGAAGAGATCAAAATCCAACGGTGGAATAGCTCGGAATCACCATGAATCGCCTCCTCTCCGCCGCTGCTACTCGAGCTATTCCTCGCCTCCTCTCCGCCGCCGCTCGAGCTCTCTCCTCGGCCTTATCGAAACAGAATGACCAAACGAAAGGGGGAACAACACCCACTCCAAAATTCAAACAGGACAAAAACCAACAGGACGGGCGCGGTTACGGGTTGAGACAAAGAAAAACCGAACCCGGTAAAAGAAACCAAAACGGAGCAAACAGGGCGCCAGCTCGAAGAAAAAAAAAGAAAACCAGCGCGAATCTCCACGCGAGAACCGACGGACACAAATTTGAATGTTGACGAATTGAAAAACACTTGACTGTTAAATAGCAAACCCGAAAGAAAAACATAATGGTGCACAAATTAAGGGGACACTACACCATTGTCTCAGACTTTCAATGCAGCTTCTCCGGACGAGGATGAATGCCGGCCAGCCATGATTACACCACAAAGAAAAAAAGGTACTCCAAATTAGCCTAGGTATTCGCGCAGTAATTGGCTTATTATCTAGTTACTCCATATTGGACAAGAGGTAGAGCTAGTTGTGGTGCACAAATTAAGGGATCGATTTGACAATTGTGCCAACTGTGCGTAGCATGTTCTACCTACGCCCATGTACCGCAACACTTCACCACCTTTCTAGTGTATTCTTTCTGCCGCCGCTACCGCTGCCTGATTTCAGGTATGCAACTAGCTCGGCGTTACATATTATTTCATGTTTAGTGCGTCTTTTCTTAGCTTCATGCAAGAAGCTTCTTTTTGTATAAAAAATCGGTACCTCATGAAGTACGTTTGTAGGGAACTAACATGTGATGGATGGCGCGATCGGGGGACGAGTCAGGCGATTCCCCACCTACCAGCAATAATGGCGGCCCAGCCGCCATTACTGTTCCCTCGACCTTATCTCCTCCCGATTCCCAGCCTCTTCCCCCACACCCCGGTGCGAACACTACTCCTTGCTCTCTCTCGGCCAGATCTCGCGACTCAGATGGTCGGAGGAGCGGGGCGCGGGGGGCGAGCGCGGCGGCTGCGACCCTTGCGGGTAGCGCCACCACCTCAGCCCCCGCCGCCGGTGGAGTCGCTCCCAGAGATCGATGCGTCGGCGCCGGAAGCGATTGTGGAGATGTATCGGGTGGTGGAGGCGAGATTCCCGATCCGCTCCAGGTGGCCCATGATTTTCATGGAGATCCTGCGGCGCGCAACATTCGAAGAGAGGGCTCGCTTTGCGGGCGACGACGGCGGGATGGAGTACGAGTTCATCTTCTGGGCGATCCAGGAGGCGGAGTCGACGGATCCGAGTCAGGCGGCGAGATGGGCGCGCTTCAAATCGAGCTCTCCATCAAGGCTCAACATCCGCCCTCCTCCGGTGCTGCAGTTGTCGCGCATGCCACCGGAGGAGTTGCCGCCGGGGGCCGTGCCCCCAAGGATACCGTGAAATCCCGAGCACCTGGCGCATGGGCTCTACGGGGTGCCCCCGCTCTGTTAGGGCGCAGGAGGATCAGGGGTTCCGCCTTTGAACCTCCGCCATGGCCAGGTGATTGCAGGGGGAAACCCCAATCGAAGGTATGCAAAAATCGATCCAGATTACATTCTGAGCCTGATTTAACTTGTTCTACTAGTCAGACTGTTGTGGGTACCCAGATTGTTCTCGAGGATAAGAATTGTGGTGAGTGTGGCGACGTGAGGATTAGAGGGACTACCTCGTTGTTGTCTCGATATGATTCATCGACATGTTCATCTCACTCTGTGGATGGGATTGCTTTGCCGATCCTTGATTCTGTCTCTGACGAAATCGCTTGTGCGAGGAGAGCGGGCTGTAATTCAAATGCGATGACGGCCGTGTCTGGTCCTACACCCACTCCGTCGCCGCTGATTACGGGTTGTGTCGTTGAGAAGAAAGCGGGTTTCCGTGGGGCGTCTTTGGGGCAGGCTGACGGATTTGGTGAGGAGGCGACAGAGTTTTTTGGCCAGCTCTGGGTTATCCCCTCCCCGTCGCATAGCCGCCGCCTACATAAACCTAGGCTGCCCCCTCCTCTCCCTAAGTATGCGATCCCCAAATTATTCTGGGTGAGGAAAGATCTCTTTCATGCTAGAAGTTTCTCGGTCCAAGATTGCTTTCCTATTTCATTTGTAGGTCCTTTTGATCCTGTTCCTACCATCTTCAAGATCTCCAGTGAAAATCCAAGGTTTTCTAGATCGTTTGCGGAAGTTGTTAAGAAGGGGATGGAGAATCGTGGCCAGATGCAACAAAGGAATCGCCGGCCTCCTCCGGTGAAAAAACCCAACCTCCAGGAAGGTAAATCTGCCTCCACGGCCCCGATTGCTTCTGGGAAGCTTGGTCAGCAGGGGGCAACCAAATCTAATCAGGTGAATCATACCCAGACTGCTCCCCCGGCCACCAATGTCCCACCTCCTGTTCCTCCGCCACCAGTGACCCAACCGTTAGATCCTAAATACAAGGAGATGATTTGCTTTAATCAGAGCGGCCCGGCCATTATGTGGGAACTGCGTTGAGCGAAGAAATGCTTTATCTGTCTTTGGGAATCATAATGTCAACAATCTGTGTGGCTTGGGCCAAACCTCAACTCTTGACTACATATTTTGGTAGTGCTTTGCGTCGGATTAGGGTTTTATCACATTGAAGTACCGATTCTTCTTTGAATCTAGCTGGCTCAATTACAAGAACTGTCTTGTTCTCAAAGTGGTGAAAGGAGAGGTTTCGCCTCAACTCCTCGACTCAATTAAATGGAATTTTCTGCAAAAATAAGGAGTGGCCATGGCAGATTAGAGAGTTGGAAAGCAAGAAATTTCTGCTAAGATTTCCTCCTTGGAAGAATGTAGATGACTTAATTGAATTTCCACCTTTTGAACTGCCTGTAGCTGGAGTGTCAGTTAAAATCTGTGAATGGGAAGGGATGCTGGATGAGTTTGGGGCACTGACCGAAGCCTGGGTACAGATCGAGGGTATTCCACCTAAATGGTGTGCCTGGAAAGTATTTGCCCAGATTGCAGCTTGCTTTGGCATCCTTGTGGATGTGGACTGGAATGGCATCTTTAAAAGTTTCTATGAAAAAATCAGAGTTAAAATAGCCTGCAGAGATCCTAGGAAAATCCCTTTTGAGAGGCTGGTGGAGATGAAAAAGAAACTGTACTTACTGTTTTTTACAGTGGAGGGTTTTGAACAAATTGATGAGAACAATGATGAGGAAGAGGAGGATCCAGAGTTGGAGGACATAGAAGATACTGAGGAAAACTTAAATAAGGATTCTGAAGGAAAAGAAGAGATGCATGGGGATGAGGAACCAATAGATGAGCTGGACAAAGCCAATTTCCCTGCCAAGGATAACAAGCAACCTGGTTCGAGTAAAAAAGTGTCTCAGGAGACTGTTTCTGCAGCTGAGGAACACCTTAAAATTGCTGTTGAGAATGTGCAGGTTCAGATACTGGAGGATGATAATAACTTAACACCCATTAAGGAACTTGGAAATAAAAATGAGACTTTGAATGAGGCTGGAAAGAGTAAGATGATGTCAGTCCATCTGGACTATTGCTCTGAACAACTGAGTAAATTTGAGATGGAAGAATCTGATGGAGAGGGAGATGTTATCAATATGGAGATGGACTGCCTTCCAGAAGACATAACATTGGCTATAACTTCAGTCAAGAGATCCCTTCTGGATTCCCTGGAGATGGCAGATACTGTGGTTAAGAAAATCAATGTCAAAAACTCGCCTACATGGGGTCCGGTGCTTGCTTCCAAGCCTATTACCAGGAAACATGGAGATGTAAAAATTATGGAGAAAGCTTCTGCTTACATGAAGAAGAAAAACTTGGAGATTCCAGTTACTTTCAAAGGTAAATCGTTTGCTAACTTAGACCCTCATGTTCTGGATGTTTATTCTTCAAAGGTAGACCTATGCATTGGCAATAGTGAAGAGGAGAAAAAAGATATAATTCTGGACATTATCAACAACGAAAAACATAGGTGTTTGCAATTTGCTAATGATAATCCGGAGATTGTTCTCCCTGATAATCTAGACCTGATGGATTCTAATGATCATCTCTCCAAGTTTAAAAATGTAGACTCTCCAGATGCTGAATCAGTTGGCACTGATGTTTCAGCGATGGTTTGTCCTACTTTGAACACCAAGAAGAAGCCTTGTGGCTTATCCCACCCCTTTAGATATAAATGATTGGTGCTTTTTGGAATATTAGAGGTCTTGGTCAACCTGGTAAAACTCAGTGCCTTGCAGATTTTATCTGTAATAACCAAGTAGATTTCATCTGTTTTTCAGAGACTAAGAGAGAAGTCATTGATGATCACATCCTTAGCAATATTTCTGGTAGGATTTCTTTTGACTGGCACTATTTACCTGCTATTAACACGGCGGGAGGGATCCTTGTGGGTTTGAACAATGATTTATTTGAGGTGATTGGTTTTATTAATAAGAAATACTGCATCATTACTACTCTGAAAAATAAGTTTGATGGTTTTATTTGGCACCTTGTGGCCTTCTACGGTACCTCTTACAATGAGCATAAGCTTGAATTCTTTGTCGAGTTACATGATATCATGGATGGCCTTGAATATCCAGTTTTGCTGGGGGGGGGGGATTTTAACCTAGTTAGATCTTCTGCGGATAAGAATAATGGAGTGATTAACAACCAATTTGCTTACCTCTTCAATGATTGGATTAATAAATGGGGCCTGTTAGAAATTAATGTAGCAAACAGGAAGTTTACTTGGAGTAATAATCAGGACAATCCCATCTTTGCTACTATAGATAGAATTTTTGTTTCCCTTTCATGGGATGTCCATTTTCCTTTGTCAGTTGTGACTGCACTCCCTCGTGTGGGTAGTGACCACACCCCATTGATTTTGGACACGGGAGCTCGGAGGGTGACTTCCCCCAAGATTTTTAGATTTGAAAAGTGGTGGCTTGATCACCCTGGTTTTAAGGATATGGTAGTGGATACGTGGAATACCTCTGTCCCTGGTAGAACAGCTATAGATATCTGGATGAATAAGAGTAAACTTTTTAGGAAAAAAGCCAGGGGCTGGAGTGTTAACATTGAAGCTGATTTGAAAAAAAAAGAAGAGGGAGCTTTTGCTCGAATTTGACATTCTGGATGTGTTCGCTGAGAGGAACCAGATTAATGATGATGATAGATCTAGAATGGAAGAGATTAAAAAAGAACTTGCCTTGATTTGGAATAAAGAGGAAACTGCCTTGTGGCAGAGATCCAGAGATCGTAGAATTCGAGATGGTGATAAAAATAATGCGTACTTTCATGCTATGGCTAACCATAGGCATAGGAAGAAACACTTATCTGAGCTGATAGGTGACAATGGCCCTGTCTATTCCACTCAGGAACTACTAGAGGTTGCTACTTCCTATTACAAAAAGCTATTCTGTTTTGAAAACAAACATAATATTTGCCTGGGGCCTTCCTTTTGGGAGGAGGATGAATTAGTTACTCAGGAAGAAAATGAACAACTGCAAAAAAGTTTTTCAGAAGAAGAAATTAAAGAGGCCATTTTTGGTTCCTATGCTCACGGGGCCCCTGGCCCCGATGGACTATCCTTCTTATTTTATCAGACATTTTGGGATGTCATCAAAAAGGATTTCATGGCTCTGGTCAGAGACTTTGAGGTAGGGGAACTAGATGTGCAACGTTTGAACTTTGCTCTGATTGTCCTAATCCCTAAGGAACCAGATGTCAGGGAGATGAAAAAGTTTCGTCCTATTAGTTTGAGTAACTGTGGTATTAAAATTTTCTCTAAAGCTATGGCGAATCGGGCCTCCCCTGTGGGACGTAGGTTGATTTCTTCTAACCAGACGGCCTTTATTAAAGGGAGGTATATTTTAGAGAGTGTGGTTCTTGCACATGAAGTAATTCATGAAATAAAAAAATCTGACTCACAAGGTTTGGTGCTTAAACTGGATTATGAGAAGGCGTATGATAGGGTTAATTGGGATTTCCTCTTTGATATGCTCCAATCAAGGGGGTTTGGTGCCAAATGGATTTCTTGGATTAAGAGCACTCTTGTCAATAGCACTTTCAGTGTTAGGATTAATGATACTACTGGCCCTTATTTTGTAGGGGGGAAAGGTCTCAAGCAAGGGGACCCTCATTCCCCACTTTTGTTTAATCTTGTTGCGGATGTTTTTACCAAAATGCTCAAAAAAGCTGCTTCCCATAATCTGATTTCTGGGCTGTTGCCCCATGTTATTCCAGGAGGTGTGGTTAGTCTGCAGTATGCAGATGATACCATACTCTTTCTGGAAAACTCCGCTCAGAAAGCTAGAAACTTCAAGTGGCTCCTGTCATGTTTTGAAAATCTTTCTGGAATGAAAATTAACTTTCATAAAAGTGATCTTATGACCATTAATATAGATGACACAGTAGCTAATGAGTTCTCTCAAATTTTCTGCTGTAAAAAAGGCTCCTTTCCTATTAAGTATTTGGGAGTGCCTTTGCACTATGACAAACTGAAAAGAGAGGACATCCAGCCTGTTATTGACAGGATCATCAAGGGTATTTCTGGATGGCTGGGGAGATACCTTACTTACAAAGGCAAAATTATCCTTCTTTGTGCTTGTATTATTAGCATTCCAGCTTACCTGATGTCGGTGATCAAATTCCCTAAATGGGCTATTAATGCCATTAACTCTCAGATGGCTCACTTCTTCTGGGGGGATGTAGGTGAACAACACAAATATCACTTGGCCAAATGGGGTTTGATTACTAGAAAGAAAGAGTTTGGAGGCTTGGGGATTCCCAATATCAAAGAGTATAATATGGCCTTATTGGCTTCTTGGGGTAAAAGATTTTTTACCAACCCTGAATCAGATTGGGCTAAACTTCTCGTTTTCAAATATAGAACTAATTCTCCAAACCTCCTGTGGGCTAAAAGTGAAGGGGGCTCTACCTTCTGGAAGAGTATTACCTGGGCCCTGGCTGCTGCAAAAAAATTTTACAAATGGAAATTGGGGGATGGTAAACTTATTAGCTTTTGGCATGATGTGTGGATTGGGGAATGTTCCCTTAAAGTACAGTTTTGGGACTTGTTCAAAATTTGTAATCAAATGGATTGTACTGTAGCTCAGGTGTGGGATGGTGAGGACTTGAAATTAACTTTTAGAAGATGTGTTGATAGAGCTGGATTGGACTTATGGAATCAACTTGTTTGGGTGGTTAGGCAATATCCTCTTCTCAATGAAGCAGACACCCCCATTTGGGGGCTTGAACCTAATGGGAACTTTTCAGTTAAATCCTTCTATAATCAGATCAATTTTGGGGGTGTGAGTCCAAAAATTAGCACTAAGATGTGGAAAATTCCTTGTCCACAAAATATTCATATTTTCTTGTGGCTCTGTGTTCATAACAAGGTGTTGACTAGAGATAATTTAGCAAAAAGAAGGGTAGTTGAAGACCCTTCTTGTCTGTTCTGTTCAGAACCTGAAACGGTTCAACACCTTATGTTCGACTGTGTGGTTGCCCAACATGTTTGGGGATTTGTTGCAGAGTTCTTTGAGATTGGAAATATTTCTCGTTTTGAACATATTATGTCCTTCTGGCCGATGTATAAATCTAAAGCTGTTCTAAACATGGTTTCATCTGCTACCTTGTGGAGCTTGTGGAGACTAAGGAATGAATTTTGCTTTCAGGGGCGCAAATGGAGGAACGTGAACTGCATTCTTGCAAAACTAAGTTGCTTTTTACACCAGTGGAATGTTCTCTGCGAAGATACCCAGGCAACCCTACTACAACGATGTATCCTGCTGCTGGACAAGCGACGTGGGGAACTCCTCCGGATCACCTGGAGACGAGACTTGGGGAGGCCAACTGAGATTAACTAAATCTTATCCTGGTGGCAGTCTCCCATGTGCGATGCAGCAAATTATGTAGGAGTTTTTCGTACTTGAGCTCTAGTCTTTGTGGCAGCTTTTGTTTCAGCTGAGCTTTGTTGATCTTGATACTTATTGTTCCTGTGGCTGTACTCGTTGGACCTGGTTGTGCTCTGCTTCAATAAAATGGGGCAGGGGGGGCAACCCCCTTTCGTTCAAAAAAAAAATCGGTACCTCATGCAAAATAAGGACAAGTCATCAGTAGTACTACTGGAGTATGACAATCACGGAACACCAGCTAGTAAGACATGCTTAATTAAGATTGCACCAAATCCATCACATGCGTAAGCAAAAAAAAATAAAAATTGTTGGCTCTTCGCTGGTGCAGGTGTAAATGTGAACAAACTAAAAAGCTCACACCGATATTTGTGGCCGTGACTTACAGTAACTAGAAGAACGTCCGTGCGTTGCAACGGGGCCACATTAACTTTAAGAGTTCAATATTACGACATTGGCGACCTTTTTTACCATCAAATCCTCACACACACAGACGCACACTCTCCCTCCCTCTTCCTCACTCTCTATCCCCCTCTCCCTCTCTCTCTAACACACACATATCCATCTTATTGGGTACGGGACCATAATTCATCTATTTCACACATACACGCTAGTGCATAACAATATGGATTATGTGTTATATTTGCCACCAGAACTGACGGAATTAATTTCATGTAAATCGACCAGCCACAGCTTCAAGAATATGCGGACGAGGTGGCTCGGGTCGGCGTCGGCGCCGTCCAGCGCGGGCCACGGGCCCGCTTCCAAGTGCACGTGCAATGCACGTCTTCACAAATATTATAACCAGATGTGAGAAATCACATGCATAGAAAAGACATTCTGATAGCAATACAAATACCATACTCAATTGAATACCTAACCTGGACAATACTCTTATTTCTATGCGCCAGAAAAAATGGAATAGCAAAGCTAAGTATGCCTACATACGCTCAGATTATATATAAGAATATTGGGTGAACAATTGCAACAAAGCACTAAGCAGCGATAAATTTAAATAAAAAACCCATTAACTATGCAGGCAGCAGGCTTGTTACAACATAGAGAGATAGGAAAATGTCACCTCCAAAGAATGTAGCGCAAAGGAGTGGAACGAAGCATGAATGAGCGGTTGTCTGTTCTTCTCCATGTACATGGATCAGCAGAGAGGCCAAGTATATAAGTACTTGACCGAACTCCACTCTTCGTGTACAGAGAGCCATGTCACCTTCTCGCCGCTGCATCATGGGAGGACGGCTGGTTCACGTGACCCTCCAGCTGGGGGATCCATGGTGGCTGACCGTCGAGCTCGAGGTAGAGAAGTTGAGGGCAGTAGTGGCGAGATCCATGCCGGCCAACCGGGCGAAGAGGAGGTCGTCGGGGAGGGACACATCGGCAAGATCCGGTCACCACGCTACCTGAAGAGCAACAGTGATCTCCACAAGCTGTAGGCCAACGGCGTGCTCCATCCCATGCGATGGGGTGACCATGGCGGTGGCCACAGCTCCTCATGCTCGCCTCGATCTCGGCGACACACCCTGAGTGTAGGAGGCAGCAACGACCTCGACGAAATCATGGCCTCCATCCCGGAATGCAATCATGTCGCTCTAAATAAATGGACTCAATCATGTGACTCTAATTACTTCGGATTATTATGTGCACACTAAGCGGGGTGAAGTTAGGAAAGAAAATGTTTTCTAATTAAAGTGATTGAGTGATTTAAGGTAAGGTTAATTAATTTAGATTTGATTTTTAGTGATTGTTAGTAAAGTATGATGCGTCTTTAAAATCTTTTATTTGTTTCCTTAAAATCTATTATTTGTTTCCTAAAGAAATTTGCAATAATGGAAGGTATCGGTTGATTTGGATAAGTTAGTAAATTTAGATCCGTGATTGCGTGCACGTTTGGAAAGTGCTGATTTGCAAGGAAAGAGCTGAGGGGTAAATAAACCGTGAATAAGAAACCAGCATCGAAAAAATCTCGACGGTTAACCTCTGAAAAAACCGAACGAAAGTGGTGGGACGAAAAAAACCCTGGAAGCGAGACTACCAACTGCTCCATTAGGAGTAGAGATAAAAGAAGCTGATTTGGCCGAAAGGTACATGCATGATCCTTTGAGGTTCTTTTTTCTCTTATACTCCATCTGTACAATAATATAAGAGCGTTTTTGACACTAAACTCTCTCTCTCCCCCTCCTCCATGTGCTTCTTCTCCCCCGCAGCCATGGAGAGCAGCTCTGGGGATGACGACCTAACTCATGGATTCTGATCTCCCTCCCCATTCTGACGATCTAGTTCTCGATAATTTGATTTTTGGTTCAAAGATGGCTTCTTCCTCTCCGCCTCTAATGTGGGTGTGTGCGGTCGTGTGCTCGCCACGGTTTCAGTGGCTGCATCCCGAGCGGGCCGCTGGCTCCAGGCTGCGGTGTCGAGAGTCACGGGGTAGCGGGATCCACAAAAGCCAGTCGGCAACCTCGAGCATGGAGACGTTGGTCCACGATGACGAGGATCCAGCCGTCTCTCTCTCTCTCTCTCTCTCTCTCTCTCATCTTACATATTCCTGCTAGACGAATTTATGTTAAATGGGTCTCACATCCATATCATGGGGGGAGGGGGGCATTGCCCCCCACCCTAATTAAAAATTGGTATGTCCTAGTTTAGTTTTGGCCACTTCCCGAATGTGTTCAAAGTTTCTCATGCATGTGATATGGTACGATAACATTGTTGTTGTTACGATCTCAATCCTTATTCACCATTGCTTTGTCATCAAAAGGCCTAGTTTCCTGTGACAATCCGAGACCGAAAATTCAGACGCTTTTCATGTTTTCGTTGTCGCTGTGTGATTTATTTGGCTTGTTGCATTTCATCATGGCATCTTGTGCCATGCATCCACATATTTTCATAAAACTTGTATCCGCTCGTAGTTGCCGCTTCTTCCTTTTCATTGTTGACCCCCTCTCAGGTCAACTAGACCCCTCTCTTCTCTCTCTTCTCTGAGCCAATCAAACCCCCTTGCCTTCATGGCCTTTTGTCAAACCCGTCGCGCCCGTCCGAAAGCATCTCCGAAGCTGACCGATGGGTCCAGATAATCCCGAACATCCCTCAAATATCTTCATTTTCTTCTTGGGACTATTCTAACCTTTTTATCTAGACCATCTGAACAAGATCGGAGGGTCCGAACGAACTAAACCCACTCCCATTATCGTATATATAAACCAACCTTATACCTGATCTAGCCAAACCCTAAAATCTAGGAGATGTGTCCCGTCGCCTGTCCGCCACCTTGCAAATATCCTCGAGATCACTGTCTGTCAACACCGCGGATCTCGTAGGGGTCCCAATCAAGCGTCTAAGGTAGATGGTAACAGAGACGGGGACACGATGTTTACCCAGGTTCGGGCCCTCTCTATGGAGGTAATACCCTACTTCCTGCTTGATTGATCTTGATGAATATGAGTATTACAAGAGTTAATCTACCACGAGATCGTAATGGCTAAAAACCCTAGAAGTCTAGCCTGTCTGACTATATCTGTCCTTCGGACTAAGCCCTCCTTTTTATATAGACACCGAAGGGGATTAGGGTTGTACAAAGTCAGTTACAGAGAAATGAATCTTCATATTTGGACGCCAAGCTTGCCTTCCACGCCAATGAGAGTCCCATCCGGATATGGGAGAGAGCCTTCGGTCTTGTATCTTCACAGCCCATTAGTCCGGCCCATGTCCAACAGGCCGGACGCCCGAGGACCCCTTAGTCCAGACTCCTCAAGAGCCCCTAACGAGGCTTCAATGACGAGGTGTCCGGCGTGCGATTGTCTTCGCATTGCAAGACGGGTTCCCCTTTCAATACTCCAAGATAGTCTCGGATGAACGTGTCCGGATCTGCAACACAAGTACCACACACAACCGCAGAGAGTATAATATTTCACGAGTCCAATCCGACAACTTTTTGTAATGTGACATCACGCCTGCCGGTCATTATTTCAACCGCTTTTCGACGCCCGCGTTTTGAGACACGGTTTTCATTGGCACGCCTTGTCGAGCGTAGATCGTGTCCCCTTATTACCGGATTCTCATCAATATGGGCGTGAGTAATCCAATCGTGCCATTTATACAGCCCTTGGGAACAGGTGAGTTTTAAGGCGAGTGGGGAGGCGCTTGATATTCACTGCCTTTATAAGGAGATAAGAATTCCTTTCTTTCACCCACGCCTTCTCTCTTTCTCGGCCCTTCTATTCTTGAGCTCCAGCGCCCAAGCTCTTATTTTTTCCGCCCCAAGAAAGCTCTCCAATCATGTCCAGATCCGGAGCGCAGGGCAAATGGATGGCCTCCTCCGTCAAGGAGAATGACATCACCAAGCTCCGGGAGGCCGGGTATCTAGCCAAGGAAATCGCCCACCGGCTTTCGGCCAAAGGGAAAATCGTCCCCACCCCGGAGCCCAACGAGAGGGTGGTGTTCATCCCCCACTCCGTCCACGGGTTAGGGTTCCCTCTCCACCCTTTCGTTCGTGAATTCATGTTCTATTATGGGCTAGACTTCCATGATCTAGCCCCAAACTCCTTCCTCAACATCTCGGCATTCATCGTCATGTGCGAGGCTTTCCTCCACATCCCACCTCACTTCGGACTATGGCTCAAGATATTCAACGTGAAGCCGAAGGTGGTGGATGGCCAACACGCAGAGTGCGGAGGCGCCATGGTGAGAAAGATGCCCAACATCACATGGCCCACAGGTACCTTTGTGGAGACCGTCAAAGGGTGGCAACAACTGTGGTTCTATATCACAGAGCTCCGTGACGCCACCTGGGCTGCAACGCCCGAATTCAAGTCCGGAGCCCCAATGCGGCTCACCTTCTAGCTGGAGAAGGCCCTGAACTGGTCTTCGTCGGACGAGCTAAAGGCGCTTCAGACGCGCATCAAGAGCATGGTCGATAAAAACATCAAGCTTGTTGATGTGATCCAGGTGATGCTAGTTCACCGGATCCTTCCATGCCAGAGCCGGACTTGCCATCTATGGGAGTTCGATCCAGCCGAACACCAAACCCTGCTACGGTTCTTCGGAACTACGCACGAAGACATCTGGAAGGTGCTCTTCAAGGGCAGCGAGACGTCACCGAAGACGACCGACGACCGTGGGCATGACCTGGCCCATCCTGCCAATCCGACAAGTCTTTTGCATTTCAAGGTGTATCCTTTACTTGCTTGTTCAGGGAAGATACCTAAACCATTCTTGTTATTATCGTTTTCTAGGGATGGACAAAGAAGGTGGAGCGAATTAAGTGTCTGGCTCCGCTGCCCGAGGAACCAGCTATCCCGCTTTTGATGAAGATGCTGGTTCCAGGCGCCTACAAGGCGCCGAGAAGAAGGCCAAGGGGCCAAATGTGGCCTCCGCCAAGAAGGGTGCTTTGACACGACGTCCGAATGACCAGACTCCTCCTCCGCCACCAAGACGATTTACAAGGAGGAGGAAGAATGCAACTCCTCGTAAGGGGGAGGAAGAAGAGGGCGGCCTCCACCAATCAGGAGGCAGAGGCGTCCAAGAGGGGGAAGGGCTCCTTCGCGGATAACTCCACGTGGGATGTCGAAAGCAGTCCAGAGCCGCGTCCCCGAAACAAGCCGCTGGTTGCATCGTGAGTACTAAAGAACCAAGACGCATTCATATATCTGGCCTCTCCACTTCCTAGTCTTAACATGTTAAATTATGCAATTGCAGTCCGGCCCACGACGCCTCCTTGCGATCTCATCGGAAGGTTCGCTGGATTCAAAGGCGATGGCCGAAGTCATCACCGACCGCTTACTCTCCTAAGGCCTGTGGTGACGCTGAGGTGCTGTCCCGAAGGACCTTCCCGGGCTAGGGAGAGTTTCGGGAGGCCGTCAGGCTGGCGCCGAAGGGTAAAACCTCGGCCGCCGGACACATGGGGGAGCAAATCCCCATGGACACCGGGCGATGGGGGCCATATTCAGTTTGACCCCACCGAATACGATCCGGAGACCAAAGACGGCTCCAGACCGGCGAGCAACCTCCTTCAAAAGAAGGAGGTGTGTTTATTCCACCGTGACCTCTGTCCAGCCAAAGGCACCGGATGATCTGGTGGAAGCGCAGCGAGGCGCTTCCGTTGTGGAGGAACACCGTACCCATAAGGGTATGGTGATTGAAAAGATTCATCCGCTTCGGATGACTAAAGCTCGCATGCCTTCTAACAGCTTTGAGGTAAGCGACACAATTATGTAAAAAGAAGGTCACGGTGACACTGTCTGGTGTTTGAAAAAAAAAGGCCGGACAGAGGATCAAATAAGTTTCGCAAGAGACTAACCGTATGTGTCCATGTGAATAAGCAGGCGTCGTTGCTCACTACGACCGCCCATCTTTGTCAAGTCTCCGGACCAAGCGTAGACCGGAGCGGGCCGAGGAGGAGCTTGGTCAAGCAAGGAAGCGATAGAGGAGAAGGAAGGTATGTAATGACCTGCTGTATATTCGAAAGGAATAGGTGATGTATATTGACCAGAGTGCCCCGATTCTGGTCGATTCCAGTGACCATTTCCTTTGCAGTGTAAGCACTCAGTTTCAGGCTTTGGTCCAGCTTTGAGCTTCTTCGCGGGAGTGACAACTTGTTTGCCATTCTACTTGAAGTTCCCTTTCTTTCCCTTTGCCCTTTTCTTGAAACTAGTGGTCTTGTCAATCATCAACACTTGATGCTCTTTCTTGATTTCTACCTTCGTCGATTTCAACATCATGAAGAGCTCAGGAATCATTTTCGTCATCCCTTGCATACTATAGTTCATCACGAAGTTCTAATAACTTGGTGATGGTGACTAGAGAACTCACAATCACTATCTTATCTAGAAGATTAATTTCCACTTGATTCAAGCGATTGTAGTACCCAGACAATCTGAGCACATGCTCACTAGTTGAGCGATTCTACTCCTTCTTTTAGCTATAGAACTTGTTGTAGACTTCATATCTCTCAACTCGGGTATTTGCTTGAAATATTAACTTCAACTTCCTGGAACATCTCATATGGTCCATGACGTTCAAAACGTCTTTGAAGTCCCGATTCTAAGCCGTTAAGCATGGTGCACTAAACTATCAAGTAGTCATCATATTGAGCTAGCCAAGCGTTCATAACGTCTGCATCTACTCCTGCAATAGGTCTGTCACCTAGCGGTGCATCAAGGACATAACTCTTCTGTGTAGCAATGAGGATAAACCTCAGATCACGGACCCAGTCCGCATCATTGCTACTATCATCTTTCAACATAGTTTTTCTCTAGGAACATCTCAAAATAAACATAGGGAAGCAACAACGCGAGCTTTTGATCTACAACATAATTTGCAAAATACTATCAGGACTAAGTTCATGATAAATTAAAGTTCAATTAATCATATTACTTAAGAACTCCCACTTAGACAGACATCTCTCTAGTCATCTAAGTGATCACGTGATCCAAATCAACTAAACCATGTCCGATCATCACGTGAGATGGAGTAGTTTTCAATGGTGAACACCATCTGTGCGTCATCCGTGTCGCAGACGATGGTGTGGAAGATGTCCTTGGAGATGGTTTGGTACAACCAGCGGGTGATGGTGGCGTCGATGGTCAGTCAGTTGTCGTCCGCGAACATGAGGTCGGTGTCGACGGAGCCATCAACGTGGTCGATGAGGTGGTACTCACGGAATACGAGGGGGAAATAGGTTTTCCAGGCGTAGTAGGTGGAGTTGGCGTAGTCCAGGATGATGGGCACGCGAGCGAAGATGTCGAGATCGTGAACGACTTCCACCGGAGGAGGAGCCGTACCGTCGAAGGGGTTTGAGGGGAGGAAGATGGAGGAGTAGGGAGAGGCCATCGATGGGGAGGGAGGGGTTTGGCGCGGCGGCAGAGAGCGATGGTGCGGGTGGTCGCGATCGGTGGGGGCTCGGGTGGCGGGGTTGGCGATCGGGACAGGGGGTGGCGATCAAGACGAGGGGAGGAGAGGTGGCGACCGAAGGGAGAAGGGGGAAGCGCTGCATGGCGATGGCGAAGGTGAGATCTTGGCGGCGCTGCTAGGGCTAGGGCTAGGCGGAAGCTAGGTTAGGATCGGGAAGAAAACGATACCATGTTGGAAGACAATGCAACTCTCGATATTGAATAAGTACAAGCCCTTAGCCTCATCTATATAAGGAAACTAGAGGCGGGGCGGGTAAGAAATTATCCAAACCATATACATACGTGTAGGCCTACATAATATGTTCAACAGAGGGCAATAGACATGGGGTTCATCTGGGTAGATGAAGATGAATACATGACTATTGGGTTGGGAGCATCGATCTCTCCTTCGAGAAACGATGGCGTGGATTTGGCGCAAGAGCTATCGCTTGAAGGAGAGCAAGAACCTGGGCGTGCCTACAATCGCAGGAAGGTTGAATGGAAGACAGTCAACTGGCGCGTAACAAATGTACAACAAATGTACAATCGCAGGATGGCGTGGATTTTTGTTTTTCTATTCTTTCATTTTCATTTCTAACTGTACAACTTTAAAAATTGTTCAAAATATTCAAAATTGTTTGCATTTGCAAAATTGTTTAGCATTTAAAACTGCATTTTCAAAAAATATTCAAAGTTTAAAAAATTGAAAGTTTAAAAAAAAAGTTCGAAGTTGTAGAAAAAGGTTCCAGTTTTAAATTTTTAGTTCACCCATGCAAAAAATGTTCACCTTTCCAAAAAATAATCATAAATTTCAAATTTTCTCAATTTCATGTTTTTTCTGAATTTCAAAAGATCTTCCCTTTTTCAAATTTTGTTCATCAATTCAAAAAATGTTTGCTTTTTCTATAAATGCATGAAAGTTTAGAAAATAGTTTCCGTTTCAAAAAAAAATTCACCTACGCAGGAAATGTTTGCATTGTCAAAATTGTTAAGGATTTTCCAATTGTTCTCAATTTAAAAAGCTTGTCTTGAATTAAAAAATTGACTCCATTTTCAAATTTTGTTCACCAATTCTAATAATGTGCACGTTTTTAAAAACATGTTTTGGAATTTTGAAAACAAATCATGTCTTCAATAATATTATGGAAATTTAAAAAATGTTCGGAAAATTAAATAAATTGTGTAGAATACCCAAAGATGCTCAACTCTTTGACATTTTTTTTATAAATTCAAAAAAGTTCACGTTTTCAAAAAAATATTCGGCAAGTTTTAAAAAATGTATAGTTTGTTTAAAATTATTCGTAACTTCCATAAAGTGTTTGAAATTTGAAACATTGTTTCGAACTTTTATCTAATGTTTAATTTACGCCGCCAAATTTAGCCAAATTTAGATCTTTTGTAGATCGCTCTGCTCATTATGTTACCAGTAATCAGTAGGTGGACTGGTTAACTCGATACATCCACAAGTAGTAGGTCTGTAATTCAAAATGTAGTTAGCTCGTCGAAATGTTTTTGCGCATTTTTCGTCTGATAGCTCGTTTCAGTTCAACTCGAATTGGCCGGTCTAGTCGGGCGCGCCCTGTGCGAAGGGAGGACTTTTTGCCGCAAAATGCAGCGTCTTGGAGCTCCCAGCAATGGCGCTAGCAAGAGATGTTGGTGGTGGTGATTCGGCAATGGCGCCGGCCAAGGCTCGATGGATCCCTCTGATATTGCTAATGCCAGGTGGATAAGGCCTAGTAGGTTCGTCAGTTTTCGGCCCATAGTGCAAATATTTTTGAGAACCCAGCTTTGCAAATACAAAAAGGAAAAAAAGAAGCATTTATAGTCAAGAATTAAAGTTGCGCCACGCAACTCAAGCGAGCCATTTCTACTCCACCTGTTTCATATAACCTAGCGTAGTACGAATTGATGAGTTTGACTAAAAAGGTAAGAATTAATTATTTTGCAATGGATATGGATCGAACCTAATAAATGACAACTTAAGTAGCAATTACTAATCACCTCAATTTACTAGCGCTGCTACTATATTTAAACCGGGCAAATTGTCTAAGGGATGCCATTCAGACATACTCTTATACTTCCTGCAATAGTCCAAAACAAACCTTAAACTTGTAGACAAAAGTTAAATCAAACCCTGAACTTTCAATCCTGAATTCAGCATACCGAACTTTTCGATCCCGGTCTATTTTGTACCAGGAGAGTGTTTCACTGGTATTCACTGACGTAGCAAGTGAAATCAGGCCGGCCCATTAGAGCAGTCGCTCGCACGCTGGCACTGCTCTGATTTTAACTTGTTTTTCTTTCGTTTTTTATTTTTCATTGATCTTCTTCGGCATTCTTTTTTACTTCACTATATTTTTTATTTCCTGATTTTTTTCGTATTGTTTGTTTCTTCTTTCCTTTTTTTTTCTATACAAATTTTAACTAAAAAAATGTACGCACGTCTATTTTTCTCAGCACACAAAGTACATTTTAACACACATATGCAATATTTTTGGCACACTATTGACATATTTCAAATACATTATGTATATTTTTAAAATACATGTTTTCAACATTTTTTTGGTACACAATAACGTTTTTCTAAATACACGTTCAACATTTTATAAAACTGTAAGAACATTTTTAACATTGTTTAAAAGGTAGCTCCCATTTAAAAAATCAAAAAGTGTTAGGACTTTAATTTTTTGTTCATGTTTTAAATTCTGTTCCAATTTCTGAAAAACAATAAGTTTCAAAAAGTATTCAATTTTTGAAAACTGATTCTGTTTTCAAAAAGTTTTTCATTTTTTTTAAAAAAAATCAGCATTTTTCTAACTCACCTGTTCAGGTTTCAAAAGTTGCCCGCATTTTAAAATTTTCAAAAAGTTTTTTCTGTTTAACATTTTGTTCAGATTCAAAATTGTTTATGTTTCAAACAGTGTACCCTTTTTAAATTGATTCTGTTTTTAAAATGTTAATCTATTTTTCAAAAATATTCAGAAATTTTAAAACTAGTCGCGCTTTAATTATTTTCCAGAGATTTCAGAAATTATTTACATTTTTATATTTGTTTTCCTTTAAAAATGTTTTTCCTAATCTCGACATTGCGTGTGTGTTAAATGTTTCGAGCATCTCAATAAATCAATGAGTGCCAGCTGTTGTAGCGGCTTGCGTGGGGAGTTAAGTATTGCCAGGTCCCAAGTTTGATCCCTCAACACACTGGCGAGAGGCATGTTTTCTGGGTTTTTTTTTCGCGAGAGTCACGTTTTTGCTTCCGCTACAGGCACGGTTGTGCTTTAGCGAGAGTCACGGCCGTGCCTCTCGGAAAACGAAAAAAAAAATGTGTTTTCCTGTTTTTGTTTCTTTCGCGAGAGTCACGGCCGTGCCTCTCGGAAACGGAAAAA
Organism: Aegilops speltoides; assembly: GCA_021437245.1. Taxonomy (NCBI): domain Eukaryota; kingdom Viridiplantae; phylum Streptophyta; class Magnoliopsida; order Poales; family Poaceae; genus Aegilops; species Aegilops speltoides. The sequence continues at coordinate 570,491,465 of CM038143.1, read as the reverse complement.
ATGTGTTTTCTATTTCTCTTTCCTTTCACGAGAGTCGCAGTTTTGCTTCCGAGAGAGGCACGGTTGTGCTTTCGCGAGAGTCACGGTCATGCCTCCTTGGAAACGAAAAAAACACGTTTTCCCTTGTTTTTTCCTTCCGCGAGAGTCACGGTTTTGCTTCCGCGAGAGGCACAGTTGTGATTTCATGAGAGGCACGGGCGTGCCTCTTTCGAAAAGAAAAAAACCCGTGCTCCCGGTCCGGTTTTTTTGTCCGGTTTTTTTCGTGAAAAAAAGGTCGTCAAAACCTATCAACATGGGATCTAGTTTTGGAGGTCTTGACGCGAGGAATTCAACAGTGAAAGCGGTTCGAGATTTGGACGCACGGTTTGAGATATAAAACGTTTTGAATACACGGATCTACGGAAAAAGGGAAAACTCTCCGACAAGTGGCGCGCTGCATATGCGCCACTTATCGCAACTAGGGAGTTGGAGTGATCTTTGCAACGAGTAGTCCTCAACTAGTGATTTCGGTCTTTTTACACCACATATTGTGAAAAAAGAAAAATAATAGATTAAAAAGAAAAAAGAAAAAGAAAATCTCGCTTCGCCCCTGTTGGGCCGGCCCAATCGCGTCCGCGGTGAACAATCCCGGGATTAAACCCGCCACATCCATAATCCCTGTTTGGGAACGCACTCAAGGCTCAAAATAGACCGGGGTCGAAAAATTTAGTGTGCCCATTTCAGGGATTGAAAATTCATCGGTCTGTGTTACAAAGCACACGATGTAAACAAATTAGGTGAACAGCGTGCGTCTGGCGCAGCGTTTCCGTGGGCGCCCCGGCTAGAAACGTTTACCTTCAGATAACCTAGCGTAGTTGGAATTGATGAGTTTGACTAAAAAAGGTAAGAATTAATGAGTTTGCAATGGATATGGATCGAACCTAATAAATGACAACCTAATTAGCAATTACTAATCACCTCACTTTACTAGCGCTGCGACTATTTAAACCGGGCAAATTGTCTAGGGGATGCCATTCAGACATACTCTTATACTTCATGCAAAAGATGCATAGAGATCGATTGTCCACCATGGCGAGGTCGGTCATCACGATGGCGGTGATAGCAGTGGTGCTGATCCACTGCACCGCCGTTGGTGTTGATTCTGGTGGAGCGACAATGAAGCGGACAAGAAGTACAGTGACAAGGTTCCCACCCATCCCGACAGAGCCCTTCCCAACGCCACCGTACCACAAGCACCCACCGCCGGCGCCGGTACATGCGCCTCCTCGCCCCCGGTCCCCGTCGACCGAGCAGCCAATGCACGGCGGCGTTGCTGTTTAGTTACGTTCTATGTGTAGTCTCTTTTGATTATGGATATGCACCGGAGATTAAGGTGCTGCCTTCTTACTTCGTAGAGTAATAATGATCAACCAAGAATAAGATATTGTTGCCCCTACCTATCAAAAAGAACAAGAATAAGATGCATGATCGTGGCTCGGTGTTTGCAAACTGCGATAACGCTGAAATGTGCGGTTATTCTGAAATGCCTGTTTCAATTGGGCTGGCTGAATAGATTGTTGTCGAGATGAATTAAAAAATTAAAAGAAGAAAAAAGGCAATGTGCATGTATGACAAACCAAGAAAGAAAGCCCCCAGAAGGAAGCATCGGATTCTATTCGAGCTCATCGTCGTCGTGGCTCCCTCTACCAAACACCTATTGCCGACTATGCCTGTGTATGTGACGCGGTGTGTGTCGAGCAAACAAAGCGGGCCGGTCCTTCCAAAGAAATATTCCAAACAATCCATCTCCACACGAATCAAAATCAAAGCAGGACATACACATGTACACGCGAGAAAAAAGGGGGAAAAGGAGATGGAGAAAGATGGGAGTGATCGCTTTGCTTTTAGAAAGACGCTGAGATTTTCATGTGTGTTTCGCTCGTTTTACCTTGATGCTTTGTCCATTTGTGCCCGTTTCTAAGTAGACTTGAATTTTCACAACATGCACCTAGGGTTCGGACTACTAGCACTAACCAAGATTACTGGAGTCGTTTGAAGGAATCATGATACTAGTAATATTATCGATGCCTCCAAACCAGAAGTTTGGCAGCTCGCTTTTATTGGAACATATTTATAAATGTAAAATGCAACATGCAAAGGTCCACATAACAAAGCACATATTCTAGATAGATAGTACTCATTCATGGAGTATTAAGTTTCATCCAAAAACTGACACCATCAAAAAAAGATCCTGTGGCTATGAGGGCGTCCGCTGGAGATTTCCTCCTGGGGAACAGTCGCCAGATAGCATTTTGTAAAGAAAATACTAGCATGAATGCAACCGTAGAAGGCATGCACGCTTTCCTGGAGCAATGCAAGAAAAGAAAAACATAAAGATGCATGGAAATGCTATACTAGTACTGGTGCACAAATGAAGGGGACGGTACACCATTGTTTGGTGATCAGATACATTCTCCACTGTATGATGCAATGTGATCCACCTCTGGATGTAATCTCTTAGGGTTTCATTCGACTTTTGCACGCAGACCTGCAGCTCTGTTAAGCCTGCCGGTCACTTGCAAGTTCCCTCAAATGTCCTGACGAATACTCGGGCAAGATCTTCCCAAGTGTAAATGCTGCTAGGCGCCAACTGATTCAGCCATGCTCTGTCCGAGCCCTCCAACATAAGCGGTAGGTGTTTCATGGCCACCTCATCATTGCCACCGCCAATCTGAACGGCCACTCGGCAGTCCTCAAACCAAGTATCGGGCTTGGACTCACCAGTGAACTTACTAACCCCAGTCGCCAACATAAAGTTGGGAGGGATCACCGCGGCTCTGATGGCTCTGCTAAAACACTCTGGTCCTGAGACATGAACTCAGCTGCTGGTGGGTACATCTCTGTCATTAGGGCTGCAAGAAAAGCTCGAGACTCGTGAGCCGCTCGAGATCGACTCGTTTTTTGACTCGTCTCGAGATCGACTCAAAAAGAAACGAGCTGAGTTTGAACACTTTACGTAGATCGACCGAGAAACGAGCCGATCTTGAGCCAATGTTGGCTCGCTTCATTTTAGCTCGATAGCTCGACATAATATCATTATGTTAAATGATCATGCCATATATTAAATAGAAATAAGACAATTTATTACCATATATGTTGTCCATAATTTTTCTCCATTTTATTTACCAATGAACGCGGAAACTTAATTAAGTGCAGAGAAGATTTAGGCCTAGTTATGGCTCATGGTCGACTATCTGTAAATATCCTATATTTTTGGCAAAGGTTCCCTGTATATTCGCCTTAATTTTTTTATTTTTCATTCATAGATTTATAACTTTTACCATCTCATTTAGCTCGAAACTAGCTCGAGATCGACTCGAGATCGTTACAAGCTGAGTATGAGTCATGTTCTATAGCTCGATCGTGAGCTTCACTCAGTTTGAGCTCGCTCAATTTTCTTATGAGTTGAGCTGAGCCAACTTCAACTCGCCGAGCTCGACTCGCTTGCAGCCCTATCTGTCATGGCCTTCTCGGTGAGCTCTGTTCGGTCGACTGCACCTTGCACGATAATGGATCTCGCATCAAAGCCTGGTTCCTGGGTCGACCGGAGCTCTTCGCCCAACACCTGTCTTGGCGCTCATCATCTTGCTGCCGAGGGGCGTAAGACCCACCCCTTGGAGGAGGAGTGGGCACTCGACGCCGATCATCGCGATCGAATCGGTTATCATACTGATCACGTCGACCCCCACGTCCCTCACGCCGCGGAGGCGATCTTCGGCTATGAGCCGACTGGAATGTATTCGCAGCGACGGATCGACTGTGAATCCTATTGTGTGACTGTGATACAGCTGAATTTTGATCTCCTGCTGCCCGGAGCAAATCTCTGATCTGCATCAAGCCTCTGCCAGCCTCCGACTGAGAGGGCTGAATCGACTCCGCTATACGGGCTGCAACTGCTAAATTCTAAACTGGGGTTCGATATACCTGAGTCGGTTGCGGAAAGAGTTGACGTCGACTCGAATCTGGTACTCGTTGCCGCGCGCGCTCGTCAATTGCTCGCTGAAGGTTCTCTAGTCGAGTGCGCTTAGCCAAGTTGGCCAAACGCGCATCCACCAAGGCACGAGCCTCGGGGGTTTCTCCTACTATAGGAGTATGCAAAGCATCCATATTCCGGCGGCGAAGATCTTCCCTTTGCAGAGAAGTGAGCGGCTCGGGTTGATACTCCTCATGGACTTGAGCTGGGTCACCTCCGCCGTTCGCTCCGTCGGTGCGGGGGAAGCCGGGAGGACTACGAGGCCCGTTGACCATCAGGACCTCCGCCGCTGGATCACGGTTGTCGCGACGGATGCGCTCTCACGAGCCGTCGACGATCGAACAGCCGAGAGATTCGTCGGGCTCGATCGCCGCGACTTGGGTGGTGGCCGAATGGCGAGCCACTGCGTGTCTCACCCACCGTTGAAGCCTCGACCGACCAGAGCGCTTGCGCTGGCGGGAGACAGGGAGGGAGGACGACACATGAGTCGACCGATACGGAGCCGACGGTTGTCGCAGCAAGACGCCGCAGACACATGCGCGAAAGTGCGTTGCCCCGCGGACGGGAAGCGCGTAGATGTCGAGTGGAGCCTCCTGGAGCCAAGCGGAGTCGTCGACGATGAACGTGAGCGCGCCGAGACGGATTTCGCGGCCCTCGACCAGAACTCCGCCAGGAACCATGATGAAGGCGATTGGAACAATTGCAACTTCTCCAATAAGTCGCTAAGACACCTGCCCCATGGTGGGCGCCAACTGTCATGGTTCTAAGCCTGACAGTAGAATAGGGGGTAGGTATGGAGAGGAAAGATCCTAGCTATGAAGTAGTTGTATGCGCGAGAGATTTACGAGTTCAGGCCCTTCTCGGAGGAAGTAACAGCTCTACGTCTCGGAGCCCGGAGGCGGTCGACTGGATTATATGCGTATGAATTACAGGGGTGCCAACTCTTTACACTGAGGAAGGGGGTGGCTTATATAGTGTCTGCCAGACCCCTCCGGCCCTCAGTTATGCGGGGTTTAAAGTACATTAAGGCCTGGCGTTACTAGTAACGCCTTACATAAAATGTCATCATGACCATAAAGACTACTTAATTACAGACCGTTTGGTTACAGAGTGGCTCTTGATCTCCTGGTGGTCGAGTGAGTCTTCATGGTCGAGTGTCTTTGAATCTGTCGAGTGGAATCCTTCCAGGTCGACTGGAAGGCAGCTTCTTCTAAAGATGTCCTTGGGGAGGGTACCTTGGATAGGTCCATGACCCTACCCTAGGTACATGACTTCATCAGCTGGATCCAACAAAAATTCAGGGCAAAAATCGCCGTGCCCACAGCCGCCCACTGCTTCAACCCTCCACCCATCAGAGGTGCCACGGCTATCACCGGGGGCTGCAAGGGCGGAGACCAAGCGGGGATGCTCAAACACTGACGAAGGCGGGCGATGTGACCTTGCAGCATCATTTTGCTGTGACCGGCAAGGCGTTTTGCTGGAACCAGCGATACCAATTGCTGGAACCTGCATGCCAGGGAGCTGGAACCGGCTAGAAACGTTTATCTTCACATAACCGCGTAGTTGGAATTGATGAGTTTGACTAAAGAAGGTAAGAATTAATGAGTTTGCAATGGATATGGATGGAACCTAATAAATGACAACCTAATTACTCCCTCCGTCTAGGTGTGTAAGTCACCTTACGAAAACCAAATAATCCCAAAACACTTAGGCACGGTACATTAACTCACTCCTAGTTTCTTGTTTTGTGACATATCAACCAATAAGAAATGTGGGTCGTGCATGCTTTGAATGACTTCAGGCTATCAAACATAACATGCAGTGGTTAGTTCATTGCATGCAATGCTATTAATTAGCAAAAATGCATTAAGTTATCTCGTTTTCCCCTCCGTCTTGGTCATGGTGCACAACCTAAGATGACTTACACACCTAGACGGAGGGAGTAGCAGTTACTAATCACCTCACTTTTCTAGCGCTTCTACTATTTAAACCGGGCTAATTGTCTAGGGGACGCCATTCAGACATACAGTATACTTCATGCAAAAGATGCATAGATATCGATTGTCCACCACGGCGAGGTCGGTGTCACGATGGCGGTGATAGCAGTGCTGCTGGTCCACTGCACCGCCGCTGATGCTGATTCTAGAGGAGCGACAATGAAGCGGACAAGAAGTACAGTGACAAGGTTCCCACCCATCCCGACAGAGCCCTTCCCAACGCCACCGTACCACAAGCACCCACCGCCGTCGCCGGTACATGCGCCTCCTCGCCGCCGGTTGTTAGACTTTGTAACGTAGCCCAACTGTGTAATATGTAATTGTGTATCATTATAAATACATATGACAGGCCACCCCTAGAGGGTTGAGCCAGTTCCCACAAATCCTTTGTTTTACATGGTATCAGCCTAACCCTAGGTCCTACCCTACCTCAGCCGCCGCCGCCATGCCCCCAACCCTAGGGCCGCCGTCGCCGCCGCTGCCATGACCGCTTCCGCCTCCGGTTCCGCCAGCTCCGGGTCCATCCCCGCAACTGTTTTTAAACGACCTTCCCGATTAGCGAAGGCAAAAAAATGTAAGGTGTTTGAGCGCTAGAGGTAATAACGCTTTGCCGCCGAATTTGGTGGCCGCCCTTCTCAACCTCCCCGCCCATGTGAGTGATAGCTTTGCTTTTACAAAGACGCTGAGATTTTCATTTGTGTTTTGCTCGTTTTACCTTGATGCTTTGTCCATGTGTGCCCGTTTCTAAGTAGACTTGAAATTTTCACAACATGCACCTAGGGTTCGGACTACTAGCACTAACCAAGATTACTGGAGTCGTTTGAGAGGGATGATACTAGCTAGTACTAGTATTATCGATGCCTCCAAACCAGAAGTTTGGCCGCTAGCTTTTATTGTAACATATTTAAAATGTAAAATGCAACATTTAAAGGTCCACATAACAAAGCACATATTCTAGATAAAAATTTCTCATTCGTGGAGTATTAAGTTTCATCCAAAAACTGACACCATCAGCAAAATGATCATGTGCCTATGAGGGTGTTCACTATGAGGGTGTTCCATTAAGATTGCACCAAATCCATCACATGCGTAAGCAAAAAAAAATAAAAATTGTTGGCTCTTCGCTGGTGCAGGTGTAAATGTGAACAAACTAAAAAGCTTACACCGATATTTGTGGCCGTGACTTACAGTAACTAGAAGAACGTCCGTGCGTTGCAACGGGGCCACATTAACTTTAAGAGTTCAATATTATGACATCGGCGACCTTTTTTACCATCAAATCCTCACACACAGACACACACTCTCCCTCCCTCTTCCTCACTCTCTATCCCCCTCTCCCTCTCTCTCTAACACACACACACATCCATCTTATTGGGTACGGGATCATAATCCATCTATTTCACACATACACGCTAGTGCATAACAATATGGATTATGTGTATTATATTTGCCACCGTAACGAGGGAATTAATTTCATGTAAATCGACCAGCCACAGCTTCAAGAATACGCGACGAGGTGGCTCGGTCGGCGTCGGCGCCGTCCAGCGGGCCATGGGCCCGCTTCAAGTGCACGCAATGCACGTCTTCACAAATATTATAACCAGATGTGAGAAATCACATGCATAGAAAAGACATTCTGATAGCAATCCAAATACCATACTCAATTGAATACCTAACCTGGACAATACTCTTATTTCTATGCGCCAAAAAAATGGAATAGCAAAGCTAAGTATGCCTACATACGCTCAGATTATATATAAGAATCTTGGGTGAACAATTGCAACAAAGCACTAAGCAGCGATAAATTTAAATAAAAACCCATTAACTATGCAGCAGCAGGCTTGTTACAACATAGAGAGATAGGAAAATGTCACCCCCAATAATGTAGCGCAAAGGAGTGGAACGAAGCATGAATGAGCGGTTGTCTGTTCTTCTCCATGTACATGGATCAGCAGTAGAGGCCAAGTATATAAGTACTTGACCGAACTCCACTCTTCGTGTACGGAGAGCCATGTCACCTTCTCGCCGCTGCATCATGGGAAGACGGCTGGTTCACGTGACCCTCCAGCTGGGGGATCCATGGTGGCTGACCGTCAAGCTCGAGGTAGAGAAGTTGAGGGCAGTAGTGGCGAGATCCATGCCGGCCAACCGGGCGAAGAGGAGGTCGTCGGGAGGGACACATCGGCAAGATCCGTCACCACGCTACCAAGAGCAACAAGGATCTCCACAAGCTGTAGGCCAACGGCGTGCTCCATCCCTGCGATGGGGTGACCATGGCGGTGGCCACAGCTCCTCATGCTCGCCTCGATCTCGGCGACACACCACGAGTGTAGGAGGCAGCAACGACCTCGACGAAATCATGGCCTCCATCCCGAATGCAATCATGTCGCTTTAAATAAATGGACTCAATCATGTGACTCTAATTACTTGGATTATTATGTGCACACTAAGCGGGTGAAGTTAGGAAAGAAAATGTTTTCTAATTAAGGTGATTGAGTGATTTAAGGTAAGGTTAATTAATTTAGATTTGATTTTTAGTGATTGTTAGTAAAGTATGATGCGTCTTTAAAATCTTTTATTTGTTTCCTTAAAATCTATTATTTGTTTCCTAAAGAAATTTGCAATAATGGAAGGTATCGGTTGATTTGGATAAGTTAGTAAATTTAGATCCGTGATTGCGTGCACGTTTGGAAAGTGCTGATTTGCAAGGAAAGAGCTGAGGGGTAAATAAACCGGTGAATAAGAAACCAGCATCGGAAAAAATCTACGACGGTTAACCTACGAAAAAACCGAACGAAAGTGGTGGGACGAAAAAAACCCTGGAAGCGAGACTACCAACTGCTCCATTAGGAGTAGAGATAAAAGAAGCTGATTTGGCCGAAAGGTACATGCATGATCCTTTGAGGTTCTTTTTTCTCTTATACTCCATCTGTACAATAATATAAGAGCGTTTTTGACACTAAACTCTCTCTCTCCCCCTCCTCCATGTGCTTCTTCTCCCCCGCAGCCATGGAGAGCAGCGCTGGGGATGACGACCTAACTCATGGATTCTGATCTCCCTCCCCATTCTGACGATCTAGTTCTCGATAATTTGATTTTTGGTTCAAAGATGGCTTCTTCCTCTCCGCCTCTAATGTGGGTGTGTGCGGTCGTGTGCTCGCCACGGTTTCAGTGGCTGCATCCCGAGCGGGCCGCTGGCTCCAGGCTGCGGTGTCGAGAGTCACGGGGTAGCGGGATCCACAAAAGCCAGTCGGCAACCTCGAGCATGGAGACGTTGGTCCACGATGACGAGGATCCATCCGTCTCTCTCTCTCTCTCTCTCTCTCCCTCTCTCTCTCTCATCTTACATATTCCTGCTAGACGAATTTATGTTAAATGGGTCTCACATCCATATCATGGGGGGAGGGGGGCATTGCCCCCCACCCTAATTAAAAATTGGTATGTCCTAGTTTAGTTTTGGCCACTTCCCGAATGTGTTCAAAGTTTCTCATGCATGTGATATGGTACGATAACATTGTTGTTGTTACGATCTCAATCCTTATTCACGATTGCTTTGTCATCAAAAGGCCTAGTTTCCTGTGACAATCCGAGACCGACAATTCAGACGCTTTTCATGTTTTCGTTGTCGCTGTGTGATTTATTTGGCTTGTTGCATTTCATCATGGCATCTTGTGCCATGCATCCACATATTTTCATAAAACTTGTATCCGCTCGTAGTTGCCGCTTCTTCCTTTTCATTGTTGACCCCCTCTCAGGTCAACTAGACCGCTCTCTTCTCTCTCTTCTCTGAGCCAATCAAACCCCCTTGCCTTCATGGCCTTTTGTCAAACCCGTCGCGCCCGTCCGAAAGCATCTCCGAAGCTGACCGATGGGTCCGGATAATCCCGAACATCCCTCAAATATCTTCATTTTCTTCTTGGGACTATTCTAACCTTTTTATCTAGACCATCTGATCAAGATCGGAGGGTCCGAACGAACTAAACCCACTCCCATTATCGTATATATAAACCAACCTTATACCTGATCTAGCCAAACCCTAAAATCTAGGAGATGTGTCCCGTCGCCCATCGCCACCTTGCAAATATCCCTTGAGATCACTGTCAGTGTCAACACCGGCGGATCTCAGGTAGGGGGTCCCGAACTGTGCGTCTAAGGTAGATGGTAACAGGAGACGGGGGACACGATGTTTACCCAGGTTCGGGCCCTCTCTATGGAGGTAATACCCTACTTCCTGCTTGATTGATCTTGATGAATATGAGTATTACAAGAGTTAATCTACCACGAGATCGTAATGGCTAAAAACCCTAGAAGTCTAGCATGTCTGACTATATCTGTCCTTCGGACTAAGCCCTCCTTTTTATATAGACACCGAAGGGGATTAGGGTTGTACAAAGTCAGTTACAGAGAAATGAATCTTCATATTTGGACGCCAAGCTTGCCTTCCACGCCAATGAGAGTCCCATCCGGATATGGGAGAGAGCCTTCGGTCTTGTATCTTCACAGCCCATTAGTCCGGCCCATGTCCAACAGGCCGGACGCCCGAGGACCCCTTAGTCCAGGACTCCCTCAGTAGCCCCTGAACGAGGCTTCAATGACGAGGTGTCCGGCGTGCCGATTGTCTTTGGCATTGCAAGACGGGTTCCCCTTTCTGAATACTCCAAGATAGTCTCCAGATGAACGTGTCCGGATCTGCAACACAAGTACCACACACAACCGCAGAGAGTATAATATTTCACGAGTCCAATCCGCTGACAACTTTTTGTAATGTGACATCACGTCTGCCCGGTCATTATTTCGAACCGCTTTCGTCTGACGTTCCGCGTTTTGAGACACGGTTTTCATTGGCACGTCTTGTCGAAGCAGAGATCGTGTCCCCTTATTACCGGATTCTCATCAATATGGGCGTGAGTAATCCAATCGTGCCATTTATACAGCCCTTGGGAACAGGTGAGTTTTAAGGCGAGTGGGGAGGCGCTTGATATTCACTGCCTTTATAAGGAGATAAGAATTCCTTTCTTTCACCCACGCCTTCTCTCTTTCTCTGCCCTTCTATTCTTGAGCTCCAGCGCCCAAGCTCTTATTTTTTCCGCCCCAAGAAAGCTCTCCAATCATGTCCAGATCCGGAGCGCAGGGCAAATGGATGGCCTCCTCCGTCAAGGAGAATGACATCACCAAGCTCCGGGAGGCCGGGTATCTAGCCAAGGAAATCGCCCACCGGCTTTCGGCCAAAGGGAAAATCGTCCCCACCCCGGAGCCCAACGAGAGGGTGGTGTTCATCCCCCACTCCGTCCACGGGTTAGGGTTCCCTCTCCACCCTTTCGTTCGTGAATTCATGTTCTATTATGGGCTAGACTTCCATGATCTAGCCCCAAACTCCTTCCTCAACATCTCGGCATTCATCGTCATGTGCGAGGCTTTCCTCCACATCCCACCTCACTTCGGACTATGGCTCAAGATATTCAACGTGAAGCCGAAGGTGGTGGATGGCCAACACGCAGAGTGCGGAGGCGCCATGGTGAGAAAGATGCCCAACATCACATGGCCCACAGGTACCTTTGTGGAGACCGTCAAAGGGTGGCAACAGCTGTGGTTCTATATCACAGAGCTCCGTGACGCCACCTGGGCTGCAACGCCCGAATTCAAGTCCGGAGCCCCAATGCGGCTCACCTCCTAGCTGGAGAAGGCCCTGAACTGGTCTTCGTCGGACGAGCTAAAGGCGCTTCAGACGCGCATCAAGAGCATGGTCGATAAAAACATCAAGCTTGTTGATGTGATCCAGGTGATGCTAGTTCACCGGATCCTTCCATGCCAGAGCCGGACTTGCCATCTATGGGAGTTCGATCCAGCCGAACACCAAACCCTGCTACGGTTCTTCGGAACTACGCACGAAGACATCTGGAAGGTGCTCTTCAAGGGCAGCGAGACGTCACCGAAGACGACCGACGACCGTGGGCATGACCTGGCCCATCCTGCCAATCCGACAAGTCTTTTGCATTTCAAGGTGTATCCTTTACTTGCTTGTTCAGGGAAGATACCTAAACCATTCTTGTTATTATCGTTTTCTAGGGATGGACAAAGAAGGTGGAGCTAATTAAGTGTCTGGCTCCGCTGCCCGAGGAACCAGCTATCCCGCTTTTGATGAAGATGCTGGTTCCAGCGCCCTACAAGGCGCCGGAGAAGAAGGCCAAGGGGGCCAGATGTGGCCTCCGCCGCAAGGGTGCTTCGGACACGACGTCCGAAAATGACCAGACTCCCTCCTCCGCCACCGAAGACGACGACAAGGAGGAGGAAGAATGCAACTCCTCGTAAGGGGGGGAGGAAGAAGAGGGCGGCCTCCACTAATCAGGAGGCAGAGGCGTCCAAGAGGGGGAAGGGCTCCTTCGCGGATAACTCCACGTGGGATGTCGAAAGCAGCCCAGAGCCGCGTCCCCGAAACAAGCCGCTGGCTGCATCGTGAGTACTAAAGAACCAAGACGCATTCATATATCTGGCCTCTCCACTTCCTAGTCTTAACATGTTAAATTATGCAATTGCAGTCCGGCCCACGACAGCTCCTTGCGATCTCATCAGAAGGTTCGCTGGATTCAAAGGCGATGGCCAGCGAGTCATCACCGACCGCTTACTCTCCTAAGGCCCAGGGTGACGCTGAGGTGCTGTCCCGAAGGACCTTCCCGGGCTAGGGAGAGTTCCGGGAGGCCGTCAGGGTGGCGCCGAAGGGTAAAACCTCGGCCGCCGGACACATGGGGGAGCAAATCCCCATGGACACTGGCGATGGGGGCCATATTCAGTTTGACCCCCAGCCGAATATAGTCCCGGAGACCAGCACGGCTCCAGAATCCGGCGAGCAACCTCCTTCAAAAGAAGGAGGTGTGCCTATTCCACCGGTGACCTCTGTCCAGCCAAAGGCACCGGATGATCTGGTGGAAGCGCAGCGAGGCGCTTCCGTTGTGGAGGAACACCGTACCCATAAGGGTATGGTGATTGAAAAGATTCAGTCCGCTCGGACTGACCAAAGCCTGCACAAGCCTTCTAACAGGCTTTGAGGTAAGCGACACAATTATGTAAAAAGAAGGTCACGGTGACACTGTCTGGTGTTTGAAAAAAAAAAGCCGGACAGAGGATCAAATAAGTTTCGCAAGAGACTAACCGTATGTGTCCATGTGAATAAGCAGGCGTTGTTGCTCACTACGACCGCCCATGCTGTCGAAGTCTCCGGACTGAAGCAGAGACTGGAGCGGGCCGAGGAGGAGCTTGGTCAAGCAAGGAAGCAGATAGAGGAGAAGGAAGGTATGTAATGACCTGCTGTATATTCGAAAGGAATAGGTGATGTATATTGACCAGAGTGCCCCGATTCTGGTCGATTCCAGTGACCATTTCCTTTGCAGTGTAAGTACTCAGTTTCAGGCTTTGGTCCAGCTTTGAGCTTCTTCGCGGGAGTGACAACTTGCTTGCCATTCTACTTGAAGTTCCCTTTCTTTCCCTTTGCCCTTTTCTTGAAACTAGTGGTCTTGTCAATCATCAACACTTGATGCTCTTTCTTGATTTCTACCTTCGTCGATTTCAACATCACGAAGAGCTCAGGAATCATTTTCGTCATCCCTTGCATACTATAGTTCATCACGAAGTTCTAATAACTTGGTGATGGTGACTAGAGAACTCTGTCAATCACTATCTTATCTAGAAGATTAATTTCCACTTGATTCAAGCGATTGTAGTACCCAGACAATCTGAGCACATGCTCACTAGTTGAGCGATTCTACTCCTTCTTTTAGCTATAGAACTTGTTGTAGACTTCATATCTCTCAACTCGGGTATTTGCTTGAAATATTAACTTCAACTTCCTGGAACATCTCATATGGTCCATGACGTTCAAAACGTCTTTGAAGTCCCGATTCTAAGCCGTTAAGCATGGTGCACTAAACTATCAAGTAGTCATCATATTGAGCTAGCCAAGCGTTCATAACGTCTGCATCTACTCCTGCAATAGGTCTGTCACCTAGCGGTGCATCAAGGACATAACTCTTCTGTGTAGCAATGAGGATAAACCTCAGATCACGGACCCAGTCCGCATCATTGCTACTATCATCTTTCAACATAGTTTTTCTCTAGGAACATCTCAAAATAAACATAGGGAAGCAACAACGCGAGCTTTTGATCTACAACATAATTTGCAAAATACTATCAGGACTAAGTTCATGATAAATTAAAGTTCAATTAATCATATTACTTAAGAACTCCCACTTAGATAGACATCTCTCTAGTCATCTAAGTGATCACGTGATCCAAATCAACTAAACCATGTCCGATCATCACGTGAGATGGAGTAGTTTTCAATGGTGAACACCATCTGTAAGGCCATCCGTGTCGCAGATTTATGGTGTGGAAGATGTCCTGGAGATGGTTTGGTACAACCAGCGGGTGATGGTGGCGTCGATGGTCGGTCAGTTGTCGTCCGCGAACATGAGGTCGGTGTCGACGGAGCCATCAACGTGGTCGATGAGGTGGTACTCACGGAATACGAGGGGGAAATAGGTTTTCCAGGCGTAGTAGGTGGAGTTGGCGTAGTCCAGGATGATGGGCACGCGAGCGAAGATGTCGAGATCGTGAACGACTTCCACCGGAGGAGGAGCCGTACCGTCGAAGGGGTTTGAGGGAAGGGAGATGGAGGAGTAGGGAGAGGCCATCGATGGGGAGGGAGGGGTTTGGCGCGGCGGCAGAGAGCGATGGTGCGGGTGGTCACGATCGGTGGGGGCTCGGGTGGCGGGGTTGGCGATCGGGACAGGGGGTGGCGATCAAGACGAGGGGAGGAGAGGTGGCGACCGGGAAGGGAGAGAAGGGGGAAAGCGCGCGCGGTGGCGAAGGTGAGATGCGGCGGCGGCGGCGCGGCTAGGGCTAGGGCTAGGCGGAAGCTAGGTTAGGATCGGGAAGAAAACTGATACCATGTTGGAAGACAATGCAACTCTCGATATTGAATAAGTACAAGCCCTTAGCCTCATCTATATAAGGAAACTAGAGGCGGGGCGGGTAAGAAATTATCCAAACCATATACATACGTGTAGGCCTACATAATATGTTCAACAGAGGGCAATAGACATGGGGTTCATCTGGGTAGATGAAGATGAATACATGACTATTGGGTTGGGAGCATCGATCTCTCCTTCGAGAAACGATGGCGTGGATTTGGCGCAAGAGCTATCGCTTGAAGGAGAGCAAGAACCTGGGCGTGCCTACAATCGCAGGAAGGTTGAATGGAAGACAGTCAACTGGCGCGTAACAAATGTACAACAAATGTACAATCGCAGGATGGCGTGGATTTTTTGTTTTTTCTATTCTTTCATTTTCATTTCTAACTGTACAACTTTAAAAAATTGTTCAAAATATTCAAAATTGTTTGCATTTGCAAAATTGTTTAGCATTTAAAAACTGCATTTTCAAAAAATATTCAAAGTTTAAAAAATTGAAAGTTTAAAAAAAAAGTTCGAAGTTGTAGAAAAAGGTTCCAGTTTTAAATTTTTAGTTCACCCATGCAAAAAATGTTCACCTTTCCAAAAAATAATCATAAATTTCAAATTTTCTCAATTTCATGTTTTTTCTGAATTTCAAAAGATCTTCCCTTTTTCAAATTTTGTTCATCAATTCAAAAAATGTTTGCTTTTTCTATAAATGCATGAAAGTTTAGAAAATAGTTTCCGTTTCAAAAAAAAATTCACCTACGCAGGAAATGTTTGCATTGTCAAAATTGTTAAGGATTTTCCAATTGTTCTCAATTTAAAAAGCTTGTCTTGAATTAAAAAATTGACTCCATTTTCAAATTTTGTTCACCAATTCTAATAATGTGCACGTTTTTAAAAACATGTTTTGGAATTTTGAAAACAAATCATGTCTTCAATAATATTATGGAAATTTAAAAAATGTTCGGAAAATTAAATAAATTGTGTAGAATACCCAAAGATGCTCAACTCTTTGACATTTTTTTTATAAATTCAAAAAAGTTCACGTTTTCAAAAAAATATTCGGCAAGTTTTAAAAAATGTATAGTTTGTTTAAAATTATTCGTAACTTCCATAAAGTGTTTGAAATTTGAAACATTGTTTCGAACTTTTATCTAATGTTTAATTTACGCCGCCAAATTTAGCCAAATTTAGATCTTTTGTAGATCGCTCTGCTCATTATGTTACCAGTAATCAGTAGGTGGACTGGTTAACTCGATACATCCACAAGTAGTAGGTCTGTAATTCAAAATGTAGTTAGCTCGTCGAAATGTTTTTGCGCATTTTTCGTCTGATAGCTCGTTTCAGTTCAACTCGAATTGGCGGTCTAGTCGGGCGCCCTGTCTTGAAGGAGGACTTTTGCCGCAAAATGCAGCGTCTTGGAGCTCCCAGCAATGGCGCTAGCAAGAGATGTTGGTGGTGGTGATTCGGCAATGGCGCCGGCCAAGGCTCGATGGATCCTCTGATATTGCTAATGCCAGGTGGATAAGGCCTAGTAGGTTCGTCAGTTTTCGCCCATAGTGCAAATATTTTTGAGAACCCAGCTTTGCAAATACAAAAAGGAAAAAAAGAAGCATTTATAGTCAAGAATTAAAGTTGCGCCACGCAACTCAAGCGAGCCATTTCTACTCCACCTGTTTCATATAACCTAGCGTAGTACGAATTGATGAGTTTGACTAAAAAGGTAAGAATTAATTATTTTGCAATGGATATGGATCGAACCTAATAAATGACAACTTAAGTAGCAATTACTAATCACCTCAATTTACTAGCGCTGCTACTATATTTAAACCGGGCAAATTGTCTAAGGGATGCCATTCAGACATACTCTTATACTTCCTGCAATAGTCCAAAACAAACCTTAAACTTGTAGACAAAAGTTAAATCAAACCCTGAACTTTCAATCCCTGAATTCAGCATACCGAACTTTTCGATCCCGGTCTATTTTGTACCAGGAGAGTGTTTCACTGGTATTCACTGACGTAGCAAGTGAAATCAGGCCGGCCCATTAGAGCAGTCGCTCGCACGCTGGCACTGCTCTGATTTTAACTTGTTTTTCTTTCGTTTTTTATTTTTCATTGATCTTCTTCGGCATTCTTTTTTACTTCACTATATTTTTTATTTCCTGATTTTTTTCGTATTGTTTGTTTCTTCTTTCCTTTTTTTTTCTATACAAATTTTAACTAAAAAAATGTACGCACGTCTATTTTTTCTCAGCACACAAAGTACATTTTTAACACACATATGCAATATTTTTTGGCACACTATTGACATATTTCAAATACATTATGTATATTTTTAAAATACATGTTTTCAACATTTTTTTGGTACACAATAACGTTTTTCTAAATACACGTTCAACATTTTATAAAACTGTAAGAACATTTTTAACATTGTTTAAAAGGTAGCTCCCATTTAAAAAATCAAAAGTGTTAGGACTTTAATTTTTTGTTCATGTTTTAAATTCTGTTCCAATTTCTGAAAAACAATAAGTTTCAAAAAGTATTCAATTTTTGAAAACTGATTCTGTTTTCAAAAAGTTTTTCATTTTTTTTAAAAAAAATCAGCATTTTTCTAACTCACCTGTTCAGGTTTCAAAAGTTGCCCGCATTTTAAAATTTTCAAAAAGTTTTTTCTGTTTAACATTTTGTTCAGATTCAAAATTGTTTATGTTTCAAACAGTGTACCCTTTTTAAATTGATTCTGTTTTTAAAATGTTAATCTATTTTTCAAAAAATATTCAGAAATTTTAAAACTAGTCGCGCTTTAATTATTTTCCAGAGATTTCAGAAATTATTTACATTTTTTATATTTGTTTTCCTTTAAAAATGTTTTTCCTAATCTCGACATTGCGGTGTGTGTTAAATGTTTCGAGCATCTCAATAAATCAATGAGTGCCAGCTGTTGTAGCGGCTTGCGTGGGGAGTTAAGTATTGCCAGGTCCCAAGTTTGATCCCTCAACACACTGGCGAGAGGCATGTTTTCTGGGTTTTTTTTTCGCGAGAGTCACGTTTTTGCTTCCGCTACAGGCACGGTTGTGCTTTAGCGAGAGTCACGGCCGTGCCTCTCGGAAAACGAAAAAAAAAATGTGTTTTCCTGTTTTTGTTTCTTTCGCGAGAGTCACGGCCGTGCCTCTCGGAAACGGAAAAAATGTGTTTTCTATTTCTCTTTCCTTTCACGAGAGTCGCAGTTTTGCTTCCGAGAGAGGCACGGTTGTGCTTTCGCGAGAGTCACGGTCATGCCTCCTTGGAAACGAAAAAAACACGTTTTCCCTTGTTTTTTCCTTCCGCGAGAGTCACGGTTTTGCTTCCGCGAGAGGCACAGTTGTGATTTCATGAGAGGCACGGGCGTGCCTCTTTCGAAAAGAAAAAAACCCGTGCTCCCGGTCCGGTTTTTTTGTCCGGTTTTTTTCGTGAAAAAAAGGTCGTCAAAACCTATCAACATGGGATCTAGTTTTGGAGGTCTTGACGCGAGGAATTCAACAGTGAAAGCGGTTCGAGATTTGGACGCACGGTTTGAGATATAAAACGTTTTGAATACACGGATCTACGGAAAAAGGGAAAACTCTCATGTTGCGACAAGTGGCGCGCTGCATATGCGCCACTTATCGCAACTAGGGAGTTGGAGTGATCTTTGCAACGAGTAGTCCTCAACTAGTGATTTCGGTCTTTTTACACCACATATTGTGAAAAAAGAAAAATAATAGATTAAAAAGAAAAAAGAAAAAGAAAATCTCGCTTCGCCCCTGTTGGGCCGGCCCAATCGCGTCCGCGGTGAACAATCCCGGGATTAAACCCGCCACATCCATAATCCCTGTTTGGGAACGCACTCAAGGCTCAAAATAGACCGGGGTCGAAAAATTTAGTGTGCCCATTTCAGGGATTGAAAATTCATCGGTCTGTGTTACAAAGCACACGATGTAAACAAATTAGGTGAACAGCGTGCGTCTGGCGCAGCGTTTCCGTGGGCGCCCCGGCTAGAAACGTTTACCTTCAGATAACCTAGCGTAGTTGGAATTGATGAGTTTGACTAAAAAAGGTAAGAATTAATGAGTTTGCAATGGATATGGATCGAACCTAATAAATGACAACCTAATTAGCAATTACTAATCACCTCACTTTACTAGCGCTGCGACTATTTAAACCGGGCAAATTGTCTAGGGGATGCCATTCAGACATACTCTTATACTTCATGCAAAAGATGCATAGAGATCGATTGTCCACCATGGCGAGGTCGGTCATCACGATGGCGGTGATAGCAGTGGTGCTGATCCACTGCACCGCCGTTGGTGTTGATTCTGGTGGAGCGACAATGAAGCGGACAAGAAGTACAGGACAAGGTTCCCACCCATCCCGACAGAGCCCTTCCCAACGCCACCGTACCACAAGCACCCATCACGGCGCGGTACATCGCCTCCTCGCCCCCGGTCCCCGTCGACCGAGCAGCCAATGCACGGCGGCGTTGCTGTTTAGTTACGTTCCATGTGTAGTCTCTTTTGATTATGGATGCACCAGAGATTAAGGTGCTGCCTTCTTACTTCGTAGAGTAATAATGATCAACCAAGAATAAGATATTGTTACCCCTACCTGGCAAAAAGAACAAAAATAAGATGCATGACCGTGTGTCCGTGTTTGCGAACTGCGATACCGTTGAAATGTGTGGGAATTCGGGAATGCCTGTTTCAATTTGTTAACGCCCCTGACAAGCAGGACCCGCAGGGCAGCGCCTCCATCGGCCCTCACGCTGCCCAGCGGCCCACACGGACCAAGCGACCCAGCCCACGAACCAGCGGGCCGGAATGGACGCGCTAAGGCCCACTACATCCACTACAAGTGCTAGCAGCCAGGAGGAGACGATCATCCAGAGGATCACGAAGGCGGCGACTCCACTTTCCCCTTTCTGAACCCTAGCACTCCTCTGTTCTTCCATTCGAGAGCATCGCTCCTTGTAATCGATCTGTATCAGCTACTACTTCGGAGAGCAATATAGATCGATCCCCCTTCCCCTCAGTTCGCTACTCTAACACTTGGTATCAGAGACCAAATCGCCTTCCTCCTCCGATCCGTTCTGGCGCACCTCATCGAGACGAGAGGCTTGAGGCAAGCGCGAGAAGCGATGGATCCGGGCGTCTCGGCCTTCCTCACCCGCTTCGAGACGAAGATCGAGGCCGCAATCGACGGTTTCACCAAGGCCCAGCAGTCTACGTCGGCCAAGATCGACGATCTGCTCGCCTGGCGCCCCGACCTCGAGCGTCGGGTGGCGGATCTGAGCGACGCCGTCACGACTCTGCAGCGCGCGCAAGCACCTCTCCCGGCCCGATCCAACACGGATCCGGCACCGGAGGGCGCGGACGTAGCGATCCAGGCTCAAGGGCCCGATGGCCACGGCGAACTCCACATCAAACGGGGGCCATCGGCGGCGTCCCTCATGACGCCGCCACCGCTCCCAGCTAACGGTACGACCACTGATCCCACCACCCCAGTTCTGCTGTCCCCCTTCGGCCACGCCAGTCAGATGCTTGCTGGCCTGGGCCAGGCACATCCATCCATCACGTTTCCCCAGTTTTCAGGCGAAAATCCAAACATGTGGAAAACCTTATGCGAGCAGTATTTTGCCATGTTTGGGATCGTGCCTTCTTTCTGGGTGCCCATGGCAGCTCTCAATTTCACCGGATCAGCAGTTGTGTGGCTGCAGTCGATCCAAAAGCGTTTAGGCGAATTCGATTGGGATTCCTTTACAACTCTGTTGAGCACTCGCTTTGGCCGTGACCGTCATCAGATGCTCATACGCCAGTTTTACCTAATTCGCCAAACGACTTCTGTCGCAGATTACATTGAGAAGTTTGAGTTGATTATCAACCATTTGAATTCTTACTCTGATTCAATTCATCCTTACTATTTCTTAACTCGTTTTGTCGAGGGCTTGAGGAACGACATACAAGCGGTGGTGCTAGTACAGCGACCGCCTGATTTGGACACGGCCTGCGCCCTCGCGCTACTTCAGGAGGAAGTGGCTGACGGCGTGTTCGGTACTCTTCCACGACCGCCAGAAGTGCAACCCCGCGCAGCAGTACCTCTACCGCTTCCTCCACCGCCACCGGCGCGCCACACCGCGCCCACGGTCGCCACCGATCGCCGTGGCACGGACGCAGCGCGGGCTGATGCGTCCAAGCTGAAGACATTGCGCGACTACAGGCGAGCCCGCAGCCTCTGCTTCAAATGTGGCGAGAGGTGGGGGCACGATCATACGTGCCCCACTTCAGTACAACTACATGTCGTCGAGGAACTACTCGACATGTTCGGCTTCATCGACACACAAATACCAGCACCAAACACCACCGACGACGCGGTCATGGCGATCTCAGTATCCGCTGTGACAGGGGGAGTATCCGCCAAGGCATTCCAGTTGCGCGCCTGGATCCAGGGTCGCGAGGTGCTGTTACTCGTGGATTCGGGCAGCTCCAACTCCTTCATCGACGCCAAATTCGCAGAATCTCTCACCGGGGTCTAGCCTCTACCACAACCTGGGCGTGTTCGGGTAGCCGACGGCGGCGAACTGGTGTGCTCTTCTTTTGTGCCCAGTTGCACCTGGTACTCGCAAGGCCAGGAATTCTTCACCGACATGAAAGTGCTCACTCTGGGCACCTACGACGCCATTTTGGGGATGGACTGGCTCGAGGAACACAGCCCATGACGGTGGATTGGCGTGCACGCTTCATCGAGATTCCAACACCAGCGGGGCCGCTCCGCCTCATCGGGCACCACGCTGCATCAACAGTGTGTCAATCAATCAACAACATTCAGTTACGGGGGCTCTGCAGCAAGGGAGCCATTTCTCATATCGTGCACTTGTGTGTGGTCGCACCAACAACAGAGCCGTCAGCACCAACTCCAGATTGTATTCAGCAAGTCCTCGATGAGTTTCCTGATGTGTTTGCCGAGCCAACAGGCCTGCCGCCCCGGCGCGCCTGTGACCACAGAATCCCTCTCATCCCAGGTGCACAGCCAGTGAACATACATCCGTACCGTCACAAACCGGAGCTGAAGTCTGAAATTGAAACCCAAGTAGAAGAACTGCTGCGTTCCGGGATCATTCAGAGAAGTACCAGCCCATTTTCATCTCCGGTCATATTGGTCAAGAAGAAAGACGGGACATGGCGCTTGTGCATCGATTACAGGCATCTTAATGCACTCACTGTAATTGCCAAGTATCATGTTCCCATCATTGAAGAACTCCTCGACGAGCTCCACGGTGCAGCATGGTTCTCTAAGCTGGATCTCCGCGCCAGATACCACCAGATCCGGCTGGCCCCAAGAGAGGAGTACAAGACCGCATTTCAAACCCACCAGGGCCATTTTGAATTCAAGGTGGTTTCCTTCGGACTCGCAGGTGGCCTGGCCACCTTCATTGGGGCCATCACGACGACTCTCAAGCCACTCAACCGTGTCTGCGTGCTATCTTTCTTCGATGATATCCTCTTCTTCAGCAAATCACTACAAGAACACGTCGACCACCTGCGACAAGTGCTGACTCTGCTTCGCCGGGATAGCTGGAAGGTCAAACGCAGCAAGTGCGCTTTCGGGCAGCAGCAGATTTCTTACCTGGGTCATACAATCAGTGCGCACGGGGTTTCCACTGACCCATCCAAGATCGAGTCAGTGATGAATTGGACAACTCCCACTGATGTCAAAGGAGTGCGCAGCTTCTTGGGGCTCGGATACTACCGTCGCTTTGTCAGAAACTTTGGGGTCATCGCGCGGCCACTGTTCAATCTTCTCAAGAAGGGAGTCCCATTCATTTGGACATCAACCACAGATACTGCATTCCAGGTGCTCAAGCAATAGCTGATCTCAGCCCTTGTACTCGCGTTGCCCAACTTTCAGCAAGCATTCACAGTGGAAATAGACGCTAGTGACCATGGCATCGGGGCCATTCTGCAACAGCAAGGACATCCGATTGCATTCATGAGCAAAGCACTCAGCCCAAGATACCATGGACTATCAGCATACGAGAAGGAGTACTTGGCTATCATTGTAGCGGTTGACCAATGGCGCCCGTACTTACAGCATGCGGAATTTGACATCTTAACTGATCAAAAGAGCCTGGTTCACTTGGAAGAACAGCTCCTCACAACACCGTGGCAGCAGAAGGCGTTCACCAAGCTCCTTGGTTTGCGCTACCGCATTCGTTACAAGAAGGGCATCGAAAATGTGGGCGCAGATGCCATGTCAAGAGCCAATCCAACTGATACCTTGGCGGCTGTTACTTCTTCCCTACCAGCATGGTTGGAGGACGTGATCAACAGTTACAACAACAACCCCGAGGCCACTCGACTTCTGGAACAACTTGCTGTCAGAGAGGACCCGAAGAAACGCTTCTCCCTTCAACAAGGAATCATTCGTTTTCGTGGCAGGATATGGCTGGGGGGGAGCATGCAAATGCAGCAAAGGATCATAGCAGCTTTTCATGACAGCGCTATTGGTGGACACTCAGGGTTCCCTGTAACATACAGGCGCATTCGCCGGCTGTTCGCCAGGCCAAAGATGAAAGCACAAGTCTTGCAGTATGTGGGGTGCTGTCAAGTGTGCCAGCAAGCCAAACCGGACCGCGCTGCTTCTCCAGGTCTGCTCATGCCACTCCCGATTCCCAAGCAACCATGGGACATGATTTCCATGGATTTCGTGGATAGCCTGCCGCAAATCCAGCAAGTTCAATTGCCTGCTGGTCATCGTGGACAAACGCACCAAGTTCGCGTACTTCATGCCGCTCGCGCACCCGTACACTGCTGCATCAGTGGCTCAACTGTATCTGCATCAGCTGTACAAGATCCACGGGCTGCCTGGGGCGATAGTTTCAGACCGAGATCCAGTCTTCACGAGTCACTTCTGGCAGGAGTTGTTTCGAGGGGCAGGTACGGAACTCAAATTAAGCATTGCGAACCACCCCAAACCGATGGCCAGATGGAGCGTGTTAATCAGTGTGTTGAAACGTTCCTCCATTGCTTCACACAGTCTTGTTCGCGCAGATGGAGTTTCTGGATCCCTCTTGCTCAGTTTTGGTACAACAATGCTCATCATTCCGCCATTGGCATGACGCCATTCAAGGCCATGTTCGGGTATGAGTCGCGCCATTGGGGCATTTCTGCTGACACCACTTGCTCTGTTCCCGCCCTTCAGTCGTGGTTGGACGAACGCGCCACTGTACAGAGTCTATTGCAGCAGCATCTTAACAGGGCACAGCAAGTGATGAAGGAACAGGCTGATAAGAAGCGCTCCTTTCGGGTATTCGAGGTGGGTGACAAATTGTATCTCAAGCTCCAACCATATATCCAATCATCGGTGGCCCCGAGAGCAAACCATAAACTCCAGTACAAGTTCTATGAACCCTTTCCGATCATCGCCAAGATCAATGAGGTGGCATACAAGCTACAGCTTCCCCCTCATGCTACGGTGCACCCAGTGTTTCACGTCTCCCTTCTCCGTCGCGCTCTCGGCCCTGGTATGTCAATCAAACCTCAACTGCCGCATTGTTCTGACGATCTCACTGTTCCCGTAGCAGTCCTTCAAACTAGATGGCGCAAGAAAAAAGATGGTGTCCGTGAACAAGTGAAGATATAATGGTCTAACTCTACCACTCTAGGCACTACCTGGGAAGACAAGGACAGCCTGATGGCCAGGTTTCCTCATGCTGAGGCTTGGGGTCAAGCCTCGTCTCAAGGAGAGGGGGGTGTCAACGCCCCTGACAAGCAGGACCCGCAGGGCAGCGCCTCCATCGGCCCTCACGCTGCCCAGCGGCCCACACGGACCAAGCGACCTAGACCACGAACCAGCGGGCCGGAATGGACGCGCTAAGGCCCACTACATCCACTACAAGTGCTAGCAGCCAGGAGGAGACGAACATCCAGAGGATCACGAAGGCGGCGGCTCCACTTTCCCCTTTCCGAACCCTAGCACTCCTCTGTTCTTCCATTCGAGAGCATCGCTCCTTGTAATCGAACTGTATCAGCTACTACTTCGGAGAGCAATATAGATCGATCCCCCTCCCCCTCCGTTCGCTACTCTAACACAATTGGGCCGAATAGATTCATGTCAACATGAAAGCACCCCAGAAAAACTGAAAAGGCAATGTGTATGCATGACAAACCAAGAAAGAAAGCCCCCAGTAGGAAGCATCAGATTCCATTCGAGCCCATCGTCGTCGTGGCTCCCTCTACCAGACATCCACTGCCGACTATGCTTGTATATGTGCCGCGGTGTGTGTCGATCAAACAAAGCTGCCAGTCCTTCCAAAGAAATATTCCAAACAATCCATCTCCACACGAATCAAAATCAAAGCAGCGCATACACATGTACACGCGAGAGAAAAAGGGGGAAAAGGAGATGGAGAAAGATGGGAGTGATCGCTTTGCTTTTAGAAAGACGCTGAGATTTTCATGTGTGTTTTGCTCGTTTTAACTTGATGCTTTATCAATGTGTGCTCGTTTCTAAGTAGACTTGAATTTTCACAACATGCACCAAGGGTTCAGACTACTAGCACTAACCAAGATTACTGGAGTCGTTTGAGAGGGATTCATGATACTAGTACTATTATCGATGCCTCCAAACCAGAAGTTTGGCAGCTAGCTTTTATTGTAAGTTTGTAACATATTTATAAATGTAAAATGCAACATGTAAAGGTCCACATAACAAAGAATATATTCTTGATAGATACTACTCATTCATGGAGTATTAAGTTTCATCCAAAAACTGACACCATCAGATCATGATCCTGTGGCTATGAGGGCGTTTGCTAGAGATTTCCTCCTGGGGAACGGTCGCCAGATAGCATTTCCGTAAAGAAAATATCAGCCTGCATGGAACCGTGGAAGGCATGCACGCGTTCGTGGAGCAATGCAAGGAAAGAAAAACAGAAAGATGCATGGAAAGACTATATTACTCATGGTGCACAAATTAAGGGGACGCTACACCATTGTTTCAGACGAGGATGAATGCCGGCCGGCCATGATTACACCAGAAAGTCAAAAAGGTACCCAAATTAGCCTAGCTATTCGTGCAGTAATTGGCTTATTATCTAGTTACTCCATATTGGACAAGAGGTAGAGCTAGTTGTGGTGCACAAATTAAGGGATCGATTTGACCATTGTGCCAACTGTCCGTAGCATGTTCTACCGCAACACTTCAAAACATTTCTAGTCTATTCTTTTCTCCCGCCGCTACCGCTGCCAATTTTAGGTATGCAACTAGCTCGGCGTTACATATGGTTTCATGTTTAGTGCGTCTTTTCTTAGCTTCATGCAAGAAGCTTCTTTTTGTATAAAAAATTGGTAGCTTTTTGTATAAAAAATTGTATAAATTTTTTTGTTGGTGCTTCGCTGGTGCAGGTGTAAATGTGAACAAACTGAAAAGCTCACCCCCATTTTTGTCAGTAAATAGCATAAAGCTACTAGTTTACAGGTTAGGGTTCCAAAAAACTACCACTTTTTTAATTTTCTCAGAAAGCTACCAAACGCGCGGTCGGCTGTTTCAAAAAACCCAAACCCGCGGTGACTAGCGATTTAACCGTTTTTCTGATGGCCCGGGCCCATCTGTCAGCCCACGTGGCCGCGCGCGCTCACGGCGCGGCCGTTCACGGCCGTTAGCCGACCGGCCCGGTCGGAAGTGGGGCAAATATACCCGCTCGGTCGGTCGGCTCTTCTCGCTCGCTCACTCTCTCGTTGCTCGCTCACTCCCCTGCTCTCATTCCCCTGCTCCAGTACGAGCTCGCCGCCGCGCGCCGTCTTCGAGGCCGGTGGTCGTCGACCTCCTTGCCGCAATGCCTTCCTGGAACGACGAGGAAACCAGCTCGGAGGAGGAGTGCGAGGCTGTCAGCATGGACATGGAACTTATGGTAAGTTCTTTGCCACCTAGGGTTAGGGTTAGGGTTAGGTGGCAGTAGCTTAGGCTACAACCATGGATGTTGCTTAGTCTAGTGTTGTTGTTGTGTGTGTGATACTGTGCTTGATTTGTGAGGGTGCGGTTTGATTGTAGGATTTAGGTAACCTAGGGTTCATCTCTGTACAGTGTTAAGGTTCATGCTGATTTGGGGATTTAATGAACAGTGCAAGTTGAATCTGGTATTGAGTGGAGATTGAAACCAGTTTTTGTTGGTTATTATGGTTGCAGGAGGAACCAGACACCACTGTGGAGCCCCTTTTCTGTGGCCAACTTGAGCTTGCTCATCCCAAGTGCATTCTGCACCAACTGAGGCCTATTAAGCGTGTTGCTTTTGAAGGGCCTGTAACAGGGAGGCGTTTCTATGGCTGCCCAGTCCAGGTTAGATGCCAATTAAGTTTTCTGCTATGGATGTTCAGTCATGTTTGATATGATGCAGCAGTTTGTTTGATATGATAGGACACATATGTATTTTCGCCACTTTGAAAACTTACTAATGGCATTGTAATAACTTTTCACATTTACAAATGCAGGAAAATGGTGTGAATTGTGGTGTTGTTGAGTGGGTTGATGGGCCTTGGCCACCTGTTCTTCAGAGATGTTTGTGCAAGCTATGGGAGATATTCCATGAGCAGAACTTTGGAAGGGTACAGGACAAGGATAAGTTTGAGCAGGAGTTGGCCAGGCTTAAGAGTGAACATGAAAGGGAGTTGGCCAAGCTGAGGACTAAAAATGACAAGCTTTGCATTGAGTACACCAAGCTTGTTGATGATGTATCCAAGATGTTTGATTGGCAGGATGGTAGGGTGGACAAGAAATAAGTGGAGGAGGAAGAGCTTGAGAAGAAGAAGAAGGAGCTAGAGGAGAAAGCCATGTTGGAGGTGCAGATGGAAAAGCTCAAACTTGCAAAAGAGCAGAGGTGCATTTTGCAGAGCCAAGCTGATATCATCAAGAACACTAGGAAGGCTATGAAGGATGTTCAAGTTGACAGAGATGTTCTTAAGAAGGAGAAGGCAATGCTTGAGCTTCTTGTTGCTGAGATGTTGAATGAAGGGTATGGCAGCAAGGAGAAGTTAGAGCAAATCAAGGCCATCCTTGAGACTTGAACTTGCTGTGATATGTTGGTGAAGTAAGTACATCCAAAGGCCTTTATATAAGGATGTGGGCCTGGCATGATTTCAAGTAATTATGGGTGTACATTTTGGGGGAATGTGAAGTTTAACCTAGTGTGTAAGAACCTTATTTCCTATGTTGTTAAGTTGTAATGGATCTCCTATGGTATTAAGTGTTGTAATGGATCTCCTATGGTATTAAGTAGTGGAAATGGATCTCCTATGCTATTAAGTAGTGGAAATGGATCTCCTATGCTATTAAGTGTTCAACTTGATCTTAATCTTTTATATGTTATTTGTTATCCTTCATATATTATTTCTGTGGGTAATTGGGCTTAGTGGCCCACTACTCTCTGACCAAATGCAACCCTAGGCCTACTAACCCCAATCCCCCATCCACCTCTCAATATAAACCCTCCCCACCCCACCCTTTCCTCAAAGACTCCACCAGCCGCCACCCAAAAGAAAACCTATAGATGGATCCTGACATGGGAGATGTCACAGAGGAAGAGGGGGAGGCTGTGGAGGTACGGACAGCAGCAGCAGCACAGAGGAGGAGGAGGAGGCGCAGGCAGAGGGCACTAGAGGCGGCCCAGGATGAGCAGCAACAGGAGTTCAACCGCCGACTCTCCAACAAGGTACTGGAGAAGTGCAATGATGAAGAACTAGAGCTGGTTTTCACTGGTGGCAGGGGAAGGTCATTCATGGAGATCA
Organism: Aegilops speltoides; assembly: GCA_021437245.1. Taxonomy (NCBI): domain Eukaryota; kingdom Viridiplantae; phylum Streptophyta; class Magnoliopsida; order Poales; family Poaceae; genus Aegilops; species Aegilops speltoides. Next base: position 570,462,710 of record CM038143.1, on the reverse strand, counting down.
TTAGGTGGGCAAGGATGAGGGCAGTCATGGCTCCTCATCCAGCAACTAGGACCAAGTGGGTCCGTTTCTTTGAGCGCTATGACTGATATGTCAATCTAGCTATCTATCTTTCTATCTATCTTTCTATCTGTAAGTCAATTTGAGAGAGAATTGTAGTAGCATTTGTGAGATTTGGATGTAATCTATCTATCTATCTATCTATGAGATTTGGATGTAATCTATCTATCTATGAGATTTGGATCCACATATAGATAAAAGTGTAAGGTGTATATCAAGTGTTGAATCCACATATAGATAAAAGTTGCAGATGAATTGAAGTTGCAAACAAGTGCAGAATCCACATACAGTACCATATTACAAAGAGTGCAGTATCAAGTACTTAGTGAGGCAATGTTATTACAAACCAAATCAAACAGCATGAAGCACTTGGAGTTCAACAACTTCAGCTAGTTGCCACTTGCATAAAAGTAATCTTTCAGCCTATTTGATGGCTTCCTGACCCTCTTTGACCCATCATGCACAACACTTGTAGCAGCTCTATTGGCAGCAGCCTGTCTAGGAGCAATGAAAGATCCAGTGCCAGCTCTATTGGCGATGGCTGACCTGGTGTTCTTTCTTTGGAGAAGACCTTGATGACCTGGTGTTCTTTGCTGGAGAAGACCTTGATCCATTGCCATTGACAGTTGTGTTCTTCTTCTTGGCAGGTGCTACTACTGTTGCAGAAGATGTGTTGGTCCTGCTCTTCTTGAGAGGTGGTGGTAATGTTGATGTAGCTGGTGCTGCCCTCTTCCTTGACCTAGAAGTTGTCTGTGTTGACTCATTTGTTATTGGAGGAGGAGTTGGTGCAGGTGCAGAGGCAGCAGGTACCCTTGGTGGCCTTTGTGCAGTTGCAGCCAATGAAGATCCAGCCTTAGAGTAGTTTGTTCTATTTTCCTACACAACAATATTAGTTAGAAGTATTTTCCTACAAGCAGTTGCAGCCAATGAAGATCCAGCCTCAGAGTAGCAATGCAATGTAAGTAACCATGGAATCAATGGACATACCTGATGCTTGTTCAACCTCATTTGGAACTTAGGTTTCAAAGGGACACCACAATTGTTGATCCTGTGCCCTTGCATCTTGCAGTTGCTGCATGTGACTGTACCAATCCTAGAAGTGTCTTTTTTAGCTGGCACCTCAAACAGGCCTTTCCTCCTGGCAGTTTGTTTCTTACCTTTATTTTCTCTAAAAACAAGGGGAGAAATATCATGCCCATTTGTATGAGGCCAATGGTCAGGACCTGGCACAGGGAATATTATGTGCTTATATGTTTCACAATACATGGGTTTCTTGAAGAAAGCAGACACATAGTCTTCAGGATGTATCTTCACTTTCTGCATTGCAGCAATGGCATGACTGCATGGGATAGCTGTCATGTCCCACCTCCTACAGTCACAGGTCTCATTGTTCAAATTAACACAATATGTGTTTTCAGAGCTACTTGTGACCTGCCATATCCCTGGCCCTGCCATGTATGCTTCACAATATTTAGCCCACTTCTTCCCCTCTTCTAAAATCTCCGAATAAGTAGGTGTGATTTCCCATCTGCATCCCTCTGTCTTCTCTCTGATCTTCTGAAACTTAATCATTAGCTTTGTTCTTATGCCCTCTAACATAGTCCTGATTGGCTTGTTCCTAACATCCAATATCATTCTATTGAAAACTTCACTAAGGTTGTTTACTACCAGGTCAGTTTTGCACACAGTGTCCATTTTATACCTAGCCCAGGTATGGTCTGGTATCTGGGACAACCACTTCCAAGCTTCACTTTCTTTTTTCAAATTCTCCATGCCTAAATCATGTCCATGTTTGGTAAAGGAATAGGCAGCCTGATCTAAATGTTTCTTAAGTTCCTCTCCTCTGAAACCAGCAGACTGAAAATTGGCATAAATATGTCTAAGACAAAACCTTTGTGGAGAGTCAGGGAATACATCATCTATTGCATTCAACAATCCCTGTTCAATATCAGGTAATCTTAAGTGCTACTCATGTACTGAATAAAATTTTAGTCATTGCAAATGTAAAGGCAAATGTAAAGACTAGGTTCAGAACAATACCTTCCTTTTGTCGAGACATAATTGTGCATTTGCCAAACTTATTGCCAGTTCCAATGACTGTTCTCAATTGTGTGAGAAACCATGTCCAACTGTCTGTCTCTTCCTTATCAACAACACCAAAAGCTATTGGGAAGATGTTATTGTTGCCATCCCTCCCTGTAGCTGCCAATATCTGTTGACCAGTGCTTAGCTTGATGAAACAACCATCCAGACCTGCTAACATGATAACATGAGTGCCTAAGTACATCAATGTTTAAAAAACATATAAATTTCTGAATACTTACCTATAAATGGCCTGCATCCATTCAGAATACCCTCCTTGCATGCAAACAAGCAGTAAAACATATAGTGAAACCTTGGGGTAGGAGCTGGGTTAAGTGGGTCCTCATGTGTTGTTACTATGCACCTACTGCCAGGGTTAGTATCTAGCACACACTGCAGGTAGTCCCTTATTCTGTGATACTGGAGTTTGTGATCTCCTTGCACAACCTCAACTGCTTGCTTCCTTGCCCTATATGCCAAGCTTTTAGGCACATGCACACCAAACTTCTTCTTTGTGTATGACATAATTGTGTCAACACCAGCTCCAGGATTGGATCTGACTGTATCCTCACAAACCTTAGCAACCCAATTGACTGTCACCTTTGTGTTCTCTCCACTTGCTCCACAAGTGTGATCCAGATTCATCTTCTTGATACTGAAAGTTGCCTCATGAGCTATCTTGGAGGCAACTATGTAAAACTGACATCCATGTTTTCTCTCAAAGCACCAAGCAATAACCCTACTTGGTTCATTTCTATGATACTCAAAATTCCTAAGAGTCCTCACATGAAAATTTCTAAGTGCTTCTCTGAACTCAACTACATTTTCAAAGCACAAATGCATTGCAAACTGCTCATGTGCATCAGGCCTTGATGGATCATACCATATCCTCTCCTTCTTCTGCTTCTTCCTACTCTTCCTTCCAGATGGCAGCCTTGGTGCATCATCTTCATCACTTATGCCAAAATCACCTGGAAAACAGTACTCATCAGCTTCAGGGACATAATCTTCAAACTTGATGTGCTCAGGCTCACTGTGAGACTTGCTGGTTGGGCCAGGTTTTCTAACTGGCTTAAGCTTTTTGGCTGCATTTGTAGTTCAGTACCAGGATCACTTATGCCAGGATCCTCTACTTGTTCATCTTCAGAAACAACTGGTTCTTCCTCCCAAAACTCAGAAGGTTATGAGTTAGCTGCACAGAAGTGCTCTGCGATGCGCTGCAGTCTCATCTTCACCCCTGCACCAAGCTTTGTAAGAAATCTTCTCCCTCTGTAATCACCCCTAAAGAACTCAAAATCTGAAGATGATTTGTCATCTTCATCTTCATCTTCTTCCTCTGGTACATCTTGTTCTTCTTCATCTGCTGCTACTTCTACATCTTCTTCTTCCACAACTTTTTCCCCCTTGTTAAAATTGCTGCTTTGTTGTGTGTTTATGTAGGGATCATCAGGGGCAGGGTACAGAACACCTTCTTGTGAAACTCTGTAAACAACAGGTTCACCAACATGATCAATGGGGATCTGTTCCTCATCTGCTGGGCTTGGATCAAGAGCTTTTACGACATCGATGTTCAAGACCTTATTATCAACAAACAAGTCAAGCATTTCCTCTAATGCCTCCTCACTATCCAGGGCCTCCACACCTCCAAATTTCCCTTTCCTCTTCCTTTACATAACTTAGAAATGCATCCATTCCATAGCCCTCCAACTCAACCAATGCTAATATGGTCGATAACTGATATCCGAGGACACCAATACTTTTTCTCCATATTATCTATTCCTTGAAAATGTAGCCTCAAGTCCCAACTCTCATCATCTAAGCTGTAGGATTAAATTGACAAACAATTATTTTTTAAGTGAATGCACTGAACATTACTGACCAAAATGAATGTTCTTCTAATTACAGTGAATGCACTGACCAAATGAACTAACCAAATGCACTTTCTTCTACACTAACTTAACCAATAAAATACAGTAGCACTTTCTTCTAATTTGAACAAAAGCACCCAGAAAATTTAACTAAAGGACCCATAAATTTTAACAAAATGACACAGAACCATTCAGCAGTGATTACCTCACTCCACCAAAGGACGACGCCCAATGGTGGCCGCCTGCTGGATCAGCGTGGATCGCGCGCCGCCATGCCCTCGCCGCGGACTTCGGATCTGAGCTCGCGGATCCACATGAGCATGGCGGTGATGGCTGCTTTGCGACAGCGCTGGCCGGAAGCTCGAGCTGCCTAGCCATTTGTCCACCTCGAGGGTCCACCGCCCTCCTCGCCAGTGCCACCTTGGCTCAATCGCTCGCCGCTGACGAGATTTGGCTGCGTCGCCGCCATCGCCCACCTAGGTCACTGCGGGGGAGAGGAGGGGGAGAGGAGGGGGAGTGAGAGAACCGGACTGCGTCAGCTACTTTGGTTCCGACCGGACCGCGTTGGCGCTAACGGCCGTGAACGGCCGCGCCGTGAGCGCGCGCGGCCACGTGGGCTGACAGATGGGCCCAGGCCGTCAGAAAAACGGTTAAATCGCTAGTCACCACGGGTTTGGGTTTTTTGAAACAGCCGACCGCGCGTTTGGTAGCTTTCTGAGAAAATTAAAAAAGTGATAGTTTTTTGGAACCCTAACCTGTAAACTAGTAGCTTTATGCTATTTACTCCATTTTTGTAGCTGTAACTTTTTACAGTAAAAGAAGCTGAGTTGGCCGAAAGGTACATGCACGCTCCTATCAGGTCCTTTTCTTCTCTTCCGAGAGTATACACGTTAATAAAACTGTGAGAAAGAAAGGAAGTAAGTAACAAAGGGTGGCGGCTGTGGTTCCAAATGCCTCAAATCCATTCCTCTGGTCCCTTTCTTCTTATTCTTCTTAGAGTATACAATTTCGGTGCATGGATAGCGACGAGCAATAGGCCGGTGAAGATGTACAAGTCGATCTTTGTCTCTCGCTCTCTCTCTCTCTATGTGCCTTATTTCACAAGGGACCTTTCCTCCGGCTCTATGCGTGTTTGCACGCGCGCAGTGTGCTACTAGTTGTATTTGACTTTGGTACGTATGAATTTAACCTACTTCTTTCTAGACTGATTTACTATGGATGGATGGTGAATTCATCCGCCTTGATATTTCTCAGGTAACTGAGAATTTATTTCACGATTAGTCGAATCCGGTGAAACCTTGAGGCCAAAGACAGCGGCACCGGATGACGATGACATCATAAATGGAGGTCAATCCGAGGCATGATTGGTTTGAATAGGGGCAATGGCGGAGCTATGTTCATGTCTTGGGGGGGCAACTTTGAAATATTTGTGAAGATATTTATTCCGAGGAGGCATAGATTTAGAGAAAAATAGTTGTTGACCCCCTCAGATTTTCATGATTTGCCTTTAGCCCCCCTGAACCTTTTGCCTAGCTCCGCCACTGAATAGGGGTACAGGCTCATCAGAGAAATCTTACTTCCGAGGATGTTTAAGGGAAGGTTGGGGCCGCCGACAGCACAACGGTCTTATGGATGAAGAAGACGAACATAAAAACGCCTAAGGAGAAAGACAGAGGGACTGAAGTATCGGCATCGGCACTGAAGTAGCTAAATGATTTGTCGCAGGATTCAGAGCATGCCTCGATCTGTTGAGTGAATCTCTCTCTCTCCCTCTCTCTAGGTCCGAGCACAAGCGCATGTGCAGATTTGGCACCATCATCTTTGAATCTCTTGGCAGGTACGCACTCCGCATCCGTCGTGGATGACATCTCAGCTGTAAATTAGTACTACTATAGTAGTTTAAGCAGGCAGATCTAGCTCGTACAGCTTGTCCGCAATACACAACATTTTTTTTTTACGATCGGTGTCTATTTGCCGACTGGTGAAGTCTGTGTGCAGCGTGGGTGCACTATTCTGCTAGTCTTGTCCGGTTGGTAGATGAAGTAGTTCATGCTGAGTAAATAGGCAATTTTTCGACTAATTTAATCCATAAGTAGATAACTAGCATGGCATTGACAGAACTAGGAACATATTGGTACTGATCTAAACAAGCACGTACTACGCAAATAGTAGACAAATCTACACATGATGCTAGCACTGCTAATACAGAAATTATCAGGAGAGGGATAAACGCAGTATACCCTCCAATAGGCCATGCAGAAGCCGCTGCTACGGTGTCAGCAGCAGCAGAAGCGTCCTCGGCGGCCTTCTTGTCGGCGTCGCTTGACATGGTGATGACGGAGACGGCGCGGACGTAGAGGATCGGAGGCGAGCAGTCGCGTAGTCGCTTCCCAAAAACCTATTCGCCTCTCTCCCGTACAGGAACCAGAGAGACGGAGTTTCGGAGACCTGCTCTCCCGTCAACCGTGTACGCGGTGGACGGGATGGAGTCGCCGGCGGCAGCAGCAGCAGAGGAACGACGTGGGCGTGGAGGCGGAGATGCGTTCTGTTTTCGCGGCGGCTAGGGTTGGCAGGAGTGAGCTCGGCTTGGCTCAATCCCGCAACCCGCGTCGTGGCGAGGCGTGGCGGAGGAGGAGGAGGAGGAGGAGGAGCGCGCGAGGGCCTCTTCTCTTCTCAAGCTCCAATAGCATGTAGAAGAGCCACCCTTATAAACCACTCCAACTTCTCTTCCACTAGCATGGTGGGACTAAACTTCCCACCACCTTGTCATGCCACCTACATGGGCCCTTAGAGATATGTAGGACAATAAGCCACGGCGAGCCCAGGACGCGGCGTGCGCGTGTGTGCATCAGGTGGTCGTTGGTCGCGCCTGTGGCCGAGTCAAGCCATTGTCTGGCCATAGTCTGGGTAGTGTCGGACATGTAGATAGTCTGGCCATAGTCTGACTTGGGTCCGACTTTGCTGTGTGTGTGCGTGAGTTAGTTGTGCAGCGGTAGCGGGGTGGCCACGCGTTCGGTTGGAGCTCGCACGCGTGGAGCGCGTCAGGGCGCGTCCTGGGCGTGTGCCAGAGTGTGCTGAGCGTGGCGAATGCAGCGGAGGAGCGAGACGTGGAGACTGAGCCCCGTGGTGGAGTTCGTGGCTCCATGCACGAGAGCGGACGACTCGTCAGGAGAGCGCATACGTGCGCGTAGAGCTCGCTGGAGTTCGTTTCGTGGGCGCTGCGTCGCCGAGAGGCTATAAGTCACGATGTACTGCTCATGTGTGTGGTGTGGAGTCGAGTTCGTGCTCAAGGAAATTGCCGTTCGTGCGCCGAAACCACCGTGTCCTGTGTCTCCCTCCTTTCTTCTTCCTCGGAGAGAGAGAGAGAGAGAGAGAGAGAGGAGAGGGCTCGGTTGACACCAACATTTGGCATCAGAGTTTCGGTTCGGGAGCTCGCCGGCGGCAATGGCGATCGTGCCCTACGGCGGAGGCGCGGACGGATCGGTGTCGATGGCGATGCCGATGCTCTCGCCGGACAACTACATGGTGTGGGCGATCAAGGAGCAGGCGATCCTTCATGCCCACACACTGTAGAAGGCGGTGGCGCCAGCGCGCGATGCGGCGGTGAACGCCAAGAAGTCCAAGATGGCGTGCGCGATGATCCTGTCAGGGCTGCCGGAGGACGTGCTGTTGCAGGTGACGGTGTAGCTCATCGCCAGAGAGATATGGGACTCTCTGAAGGTGAGGTTCGTCGGTGCCAAATGGGTGCACGCGACGAGCCGGGCGACGCTGCGTGGGGAGCTTGATCGTCTGAAGATGGCGAACGGCAAGGAGCTGGGCGCGTACGCCGGGAGGCTGGCGGGGATGACGGCGCGGTTCGCGAACCTCGATTGACATTGGGCGACGCGGAGCTCGTGAAGAAGCTCCTCGACACGGTGCCTAATCGCCTGTTCCCCATCGTCGCCGGCATCGAGCAGTTCTGCAACCTTGACGAGATGACGTTCGACGAGGCGCTCAGGCGGCTGCGCGCGTTCGACGAGAGGGTTCGGCGTCGTGGACAGGACGGCAGCGAGCGTGGAGGCGATCAGCTGCTGTTGACCATGACGCAGTGGCGGGCGCGGGAGCGGCAGCAAGGAGGAGCTCGCGACGACGACAATGGGCGTAGCGTGGAGGCGATCAGCTGCTGCTGACCATGGTGCAGTGGCGGGCGCGGGAGCGGTAGCAAGGAGGAGCTCGCGACGACGACGACGGGCGTAGCGTGGCTTCAGGTTCAGGCAACGGCGGCAACTGGCGCAGGCGGCTACAAGTGCGGCCACTTCAAGTGTGACTGTCCCCAGCCGCGGAGGAAGCCAGCGGCGAGCGCTTGCCGCTGATGGTCGCGCCGGCGCGGCAGACGGCAGAACTCCTCGAGCCGTGGCTTAGGGGGAGAATTGTAGGGCAAAGTCACGGCGAGCCCAGGACGCGGCGTGCATGTGTGTGCATGCGGTGGTCGCATCGGGTGCGCTCTGTGGCCGAGTCAAGCCATTGTCTGGCCATAGTCAGGGTAGTGTCGGACATGTAGATAGTCTGGCCATAGTCTGACTTGGGTCCGACTTTGCTGTGTGTGTGCGTGAGTTAGTTGTGCAGCGGTAGCGGGTGGCCACGCGTTCGGTTGGAGCTTCGACGCGGGAGCGCGCGTCGCGCGCGTCTGGCGTGTGCGAGTGTCTTTGGCGTGGCGAATGCAGCGGAGGAGCGAGACGTGGAGACCGAGCCCGTGGTGGAGTTCGTGGCTCCATGCACGAGCGGACGACTTCGTCAGGAGAGCGCATACGTGCGCGTAGAGCTCGCTGGAGTTCGTTTCGTGGGCGCTGCGTCGCCGAGAGGCTATAAGTCACGATGTACTGCTCATGTGTGTGGTGTGGAGTCGAGTTCGTGCTCAAGGAAATTGCCGTTCGTGCGCCGAAACCACCGTGTCCTGTGTCTCCCTCCTTTCTTCTTCCTCGGAGAGAGAGAGAGAGAGAGAGAGAGGGCTCGGTTGACACCAACATTTGGCATCAGAGTTTCGGTTCGGGAGCTCGCCGGCGGCAATGGCGATCGTGCCCTACGGCGGAGGCGCGGACGGATCGGTGTCGATGGCGATGCCGATGCTCTCGCCGGACAACTACATGGTGTGGGCGATCAAGGAGCAGGCGATCCTTCATGCCCACACACTGTAGAAGGCGGTGGCGCCAGCGCGCGATGCGGCGGTGAACGCCAAGAAGTCCAAGATGGCGTGCGCGATGATCCTGTCAGGGCTGCCGGAGGACGTGCTGTTGCAGGTGACGGTGTAGCTCATCGCCAGAGAGATATGGGACTCTCTGAAGGTGAGGTTCGTCGGTGCCAAATGGGTGCACGCGACGAGCCGGGCGACGCTGCGTGGGGAGCTTGATCGTCTGAAGATGGCGAACGGCAAGGAGCTGGCGCGCAGACGCCGAGGCTGGCGGGGATGACGGCGCGGTTCGCGAACCTCGATTGACATTGGGCGACGCGGAGCTCGTGAAGAAGCTCCTCGACACGGTGCCTAATCGCCTGTTCCCCATCGTCGCCGGCATCGAGCAGTTCTGCAACCTTGACGAGATGACGTTCGACGAGGCGCTCAGGCGGCTGCGCGCGTTCGACGAGAGGGTTCGGCGTCGTGGACAGGACGGCAGCGAGCGTGGAGGCGATCAGCTGCTGTTGACCATGACGCAGTGGCGGGCGCGGGAGCGGCAGCAAGGAGGAGCTCGCGACGACGACAATGGGCGTAGCGTGGAGGCGATCAGCTGCTGCTGACCATGGTGCAGTGGCGGGCGCGGGAGCGGTAGCAAGGAGGAGCTCGCGACGACGACGACGGGCGTAGCGTGGCTTCAGGTTCAGGCAACGGCGGCAACTGGCGCAGCGCTGCTACAAGTGCGGCCACTTCAAGTGTGACTGTCCCCAGCCGCGGAGGAAGCCAGCGGCAGAGCGCGCGCTGATGGCTGACGCCGGCGTTGCAGACGGCAGACTCCTCTGAGCCGTGGCTTAGGGGGAGAATTGTAGGGCAAAGTCACGGCGAGCCCAGGACGCGGCGTGCATGTGTGTGCATGCGGTGGTCGCATCGGGTGCGCTCTGTGGCCGAGTCGAGCCATTGTCTGGCCATAGTCAGGGTAGTGTCGGACATGTAGATAGTGTGGCCATAGTCTGACTTGGGTCCGACTTGGCTGCGCGTGTGTGTGAGTTAGTTGTTGAGCGGCAGCGGGGTGGCCACCGTGTTCGGTTGGAGCTCGCCCGCGTGGAGCGCGTCAGGGCGCGTCCTGGGCGTTGGCCAGAGTGTGCTGAGCGTGGCGAATGCAACGGAGGAGCGAGACGTGGAGACCGAGTCCCGTGGTGGAGTTCGTGGCTCCATGCACGAGAGCGGACGGCTCATCAGGAGAGCGCATACGTGCGCGTAGAGCTCGCTGGAGTTTGTTTCGTGGGCGCTGCGTCGCCGAGAGGCTATAAGTCACGATGTACTGCTCATGTGTGTGGTGTGGAGTCGAGTTCGTGCTCGAGGAAATTGCCGTTCGTGCAGCAGGTGTTCGTGCGCCGGAATCACCGTGTCCTGTGTCTCCCTCCTTCTTTCTTCTTCCTCGGTTCGAGCCAGTGAGAGAGAGAGCAACCAGAAGTGAGAGAGAGAGAGCTAGGGCTCGGTTGACACCAAATTCTATAGATTACTCTGATCAATTAGAGAAAACAACTTCTTTCCCTTTCACACCGAGAGAGATCCCCGTGGAACAAGTTGTGGTTAATTAGTTTTAGTTTGATTAATACGATAAGATCCATCTATCGACCATGAAAATAAAATCCCATGTACGGTAGGTCCAAACCAAAAAGTATAATCTTTCTTTGCATCGTTTTATATGCACACTCGGAAAGCTCTTCTGCTCTGCCCTAGGGAGTACCTTGCTGTCAAAGTGTCAAAGCGACTGATATGATAATACAGAGAAAACAACAACACTCGTCACTCAAGGCCCCATCCATCGGCAGCTTCCGCATGCTGTCCTACTTCGCTTCAAACATAACAAAAGAGAGTTATTTATCCAAAACCACCACACTTGCAGTTAGGGTAACAACTTGATACCACATTCAAGCCAAGGCACAAGAAACCACCAAAAATGCGCCTATACGTAACGCGGAGCACTAATGCTGCAATTTGGTCGTGAAAACAGCAAAACCGACAAGTGGGGTCCACCTGTCGGGCAGACGTGGCGTGCCTATGTGGACAATTTGCTGAGTTGGATGGGGGTCCCACCTGTCAATGACTCGAGTGTTTATCCTTTTTTCAATTTTCTCTTTGTTTCTCTCTCCATTTTCTCATAGGCATTTCAACAAACAGGCTATGTGCGTGTCTGTCAGGGGCACCACGACCAGGCGAGGCCGCACGGTGGCGCACTGGGAAGCCGGACGATACAGCCGCGGCAAGGAGACGCTCGGGGGCGCCCATGGTGGTCTTCCATGGTTGTCAAGGCGGCGGTGTGCTCGAGCACAGAGGATGGCGATGTAGTGCCAGGAAGACGATGGCGGACTCGCCGTCGCGGCCGGAGATGCCCTCCGTGGCGCGTGCCAGCGCAAGCGTGGCCAGAGCCTCCCTGTGCACCGCCGCGGTGCCGATGGACGTTGTACAGCAGCTCCAGCGCTTCCCACGTGCGTGCTTCGAGCCCAACGCACATCCGCCTCCATTAGCCCGAGCAGTACGCCCCGCACTAGTCGCACCGCCCGATGCTTCTTCCGCCGCCAGCCACTAGTCGCGCCGCCGGTCGGCCGCCTTCCGCTAGTCGCGCCGCCATCCACTGGTCGCGCGCCGTTCGGCCGCCCGCCGCTGGGCCCGACGCTGCATCCGCCATTGATGGAGGGGGATTGAGTTCCAGCGGGGTGGCTTAGCATGGATGGTAGGTGGCTATGGCGGTCGGGCACCTCGCCGGTGGTGGGATGGCTCGCCAGGGTTGGGATTTGGCGGCGGCGTGGGATATGGCTATGGTCTGGGTTTTTTTTTACAGGAGGAAGGAGGGGAAGAAGAGATGCATCTGACAGGTGGGGCCTTAGGACACCTCAGCAAATTATCCACATAGGCAGGCCATGTCAGCCCGACAGGTGGGCCCAACTTGTTGGTTTCTCTGTTTTCGTGGGCAAATAAGACAAGCAGTGCTCTGTGTTACGCATTAGGCACATTTTTGATGGTTTTTTGTGCCCTGGCTTGAATGTGGTATCAAGTTGTTGCCCTAGCCCCAAATGTAGTGGTTTTGGGTAAATAACTCTAACAAAAGACAACACAAACTCTCACTACTGCAGTTAATGAGGTGGATTACAACTCCGTCCATTTCAGATTACCTAGCGTGGTAGGAATTAACGAGGTTGCAATTGACATGAATCGATTGTACTAAATGCCACTTGATTGGCAATCCTTATGACCTCACTTTGTTGGGTGTACTACTTAAACATGCTAGTTAGACAGGGGATGCAGTTCTCAACCGTCGATCCAGTATGTTTGCAAACATATACTCAATGCAAAAGATGCAAGAGTTCGGTTGTCGACCATATCCAGGTCGGTGGTCATGGTGGTGCCGGTTCATTGCACCGTTGTTGCCATAGACTCTGGTGGAGCAAGTAAAGTGTCAGCGTTCCCTTTCCATCTCGAGGATCCCTTCCCAATTCCGCCAATCCCAAAACCCTCGTCGCCGACGCTGTTGCATGTTCCTCATCCTCCTCCCGCTCATCGCCGCACCATGTAGACCAAGCAACCAATGCGCGATGATCCGGTAACTGGACAGGGGATGCAGTTCTCATCCATCGATCCGGTATGTTCGTATACATATACTCCATGCAAAAGATGCGGGGAGTTCGGTTAAGGATCATATCGAGGTCTGTGGTCATGGTGGCAGTGATAGTGGTGGTTCATGTCCGTTGCACCATCGTTATTGTTGACTCTAGTGTAGCAAGTAAAGTGTCAGGGTTCCCTTTGGACTCGAGGATCCCTTCCAAATCCCGCAGAGCTCAAAGCCCCAGTCGTCGATGCCTGTGCATGCACCCCATCCTCCTCCCGCTCACCACTACCCCACGTAGACCAAACAACCAATGCACGATGACATTATAGTTTAGTTACATAATGTTTGTAGTTTCATTTGATTGTTGAGGCATGACAATTCAAGGTGTTGTCGTTTTGCTTTGTCGAGTGATAAGGAGTGACAAAAAATAAAATATCAGTACCCTACCTGTTGGCATTTGGGAACTTTGATACAATTGAATTGTGTGGTCCTTCAGAACTGCCTGTTTCAATCGGGCTAATCCATTGACGTGATGTCTTTGTTTTGAATTATGGAGCCAACATCTACAACAGAACCTAGCTCAGTCGTAGAAACAATTGTCACGTTTTTTTCTTAGTACTACAATGCATTGTTCAAAAAATCTTCTGATTCAGCGATTTATCGCTATTCCTTGGGTGACCGATAAGATTATGCCTTATCTTCATCGTTTATCGTTTGGGCTGATTTATCGCTCCAACAAGTGATTTATCGAGAATCTACTGATAAAACGAGCCTATTCCTGGCACTGTTTTTGCAAAAACTATGTTTATTTGAGTTTTGTGGACCTAGTTAAGCAGTATGTACTATTGTCCTATTTTGTTTGTCATTATATGAGGATTCAAAGGCTAGGAACCAAGATAACACTTTTGTCCAATATTTTTTTTGGTGTTGAATATAGCCTATTTTAATATTGAGAACCTGGGATTTGTAAAAATTGGCCTATTAATAGTCGATCAATAGAATCGGTTAATCGGTCGATTTCTGATTAATCTCTAATCCTAGGCTGAACGAGATGCTAACATTAAGCGATATCCTCAACATTGCTACAATGTAGTAAGAGTGGATGAGTGTCTAGAAGCGAAAGGTGGTGTACGGTGTACTGTTAGTGTTTATTTTTTTGGGGCGGAACTGTGGAAGTAACTGTTAGTTTTACAAGGGGTCTTTGTTGCCCGTGTTGTTGTTGGGGTTTCAGATCAGGTGACTGAAACCATATGTCACGTGTGTGAAAGACGATCAAATAATAAACTAGCTAGTGAACCCCGCAAAAAGTAAACTAGCCGAGAGTTATTTCGAATTAAATAAATAAATAGCAAATAAAGCATTTGGGTGCCTCCATCTCTCCAGAAATTTTCCGAAAACAATATGCACTTTTTTGAGAAAAAAAGGCAATATGCACACTGTATGAGAAAGCAAAGAAAGAAAGCCCCGCGGTAGGAAGTATCGGATTCTATTCGAGCCCATCGTCGCCGTGGTTCCCTCTACCAAATGCATACATGCCACGGTCGACCACAAAGCTGCAGCTCCTTCCAAAAATATATTCCCAAACGAAAGAAGCCAGTACATACCACACATACACACACGCGTGAGAGAAAAAGGGAAAGAGGGGATGGAGAAAGACAGGAGTGATAGCTTGCTTTTCCGAAAGACGCCGTGTTTTTCCAGGATGCTTTGCACACCCGTGCCCGTTTCTCAGTTGACTACTCAAATTTGGACTGAATGCACCAAGGGTACGTGCTACTAGCACTAAACAAGATTAGTCGAGCCCCCTCGAAAAAAAAAGATTAGTCGAGCCATTTCAGGGGGATTACTGTACCTTTGGAGGCATGTACGATGGATGCCTCCAAATCAGGCCTTTGGCCATTAGCTTTTATTGTGCGCAACATATATTTACAAAATGGAGCACGCAGGGGGCCGCTGAACAACACGTCAACACATATTTTCTCGATGTATGGTTTAACAAGGTCATTTGGTGATGAATTTTTAAAAATTGTACTATTGAAATGCTGCTGAAGATATTTCAGTTTCCAGTTTTGATGTATATGTTTTCGTAGTCCAGTTAAAATATTATTTCTCAAAAAAGTATGGCTATGTCTAACGCCACTACCAGTGTTATCAAGACTAATCTTCATGTTCAGAAAAAAAAGACTAATGGAACGCACACATATATCAGATACGGACCTAGCCAGCCGCCGCCTCCTAAAAAGCAGGGTTCTCTGCCTCCCGCCGGTGTGTCGTTACCGGTTCGCCCCGTCTCTCGTGGCCTCAGGGCCATGGAGGAGGAGTGGATCTCTGTCCTTGCCGATGGAAGAGCTCCGTTTTTAGATCTTTTCTCGAGTTTTGTCAGGTTTGTGTCCTACTCAGAAAGGCGAGACGAGCGTTCCGGTGATGCGTCTAGAATCATCGACGGGCGTGTGGAGGTGTGTCTCTGTTTGATCTGTCTTTGGTGAATTTGCTCAAATCAGTTCGTCGTTCGTCTTCGTTCGTGTGTATTCAGATTGGATCCTTCCGATCACACTCTTCATCCGTGGCGGTTGCTGTTCTGGTGCGTTAGTTCTATGGAGGCTTAGCACGGCGACTTCCCGACTGTCTACTACAACAAGGTTTGCTCGGCTTCGACAAGGGAGGGGCGATGACTGTGGCGTGCCTTCGGCTCGCTTTAGTGCTTGTAGTCGTTGCTAGGTGATCTACGTATCTGGATGTAATTTTTATTATTTCTAGTGTTTATTGTACTACCATGATTGAAAATGAATAGACTGAAAGTTTTTCAAGAAAAAAAGACTACTCTGCATGTGTCTGTGGAAGGAAGGCACACTTTGGTGGAGCAAACACAAAGGGAGAAAAGATTCTCGAAAGATGCAACTCGAAAGGCTATACTACTACCATCGCAGAAATTAAGGAGACAGTACACCTGCATGTGTGTGCCATTGTTTCAGTGCAGCTTCTCCGGACGAGGATGCATACCGGCCGGCCATGATAACACCAAAATGTAAATTAAGCTTGCCCAAATTGGCCTAGGTATTGGTGCAGTCATTGGCTTATCTTCCATATTGGACAAGAAGTGGCTACTGGCTAGTTGTGGTGCACAAATTAAGGGAACATTTTGACCATTGTGCACAAATCCTATATCTACTGCCATTTTTTTTTGCGGAATATATCTACTGCCTACTGAAATTTCCTTGAATTTTCTTACTTGTGTATTAGTTCTTCCCTTTTAGGTAGGCATTTCATGTTTCATGTTTAGTGCCTCTTTTCTTAGCTTCATGCATGTTTTCCTTTCGGCTCCTTTTAATAAAATAAGAAAATAAATAAAGGAATGCTAGCATCTCATGCCACGCAAGTTTGATGGAGCTAGCTAGGAACAGCCATGAGTAGTAGTGGTAGTAATTGAGTATGACAATAACGGAACACCAACTACTCACGACTTGTGCAGCAATTTGATTATTACACTGGTAATCAATCAAACATTAACGCACGAATTTCTACGAACCAAATGCTGCTACTACTAGCTAGACATACCACTCAGTGGAGTTGACACCCTTTCTTCGGGTCCCTTTCTTCTTCCCACTGGCACATATGCGTATGATTTCGATCGACTGGTTGATAGCGATGGCGAAACAATATAAATCGTTTCACAATCTTTTTTTTTTGCGGGGAAAAGAGATTAAATTAAACTGGGGTGTGAGTACAATCAGCCCAAATCGCCTCAGCGATTTCCGGAGGGTAGAATCGTTTCACAATCTTATTCGACGAACGATCTCTTCCTCTGACTCCAACTCTACTTGCGTGCCAATGTGCTAGTTGTATGGTAAAGGCTTGCGAACGGATGGATGTTAATTCCATTGTACAATCAACTATGACACTAGAATATACTCGCATATCTGTTTACAAACCTGAACATCGGATGCCTTCTACTATGTACTAGTGGTATGTTTATTTATGCTCACAGGCGAACATCTGTAGTACACTGAGCTTTGCTGCATGATCGATCTGTGGCAGACGCTCGTTTTCATGATTTGATTCAGCAGACTTGGCACCACGTAGCAGCAGCTTCATCGAATCTCTAGGTAGGCTGCATCATCTTATTTTTGAACCCCTCCCTCCGTTGGGAATTATTTGTCACAAAAAAAATAAAAATAAATGTATTGAATGTATCTCTAACTAAAATACATCTAAATACATTCATTTCTTGGACGAGTAATTCTAAACGGAGGGAGTAGTACCGTGGGCAAACTACTTCATCCGTCTCATAATATAAGAACGTTTTTAGTATGAAAAACAAACAAACCCATCTGAAGTACTTGTACAGCCACGTTACACGACAAAAATGGCGCCTGTGGTTACTGACATTGTCGATTAGAATCCGTAGTTGCTCGTGCGATCGACCGATCAATGCTGGTCGTGCACGGACTCCAGTTACGAACGGGCTCCACGACATGCATCTGCAGTCAGTCAGTGTGCAACGTGCATGCAGTCCTTGCTGATCTTGTCCAGTTATTTGGTGGGTAGGCAGGTCAAGTAGTAGTACCCAGCAGCTCAATGACCGACTCACTCACAAACATGAGTGACTTCTAGCTCTAGTCTGACAAGGTGTGCACACGTGGACAACAAGTTGTGCCACGTGGCTGGTGGCCCACGTCAACACAAGCAGAGTACTCCGTGGCAGCTTTGGCTTTGGCTTTGGCTGGAAAATAATTATATGAGACCAGGTCTCACGGGCTAGCATGTGAGACCCACCCTGATGGATGACACGTGACATTTACAAATCACAAAGCATCTGCCCACCCCCCACTTGAAATCAGGGGAAGAAACTTTCGTGGACACTGGCTGCAAAGTTCATCCGGTGCGTACCCATGCCAGGATTTCTCCACGTGTCTCAGCTTCCCATCGGGCGGTCGCTGTTTCTTCTGCTCCGTTACTTGCGTCCTTTGGCTCAGATGGTTTCAGTCGGCTCAAAACAAGTGCGATCCCGGCTCGGTGGGCTCCGCTCAGCTGCAAAAACTACATGCAATCGGCTCTCGTCGTTAGAATCAATCGGCTCTCGTCGTTAGCACCTGATTCCCTTGAATAGCGGCGATCTGATCATGGCAGATGAGACTGGTGGCGGCCGAGGGAACCGTGGTCCGGCCCTCACTCCGCCGGGCGAGACCAGACCATGTTTGCCTCACGCCCAAACGCATCGTCATCCTCTGCATCGCAAGGCCCCATCAGCCATCCATGGCCGCTGCAGTTTGAAGCTGCAGTATCATCGAGAATGACGGGAGCGGCCATGACGGAATATGTCAGTGTGGCTCACAAGGACGACCATGGTGGCACCGCCGGCGACTTGTACCGCATAAACCTCGGGGACGAGAATGGTTGTGCGCACGCCGTGAACTTGCAGCCCCCGCGCGTCATGTCAGGAGGAGCAATCCGGGAGGATACGACCACAGCCATGAGAGGAGAAGGAGGTCAGCAGGACGACGGGGTCGCTGGTGTAGAACAACCAATGCAGGTACGGGTTGAAAAGCGAGATCCTAGTCAGGCAATCGGCATAAGATTATAGTACTCTAGTACTCTAGTACTGTACTATGCACTGACTACTTAGCAAATGACTGCTCAAAATTAATATGCGTTCTTCAGTAAGCTTAGGAAAACAAATTCTCAAAGTGGAGAAAAAAAACATTTTCCCACATCACATTATTGTAATATAAATTTAACTCCGGACTCATTGTATCGCAGGCGATTGATAAAGTTGGAGAAACGTTGATTGTTCCAGAAGTTGGATTGACATATATGGTCACACATATGAACAGCGAGCATGGAGCAAAAGTTATATTCAATACCACAGACACAACTATTACATGTTGTTGCAGAAAGTTCGAATCCATAGGTATATATACACAATTTATGATGCAATGTATTCTCTAATACAACTCGATGAAATATGCATCCATATCTTGCAGGTATATTGTGCAAGCATGCATTCAAAGTCTTCAATATGAATGATGTTTTCATTTTGCCGCCACAATATATACTAGGAAGATGGACAAATTATGTGAAAAGAGGATTTTATGTTGAAAAACAAGGATCCGAGGAGGAAAGATTGAAAACACAAGCTGCACGTATCTCAAGGAAGGCTACATGAGTTGCATTGAAGTGTACACGGTCAAAACAACTTCTTGATGATTTCGAGAAAGCTATACATAAGTTAGACTTGGAAGCAGATAACACTCTTAGCAAGATGGAGGAAAAATCCAGCGAGGTTCCGCTAGTTTCGGCTGAGTGTGCTACAAACACAATAAATGGTACAATATCATTCAGAGTTCCTCAGGTGGTGAAAGGCGCAAAGCGTAAACGGGCAACCATCGGCCTCGAAAAAAAGAAAGGGAAGAAAAATAAAAGTGCTAAAAAGAAAGGTACCGATCCTACCCATTCTAGCAAGCCTTTTTCCATTCTATACCTCTATTGTTAATCCTTTTAGTTTTCTTTCAATTCATATGTCTGACTCTAGGAGAAGATCGAAAAAAATGCAGTACAGAACAGGGATGGAGGCATTGATCCGAAGGAATTGATGGTAAGCCATTTGACTCAGAGTCAGTATCCCCTTTTCATATTTGACTTGCATGTTTTATGAACAATTTCATATTCTATGATACAGGATGTGAATGCTGGTAGTATTGAGATTACTAATAACATGCCAAAATTTTCAAATAATGTCTATGGGCGATCTTCGATCATGGCTGCACCGTTGATCCAAGGCGGATACGCTACTGCCACAATGCTATAAACTTTGCAAATGATGTGTATGGGCAACCTTCAACCATGTCAGCTCCTTCCATCCAAGGCGGATTTACAAGTCTTTTACTTGGGGTTGAGCAGGATGCCACATTGTCGTCAGCTGCTAGAAAGTTACCTTTTGATGATTAGTATTACGCGCACCCTATAAGGAGTACAATTTTTTTTGATGTCATTTGGTGTATCTATGAATTATAATTGATGCACTGCAGTACACTGAATTTTGTCATCATCTCTGGATTTCTGCGAGATTACATTGATTATGCGACAGAATGTGTAAAGTGTTAAATCTTTGAGGCCGAGCACCTGCGGAAGTTTCAGATTTTCAGACATCCGATTTAAAACATTTGTATTTTCCATAATGCCTGCCCTAAAGGGCTGACATATTTCATACTAAACCTAAGCAATCCTTGCTCCAGTTGAACTTCATGCTTTTTATGGATGTGGTTTAGACGGTAGAAAACAGAGGAGCATGAATTCCACTCCAGATATGCAATACATCTGAATATTCAGACACATAGTGTTGTCTGCCTTGAACTGAATTTAGGCTTACTAAATAAAAACACCACAAATAGCATATATTTTCTAATGACAGACCCATCAAGTTGAGGATCTCAAATCATTCATATATATCTTAGATGAAAAGATACAGTGTACAACTGTACATTATAGTTGGAAATTGTCAGGGAGAGCAATCAGCTATACACTCGTACACCATTTGTCATGAAGTCTACTCCAGATTTGCAATATATCAAAATCCTACTTTTAAGTCTACTCATCAGGAATTATTGATGTTGTCTAATTGTTTCCACGACGTCAATTGTCTTGTTCCAGCGGTGTACTTCTCTTTCACGGCTGCAAAGACATGCACAAATCGTATTAAATTATTAGTCCATCTGAGTTTAGTCGGATAGTTGTTAGACATATAGCAAAATCATGTACAGTTCGTCCTCCTGTAAACTAAACACTCTTCAGTCTGAAACTACACTTTCTTTACTGTGAAACTAGTGATGTAATTGATTTTGTAGCTCGACTGAGTGAATCAAACGATGCGATCAAATACGATCTTGCCAGGTTGCACTTCGTTCGTGCTCAGTTTAATCAAAATATCTAATTAACGTGTACTCATGTACGATTAGCAAATCAAACATCTTATCTGAAGGAGCCAATTGCATGCTAACAGCCTGAAGGAAACACAAACTTTCAGACTTGCCAGGGAGAGGGGTCACCAGTTCTGGGCGAGATGGAGGTGCGCGTGGTGGAGTGAGAGGCGGCACCGGAGACGGGATAACCCTGGATTGGGCACACCGTGCCCTCCATGGCGGACCAGGGGGAGGATTGGCCGCCGCCGGCGGCGGCGGCCGCGCACGAAAGATGCCGAGGCTGCGAGACGAAAGGACCGGTGTGGGCCTCCGCCTCAGCCGGCCTTGCCTCGTGAGCGAGCCGTCATCGCACGCGTTTGGAGCCGAGCGAGCGCTCCCGAGCCGAGGGAAGCACCGATCGGATGGGAACGAGCGGCGGCGGTCGGATGCAAGGAGGGGACACGTGGACAAATCCTGGCATGGGTACGCACCGGATGGACTTTGCAGCCGGTGCCCATGAAATTTTCTTCCGAAATCAGGGGGGATTAGATGCTTTATGATTTGTGAATGCCACGTGTCATCCATCAGGGTGGGTCTCACATGCTAACCCCTGAAACCTGGTCTCATATAATTTTTTTCCGCTTTGGCTTTGGCCCCTCCATTCCTTCCAAAGTTGCAAGTCTCGAAGCACGCGAGCGGCAGTGGGCACATACAAATACAATACAAGGCGAAGAAGAGAATCATCATTCATCTCATTTCATTTCATTTCATTGTGCACCACCAACCCAACCCAGACCCAGACCAAGAGACTCAGAGTAATCCGGCCGGCCATCTTGCTTCGTTCCATGGCATCTCTGCTTCTCAAAGGCGTGCACAAGCGCCTGGGACTGCCCTCCATCTCCATCTCCTGCTCCTCCGCCGACGCCACCAACATCATCGCCTCCACCACCACCACCAACGGCGTCGGCAGCAGCAGCGGCCGGGCCCTCGACCGCCACTCGCCCCGCCTCCGCGACCCACACCGCTCCTCCACCTCCAAGCCGCCCAGGCCAAGCACCAGCACCAGCACCAAAGACTCCGCGTCCTCCGGTGACTCCAAGCAGCAACACGGCCACGGCCACAAGAAGAAGAAGAAGAGCACCACCGCTGCTGCTGGGACTAAATCTTCAGAGAAGAGGTTGGTAAGCCCGGCGACGTCGTCCAGGTTCCTCCTCAACTCCTCCCGCCTGCAGTCCGACGACCTCGACGTCCTCGCGCTGCCGCCGCCTCCGCCGCCGTCCTTCATCGACGCGTTCCCCGGCGGCGAAGGGAAGCCAAAACCGCCGTCCTTCATCGACGCGTTCCCCGGCGACGCCTCGCTCCCTCTTTACTTCGCCAAGGAGGCACCGTCGCCGCTACAGCAAGCAGAGACCTCCTCGTCCTCCTCCTCTGCTTCGTCGTCGTCGGAGATCACAGCCGTCCAAGAAGAGGAGCACCAGAAGGCGGCGGTGCTGGCGCGGTCGTCCACGACCACGGACAGAAGAACGACGCAGGTGGTGGTGCTTCGGGTGTCGCTGCACTGCAAGGGGTGCGCGGGCAAGGTGAAGAAGCACCTCGCCAAGATGGAGGGCGTGACGTCGTTCGACATCGACATCCCTAGCAAGAAGGTGACGGTGGTCGGCGACGTGACGCCGCTGGGCGTGCTCACCAGCGTCTCCAAGGTCAAGCCCGCGCAGTTCTGGCCCTCGCAGCCGCAACCGCCCCGCGCATCCGCGTCCTTCTGAACGCGCCGGCGATCTCCGCTCTCTCCGAATCACAGCATGACGATTAGCAGAGCATAGCTAGCCATCATGAGTGTCTGTCTCGCCACGTACGTACGTCAGGCTATCTGCAGCTCTATCTTTCACCCTTTTTTTCCTTGAAAGAAAAGAAACGGCGCTGAATTTTCTACACTTACTGTACTGATATTCTGTTTACCTTGCTGTGCTTTCTCGTCTGAATTCCGAAACAAAGCATACACTAGTCTAATCGATCGTGCACTCAAAATATGGAGATTCGGGAGGAAAGAAAGGGGGGAAATTAAAGTTGAGTGGAGAAGAAAGTGTAGAATCGAACTTATCCGGGGTGGTGCCTGTTTGTCATTGTTTAGTACTAACATTTTGATTCTATTCCGGTGGACGACATGGATGAGTCTCACAAAGATCACTACGAGTATCACATTTTTCTTTTGGGTTATACATCATTTTGTTATTCTCCATCGACCACTAGCAGCAGCACAAGTGCAAAAGCCAAGATATCCATCCCTCTAAGTTGATTGAAATCCATCATTAGCCGCCGTGTAGTAGTGCATCAACAGCAGTGAAAGAGCAACTGGAAGCTTGGACGTCAACATTTTAATTTCCCTATCACAGAGATCGATAGGGGGGAATTCATCGTTAAGAGATTTTAGTTGGTTTGGGTGGGTGGAGGTGTCATGATTCATATGATAACATCGATCCATACACCAGCAAAATCAAGCCCGGATAAGATAGGTCGAAACCCAAAATATATCTATGAGTATATGACCCTTCTTTACATAATTGTATATACACACTCGAAAAGCTCATCTGCTCTAAACTACGGAGTACCTTGCTGTCAAAGCGACTGATAAGATAATACACAGAAAACAACAACACTCGTCACTTAGAAAAGCTCCATCCATCCATCCATCGGCAGCTTCCCCATGGTTTCCTACTTCGCTACAAACATAACAAAAACCAACACTAACCGCCGGCCTAGATAGCTAGTATGGCTTCTTAATTACGAACCCGTTTTTAATTAGCTACTCCAAAGAGTGCTGCATAATTAGTACCTGTATGCTATAATGATTTTTTGTATCTATAATCACATACAGACTTAAGCTACCCTCACGAACTCAAATTTCAGAGTCAGAGCATGTAATGCTTGTTTGAACTGCATGGGCAATGAAAATTATGCCTTGTTTTTTTTTTCCCTTTGTTTTCATGCTTTCTTCTGTTGCATTAACTCATAAATGCACATACTCAATTGGAGGAAGAAAAACACTCTGATACATAAGGGCACATACAATGAATTACAGAATAGTTACATATGGGAGACTGCACTAGCTAGTTGGTCCTCACCAAATAGAAATTCATATTGTTGATGGTGAATGCAACACATGGGCTACATATGTGCAGAGTCTCACCTCGTCGTCTACGCACGACGGTGTGACCGTCCGACGACATTGTCATTGTCCCTATCCTGCCACTGGTCGCTGAGAGGGCCAAATGGAGCTCCCTCTCTTGCACCAAGTCCGCCTATTGCTCCGTGTAATGGAGCCAAATGGCATGCTCCCTTCTTGGCATTTGGCTTCATTAGGCGATGCAGCAGGGGAGCAGGTGGTGTCCTAAGAGATCTATGTGGGTGAGCTCTCTACTGGCGACGCGAGATCAGCTAGAAGCCGCAATGAGAATCATACCTGATGGCGCGTGTTTTCGGATTCCAATATGGATAACCTGGCAAGAAGTCGATGGGATCGTGCTTCGTGGAAATCTCCTCCGAGATAGGCGTCCAATCTGGCCGCTTATGGAGGCAGAGAGGCATAGCCACGGTGAGCTATTACGCAATGGCAATGGGAAGGGATGTGGAGGTTGTGGGTAAATAGGATGAGCTATTTAGTCATAGTGGAGGTGAGCTATTCATCCATGGTAATTGCGATGGAAGTGCATGGAGCAGGGAAAGAGGATGAGCAATTTGGTCATGGCGACGGTCTTCTTATAGAAGCGGGCGTCGGCCGGTGAAATGTGTCAAGAAAGGTGGCGAGAGGTAGGAAAACGTTGCATAAAATGGCCGGCACGTGGTCTACTGCCATTAATGAGTGAAGTTTGTTTTAAACCCTAAGATTGTAGAGCTCGTTGAAAATGAACCCCCACTTTAAAATCCTTGGAGTCTATACCCTATATTCATGATCCCGGTCTTATCCCGACCCTCTTTATCAGTTTAAACCTATTTGGCACACCGGGGAAAGACAATCCTACCGGGATAACATTCTACGCTCGCTGACTAAGTGGACCCACACGTCATATATATCTTCTCGCTTGGTATATGCCTCGCCTCTCGACTCGCACGCCGACCCAGGTGGCCAGGTGACGAGCCACGCGCAGAAGTATACTTCATCCGACTCACCTCCAGCTGCAAGGACAACAAGCGCCACTCCAGCATCAAGACATCACCACCGTCAACGTGCCAGGCGACGACGACGGCAACAGTCCCTCGGAGTCGCCGCTGTCCGTGCTCACCACAGCCTCCGACCATCTTGGCGCCCACGGCGATGCGAAGCCCTCACACTCACTCAACGGGCAACAACATGCCTTCATGTCGTCGGCGTTGCAGCCAGGGACGTTCGGTGCCACTGCCAGGCGCGAGCCACCAAGCTCGAGCAGCAGAGCTCGTTCATGGCCAGCACGGGAAGTTGTTCATAGCTCAGCCACATGTATACGGCCAAGAACCACACTGTATTGAAAATCTGAAATAGGCAGTTCATGAAGTTGTTCGTTCAAGAAGCTTGTACTACTATTATTTTCGCCATTGTCGCCGGCCGGCGGCTCTGATCAGGAACTAGCACCGGTATGAAAATCGGTTCGAACGTTTCTCTGTCTATTTTTGCTAGCTATGTATTCTTGAACTAGAATTTGGTACTTACACCTGGAGCACAGAGTTCGATGAGTGCAGTTAGCTTTCGCAAGATCTGTCGCCATTGTTGCAGCGCCTCGTGCTCCTACTGCCTGCCCATGCGCATGTGTTTGGCTCCGGTCTGGTGATTTCTCCCGCGACACCTCTGGCTCCAGTTGGCCCTGGCGTGGACTGCAGCCCTGCAGGGCATGCAATTGTTGACAAGGGGTGGCACGACGGCTCACGCCGCACGGCGCCAACAACGTGAAGCAGCACGGCTCCGGCGTGGTTGTGTTCTGCAGAGCTCACAGGACACCGAAGCGTGGGCATCGCGGCCGAACCGGATGATCTCTGAGGCGAGCATGCATTGCCGTTCCGCCATGTCAGTGGGTCGAGGCGCCTACGCGGATTTCACGAGAGAGGATGGATATGACGTGTGGGGTAGGGATGTAAGTGAGAGTAGACTTTGATCCTAGGCAGTATGGATCTTTTCCCAGTTCGCCAAACAGGCTCAGGGTCGGGATAAGACCGGGATCATAAGTACAGGGTATAGACTTCAGGGATTTAAAGGTGAGGGTTAATTTTCGACGATCTCTACAACCTCAAGGTTTAAAACAGACTTCACTCGCCATTAATTGCCACGATGTGCTATTGAAACGTGGCATCTGCCCTCTCCGCCATCAATAGGCCATGACATGGGCCACGCGGACCGGAAGGACAAGGACTTCTCCCGAGTGAGTAAGAGCCTGTTCTAACGAGTCTACTAGAAGCTATAATCACGACACTGCAAGTAATATGATTGACATTCTACCTATACCACACTGGCAATTCACTACGTAAGTTATACTCAACGGCTTGGGTTTGAGACTCAGAGAGCACAATTTTGTTTGCTTTCATTGGTTTTGCCCCCATTTAAAAATAGATATGGTTTGCACATATATGTTTTCTTTGTTTGTAGTCATATTATTGGACTTAAATGTTTTTATTTATATTTGGGTGCGTTCGCGGGTGTTTAAGGGGTCATATTTGTCAGATGCGGTTGTAGGTGCCCTAACTACCATGTTACTACGAATGGATGAGCGTTAAGACGTGGAAGGTGGTGTATGGTGCAACTTTTAGTGCTATTTTCGTGGATGGAACTATGGAAGTAACGATTAGTTATACAAGGGCTCTTTGTTCCCCGTGTTGTTGTCGGTTTTCCAAATCGGAAGAATGAAACCACATGCCAGTAAAAGACGACCAATCCATAACTAGCTAGGAGATCCCCGCAAAATAAAAAAAATAATTGGGAGTTAAATTAAATTAAAAATAAAGCAATGAGGTGCCTGCACCTCTCCAGATAATTTCACGAAGCAATGCGCACTATATTTTTTTTTTTTTTGAGAAAACGGAAAAACAGTGCGCACATTGTATGACAAACCAAATGAAAGAAAGTGCCGACGGTAGGAAGCATCAGATTCAGTTCGAGCCCATTGTGGTCGTGGCTCCCTCTACCAAACGTGTACATGCCGCGTGGTGTGTGTGTGTGGACCAAACAAACATACACACGCGAGAGGAAAGCAGCTTCCATCAGACACTTTTTTATGAGATGTGGCTCCTTCCAAAAAAATATTCCAAAGCAGCTTAGCACATATACATACACACACGGGGGAGGAAAAGGGAAAAAGAGATGGAGAAAGATAGGAGCGATAGCTTGCTTTTTAGAAACACGCTGGGATTTTCCAGGATGCTTTGCATACCCGTGCCCGTTTCTCAGTTGACTAATCGAACTAGGACTGCATGCACCAAGGATACTCCCAAAGCAGAACTTTTATTGTGCCTAACATACTTATAAACTGGAAGGGTCCACTGAACAACACATGTATTCTCGGTGTACCGTTTACAAAGGTTATTTGATGATGAATTTTAAAATATGTATACATAACCCAAATGGTGCTGAAGATATTTCAGTTTTCATTTTCGATGTAAATGATTTTACTGGCAGTTTCGGTAGTGCAGGTAAAATATTATTGTACTACGATACTACTCCCTCCGTTCGGAATTACTTGTCTCGAAAATGGATGTATCTAGACGTATTTTAGTTCTAAATACATCCATTCTCGAGACAAATAATTCCGAACGGAGGGAGTACTAATTGGTAGTGAGTAGATTGTTAACATAAACACTATGCGACCGTGTAAGGAAAGCACACTTTGGCAGCACAACAAATGCAAGGGAAAAAATATCTCTTCTTTATATCTATATCTATATATCTAGCTAAAATTAATGTAAGGTTCCATGTTTCACTTTTCTTCTGACCATTCCTTCGCTCAATCTGGCGCCGCTCGATGGGGCGTGGTGGCGGAGTCGAGATAAACCCGGCGGCGGCGGCAGGTGGCTATGATTGGCGCCGCATGGCTGAACCGGGTCGAGGTGATCAGAGTCCGGTCGGGCGAGCGGTGTGATCGGTGTAGATCGGCGAGGCGGGTCATCGCCGAATAATGACGGTGAAGAAGCCACCGCATGGCGAGCCGCCGGGTCGAGAGCGGCGACGGCGAACCCGGCCTTCGAGCTGCGTCAGGCGACCAGGTAGGCGGACAGCGAAGGCCATGGTCGGTGAAAGCCGACCAATCGCGCCGATGTTGGAGTAAGCGCCGCAGGGCGGCAGCGGCGGTGGGCGGCATAAACCGGATCACATAGACCAGAAAACCAAAAAGTAGGCCCGATCCTGGCCCGTGAGAGAAAAACGGATCAAAGGATCGGAGAAAAAAAACTCTCTCTAGGGCAGCAGCCAACGACGGCGAATGGTTTCGTCTGCAGGCCGGCCCCGGCGGCGGTCATGGAGCCCGACCGCCCGGGGCCAGCAGCGTGGAAGTCTTGAAGCGGCGGCTAGGGTTTAGGATCGACTTGCGATAGATACCATGTTAGAAGGAGAAAGGTTTGGTGGAATAATTGATGTATTGCTTGAGCCTCGTGGGCATATATATAGGAGTACAATGATCTATTTGCAGTACAAGACAAGCCAGGACAAATCCTAGTCTATCTCGTCTTTCTAATAAACATTATTCTCAACACATTTTTAATTGTTTAGTTACATTATCGATGAACTAGAACTACGCGAATGACTTATTCACCAAGGCGGAGGTAGTAGTTTCGTTTGGCTGTGGAGGCACGAAATCAGGTTGTTATCTTCTTTCTTTGTAAGTAATAATGATTGACCAAGAATAAAAATTGTTACCCTACATGCCAAAAAGAAAAAAAAAAGAATAATATGCATGATTGCCGGTCGGCCTGTGGAAACTGCGATGCAATTGAATTGTGCGGGACTTCTGAAATGGGAGTTTCGATTGGGTTGATCCGTTGATGTGATGTCATTGATTGGGACTATGGAGCCAACATCTACAACAAAACCTATCTCAGTCGTAGGAGTAACTGCTATGTTTTTTCTTAGTATTACAAGGTACTAGGAATGGGTGAGTGTCAAGATGGGGAAGGTGGTGTATGGTGCAACTTTTAGTGCTATTTTTCTTGGACAGAACTATGGAAGTAACGCTTAGTTTTACACTGGCTCTTTCTTCCCCGTGTTGTTGTCGGTTTTTCAAATCGGAAGAATGAAACCACATGCCTATAAAAGACGACCAATCCATAACTTCTCCTCTGTACCAAAATAGTTGTCGTTGGGTAGCTGAAGTTCACCTACTCCAGCGACAACTATTAAGCAAGATATCCTGCAAAATGAAAACAAACATACAGCGAAAGGAAAGCAGCAATCGCACTCTTTTTAAAAAAATGGAAAAACAATCGCACATTGTATGACAAAACCAATGAAAGAAAGTCCCCGGTAGGAGGCATCAGATTCTATTCAGGCCCATGGTGGTCGTGGCTCCCTCTACCAAGCGTACCTATACATGCGCTGGCGTGTGTGTGGACAACTTACCAGCGGACACTTTTTATGAGATGTAAAAAATATTCCCAAAGCAGCTTAGCACATATACATACACACACGGGGAGGAAAGGGAAAAGAGATGGAGAAAGATAGGGTAGCTTGCTTTTTAGAAACACGCTGGGATTTTCCAGGATGCTTTGCATACCGTGCCCGTTCTCAGTTGACTAATCGAACTAGGACTAGCTATTCAACCATCGTAATTGCGATGGAAGTGCATGGAGCAGGGAAGAGGATGAGCAATTTGGTCATGGCGGCGGTCTTCTTATAGGCGGCGCCGGCGGTGAAATGTGTCAAGAAAGGTGGCGAGAGGTAGGAAGCGTTGCGTTAAATGGCGCAGGAAGTTGGCACGTGGTCTACTGCCATTAATTTCCATGATGTGCTATTGAAGCGTGGCGTCTGCCCTCTCCGCCATCAATAAGCGACGACATGGGCCACAGCGGACCCGGAAGGACAAGGACTTCTCCCACGCGAGCCTGTTCTAACGACTCTACTAGAAAAGCTATAATCCGACACTGCAAGTAATATGTTTGACATTCTACCTATACCACACTGGCAATACACTATGTGCTCCATACTCAACGGCCTGGGTTTGAGACTCAGAGAGCACAGTTTTGTTTGCTTTCATTGTTTTGCCCCCATTTAAAAATAGATATGGTTTGCACATATATGTTTTCTTTGTTTGCAGTCATATTATTGGACTTGCATGTGCTCTATTTATGTTTAGCGCGTCCGTGGGCGTTTAAAGGTCATATTTGTCATATGCGGTCATAGGCGCTTTAACTGCCATGTTACTAAGAATGAATTAGTGTCAAGATGTCGAAGGTGGTGTACCATGTCACTTATAGTGCTATTTTTCTTGGGCGGAACGTTGGAAATGTAACTTAGTTTTACAAAGGCTCTTTGTTCCCGTGTTGTTGTCGGTTTTTCAAATCGGATGAATGAAACCACATGCCTGTAAAACGACCAATCCATAACTAGCTAGGAGATCGAAATAAAATTGATTGGGAGTTAAATTAAATTAAAATAAAGCAATGCACCGTCTTTTTTCGTTGAGAAATGGAAAAAAAGCTTACATTGTAGAAGCATCAAATTCTATTAAAGGCGACTGCGGTCGTGGCTCCCTCTACCAAACCTATACATGCGCGTGGTGTGTGTGTGTGGACAAACAAACATACACACGCGAGAGCTTAACTTCCATCAGACACTTTTTTATGAGATGTGGCTGCTTCCAAAAAATATTCCCAAAGCAGCTTAGCACATATACATACACACGGGGAGAAAAAGGGAAAAAGATGGAGAAAGATAGGGCGATAGCTTGCTTTTTAGAAACACGCTGGGATTTTCAGGATGCTTTGCATACCCGTGCCCGTTCTCAGTTGACTAATCGAACTAGGACTGCATGCCAAGGATACTCCCAAAGCAGAACTTTTATTGTGCCTAACATACTTATAAACTGGAAGGTCCACTGAACAACACATGTATTCTCGGTTACCGTTTACAAAGGTTATTTGATGATGAATTTTAAAATATGTATACATAACCCAAATGGTGCTGAAGATATTTCAGTTTTCATTTTCGATGTAAATGATTTTACTGGCAGTTTGGTAGTGCAGGTAAAATATTATTGTACTACGATACTACTCCTCCGTTGAGATTACTTGTCTCGAAAATGGATGTATCTAGGCGTATTTTAGTTCTAAATATCATTCTAGACAAATAATAGTGAGTAGATTAGTAGATTGTTACTATCACGACCGACGTGTAAGGAAAGCACACTTTGGCAGCACAACAAATGCAAGGAAAAATATCTCTTCTTTATATCTATATCTATATATCTAGCTAAAATTAATGTAAGGTTCCATGTTTCACTTTTCTTCTGACCATTCCTTCGCTCAATCTTTTCCGTTATGATAATCACTCACTTTAATTTTACTTACCTTCTGAACCAATTTCAGCTTCTCATGAAGATATAAGTTAATCAAAACATCTTTTCAAAAAGTTGCATCTGGAAAGGCTATAATACTCCCCAAAAGATGCAGACATTAAGGAGACAGTTCACCTGCGCCTGCGTGCCATTGTTTCAGTGCAGCTTCTCCGGACGAGGATGCATGCCCGCCGGCCATGATTACACCAGAAAGTTAATTAAGTGGCCCAAATTGGCTAGGTACTGATGTAGTAATGGCTTATCTTCCATATTGGACAAGAAGTGGCTAGTTGTGGTGCACAAATTATGGGATCGATTTGACCATTTGTGCCAACCAACCGTGCTTAGCATGTTCTACCTATATATATAACACTATAAATTCACCTTTCGTTGGAATTTGTTGGTGTATCCCTCCTTTCTAGCCGTCTCCGCCGCTGCCTAATTTCAGGTGCGCGTGCATCTAGCTCGGCGTTACGTGGTTCATGTTTAGTGCGTCTATTCTTTGTTTTATGCGAGCTTTCCTTTTGGCACCTTTCAATAAGAGAAATGTTAAAAGCAATGCAAGTTCGATGGAGCTTGGTACAAGTCATGATTAGTTGTAATAGTTATTCAGTAGTACGAAAATAACGGAACACCAACTACTGACGACGACTAATGAGTAGTGCCGCAATTTATAGTGGTACAATCAAATATGCAATCCATGCATTTCACAAAACGAAAACGTTAGACAAACCAGTCAACAACAGTGAGTGTGTCAATATATAAGAGTGATCTGCACCAAATCGATCACAGCGTAAGTAAATAAATTTGCGTTGCTTCCTCGCTGGTCGTGTGTAAATGTCAACGAAATAAAAGGTGGAGAGTGACATAATGACATGTGGAGCTGTTTCTTACAGCAGACTACGAGCAAAGTTGGAGTTGCAAGTTAATTACGTGAGAAAGAAAGGAAGGAAGGAGGAGTGGCGGCTGGTGTACCAAATGTCTCGAATCTATTCGGGTCCCTTTCTCCCTATTGTTCTTCTGACTGACTTGTACTACTCCCTCCGTTCCAAAATATAAAAATGTTTTTAACACTATGCTGTGTTAACGCTCTTATAATTCGGCGGAGAGTACATGATTTGATTGATGGATGGATGACGCGAGCAGTAATCCGGCGAAGCTGTACAAGTCGATGCCTCGCTCTCACTCTCTCGTGTGTCTATTCCATGGCCTCTTTATCTGGCTCTCTATGCGTGTGCAGTGTGCTAGTTGTATTTGACTTGCATTGGGAGCGAAATCAATCTACACTATTTCGGATCTGAAATTTTCAGGCCAGCAAGGGATAAACGGTCCCTATTTTCATTCTACACTAAACTACGCTGGAATATACAGTACATACGCACGAAAATCTGAACATGAACATCGGATGCCATATATGTATGTTTGTTTATGGTCAGAGACATCGGGTGCCATAATCTATATATGTATTAGCACTGAAGTAGCTCCATGATCTGTCACAGACTCACAGTGAATCTCTCTATGTGCGAGCTCGCATGCATATACTGTCCTGGTTTTATTAGTCTTTATTGTACTCGGTGTCAAATTTTGATTATAAATTTAACTAATAAAATATTCATGCATGTCACTAAAATTATACTATATTATTGAAAATTAAATACGAATCAATGATATAATGTTTGTTGACATACACTAACATTTTATCAGATAAATCTTTGATTAAAATTTAGTCGAATTACAAAAAGACCAATAAACCAGAACAAGATAGTACTGCACGTGCGTTCGCCGTGGATGCCATCTCAGCTGGGTCATGTTTAAACTAGTGATATGCATTATTATCAGCAGTGAAATAGTTCCACGATCTAGCGTACCGGCTAGTATTCTGGTTCAGTTGAGTCTCTCTCTGCTGAGTTAATGCCATCGTGGATGCCATCTCAGGCTCTCAGCTCAGCTGCGTCGCCTTTTAACTAATCAAATCTCACACTGGTGTACAGACAGCTCCAGAGCTTGTTCATCAACCAAAATTTACGGCAAAGTACAGATTAGACACTGCTGCTGCTGCTGCGATCGATCGAGGTAATTACGTGATCGTCGACTAACGGGCTGATTCAGACAGGACATGTGCCGGCCGATGATGTCGATGAGCGAGTATGCATGCAGATGAACAACTCTGCTGGTCTTGTCCGGCTGGTAGGTACAGTTGGTAGGTGAATCTAGTGGCCAGTAGCACACTCTGACTCACTCACTCACACGGTCCGAAACCGTCCAGCTGGATCGAAGCATGCATGCATATGCTGCACCTGCGCTACGTGGACGGAGTTGCGCCCGTCCATGCCCGTCAACGCCCAAAAACAACCCAAAGAAGGAAATCGCGTACAGACTCGTTGATACACTATAGAAAACCACCAATTAGTCGGTTAAGTGGGCCTTTAGTCGGTTGAGAACGGGACTAATCGTCGATACCTCAACATTAGTCGGTTCAAACGCGAGCGGGACCAATCCTCCATGTGGCCTGTGCTTGAGCCGGTCGGTGCCTTTGGTCGGTTGGTGGCTCAACCGGGACCATCGATGTCACATTCGATGGCACAGGTTTTTTTGAAAGGAGGGGGTTGGGGGTTTTGGGGGTTAATTTAGTTGTTTAGTATATTGTGTTAGCTAGCTAATTAATAGAAAGTGTCCTCTCTTATGTCGTGCTTGCTCGGCCTTCGTAGTATATATACATAAGTGATCGAGAGAACCATTGATCTGAAGTTAAGTCATGCATCCGAGAAAGTGATCGATCGACCTCTCCTTCTCCGAGAGATTGGTCGAACAACAAGTTTCTGGCTACATACATGTACAATCTATATAAGATCTCTTAATTACAAACCACTAGCATTTGAATTGAAGTTCCACATGGTATTCTCGGCTTTCTTGATGGCGTGTTCAAGAAAGAATCCGCCAATTCCTCTTGAATTGCTTTCATGCGATCTGGTTCTAGGAGTTCATCCGCATCTGCCACGTCTAATTAATTTGAAGAAGGGGTTAATTAATACATATATATGAATGAAACTCAACAGAAATGATGGTGTAATAAAATGAAATTGAATATTATTGCTTCGCACTTCATATTGTCTTCTAGAGTAGCCCGCTTGTTTTTCAAAATCGCGTTGTGGATGAACTACGCACACGTAGTATCCAAATCATTCCCTTCCTCCTGCCACAAGCACTTTACGAGAAATAGAGTCAATCAAACTGATAATGAAGTATTATATAAATGGCATTGATGAAAGTATAGCTATAGAATCAATGGGAGATCGCGCTGATAGTACTTACTTTCGGGTATGTATATCGCAGCTCCTTGGCGAGTCCAGGCTTGTGCGGTGAACTGTTTTCAAACCACAAGAAAATATTTGTTATTACTTGAGATATCAGAAATGAACAAAAAGTTGCGATATGGTGCGATAATGATCGATTGAACTTACTTGCTGAGCATTTCATCATGTCCGCATAGGTCTGGGATCTTTCGTCACGGAGTCTAAAGGCGGTTACTAGTCCGCTCAAGCTTAATCTCGAGAAGAATATAGTGGAACCTGCGCATGCATAACTCATCAATTACATTAACCTCGCTCGAGTAATAAGGAAAATCGAATATGCACACGACAGGACACTCCGGGCCCGTGGTAAGGAAAAAGTATGGTATCTTTGTTTTGATTTTGATCAATGATTGCAAGTTGTCCTCGGCCTCTTTGGTAGCGCTTTTCAACCAGAAAAACATCTATGATATTTGTGTTAATGAACCCAATATCATAGATTTCATTTTGCACTCGGCGATCTTCAATCTGCATAATATATTGAGGATAATTAATTATAAATACATGCAATGAAAGAGCGAGCTATATATACGGACTAATAGCGAAATAGTACTTACGGCGATAGCAAAGACCATTAATTTATCGAGGGCCTTTTGATTGAAGAACTCGAAGAACTCCTCAAATGGAATAGACAACAGATCATTTGAAGCGAGGTCGTGCTCCTCTTTAATTTTCAGAAAGTATTTGTCCCCTCGGACTCTCTGCGGGTTTCATGTACCAACTATGGAATCTTCATCATTGTTGTCGAGACTTTTCATCTTTGACGAGGCTTCCATACGTATCTGAATAAGTCCACCTCCATGAAATCAGGAAGTGCATCGTCGGGCAGGCAATCTCCAAGATTGCCATAACCGCCACCGTCGAAGGATTAGACACATTCAGCGGGGGCACGATTCTTACTGCTTATTCGCGAGCTGGGCAATTTTTCCCTTTGCCGTTGTTCTTTTGACCTTTTATCAGCGGCAGTAGTTCGACCGCTTGGCTTGGAGATATATACGTTCGATAATCGCTCATAGTTGGTTCTGGCGGAGACTTTGGTGGTTTCCTCGGGGCATCGAGTGCGCTTTGCTTTCACGGATCGACCTTCTCCTCCGGAGGTGGATGTATCTTTGCTTTAACCCCTTCAAAGAACTCCTTCACTTGGGTGCACGATCGTATCGTTTCCTCCTTGCTCCTCTCGTCACGGTAACTTCTCTACAGCCTTTAGAGGTGGACCGTATCTGTGCCTCTCTCTTCTTGTGCTGCTAGGCGCGGGCAGATGGGCGGCTCTGCGTCTTCTTCGTGCTTGCTTCTGGCGGAGGAGAAGGACTCTGACGCGTCGGAGCAGCAGGCGTGGCGAGGTCTCTTCCGCCCTTGCTGGCGAGGAGGAGGAGTGCATGCCAGCGCGCGGAGAAGGGGGAGTGCCGCCACGCGCGTGCCTGATCTTCACTCGCCGGAGGAGGCGGGAGGAGTGCCGCCCGCGTGCCTGATCGTCACTTTCGGGAGGAGGCGGTGGAGGCGGAGTGCCTGACTCGCCGGAGGAGGAGGAGGCGGAGGCATCGATTGAGAAGGTCGATGAGCTCCTTCCGCCATAGGCATGGAGTCTTGAGCGAACCCAGCCTAGTATCCCCTTCACGGTAGGGTACTCAAGCTCGAGGTCCTCAAATCCCTCCGTTATTTCATCCACCATCACCTTAGCAAATCATACGGAATCGGCTGGCGGTGATAAGTTGTGCGGGTCCACTAGGATAAACTTGGCCAACAACGCCTTGACCTTCAAATTCATGCATCAGCGCCATAATGTGGCAATTTTGAGACTCCGTGATACCATCACGGGATAGCTGGCGAAACCGTCAAGACATGCTCCGGCTGACTCGGTGGAAATGCGCTGCTTCTCCGCTGAGATGGCGGGGTAACCGGGAAGCCGGCATGTCGTTTGTTGCGATCTCTGCTTCTCGTTCCTCTTCTCGATCCTCTAGCCCCATTACCCTTCAAGCGGCCTTTGCATTTGGTCTGCTCCACTTTCTTCCTCCTCGTGGGTTTTGTAACCCCTGCGTCCGGAAAACCAACCTTCCACGGAAGGGCTGGCGTGCCTCGTGTCCGTCCGGGGTGCTCGGGATTCCCAAAGGGCCATTGTGAGCTCGTCCTTCTCCTGTTTGGAAGAGCGTCCTCGCTTCTTGTTGCATCGATATAGTGTCGAAGTTTCTTGTTGGTGTTTGCGGTTGCTTTCCGTCCTTGACCTTTGCCTTATTCTGAGGTCAAGGTTCCGCCAGCCGAAGAACCAAGTCCGGCACGGATCAGGCGGCGCATTGTCTCGGTTCGATCCCTTTTCAAGCAGATCATGCTCAGCCTTGGACCATAGGCGGGCTTTGAGGTATACGACCCGTGCGATGGTGAAGCTTCTTCTTCGCAGCATTTTTCTTGTTTGTATCCGACATCTTCTTACTCTTTTCGATGTCTTGTGGGCCTAAATGTGGGCGATGATCTTCGATCTTCTCATATTTACCGATGAATTCTGGTGTCTCTTTTCGTGACAAACTGGTTCAGCTCTTTCCTCCACCTCCTCATTAGGCCAGCCATCTTCTTAAGATCACAAGACTTGATTAATTGCTCTTTAGCGGCTTCTCCGGATCCTCCTCTGGCGGTAGGGTGAAATTTGCCTTCAGCTCATTCCAAAGATCTTCTTTCTGCATATCATTGACATAAGACACCTCAGCGTCTTCATCCTTGAGCTTATACCATTGTTGGATCTGATCGGGATCTGTCCCTAACAAGAACCCGCTTGGCGAAAATGCCTTCTTTGTCCGGATGGGTTCAATCGGTTCGCTGTCGGCGCGATTTCTATGATCTCAAACTTTTCATCCGAGCTCAACTTTTCTTGGGCCTCGTCTCCTTACGAAGTTGTGCCGATCCGGAAGGCTAGAAATTATAAGGAAGAAAAGCGGCAGTATATGTGTACATATACCAAAACAATGGATGCATCAATTAACTTCGGCCGCGGGCTTAACTAATATATATATACCTGGCGGACTCGGTTCGGTGACTCGGCTCAACACGGTCTCCTTCGTCTTGTACCTCCATTGTGTCACGGAGCCATCATGAACATAGTCCTCCTCTTGTACCGGCATTAATGGGTGAAGCCATCATAACCATAGCCCTCTTCTTCATCCATCGACCAGCGGTGTCGATGAAAATGGCCTAACATCATCACTTCCATTTCGATTATTTCCCCAACATAACTTTTGTTTCTTCGTCTGGGGAGTGCTCCATAGTTTCGCAAATATTGACAACATGTCAATTATTATTCAAACATAATTTTATCTTGCAAGCGTAGAACTAGCTAGCTAATCACAATAAGGAATCATGTTAGTGGCCTCGGCTTTGCTTCTCTAGGGTTTGGGGTCGCCTCGACACAAAGCTTCAAGGGTTTGGGGTGGCCTCGGCGATAACGCTCTTTAACTTGATAAATTTGGGTGGCCTCGAGAGAGTTAATTTGTCGGGTAGGGCCTTGGGGAGAATGCGTAGGAGACACTGCAACATCGTTTTCTCTCTAGGGTTTGGGTGTCCTCGAGAGTTTTGGTGAGCGAGGGCGAGGAGTCTAGGTTGTATCTAGAGGGGGTTATATCGACAACGACGCGACATACATATACATGGGAAAATAATGTTATCGGGGAGGGGGTATCGGTACCACCCCCTCGTGTTGAAGTTTCTTCTTTCTCATTTCCTTTCTTTCTTCTTCTCCTCTTCTTTTTCTTCTTCTCCCTCGAGAAAGGAAAATAATTAAGGAAAAGGAAGAAAAGAGGAAGAAGAAGAAGGAAGAAGAAAAGTAAAAGAAAGAAAAAAAAAAGAGGAGAAGAAGAGAAAGGAGAGAGAAGAAGAAAAATAGAATTTCTCCTTTCTCCTCTATTCCTTTCTTTTTCCTATTTATTTCTCCTCTTCTTCCTCTCCTCTTTTCTCCTTTCTTCCTCTTCTTATTTTCCTTTTCCTCTCTCATTCTTTTAGTATTGCTTGTTTAAAAAAATGTTCAAATAGAAAATTCCAAAAAAAAAAAAGGTTTTGCCTAATGCATTGTTCATATGAATATACCAACATTTGCATATTCTACAATAATTAATATCAACAAAAAATCTATGAACAGAAAAAAAACCGTAAATCATTGACCATAGCAAGTACGTGATCACCGATGCGCATGGCGGGCTTCTTCCGGTGATCTGCCTCACCTTTGAAATGCTTGCCTTTCTTTCGACATTGATGGTTGGTCGGAAGAAATCGACGATGGCCTAGGTACACATTCTTCCTGCAGCTTGCCAGGTATATACTATCAGTTTCAAGTAAACAGTGCGTGCATGCGTGGTATCCCTTGTTTGTCTGTCCTGAAAGGTTACTGAGAGCGGGCCAATCGTTGATGGTCACGAACAACAACGCCTTTAGGTTAAATTCCTCCTGTTTATGCTCATCCCACGTACGTACACCGTTTCCATTCCACAGCTATAAAAGTTCTTCAACTAATGGCCTTAGGTACACATCAATGTCATTGCCGGGTTGCTTAGGGCCTTGGATGAGAACTGGCATCATAATGAACATCCGCTTCATGCACATCCAAGGAGGAAGGTTATACATACATAGAGTCACGGGCCAGGTGTTGTGATTGCTGCTCTGCTCCCCGAAAGGATTAATGCCATCCGCGCTTAAAGCAAACCATACGTTCCTTGGCTCACTTGCAAACTCATCCCAGTACTTTCTCTCGATTTTTCTCCACTGCGACCCGTCGTGGTGCTCTCAACTTCCGTCTTTCTTACGGTCCTCACTGTGCCATCGCATCAACTTGGCATGCTCTCCGTTTACGAGCAGACGTTTCAATCGTGGTATTATAGGAGCATACCACATCACCTTCGCAGAACCCTCTTCCGGGGGCTCGCCACAACATCACCAGGTCATCTCGTCGATCTTATACCGTAATGCACCGCATACCGGCATCGTCTGAGATCCTTATACGCACCGCGTAGAGGATGCAGTCATTAGGGCATGCATGTATCTTCGCATCTCAATCCTAGAGGGCATCGACCTTCTTTGCTGCGTATGTCTTGTCGGGCAACTCGTTATCCTTTGGAAGCTTCTTCTTCAATATTTTAAGTAGCTTCTCAAATCCTTTATCAGGCATAGCATTCTCTGCCTTCCACTGCAGGAATTCCAGTACGGTAACGAGCTTTGTGTTTCCATCTTCGCAATTGGGGTACAACCCTTTTTTGTGGTCCTCTAGCATGCGATCGAACTTCAGCTTCTCTTTTTGACTTTCGCATTGCGTCCTTGCATCGACAATGACCCGGCGGAGATTATCATCATCGGGCACATCGTATGGTTCCTCTTGATCTTCAGCAGCTTCTCCCGTTGCAGCATCATCGTGCACATCGTCTGGTTCCTCTTGATCTTCTGGAGCATCACCGTATTCAGGGGGCACATAGTTGTCATCGTACTCTTCTTCTTCGCCGTCTTCCATCATAACCCCTATTTCTCCATGCCTCGTCCAAACATTATAGTGTGGCATGAAACCCTTGTAAAGCAGGTGGGTGTGGAGGATTTTCCGGTCAGAGTAAGACTTCAGATTCCCACATATAGGGCATGGACAACACATAAAACCATTCTGCTTGTTTGCCTCAGCCACTTCGAGAAAATTATGCACGCCTTTAATGTACTCGGAGGTGTGTCTTGAACCGTACATCCATTGCGGTTCATCTGTGCATTATATATAATTAAGTGTCAAAAATCATTAGAGAACATCATGAATAGATAATTAATTAAGTGACCAAATTAATAGAAGTTCATCATCACATTAAAACCAAAGTACATACATAGTTCTCATCTAACAACATAAAGCTCTGCGAGCATCTAAATTAATTAAACCATACACTGAAACTATGTAAAACATTTCAATGCGAAACAAATGCGATCATAATCGCAACCAATGTAACAACTGATCCAACGGCATAATGATACCAAGCCTCGGTATGAATGGCATATTTTCTAATCTTTCTAATCTTCAAGCGCATTGCATCCATCTTGATCTTGTGATCATCGATTTACATCCGCAACATGCAACTCCAATATCATCTTCTCCTCCTCAATTTTTCTAATTTTTTCCTTCAACAAATTGTTTTCTTCTTCAACTAAATTTAACCTCTCGACAATAGGGTCGGTTGGAATTTCCGGTTCAACAACCTCCTAGATGAATAAAATCTATGTCACGTTGGTCGGCATAATTGTCATAAACAATAAATGAACCAATAGTTATGAAAAGATAATATATACCACATCCGAATCATAGATGTGACGAGGGCCGACGGGCGGAGACCAAAACCATCGCACTATATAAGATGCAATAATAAAAGTAAGAAAATTATACAAGTATATATCTATCTAAACATACAAATAAGAATATTTTTCCTTTCGGAAGAAGATAAGAACAAGAGGCTCACCACGGTGGTGCCGCCGATGAGATCGGTGCGGGTGATCGACGACGTTGAAGACGGGACGGGCGTGACGGACCGCTAAACCTAGACAAATATGGAGGAAAATGGAGCTTGGCGGTCGAGCTTGGAGAGGAGAAACCTTAAGTAGTGTGGCTCGGGCATTCCATCGAACACCTTGTGTGCATATGAGGTGAGCTAGAGCACCACCAAGCCCTCTCCCCCTCGGCCAGAAAAACAGAGCAGTGTGCTCTGCTCTTGCGCGAGGGGGTATATATAGGCACCACCATTGGTCCCGGTTGGTCGCATGAACTGGGACTAAAGGTTTGCCTTTGGTCCCGGTTCGAGCCACGAACCGGGACCAATGGTGGTGGGCCAGGAGCGAGGCCCATTGGTCCCGGTTCAGCCCACCAACCGGGACCAAAAGGTCCAGACGAACCGGGACCAATGGCCCACGTGGCTCGGCCGGCCCCCGGGGCTCATGAACCGGGTCCGATGCCCCCATTGGTCCCGGTTCTGGATTGAACCGGGACTAATGGGCTGGACCGGCCTGGACGATTGCCCCCTTTTCTACTAGTGGTAGCGGTTTTGGCTTTTGATGTGGCCCCTTCCTTTATATACTTCCTTCCTTCCTTTCAAAGCTCCTTTCTCGCCGAGAAGAAGCAGAAGAGAGAATCACCATTCCTTCATTGTGCTCCTTTCTCGGGGAGTGCATGGATGTATACTATTTAAAGTGACTAACTGGCCAGAGGGTGTAGGTCTCACCCGTCGATAGAGTCTGTTCGCATGCATACAGCCATGCAAAAGATGCGGAGAGTTTGGTTGTCGATCATATTGAGGATGGTGGTTGGGCTGGCGGTTATAGTGGTGGTGCTGATACATTGTAGCATCGTTGTTGTTGACGCTGCTGGAGCGACAACGAGGATGATAGCAAGTAAAGTGGCAGGGTTCCCGCACTCCCCGAGGAGCCCTTTCCAATACCACCGGGCCCAAAGTCGCCGCCGCCGCCCTTTCAAGCCAAGTGAGCATACGCACCATCCCCTTCCCGCTCACCGCCTCACCACGATCGACTAAGCTGCCATTACACTTGGAAATTATTGTGTAGTTACATTTTGTTAGAAGGGAGAGAAAGGTTTGGTGGAATAATTCATTGTATTGCTTGAGCCTCGTGGGCATATATATAGGAGTACAATGATCTACTTGCAGTACAAGACAAGCCAGAACAAATCCTAGTCTATCTCGTCTTTCCTAATAAACATTATTCTCAACATCCCCCCGCAGTCACAATGGTAGCGACGCAGACGGTGAGACTGGAGAAGAATCTGAAGGCAAGCCGATGGACACCCCCCCCCCCACAGTCGTAATGGTCGACGCATCGCGGAGTCGTGGCTGGAGTGGCAACCGGCGAGGTTGCTCAAGCAAGGCGATAGCCCTTTGTGCCGTTTGTCGAGGTAGCCGAGAGCGTGGGTGGTGGAGCCGTGGTCGAGGTAGCCGTGCGAAGAATGCCGTGGTCGATGTCGAGTCGGGTGGCGGTGTCGAGAAGTCACCGTGGAGCCGCGGGCGCAAGGGGGCGCCGAGTTAGCATGGGCGCAGTGGTGTCGAAGTAGGTGTGCGCCGGGAAGAAGATGTTGTTGACGACGCGTCGCGGCGGGTTTGCCAAGCCCGGGGACACATCGTGGACAAAGGCACGCATCGGTGTTTCCAGCACCGGGCATGCGTAGACGGACGAAGACGGTTGGCGGCGTCTGCACCAGCTTGCCATCCGGGGACACGACGTCGGATTTAAGGCACGCATCGGTGTTGCCAGCACCGGGCATGCGTAGACGAGGGACCTACACGAGCTGTACGCCATGTCGGAGAAGTCGGAGGGGCCAGCAGAGAAGAACTCGACGACGATTGCGGCGTCCATCGGCGCGGGGCCGATGTCACCAACGGTGGTCGGAGTAGACGAAGTGGTAGGGGTAGATGACAGCGACGTTGGCGACGGGCTGGCGCTTGGATGAAGATGAAGGGGGTGGACGGGCGGCGGCGGCGGCTACGAAGGTAGCGGCGGCGGCGGCCAAAGAAGAGCGGCGGCGGCGGCGGCTAGGTTAGGAGTGCGGCGACGGTGCTCGAAGTAGGCGAAGAACCCTGACAGCGTGAAGAAGACCGGCGCGGAGGGTGGTGTTCCCGCGAAGTGACGGCGGAGTGGACCGCGGGCCACGGTGCTACGGCCCAAAGGGGCGACGCAGCGGCAGCAGCAGCGGTCGTGGCGACGACGGAAGACCTCGGGCGGCGGCGGGGACCGCGGGCGCGCGACATCGCGCCCGCAGGGCGACGCAGCGGCGGTTCGCGAGTCGGTGCAACCACG
Organism: Aegilops speltoides; assembly: GCA_021437245.1. NCBI lineage: Eukaryota > Viridiplantae > Streptophyta > Magnoliopsida > Poales > Poaceae > Aegilops > Aegilops speltoides. The sequence goes on along the minus strand of CM038143.1, from coordinate 570,419,410 downwards.
GGGACGGCCTCGGGACGGCGGCGTGGACCGCGTGCCACGCTCGCTACGGCCCGACGGGGCGACGCAGCGGCGGCGCGAGGGTCCATGCAGCCACTGGACGGCCTAGAGCGAACGCCCTCGGGTCGGCGGGGGACCACGGGCAGCGGCACTACGGCCCGAAGGGGCGACGCAGCAGTGACGCGGGTCGGTGCAGCCGGGAGAAGAACCACGGGGTGGCGGCGCAGCGGCAGCCCGATGCTCAATCGGTGTGGAGAGGCGCGCTGAACTCGGGGACGATCTTCACGGGACCTGCGGAGGCGCGCGTAACCGACGGGCCAGGCCAGTCGCGCGGCGTAGATGAGGCGGATCGTGGCGGCGAGCGGGTGATCAAGCCGATCGCGCGCGAGGTCGGGGACGCCGCTCGATGGAGGCGTGGTGGCGGCGGAGTCCGAGATGAAGCCGGCGGCGGCGGGCGGCTATGATTGGCCGCCGCATGGCGCGAAGCCGCCGGGTCGGGGTGATGCAGGGGTCCCGGTCGGAGCAGGGCGGTGACAGTCGGTGTAGATCGACGGGCGGGTCATCGCGCGAATGACAGCGGTGAAGGGCCACCGCATGACGCGAGGCCGCCGGGTCGGGGCGACCGGCGGGCCGACGCACGAGGCTGCCGCGTCGGGCGACCACGGTAGACGCGCGGACAACGCGCGAGGCCGCGGGGTCGGTGAAGAAGCCGACCAATCGCGCCGATGTTGGAGTAGAGGCGCACGGGGCCGACGGCGGCGGTGGGCGACGCAAACCGGATCACATAGACCAGAAAACCAAAAAGTAGACGCCGATCACAGCGACCGCCGAGAGAGAGAAAAACCGGATCAAAGGATCGGAGAAAAAAGACTCTCTAGGGCAGCCGGCCAACACGGCCGGCGGACGAACCCTAGGTACGGGAGGCGCGGCCCCCCGGCGGCGGTCATGGAGGCCGACCGCCCCGGGGACGGCGCGTAGGTGCGGAAGCGGCGGCGGCTAGGGTTTAGGATCGACTTGCGATAGATACCATGTTAGAAGGGAGAGAAAGGTTTGGTGGAATAATTGATGTATTGCTTGAGCCTCGTGGGCATATATATAGGAGTACAATGATCTATTTGCAGTACAAGACAAGCCAGGACAAATCCTAGTCTATCTCGTCTTTCCTAATAAACATTATTCTCAACACATTTTTTAAGTATTGTTTAGTTACATTATCGATGAACTAGAACTACGCGAATGACTTATTCACCAAGACGGAGGTAGTAGTTTCGTTTGGCTGTGGAGGCACCAGAAATCAGGTTGTTATCTTCTTTCTTTGTAGAGTAATAATGATTGACCAAGAATAAAAAATTGTTACCCCTACATGCCAAAAAGAAAAAAAAAAGAATAATATGCATGATTGCCGGTCGGCCTGTGGAAACTGCGATGCAATTGAATTGTGCGGGACTTCTGAAATGGGAGTTTCGATTGGGTTGATCCGTTGATGTGATGTCATTGATTGGGACTATGGAGCCAACATCTACAACAAAACCTATCTCAGTCGTAGGAGTAACTGCTATGTTTTTTCTTAGTATTACAAGGTACTAGGAATGGGTGAGTGTCAAGATGGGGAAGGTGGTGTATGGTGCAACTTTTAGTGCTATTTTTCTTGGACAGAACTATGGAAGTAACGCTTAGTTTTACACTGGCTCTTTCTTCCCCGTGTTGTTGTCGGTTTTTCAAATCGGAAGAATGAAACCACATGCCTATAAAAGACGACCAATCCATAACTACTCCCTCTGTACCAAAATAGTTGTCGTTGGAGTAGCTGAAGTTCACCTACTCCAGCGACAACTATTTTGGTACAGAGGGAGTAGCTAGGATATCCCTGCAAAATGAAAACAAACATACACGCGCGAAAGGAAAGCAGCAATGCGCACTCTTTTTTTAAAAAAAAAATGGAAAAACAATGCGCACATTGTATGACAAAACCAATGAAAGAAAGTCCCCCCGGTAGGAGGCATCAGATTCTATTCGAGCCCATGGTGGTCGTGGCTCCCTCTACCAAACGTACCTATACATGCCGCGCGGCGTGTGTGTGGACAGCTTACCAGCGGACACTTTTTTATGAGATGTAGCTGCTTCCAAAAAAATATTCCCAAAGCAGCTTAGCACATATACATACACACACGGGGGAGGAAAAGGGAAAAAGAGATGGAGAAAGATAGGAGCGATAGCTTGCTTTTTAGAAACACGCTGGGATTTTCCAGGATGCTTTGCATACCCGTGCCCGTTTCTCAGTTGACTAATCGAACTAGGACTAGCTATTCAACCATCGTAATTGCGATGGAAGTGCATGGAGCAGGGAAAGAGGATGAGCAATTTGGTCATGGCGACGGTCTTCTTATAGACGCGGGCGCCGGCCGGTGAAATGTGTCAAGAAAGGTGGCGAGAGGTAGGAGAACGTTGCGTTAAATGGCCGCAGGAAGTTGGCACGTGGTCTACTGCCATTAATTTCCATGATGTGCTATTGAAACGTGGCGTCTGCCCTCTCCGCCATCAATAGGCGACGACATGGGCCACGCGGACCGGAAGGACAAGGACTTCTCCCACGCGAGCCTGTTCTAACGACTCTACTAGAAAAGCTATAATCACGACACTGCAAGTAATATGTTTGACATTCTACCTATACCACACTGGCAATACACTATGTGCTCCATACTCAACGGCCTGGGTTTGAGACTCAGAGAGCACAGTTTTGTTTGCTTTCATTGTTTTTGCCCCCATTTAAAAATAGATATGGTTTGCACATATATGTTTTCTTTGTTTGCAGTCATATTATTGGACTTGCATGTGCTCTATTTATGTTTGGCGCGTCCGTGGACGTTTAAGGGGTCATATTTGTCATATGCGGTCATAGACGCTTTAACTGCCATGTTACTAAGAATGAATTAGTGTCAAGATGTCGAAGGTGGTGTACCATGTCACTTATAGTGCTATTTTTCTTGGACGGAACGTTGGAAGTAACGCTTAGTTTTACAAAGGCTCTTTGTTCCCCGTGTTGTTGTCGGTTTTTCAAATCGGATGAATGAAACCACATGCCTGTAAAAGACGACCAATCCATAACTAGCTAGGAGATCCCCGCGAAATAAGAATTGATTGGGAGTTAAATTAAATTAAAATAAAGCAATGCACACGTCTTTTTTTCGTTGAGAAAATGGAAAAGCAGTGCGCACATTGTAGGAAGCATCAAATTCTATTCGAGACGACTGCGGTCGTGGCTCCCTCTACCAAACCTATACATGCCGCGTGGTGTGTGTGTGTGGACCAAACAAACATACACACGCGAGAGGAAAGCAGCTTCCATCAGACACTTTTTTATGAGATGTGGCTGCTTCCAAAAAAATATTCCCAAAGCAGCTTAGCACATATACATACACACACGGGGGAGGAAAAGGGAAAAAGAGATGGAGAAAGATAGGAGCGATAGCTTGCTTTTTAGAAACACGCTGGGATTTTCCAGGATGCTTTGCATACCCGTGCCCGTTTCTCAGTTGACTAATCGAACTAGGACTGCATGCACCAAGGATACTCCCAAAGCAGAACTTTTATTGTGCCTAACATACTTATAAACTGGAAGGGTCCACTGAACAACACATGTATTCTCGGTGTACCGTTTACAAAGGTTATTTGATGATGAATTTTAAAATATGTATACATAACCCAAATGGTGCTGAAGATATTTCAGTTTTCATTTTCGATGTAAATGATTTTACTGGCAGTTTCGGTAGTGCAGGTAAAATATTATTGTACTACGATACTACTCCCTCCGTTCGGAATTACTTGTCTCGAAAATGGATGTATCTAGACGTATTTTAGTTCTAAATACATCCATTCTCGAGACAAATAATTCCGAACGGAGGGAGTACTAATTGGTAGTGAGTAGATTGTTAACATAAACACTATGCGACCGTGTAAGGAAAGCACACTTTGGCAGCACAACAAATGCAAGGGAAAAAATATCTCTTCTTTATATCTATATCTATATATCTAGCTAAAATTAATGTAAGGTTCCATGTTTCACTTTTCTTCTGACCATTCCTTCGCTCAATCTTTTCCGTATGATAATCACTCACTTTAATTTTACTTACCTTCTGAACCAATTTCAGCTTCTCATGAAGATATAAGTTAATCAAAACATCTTTTCAAAAAGTTGCATCTGGAAAGGCTATAATACTCCCCAAAAGATGCAGACATTAAGGAGACAGTTCACCTGCGCCTGCGTGCCATTGTTTCAGTGCAGCTTCTCCGGACGAGGATGCATGCCCGCCGGCCATGATTACACCAGAAAGTTAATTAAGTGGCCCAAATTGGCCTAGGTACTGATGTAGTAATTGGCTTATCTTCCATATTGGACAAGAAGTGGCTAGTTGTGGTGCACAAATTATGGGATCGATTTGACCATTTGTGCCAACCAACCGTGCTTAGCATGTTCTACCTACATATATGTATCGCAACACTATAAATTCACCTTTCGTTGGAATTTGTTGGTGTATCCCTCCTTTCTAGCCGTCTCCCGCCGCTGCCTAATTTCAGGTACGCGTGCATCTAGCTCGGCGTTACACGTGGTTCATGTTTAGTGCGTCTATTCTTTGTTTTATGCGAGCTTTCCTTTTGGCACCTTTCAATAAGAGAAATGTTAAAAGCAATGCAAGTTCGATGGAGCTTGGTACAAGTCATGATTAGTTGTAATAGTTATTCAGTAGTACGAAAATAACGGAACACCAACTACGACGACGACTAATGAGTAGTGCCGCAATTTATAGTGGTACAATCAAATATGCAATCCATGCATTTCACAAAACGAAAACGTTAGACAAACCAGTCAACAACAGTGAGTGTGTCAATATATAAGAGTGATCTGCACCAAATCGATCACACGCGTAAGTAAATAAATTTGCGTTGCTTCCTCGCTGGTCGTGTGTAAATGTCAACGAAATAAAAGGTGGAGAGTGACATAATGACATGTGGAGCTGTTTCTTACAGCAGACTACGAGCAAAGTTGGAGTTGCAAGTTAATTACGTGAGAAAGAAAGGAAGGAAGGAGGAGTGGCGGCTGGTGTACCAAATGTCTCGAATCTATTCGGGTCCCTTTCTCCCTATTGTTCTTCTGACTGACTTGTACTACTCCCTCCGTTCCAAAATATAAAAATGTTTTTAACACTATGCTAGTGTTAAAAACGCTCTTATAATTTGCGACGGAGGGAGTACATGATTTTGATTGATGGATGGATGACGACGAGCAGTAATCCGACGAAGCTGTACAAGTCGATGCCTCGCTCTCACTCTCTCTACGTGTGTCTATTCCATGGCCTCTTTATCTGGCTCTCTATGCGTGTGCAGTGTGCTAGTTGTATTTGACTTGCTCGGTAGGACGAGGAAATCAATCTACACTATTTTCGGATCTGAAATTTTCAGGCCAGCAAGGGATAGACGGTCCCTATTTTCATTCTACACTAAACTACGCTGGAATATACAGTACATACGCACGAAAGTATCTGAACATGAACATCGGATGCCATATATGTATGTTTGTTTATGGTCAGAGACATCGGGTGCCATAAATACATATGTATTAGCACTGAAGTAGCTCCATGATCTGTCACAGACTCACAGTGAATCTCTCTCTATGTGCGAGCTCGCATGCATATACTGTCCTGGTTTTATTAGTCTTTATTGTACTCGGTGTCAAATTTTGATTATAAATTTAACTAATAAAATATTCATGCATGTCACTAAAATTATACTATATTATTGAAAATTAAATACGAATCCAATGATATAATGTTTGTTGACATACACTAACATTTTATCAGATAAATCTTTGATTAAAATTTAGTACGAATTACAAAAAAAGACCAATAAACCAGAACAAGATAGTACTGCACACGTGCGTTCGCCGTGGATGCCATCTCAGCTGGGTCATGTTTAAACTAGTGATATGCATTATTATCAGCAGTGAAATAGTTCCACGATCTAGCGTACCGGCTAGTATTCTGGTTCAGTTGAGTCTCTCTCTGCTGAGTTAATGCCATCGTGGATGCCATCTCAGGCTCTCAGCTCAGCTGCGTCGCCTTTTAACTAATCAAATCTCACACTGGTGTACAGACAGCTCCAGAGCTTGTTCATCAACCAAAATTTACGGCAAAGTACAGATTAGACACTGCTGCTGCTGCTGCGATCGATCGAGGTAATTACGTGATCGTCGACTAACGGGCTGATTCCAGACAGGACATGTATCTGCCGACTGATGATGTCAGTGAGCAGTATGCATGCAGATGAACAACTCTGCTGGTCTTGTCCGGCTGGTAGGTACAGTTGGTAGGTGAATCTAGTGGCCAGTAGCACACTCACTGACTCACTCACTCACTACGGTCCGAAACCGTCCAGCTGGATCGAAGCATGCATGCATATGCTGCACCTGCACGCACACGTGGACCGGAGTTGCGCCACGTCCATGCCCCACGTCAACGACCCAAGAAGCAACCCAAAGAAGGAGAGTACGTACACTGACTCGTTGATACACTAGTAGAAAACCACCAATTAGTCCCGGTTCGTAAGGGCCTTTAGTCCCGGTTCGAGAACCGGGACTAATGGGTCGTTACTAATACCTCAACCCATTAGTCCCGGTTCAAACACGAACCGGGACCAATGTGCCTCCATGTGGCCCTGTCGCCGAGCCGAGTCAGGGTGCCTTTGGTCCCGGTTGGTGGCTCCAACCGGGACCAAAAGGCATCCACGTGTCTGCATTCCAGTGGCCTGGGTTTTTTTTTGAAAGGAGGGGGGTTGGGGGGTTTTGGGGGGTTAATTTAGTTGTTTCGTATATTGTGTTAGCTAGCTAATTAATAGAGAGAAGTGTCCTCTCTTATGTCCGTGCTTGCTCGACGCTACGTAGTATATATACATAAGTGATCGAGAGAACCATTCAAGATGAAGTTCGTCATGCATACCGAGAGAAGTGATCGATCGACCTCTCCTTCTCCGAGAGATTGGTCGAACAACAAGTTTTACTGGCTACATACATGTACAATCTATATAAGATCTCTTAATTACAAACCACTAGCATTTGAATTGAAGTTCCACATGGTATTCTCCGGCTTTATTGATGACGTGTTCAAGAAAGAATCCCGCCAATTCCTCTTGAATTGCTTTCATGCGATCTGGTTCTAGGAGTTCATCCCGCATCTGCCACGTCTAATTAATTTGAAGAAGGGGGTTAATTAATACATATATATGAATGAAACTCAACAGAAATGATGGTGTAATAAAATGAAATTGTGAATATTATTGCTTACACACTTCATATTGTCTTCTAGAGTAGCCCCGCTTGTTTTTCAAAGTCGCGTTGTGGATGAACTCGCACACGTAGTATCCACAGAAATCATTCCCTTCCTCCTGCCACAAGCACTTTACGAGAAATAGAGGTCAATCAAACTGATAATGAAGTATTATATAAATGGCATTGATGAAAGTATAGCTATAGAATCAATGGGAGATGCTTGCAAGAGTACTTACTTTCGGTATGTATATCGCAGCTCCTTCGGCAGTCCCGGAGCTTGTGCGGTGAACTGTTTTCAAACCCTGCAAGAGAAAGAAAATATTTGTTATTACTTGAGATATCAGGAAATGAACAAAAAGTTGCCGATATGGTGCGATAATGATCGATTGAACTTACTTGCTGAGCATTTCAGTCATGTCCGCATAGGTGCTGGGATCTTTCCGTCTCGAGTCTAAGACGGTTACTAGTCCACGCCAAGCTTAATCTCCGAAGAATATAGTGGAACCTGCACGCATGCATAACTCATCAATTACATTAACCTCGCTCGAGTAATAAGGAAAATCGAATATGCACACGACAGTAACACTCACGGCCCGTGGTAAGGAAAGAGTATGGTATCTTTGTTTTGATTTTTGATCAATGATTGTAGCAAGTTGTCCTCGGCCTCTTTGGCGCTTTTCAACCAGAAAACATCTATGATATTTGTGTTAATGAACCCAATATCATAGATTTCATTTTTTTGCACTCGACGATCTTCAATCTGCATAATATATTGAGGATAATTAATTATAAATACATGCAATGAAAGAGCCGAGCTATATATACAGACTAATGACGAAATAGTACTTACAGCAGTAGCAAAAGACCATTAATTTATCGAGGGCCTTTTGATTGAAGAACTCGAAGAACTCCTCAAATGGAATAGACAACAGATCATTTGAAACGAGGTCGTGCTCCTCTTTAATTTTCAGATACAAAGTATTTGTCCCCTCAGACTCTCTGCAGGTTTTCATGTACCAACTATGGAATCTTCGCATCATTGTTGTCAGAGACTTTTCATCTTTGACGAGAGGCTTCCGTATCAGATCTGAATAAGTCCACCTCCATGAAATCAGGAAGTGCATCGTCAGGCAGGCAATCTCCAAGATTGCCATAACCGGCCACCGTCCCCGAAGGATTAGACACATTCAGCGGGGGGCACGATTGCTGTGCTTGTTCGCCGAGCTGGGCAATTTTTTTCCCCTTTGCCCGTTGTTCTTTTGACCTTTTATCACTGACAGTAGTTCCCGACCGCTTGGCTTGGAGATATGTCTGCTCATGAATGCGCCATAGTTGGTTCTCGGCGGAGACTTTGGTGGTTTCCTCAGGGCATCGAGAGTGCGCTTTGCTTTCACCGGATCGACCTTCTCCTCCGGAGGTGGATGTATCTTTGCTTTAACCCCTTCAAAGAACTCCTTCACTTGGGTCTGCACGATCGTATCGTTTTCCTCCTTGCTCCTCTCGTACGGTAACTTCTCTACAGCCTTTAGAGGTGGACCGTATCTGTATTGCCTCTCTCTTCTTGTGCTGCTAGACGCCGGAGCAGATGGAGCGGCTGCGGCGTCTGTCTTCTTTCGTGCTTGCTTACGAGGCGGAGGAGAAGGACTACGACGCGTCGGAGCAGCCGGGGCGGCGGCGGGTCTCTTCCGCCCTTGCTGGCGAGGCGGAGAAGGAGGAGGCGGAGTGCCGCCACGCCGCCGAGAAGGGGCGGAGTGCCGCCACGCGCGTGCCTGATCTTCACTCGCGGGGAGGAGGCGGCGGAGGAGGCGGAGTGCCGCCACGCGTGCCTGATCGTCACTCGCGGAGGAGGAGGCGGAGGAGGCGGAGTGCCTGACTCGCGGGAGGAGGAGGAGGAGGCGGAGGCATCCAGTTGAGAAGGTCGATGAGCTCCTTCCGCCATAGGCATGGAGTCTTCAGAGCAGAACCCAGCCTAGTATCCCCTTCACCGGTAGGGTACTCAAGCTCGAGGTCCTCAAATCCCTCCGTTATTTCATCCACCATCACCTTAGCAAATCCTTCCGAATCGGTGGCGGTGATAAGTTGTGCGGGTCCACTAGGATAAACTTGGCCAACAACCGCCTTGACCTTCAAATTCATGCATCGCGCCATAATGTGGCAATTTTGAGACTCGTGATACCATCCACGGATAGCTGGCGAGAGCCGTCAAGACATGCTCCGGCTGAAGCAGCTCGGTGGAAGCAACGCTGCTTCTCCGCTGAGATGGCGGGTAGCCGGGAAGCTTGGCATGTCGTTTGTTGCGATCTCGCTTCTCGTTCCTCTTCTCGATCCTCTAGCCCCATTACCCTTCCAAGCAGCGCTGCATTTGGTCCTGCTCCACTTTCTTCCTCCTCTCGTGGGTTTTGTAACCCCTGCGTCCGAAAACCAACCTTCCACGGAAGGGAGCTGGCGTGCCTCGTGTCCGTCCGGGGTGCTCGGGATTCCCAAGGGCCATTGTGAGCTCGTCCTTCTCCTGTTTGGAAGGAACGCCCTCGCTGCGCTGCATCGATATAGTGTCGAAGTTTCTTGACTGGTGTTTGCGCTTGCTCGTCCGTCCCATCGACATTTGCCTTATTACAGGTCCAAGGTTCCGCCAGCCCGAAGAACCAAGTCCGCAACGGTCTGCCAGCGCGCATTGTCTCTGGTTCGATCCCTTTTTCAAGCAGATCATGCTCAGCCTTGGACCACTTAGGCCGGGCTTTGAGGTAGCCACCTGACCCCGTGCGATGGTGAAGCTTCTTCTTCGCAGCATTTTTCTTGTTTGTATCCGACATCTTCTTACTCTTTTCTGATGTCTTGTGGGCCACAAATGTGGGCCAGTGATCTTTGATCTTCTCATATTTACCGATGAATTCTGGTGTCTCTTTTTCGTGACAAACTGGTTCAGCTCTTTCCTCCACCTCCTCATTAGGCCAGCCATCTTCTTAAGATCACAAGACTTGATTAATTGCTCTTTAACTGGCTTCTCCGGATCCTCCTCTGGCGGTAGGGTGAAATTTGCCTTCAGCTCATTCCAAAGATCTTCTTTCTGCATATCATTGACATAAGACACCTCAGCGTCTTCATCCTTAGCAGGCTTATACCATTGTTGGATGCTGATCGGGATCCTGTCCCTAACAAGAACCCCGCACTGAGCAGAAAATGCCTTCTTTGTCCGGATGGGTTCAATCGGTTCGCTGTCGGGCGCGATTTCTATGATCTCAAACTTTTCATCCGAGCTCAACTTTTTCTTCGGGCCTCGTCTCCTTACCGAAGTTGTGCTCGATCCGGAAGGCTAGAAATTATAAGGAAGAAAGACGACAGTACTTAATATGTGTACATATACCAAAACAATGGATGCATCAATTAACTTGTCAGCACGGGCTTAACTAATATATATATACCTGGCCGGACTCGGTTCGGTGACTCGGCTCGGCACGGTCTCCTTCGTCTTGTACCTCCATTGTGTCACCGGAGCCATCATGAACATAGTCCTCCTCTTGTACCGGCATTAATGGGTCGAAGCCATCATAACCATAGCCCTCTTCTTCATCCATCTGACCAACGGTGTCGATGAGAAATGACGCAACATCATCACTTCCATTTGCGATTATTTCCCCCAACATCGCTTTTGTTTCTTCGTCTCGGGAGTGCTCCATAGTTTCTGCAAATATTGACAACATGTCAATTATTATTCAAACATGGTACATACTTGGCAAACGAGAACTAGCTAGCTAATCACAATAAGGAATCATGTTAGTGGCCTCGACGCTGCTTCTAGGGTTTGGGGTCGCCTCGACACAAAGCTTCAAGGGTTTGGGGTGGCCTCGGCGATAACGCTTTTTAACTTGATAAATTTGGGTGGCCTCGAGAGAGTTAATTTGTCGGGTAGGAGCGCCAGGGGAGGGGTACGTGGGAGACCTGCAACATCGTTTTCTCTCTAGGGTTTGGGTGTCCTCGAGAGTTTTGGTCGAGCGAGAGGGCCGAGGGGGGTGCTGCAGTTGTATCTAGAGGGGGTTATATCGACAACGACGCGACATACATATACATGGGAAAATAATGTTATCGGGAGGGGTATCGGTACCACCCCCTCGTGTTGAAGTTTCTTCTTTCTCATTTCCTTTCTTTCTTCTTCTCCTCTTCTTTTTCTTCTTCTCCCTCGAGAAAGGAAAATAATTAAGGAAAAGGAAGAAAAGAGGAAGAAGGAAGAAGGAAGAAGAAGAAGAAGTAAAAGAAGAAAAAAAAAGGAGAGAAGAAGAAAGGAATAGAGGAGAAGAAGAAAAATAGAATTTCTCCTTTCTCCTCTATTCCTTTCTTCTTCTCTTCTTCTTCTCTTCTTTTTCCTCTTCTTATTTATTTCTCCTCTTCTTCCTCTCCTCTTTTCTCCTTTCTTCCTCTTCTTATTTTCCTTTTCCTCTCATTCTTTTAGTATTGCTTGTTTTAAAAAAATGTTCAAATAGAAAATTCCAAAAAAAAAAAAGGTTTTGCCTAATGCATTGTTCATATGAATATACCAACATTTGCATATTCTACAATAATTAATATCAACAAAAAAATCTATGAACAGAAAAAAACCGAACTTTTCTAAAATCTATCTTTTGCATATATATATATATATATATATATATATATATATATATATATATATATATATATATATATATATATACATATGAACAGAGCCGCATATATACATACACATATGAAAAGAAAAAAACTAATAAAAATGAAACATATACATATATGAACATATATGAACATATACATACACATACACATATATGCATTGTTCATATGAACAGAAAAAAACTAAACTAATAAAATGAAAAAAAAAACAGAGCCGCATATATATATATAGCCACATATATACACACACACACACACACACACACACACACACACACACACACACACACACACACACATATATATATATATATATATATATATATATATATATATATATATATACATTGAACAAAAAACAAAACTAATAAAATGAAAGAAAAAAGAGCCGGTCGCGTGGCGGCTCACAGCTGGCGGCGGAGCGCTGGGCGGGCGACGGCGACGGCGATGGCGACGGGCGCAGAGCGCGAGGCGCCGGGCGGCGGCGGCGAAGCGGCGGAGCTCGGGCGGCGATCTTGCAGAGCTCAAGCGGCGACGACGGCGAAGCGAGGGGGGAGAGGGCGGCGACGACGACGGCGCGGGCGACGGCGACGGCGAAGCGGCGGCGGCGTCGGGGGGCAGCTGGCGGCGTCGATCGTTCGGCGTCGTCGAAGCAATGTGGCGATGAACTGCAAAACTGCAAAGTGCCACTTATATACAAGGAGCATTGGTCACGGTTGGTGGCACCAACCGGGACTAATGCCACCTTTAGTCCCAGTTGGAGCCACCAACCGGGACCAAAGGCCTCTTTTTCGGCAGCCCAAAGGGCGGGAAGCTGCGGCCTTTGGTCCCGGTTGGTGGCTCCAACCGGGACTAAAGCCCCCCCTTTAGTCCCGGTTGGTGCCACCAACCGGGACCAAATCCTCACGCTGCCGCGATCGGGCCAAAGTTTAGTCCCACCTCGCTAGTTGAGAGGGGAGCGCAGTGGTTTATAAGCCCCACTGCCGCTCCCCTCTTGAACTCCTTCCTACTGCAGGCTTATGGGCCTACTTGCTCCTTCTTTGCCTGTTGGGCCCTCTGGGCCTTCTGCGGGCCTGAATCCTGGCCCAAATTAGGGATACAAGTCGTATTCAGGCTGTGGGGGCCCAGTAGGTGGCATTTTTTTTCTTGCTTTATTTAATTTATTTTGTTTCTACTTACAACAAAATACTTATTGTTGTTTTTTTGTTTTGTTTTCTGCATTATTTATTTTCTTTTATTTTTTGCTCTATTTTTTAAATCTTTTTGCTTCTAGTTTTAGGAAAATTATAAACTTTCTGTTAGTGCCATTACTTTTCAAATTTGAAAACACTTTTTTTTTGTTTTATTTCTTGCTTTATTTATTTTATTTTGTTTCTACTTACAACAAAATATTTATTGTTGTTTTTTTGTTTTATTTTCTGCATTATTTATTTTCTTTTGTTTTTTGCTTTATTTTTTAATTCTTTTTGCTTTTAGTTTTAGGAAAATTATAAACTTTCTGTTACTGCCATTACTTTTCAAATTTGAAAACACTTTTTTTTTGTTTTCTTTCTTGCTTTATTTATTTTATTTTGTTTCTACTTACAACAAAATACTTATTGTTGCTATTTTTAATTATTACGAGGGCCGAACCATAAGACATTAAAGCATTTCAAATGAACTTTGAAAAAGTTGAAAGTTGGCATTGGTATCATAAATTGACCCACACATAGCATGTGCATGTACAAAACAAACAATGGTATCATACTCATCAGTTACAATGGTATCATAAATGAACAATAGTTGCGGGAGAAAGTCTTCACTTTTTCTTCGCTTGCGTCATTTGCTTATTGCGCCGTAACCATGGATAATCTTCATCGTTTATCAGGATGCTGGGGTCAGCCTTGACTTTAAAGGGAGGAATTTCATGAAACTTTTCATAATCTTCAGACATGTCTGTCTTGTCCTCCACTCCCACGATGTCCCTTTTTCCTGAAAGAACTATGTGGTGCTTTGGCTCATCGTATGATGTATTTGCTTCCTTATCTTTTCTCTTTCTCGGTCTCTCGGACATGTCCTTCACATAGATAACCTGTGCCACATCATTGGCTAGGACGAACGGTTCGTCGGTGTACCCAAGATTTTTCAGATCCACTGTTGTCATTCCGTCATCGTGGGTCTACACTGCACCCCTCTCTGACAGATTGACCCATTTGCACTTAAACAAAGGGACCTTAAAATCATGTCCGTAGTCAAGTTCCCATATGTCCACTATGTAACCATAATATGTGTCCTTTCCCTCTCGGTTGTTGCATCAAAGCGGACACCGCTGTTTTGGTTGGTGCTCTTTTGATCTTGGTCAATCGTGTAAAATGTATTCCCATTTATCTCAGTATCCTTTCCAAATCAATACAGTCAAAGATGGTCCCTGGATAACAAGTACAGCTCCTCACAAACAGTCTTGTCACCTCGACACGTGCTTCCAACCAACTGCTGAAAGTCCCGATGTGTTCACATGTAATCCGATCGTCGCCTTTGCTCCGGTGTTTGAAGCGCAGATCGTTCTTGTGTTCATCGATATACGGGTCACCAAGGTACAGTTACAGAGAAGCTGTGTAGTGGGCTTGAGACCAAGAATATCCGTCCTGCATATTATTAAGTCCTTTCCAAGCGTGCCTTTTCGGTCAGTCTCCCCTCATACCGCGATTTAGGGAGACCTATCTTCTTAAGGCCAGGAATGAAGTCAACACAAAACCCGATGACATCCTCTGCTTGATGGCCCATGGAGATGCTTCCTTCGGCCTAGCGCGTTACTGGACATATTTCTTTAGGACTCCATGAACCTCTCAAAGGGGTACATATTGTGTAGAAATACGGGCCCGTAATGACAATCTCGTCAACTAGATGAACAAGAACGTGCGTCATGATATTGAAGAAGGATGGTGGGAACACCAGCTCAAACCGACAAGACATTGCACCACATCACTCCTTAGCCTTGGTATGGTTTCGGATCGATCACCTTCGAGATATTGCATTGAGGAATGCACATAGCTTCACAATGGCTAATCGGACGTTTTCGGTAGAAGCCCCCTCAATGCAACCGGAAGCAGTTGCGTCATAATCACGTGGCAGTCATGAGACTTTAGGTTCTGAAACTTTTTCTCTGCCATATTTATTATTCCTTTTATATTCGACGAGAATCCAGTCGGGACCTTCATACTAAGCAGACATTCAAAGAAGATTTCCTTCTCTTCTTTGGTAAGAGCATAGCTGGCAGGACCTTCATACTACTTTGGAGGCATGCCGTCTTTTTCGTCCAAACGTTGTAGGTCCTCTCGTGCCTCAGCTGTATCTTTTGTCTTCCCATACACGCCCAAGAAGCCTAGCAGGTTCACACAAAGGTTCTTCGTCACGTGCATCACGTCGATCGAAGAGCGGACCTCTAGGTCTTTCCAGTAGGGTAGGTCCCAAAATATAGATTTCTTCTTCCACATGGGTGCGTGTCCCTCAGCGTCACTCGGAACAGCTAGTCCGCCGGGACCCTTTCCAAAGATTACGTGTAAATCATTGACCATAGCAAGTACGTGATCACCGATGCGCATGGCGGGCTTCTTCCGTGATCTGCCTCACCTTTGAAATGCTTGCCTTTCTTTCGACATTGATGGTTGGTCGGAAGAAATCGACGATGGCCTGTACACATTCTTCCCGCAGCTTGCGGTATATACTATCGCTTTCAAGTAAACAGTGCGTGCATCGTGGTATCCCTTGTTTGTCTGTCCTGAAAGGTTACTGAGAGCGGGCCAATCGTTGATGGTCACGAACAACAACGCCTTTAGGTTAAATTCCTCCTGTTTATGCTCATCCCACGTACGTACACCGTTTCCATTCCACAGCTATAAAAGTTCTTCAACTAATGGCCTTAGGTACACATCAATGTCATTGCCGGGTTGCTTAGGGCCTTGGATGAGAACTGGCATCATAATGAACATCCGCTTCATGCACATCCAAGGAGGAAGGTTATACATACATAGAGTCACGGGCCAGGTGTTGTGATTGCTGCTCTGCTCCCCGAAAGGATTAATGCCATCCGCGCTTAAAGCAAACCATACGTTCCTTGGCTCACTTGCAAACTCATCCCAGTACTTTCTCTCGATTTTTCTCCATCATGACCCGTCGGTGGTGCTCTCAACTTCCGTCTTTCTTACGGTCCTCACTGTGCCATCGCATCAACTTGGCATGCTCTCCGTTTCGAACAGACGTTTCAATCGTGGTATTATAGGAGCATACCACATCACCTTCGCAGAACCCTCTTCCGGGGCTCGCCGTCAACATCACCAGGGTCATCTCGTCTGATCTTATACCGTAATGCACCGCATACCGGGCATGCGTACAGATCCTTGTACGCACCGCGGTAGAGGATGCAGTCATTAGGGCATGCATGTATCTTCTGCATCTCCAATCCTAGAGGGCATACGACCTTCTTTGCTGCGTATGTACTGTCGGGCAACTCGTTATCCTTTGGAAGCTTCTTCTTCAATATTTTAAGTAGCTTCTCAAATCCTTTATCAGGCATAGCATTCTCTGCCTTCCACTGCAGGAATTCCAGTACGGTAACGAGCTTTGTGTTTCCATCTTCGCAATTGGGGTACAACCCTTTTTTGTGGTCCTCTAGCATGCGATCGAACTTCAGCTTCTCTTTTTGACTTTCGCATTGCGTCCTTGCATCGACAATGACCCGGCGGAGATTATCATCATCGGGCACATCGTATGGTTCCTCTTGATCTTCAGCAGCTTCTCCCGTTGCAGCATCATCGTGCACATCGTCTGGTTCCTCTTGATCTTCTGGAGCATCACCGTATTCAGGGGGCACATAGTTGTCATCGTACTCTTCTTCTTCGCCGTCTTCCATCATAACCCCTATTTCTCCATGCCTCGTCCAAACATTATAGTGTGGCATGAAACCCTTGTAAAGCAGGTGGGTGTGGAGGATTTTCCGGTCAGAGTAAGACTTCGTATTCCCACATATAGGGCATGGACAACACATAAAACCATTCTGCTTGTTTGCCTCAGCCACTTCGAGAAAATTATGCACGCCTTTAATGTACTCGGAGGTGTGTCTTGAACCGTACATCCATTGCGGTTCATCTGTGCATTATATATAATTAAGTGTGTCAAAATCATTAGAGAACATCATGAATAGATAATTAATTAAGTGACCAAATTAATAGAAGTTCATCATCACATTAAAACCAAAGTACATACATAGTTCTCATCTAACAACATAAAGCTCTGCAGAGCATCTAAATTAATTAAACCATACACTGAAACTATGTAAAACATTTCAATGCGAAACAAATGCGATCATAATCGCAACCAATGTAACAACTGATCCAACGGCATAATGATACCAAGCCTCGGTATGAATGGCATATTTTCTAATCTTTCTAATCTTCAAGCGCATTGCATCCATCTTGATCTTGTGATCATCGACGACATCCGCAACATGCAACTCCAATATCATCTTCTCCTCCTCAATTTTTCTAATTTTTCCTTCAACAAATTGTTTTCTTCTTCAACTAAATTTAACCTCTCGACAATAGGGTCGGTTGGAATTTCCGGTTCAACAACCTCCTAGATGAATAAAATCTATGTCACGTTGGTCGGCATAATTGTCATAAACAATAAATGAACCAATAGTTATGAAAAGATAATATATACCACATCCGAATCATAGACAGGACGAGGGCCGACGGGGGCGGAGACCAAAACCATCGCACTATATAAGATGCAATAATAAAAGTAAGAAAATTATACAAGTATATATCTATCTAAACATACAAATAAGAATATTTTTCCTTTCGGAAAGAAGATAAGAACAAGAGGCTCACCACGGTGGTGCCGCCGATGAGATCGGTGCGGGTGATCGACGACGTTGAAGACGGGACGGGCGTGACGGACCGCTAAACCTAGACAAATATGGAGGAAAATGGAGCTTGGCGGTCGAGCTTGGAGAGGAGAAACCTTAAGTAGTGTGGCTCGGGCATTCCATCGAACACCTTGTGTGCATATGAGGTGAGCTAGAGCACCACCAAGCCCTCTCCCCTCGGCGTAAAAAGCAGGCAAAGGTGCTCTCTGCTCTTGCTGCTTGGGGGTATATATAGGCACCACCATTGGTCCCGTTGGTCGCATGAACTGGGACTAAGGTTTGCCTTTTGGTCCCGGTTCGAGCCACGAACCGGGACCAATGGTGGTGGGCCAGGAGCGAGGCCCATTGGTCCCGGTTCAGCCCACCAACCGGGACCAAAAGGTCCAGACGAACCGGGACCAATGGCCCACGGGCTCGGCCGCCCCGGGCTCATGAACTGGTCCGATGTTTCCATTGGTCCCGGTTCGATTGAACCGGGACTAATGGGCTGGACCGGCCTGGACGATTGCCCCCTTTTCTACTAGTGGTAGCGGTTTTGGCTTTTGATGTGGCCCCTTCCTTTATATACTTCCTTCCTTCCTTTCAAAGCTCCTTTCTCGCCGAGAAGAAGCAGAAGAGAGAATCACCATTCCTTCATTGTGCTCCTTTCTCGGGGAGTGCATGGATGTATACTATTTAAAGTGACTAACTGGCCAGAGGGTGTAGGTCTCACCCGTCGATAGAGTCTGTTCGCATGCATACAGCCATGCAAAAGATGCGGAGAGTTTGGTTGTCGATCATATTGAGGATGGTGGTTGGGCTGGCGGTTATAGTGGTGGTGCTGATACATTGTAGCATCGTTGTTGTTGACGCTGCTGGAGCGACAACGAGGATGATAGCAAGTAAAGTGGCAGGGTTCCCGCACTCCCCGAGGAGCCCTTTCCAATACCACCGGGCCCAAAGTCGCCGCCGCCGCCGCTCGCGCCGGCGGAGCATACGCACCATCCCCTTCCCGCTCACCGCCTCACCACGATCGACTAAGCTGCCATTACACTTGGAAATTATTGTGTAGTTACATTTTGTTAGAAGGGAGAGAAAGGTTTGGTGGAATAATTCATTGTATTGCTTGAGCCTCGTGGGCATATATATAGGAGTACAATGATCTACTTGCAGTACAAGACAAGCCAGAACAAATCCTAGTCTATCTCGTCTTTCCTAATAAACATTATTCTCAACATCCCCCCGCAGTCACAATGGTAGCGACGCAGACGGTGAGACTGGAGAAGAATCTGAAGGCAAGCCGATGGACACCCCCCACAGTCGTAATGGTCGACGCATCGCGGAGTCGTGGCTGGAGTGGCAACCGGCGAGGTTGCTCAAGCAAGGCGATAGCCCTTTGTGCCGTTTGTCGAGGTAGCCGAGAGCGTGGGTGGTGGAGCCGTGGTCGAGGTAGCCGTGCGAAGAATGCCGTGGTCGATGTCGAGTCAGGGTGGCCGGTGTCGAGGAAGTCACCGTGGAGCCGCGGGCGCAAGGGGGCGCCGAGTTAGCATGGGCGCAGTGGTGTCGAAGTAGGTGTGCGCCGGGAAGAAGATGTTGTTGACGACGCGTCGCGGCGGGTTTGCCAAGCCCGGGGACACATCGTGGACAAAGGCACGCATCGGTGTTTCCAGCACCGGGCATGCGTAGACGGACGAAGACGAAGTTGGCGAAGTGCTGCACCAGGCTTGCCAGTCCCGGGGACACGTACGTCGTGGACGAAGGCACGCATCGGTGTTGCCAGCACCGGGCATGCGTAGACGAGGGACCTACACGAGCTGTACGCCATGTCGGAGAAGTCGGAGGGGCCAGCAGAGAAGAACTCGACGACGATTGCGGCGTCCATCGGCGCGGGGCCGATGTCACCAACGGTGGTCGGAGTAGACGAAGTGGTAGGGGTAGATGACAGCGACGTTGGCGACGGGCTGGCGCTTGGATGAAGATGAAGGGGGTGGACGGGCGGCGGCGGCGGCTACGAAGGTAGCGGCGGCGGCGGCCAAAGAAGAGCGGCGGCGGCGGCGGCTAGGTTAGGAGTGCGGCGACGGTGCTCGAAGTAGGCGAAGAACCCTGACAGCGTGAAGAAGACCGGCGCGGAGGGTGGTGTTCCCGCGCAGTGACGGCGGAGTGGACCGCGGGCCACGGTGCTACGGCCCAAAGGGGCGACGCAGCGGCAGCAGGCGGGTCAGGGCGACGACGGGAAGACCTCGGGGCGGCGGCGGGGACCGCGGGCCGCGACACTGCGGCCCGCAGGGGCGACGCAGCGGCGGTTCGCGAAGTCGGTGCAACCACGGGACGGCCTCGGGGCGGCGTGGACCGCGTACACGCCGCTTCGGTTCGACGGGCGACGCAGCGCGCGCGAGGGTCCATGCAGCCACTGGACGGCCTAGAGCGAACGCCCTCGGGTCGGCGGGGGACCACGGGCAGCGGCACTACGGCCCGAAGGGGCGACGCAGCAGTGACGCGGGTCGGTGCAGCCGGGAGAAGAACCACGGGGTGGCGGCGCAGCGGCAGCCCGATGCTCAATCGGTGTGGAGAGGCGCGCTGAACTCGGGGACGATCTTCACGGGACCTGCGGAGGCGCGCGTAACCGACGGGCCAGGCCAGTCGCGCGGCGTAGATGAGGCGGATCGTGGCGGCGAGCGGGTGATCAAGCCGATCGCGCGCGAGGTCGGGGACGCCGCTCGATGGAGGCGTGGTGGCGGCGGAGTCCGAGATGAAGCCGGCGGCGGCGGGCGGCAGGGTGGCTATGATTGGCCGCCGCATGGCGCGAAGCCGCCGGGTCGGGGTGATGCAGGAGTCCCGGTCGGAGCAGGGCGGTGACAGTCGGTGTAGATCGACGGGCGGGTCATCGCGCGAATGACAGCGGTGAAGGGCCACCGCATGACGCGAGGCCGCCGGGTCGGGGCGACCGGCGGGCCGACGCACGAGGCTGCCGCGTCGGGGCGACCACGGGTAGACGCGCGGACAACGCGCGAGGCCGCGGGGTCGGTGAAGAAGCCGACCAATCGCGCCGATGTTGGAGTAGAGGCGCACGGGGCCGACGGCGGCGGTGGGCGACGCAAACCGGATCACATAGACCAGAAAACCAAAAAGTAGACGCCGATCACAGCGACCGGCGAGAGAGAGAAAAACCGGATCAAAGGATCGGAGAAAAAAGACTCTCTAGGGCAGCCGGCCAACACGGCCGGCGGACGAACCCTAGGTACGGGAGGCGCGGCCCCCCGGCGGCGGTCATGGAGGCCGACCGCCCCGGGGACGGCGCGTAGGTGCGGAAGCGGCGGCGGCTAGGGTTTAGGATCGACTTGCGATAGATACCATGTTAGAAGGGAGAGAAAGGTTTGGTGGAATAATTGATGTATTGCTTGAGCCTCGTGGGCATATATATAGGAGTACAATGATCTATTTGCAGTACAAGACAAGCCAGGACAAATCCTAGTCTATCTCGTCTTTCCTAATAAACATTATTCTCAACACATTTTTTAAGTATTGTTTAGTTACATTATCGATGAACTAGAACTACGCGAATGACTTATTCACCAAGACGGAGGTAGTAGTTTCGTTTGGCTGTGGAGGCACCAGAAATCAGGTTGTTATCTTCTTTCTTTGTAGAGTAATAATGATTGACCAAGAATAAAAAATTGTTACCCCTACATGCCAAAAAGAAAAAAAAAAGAATAATATGCATGATTGCCGGTCGGCCTGTGGAAACTGCGATGCAATTGAATTGTGCGGGACTTCTGAAATGGGAGTTTCGATTGGGTTGATCCGTTGATGTGATGTCATTGATTGGGACTATGGAGCCAACATCTACAACAAAACCTATCTCAGTCGTAGGAGTAACTGCTATGTTTTTTCTTAGTATTACAAGGTACTAGGAATGGGTGAGTGTCAAGATGGGGAAGGTGGTGTATGGTGCAACTTTTAGTGCTATTTTTCTTGGACAGAACTATGGAAGTAACGCTTAGTTTTACACTGGCTCTTTCTTCCCCGTGTTGTTGTCGGTTTTTCAAATCGGAAGAATGAAACCACATGCCTATAAAAGACGACCAATCCATAACTACTCCCTCTGTACCAAAATAGTTGTCGTTGGAGTAGCTGAAGTTCACCTACTCCAGCGACAACTATTTTGGTACAGAGGGAGTAGCTAGGATATCCCTGCAAAATGAAAACAAACATACACGCGCGAAAGGAAAGCAGCAATGCGCACTCTTTTTTTAAAAAAAAAATGGAAAAACAATGCGCACATTGTATGACAAAACCAATGAAAGAAAGTCCCCCCGGTAGGAGGCATCAGATTCTATTCGAGCCCATGGTGGTCGTGGCTCCCTCTACCAAACGTACCTATACATGCCGCGCGGCGTGTGTGTGGACAGCTTACCAGCGGACACTTTTTTATGAGATGTAGCTGCTTCCAAAAAAATATTCCCAAAGCAGCTTAGCACATATACATACACACACGGGGGAGGAAAAGGGAAAAAGAGATGGAGAAAGATAGGAGCGATAGCTTGCTTTTTAGAAACACGCTGGGATTTTCCAGGATGCTTTGCATACCCGTGCCCGTTCTCAGTTGACTAATCGAACTAGGACTACATGTTCCATGTTTAGTGCGTCATTTCGTAGGTTCATGGAAGCTTTCCTTTTGGCCCCTTTAAATAAAAGAAATGTTCTTAAAAACAATGCTAGCTCATGCAATGCAAGTTTGATAGAGCCTGATACAAATGATTTTGATAACCCTGGCCTCTGCATCAAGCGATGCACATAGCCACCTAATACGAAGCCATGATTAGTTCTACTCCCTCCGTTCGGAATTACTTGTCCAAAAAATGAATGATTAGTTGTAGATACATTCATTTTTGTGACAAGTAATTCCGAACGGAGGGAGTAGTAGTAATCGAGTAGTATGAACCGAACACCAACTACTACGATGACTAATGAGTAGTGCAACAATTTATAATAGTGTAATCAAATTGTAATGCATGCATTTCACCAAACAAAAACGTTAGACAAACCAGTCAGCAGCAGTGAGTCGGTCAATATATAAGAGCGATCTGCACCAAATCGATCATTGCGTTGCTTCCTCGCTGGTCGTGTGTAAATGTCAGCAAAATAAAAGGCGGACAGTGACATAATGACATGTGTAGCTGTTTCTTACAGCAGACCACGAAGGGAGTCGGCCGTGCTCCTCTCAGGTCCTTTTCTCCTTCTCCTTCTGACTGTGCTACGGAGGAAGAAAGACTGGCGGCTGTTGCACCAAATGTCTCGAATATATTGGGGTCCCTTTCTTCCTATTCTTCTTCTGACTGACTTGTACTGTATGATTTCGATGGAGGGACGGATGGCGACGAGGAGTAATCCGACGAAGCTGCACAAATCGATGCCTCGCTTTCACTCTCTCTACGTGTGCGTGTGTCTACTCCATGGCCTCTTCATCTGGCTCGCTCTGTATGCGCGTGCAGTGTGCTACTTGTATTTGACTTGCTCGGTAGGATGAGGAAATCAATTTACACTATTTTCTGATCTGAAATTTTCAGGCCAGCAAGGGATAGGCGGTCCCTGTTTTCATTCTACACTAAACAACGCTGGAATATACGTACGGACAGACGTATCTGAACATGAACATCGGGTGCCATACATTACATGTATGTTTATTTATGTCAGAGATGAAGATGTGCAGTACATAGTATTGGCACTGAAGTAGCTCCACGATCTGTCGCAGTGAATCTCTCTCTACGTGCGAGCTCGCGTGCATGTGCAGCTGCATCGAATCTCTAGGCTGGGTCATGTTTAAACTAGTTAGAGACGAAGATGTGCACTACTAGCAGCAGTGAAATAGTTCCACCATTCTGGCTCAGCTGAGTGAATATCTCTATTTGCAGATTTGGCACCATCTGTCGACGTCCAATCTCTAGGCTCTCAGCTGGGTCGCCTTTAAACTAGTCAAACTAGTACAGACAGCTCCAGAGCTTGTTCGCATTAACCAACAAAATTTACGGCAAGTACAGCATTAGACCCTCATGCTGCTGATTACGAGATCGATCGAGCTAATTACGCCAAGTAACGGGCTGATTCCAGACAGGACATGTATCTGCCGACTGATGATGTCAGTGAGCAGTATGCATGCAGATGCACAGCTCTGTCTGCTGGTCTTGTCCGGCTGGTAGGTAGTACAGTCGGTAGGTGAAGCTAGTGGCCAGTAGCACACTCACTGACTCACTCACTCACTACGGTCCCAAAACCGTCGAGCTGGATCGGAGCAAGCATGCATATGCTACTGTACTGATCCGTATGTGGAAGTTATTCACTCCAATGAATGCTATGGAGCGTATGACTACTGGGTCTATTTGTGGGTCTATTCGTTAGAAAACGGTACCGCGATCTATCTTTAACCGATTTGTATGGCTGTCACGTAATAGGATGGACGTTTAGTCACCTATTTAGCTTTATTTTGTCGGTTGTGGCTATCCGTTTCCGTGTTCTTAGCTCTATGCTAGTTTTTTTGCATTTTGAGACAGGAAAACTTTATTGAACTGTTTGCGGCCGCATGCATCCATCCGGGATAACCTCTTTTAAAAAAAATGCATGCACATGCTGGAGCTGCACGCACACGTGGACCGGAAGTTGCGCCACGTACATGCCCCACGTCAACCCAAGAAGCAGAGCACACTCGTTGGCAGCGGTTTTGGCTTTTGCTTTGGCCGCTTCCTTCCTTCCTTCCAAAGCCCCATGTTTAAAAGCTCCTTTCTCGCGGAGAAGAAGAAGAAGAGAATCATCACTCCTTCATTGTGCACCAGCACCACCAACCCAACCCAGAGACCGGCCATCTTGCTTCGTTTCATGGCGTCTCTGCTTCTCAAGGGCGTGCACAAGCGGCTGGGCCTGCCCTCCATCTCCATCTCATGCTCCTCCGCCGACGCCACCAACATCATCGCCTCCACCACCACCACCAACGGCGTCGGCAGCAGCGGCCGGGCCATCGACCGCCACTCGCCGCGCCTCCGCGACCCACACCGCTCCTCCACCTCCAAGCCGCCCAGGCCAAGCACCAGTAGCACCACCAAAGACTCGGTGTCCTCCGAGGACCCCAAGCAGCAGCTGCACGGCCACGGCACCAAGAAGAAGAAGAAGAGCACCACGGCTGGTGCTGCTGCAGATGGGAGAAGGTCTTCGGAGAAGAGGCTGGTCAGCCCGGCCACCTCCTCCAGGTTCCTCCTCAACTCCTCCCGGCTGCAGTCCGACGACCTCGACGTCCTCGCGCTGCCCCCGCCTCCGCCGCCGTCCTTCATCGACGAGTTCCCTGGCGGCGAAGCGAAGCCTCCGCCTTCGTCCTTCATCCACGTGTTCCCGGCCGACGCCTCCCTGCCGGCTCCCTCTGCCAAGGAGGCGCCGCCGTCGACTGGGCACCAAGCAGAGTCTTCGTCGTCGGGGACGTCCTCCTCTGCTTCGTCGTCGTCGGAGATCACGGCCGTCCAAGAAGAGGAGCAGCAGAAGGCGGCGGCGCTGGCGCGGTCGTCCTCGACGACGGCGGCGGCGAGGACGACGCAGGTGGTGGTGCTGCGCGTGTCGCTGCACTGCAAGGGGTGCGCGGGCAAGGTGAAGAAGCACATCGCCAAGATGGAGGGGGTGACCTCCTTCGACATCGACATCCCGAGCAAGAAGGTGACGGTG
The DNA here is from genome assembly GCA_021437245.1 of Aegilops speltoides. Taxonomy (NCBI): domain Eukaryota; kingdom Viridiplantae; phylum Streptophyta; class Magnoliopsida; order Poales; family Poaceae; genus Aegilops; species Aegilops speltoides. Next base: position 570,393,869 of record CM038143.1, on the reverse strand, counting down.
GTCGGCGACGTGACGCCGCTCGGCGTGCTCACCAGCGTCTCCAAGGTCAAGCCCGCCCAGTTCTGGCCGTCGACGCCGTGCCCCCCGCGGGCCTCAGCTTCCTTCTGAACGCTCCAACCAGTGGTCGTCCATGGCGGATCACTCCAGGCGATCGAAGTACGTAGTAGACCCTAGAGCGAGATGGACGGCTGCCACGCACGTAGTAGCTCCATATTTCTTTCTTTTTATATCTTGAAAAGAAACGGCATTGAAGCTCCTTGTCTTGGCATGCATGTGCACCCATGGATTTCCTATGCCTGTACTCTGAATTGAGATATATTACTGGAGTACTGCAGTTACTAGTACTCCCTCTGATTTTTTTAGTCCCCGTATTAACTTTAGTCAAAGTCAAGCTTTGTAAACTTCAACAAAATTTATAAACAAAAATATTAACATATTTAATAATAAATCAGTACTATTAAATTCATTATTGAATGTTCTTTCACGTTATATATATTTTTGTTATGGTATATGTTTATGTTTTTTTCTATGTACTTGATCAAATTTTACAAAGTTTGACTTCAGTGAAACCTAATATGCATAGTAAATAAAAACGGAGTACTACTACTTTTTTTTTTTTACCTTGCTCTGCTTTCTTGTCTGAATTTCGAAACATGCTACATATGAGCAGTGCTACTAGATGGTGCACTCGGCCACGCGTAGGGAGAAACGCAACCAAAATATCGAGTGAAAACAAAAGCTACAATTAAAGGTGAGTGGGGAAGAAAGTGTAGGATCGAACATATCCTGGTGGTGCCGTCTTGCTTGTCATTGTTTAATGGAGAGCCGTGCTAGCTGCTCTGATCCATCGACCACAGATTAAGATGACACTGGGTATCATATTTTTGGTTTTGGATTATGCTTATATAAGTATCCTCTTTCTCACCACTATCACATACACCTCATCTTTGTCGAGAAAGCAAAGACACATCATTAGCTAGCCATGCACATCGACGTGCGGCAGTGAAAGACGAAATTCTTCTTCCAAGTTGACGACAAAGGTAGGCGCCAGAAAACAAATGAGGAATTTGTAGAATTTCATGGCCACCAAGCTTAATTCAACGTCAACTTTGCATATATTATTGAGAAAAACAACTTATTTCCCTATCAGAGAGATCCATAAGGAATTCATTTGTTCTTGTTAATTCATTTTAGTTGGTTGGTTTGGGTGGAGGTGTCATGATTGATACGATAAGATCGATCCATCGACCAGGAAAATCAAAGACTAAAGTAGGTCCGAAACTAAAATATATATACGTAGTATATGCACAGTGATAGGGGCTCTACATGACTACCAACAACACTCATCTCTCAGAAAGATCCATCGACCGGCAGCTTCCGCACGGTTTCCTACTTAGCTACAAACATAGCAAAAGCCAAAAGACATCACTTGATTGACAACTCACGCTTCAAATGTATATTTGCTAACCACTTGCCAAGCTAGGTTCTTGATTTTTCGAGAAATGATGTGTTTTATTTACTCAGAATGAAACATCATGTTGCGCACAAATTTCATGATTTTTGGAACTTATCCTGGCGTCGGCATGTTTTTCATTGTTTGTTTATTGGAGAGTGGTGCATTCATGTTTTGATTCTGCTCCTGCGGACATTTCTGGATGAATGGATTGATCAACCGCAAGAATGGATTCTCTCCATCGATCACTAGCAGCTGCACGGTGCAGAAGCCAAGACACCTAAACCCTCAAAGATGATTTAAATCATCACTAGCCATGCAGTACCTCAAGAGCAGCAAGAAGAAGAAGTTCTACTTCCAAGTTAACGTAAACAAAATACGATCGAACTAATTTGGAATCCCATCGAATATTGTGGCCGCAGCTTCAAAACAATTTGACGTAAACGTAATATCTATATATAAAACTTACCGTCATATACCAGAAAAACAAACTTGTTTCCCTTTCACAGGGATTTATCTAGCTAGGATATTTTTGGTGGATTTGGGTGGAGGTGCCATGATTAATTGATACGATAAGACGGATGGATCAGGAAAATCAAGCCAAGGTAGGTAGGTCCATACCCCAAAAATATACTAGTACTACTTGCACACTGGGCCACATGAGTTTGCTCTAAACTACTGTACACTGGTACCACGTAGACGGCTCCATCACTCGGAAAGCTCCATCCGTGGATCCATCGATCGATCAGCAGCACGAGGTACATATATACAAATTGACAGAGCAAAAGACACCACTAAAAACTACACTGCTACCTAACCGCCGGCCTAAGCTTGTTAATTGTGTTATCTAACCGGTGGGTTAGCCTGGCCCACGAGTGCTGCATGTCAAGCAAAATGTATGCTTTGGACACTTCCTCTTGCAAGCTGTGCATCGACCTCAGAATGCACTGTTCGTTCCCTTTTTTGCATTCTGAATTTGCACTTGACATGTGTATGTGTATTTGAACGATTATGATCCCGAGCAGTACGTTCTTGTTTCAGATGTCTCATTTGGGATCGCTAAAACCATTATAGACTTCTAAAAACATTTCTGTGCGCTTATTGACTTTGAACGTACAGCTGACATGATGACCGCATAGCGCAGTGGATTAGCGCGTCTGACTTCGGATCAGAAGGTCGTGGGTTCGACTCCCACTGTGGTCGTTCTTTTTTTTTCTCCATCACAAACTTTTCTTCAGAGTCCGTCCGGCCGAAAATTCAGAAACTTCAGGACACTTAGAAGGACTCTGAAGACAGTATCGTTTTCTTTCTTTTAACAGTAAAATTACAAACGACTACTAATAAACAGAACCAATAGCTCCAACAATTTTTGAACATCATCCCATTAAACTTCAGGCCAAATCGCTGCCTGTCATGTTCAGAGTACACGCCTCAGCCATACAGAAAAGGTCTAAAGCAGAAGAGATCACCAACGCACGCCCTTCAGGTCTAACAAAAACCGCGACCTCAGGGTTCAAACGAACATTCAGAAACTTCACATCATAGGCAAACAGAGCGCCGTCCCAACGAACACTTCTTCCTGACCAGTCCTCCAGTCTCAAGGGTGTCCCTCAGATCACCACCGTTCAGTGAATCCACATCTCCACCTCACACCGTATTACAAACTCCGGTGTAAAAATAATTGCTCCCATGAAACTGTACAATTTCAATAGGGTACCTAAAATTCTACATCGACGATATGCAGCTGCTTGTGGTGGCCGAGGTCCAGGGAAGTCGTAGCAGCGAAATAGTAGTAAAACCATAAAAGGGAAATTTTGCAAGTATATCTGCTTATTGGTTGGCAGGACTACTTTTATGCTTGCCCCTTTTTAAAGCCATTGATCAACATCCAACGATTCAATTGACACCGTATCTAAAGGCAAATTAATGGTCGGACATGCCGCAACCTGCATATGGTGTCGGAAGTCGTTTAAAGCTAGCATGGACGCCTCATATTTCCATGTTACACTGTTTTTATGAAGTTGGGGTCATTTATCCATTGTCCAAAAAATACCAGTTGAGAGGAGTGTGCCAGACTATGCCAGACGAGTGCATCCGTGAGCATGTAGATTTTCCTAATTTCAATGCTACTGTTATTTGCAATTTCCGTCATTAACAATCAACATGAACATTTCCTTATATCCTAACCATTTCTTTAAATTTATCAACAATTTTGTAATTTCAAATTATGTATGAAAATTTTACAAACTTGAATACTTTTCCAAAAATTTGATAATTTCCCAACAATCGATAATTTTTTTGAACAAATATTGCAAACCACATACCTTTTTAAAAAAAATATCAATTCTGTAAAATGCAAACATTTTTAAAATTTGTGAACAAAAACAATTGAAAAACAGGAACATTTTATGAAATTGCAGAACATATACTAGAACATTTTCTCATACTCCAATTTTTTACAAATTTTCTAAACGGGTTTTAAAATGAATAATAAAGTTCAAAAGGAAAAAAATTAACGAAAAAATAGAAGAAAAATGAAAAATAATGAAAACAATTGAAATGATTAGGCCTTGGCCCAGCTAGGTGACGGCATCACCCATTTGGGCGCCTGTTGGGCCGGCCCAAGCATTCACGGACTTGCAAAAAAATCAATTTTGTAAAAAAATATTCACAGATTTGAATTTTTTTCCCAGATTTTCAGTAGAGTACCTAAGTTTCTACATCGACGATACGCAACTGCTTATGGTGGCTGAGGTCTAGGGAAATCCTGGCAGCAAAATAGTCAAACCATTAAAATATTCACAAATTTGAATTTTTTTTCCCAGATTTTCAGTAGAGTACCTAAGTTTCTACATCGACGATATGCAACTGCTTATGGTGGCTGAGGTCTAGGGAAATCCTGGCAGCAAAATAGTCAAACCAAAAAAGATATATTTGAAATATATCCGCTTATAGGTTGGCTGGATTACTTTTATGTTGGTTCCTTTTTTAAGCCATAGTTCAACATCCAATGATTCACCTAACACCGTATATAAACTACGGATTAAAAGTTAGCTAAAGTTGATGATTTCAGAAATGCAAGTCTAAACATAGCAAGCCGAACAAAGGAAATATACTCTTGAGTTTCGCGTATTTCATTTGGTGAATTTAGTTCCTTAGAGCATGTCTTCCACTACTTATATATGCCACCGTGTAACTTGCCATTCACGCTGTCCATGCGCCTCTTCCTCGGCAGATATGCACGTCTCACCAATAGTAGATGAGAGGGGACACGTGGAGAGCCTAAGAAATAAAAAAAATAAAACATGATCAACACCCAAACATTAAATGTTGTAAGAACGAGTTGAACAGGAACACCGCGGTTCATCAACCATCTGGCATGGTAATTTATCCGACATACATTGCCAAATGAACCAAAAAATATGTATACATATATATATGAGAATGGTTAGCTATACCTCGTAAGCCATGAAATGAAGAACGTGTGCCAATCAATATCCTAGGGCATGGAATCCCAATGGCACATGGAGCGCGTGTGAGGCCAGTCCACCAGCTCCTCCACCCCCCCGGTTTGGAGGTCGACTGTGTAAACACGCCACAAGCCGTCGCTGATGAGCATTGTGCCACACTTCTTTCTCAAGGCAAAAAGTTCTTTTCGTTCATTTTCCTTCCGGGTCGTCTTAGCTCGATCGTTCGAGTACATATCCATTAGAAGTACTGCTCATGTTTTTGGGGGGCTTGTGTTGTTCCTACATCTCTACCTTTTGCATCCAGAGCACTGATAGCATTCCGTTGATGCCTAAAGCATGGCATGCATGACCGCGGGGGGGCTGAAGTTCACTGTGAAAGGGAGCACCGTCAAGGAAATTGGCCGGTCTGAGCATTTAGATTGATGATGTGAAGGCACCGTTCGCCATGATGATGAGATATCCAGTGTGTCACACCACGACACACAATGGCATCGCTAAAACAATGCGTAGTGGTTCAGTCGTGCATTAATGTTCTAGCAATTGGTACTCATGCTCCAATTTTCTTTGTTGGACGAGAACTCATTGAGACAATACCTCGAGGCATCACAGTTATAGCCAATGATTACCACTTTTAAGAAAGATGAGTTGCTCGGTAGGACTAACGACGATAACTCATCTTTAGAGCAACAATCTGTGCTAGTTAGAATGGCATTGACATTACAATCATGATCTTAAATGATTGGGCTCATTTTTAGAGGAAGAAGCATGACGCATGTGCTGACGAGCGGGTTGCATACTGCCAATTAAAAGATGGTTTTGTCCGGATTGCTAGGGGTGTCGTGTGTGCTTCGACTTGGAGGCGCACAACAACAAGGCCATGGCGTGAGACAAGATCGGCTTTGCTCTATCGAAGAGGCCAGCGTAGGCAGGGATCACGAAGGAGCTCAGGGCATGGTGCCGAGAGGCAATGGTGATGCTGGGACGAAGTACGGCTATGGGCCTGTAAAAGCCGGGGGGGGGGGGTCCTCATTGTCATGGCAATTTCCCTTGGTGAAGAAGCCGGCGAAGGAGGAGGATGAGTCACCCGCGTCCTCTGGAGAGTCGCGTCGGAGGAAGCAGGGCCCGACGACGAGGCAATGGAACTGCTTGCACGTCATGGCATCGCGGAAGAGAGCAGCCATGTCCTTGACGCTACCGAGGATCTCTTGGAGGGGGTCGTTAGGGAGCGAGGCTGCTATGGCCGCTGGCTCTACTTTCAAGATTGGATAAACTAGGTTACGAGACCTACGTATGTAGACTAAATCTTTTTTTACACATATTTTTGTTTTTTATGAGGTTGTCTCAACCCGGCCTCCAATCTAACGTACTTACATACATGCTTTCCTCTTTTTTAGGGAAAGCCTTCATGGCGGTTCTATTCATTAGGCAAAACACTTTGATAAGACATCCACAAGAAAAATTAGAAGGATCCTCTTGCCACACAGGAGCATCACGGAAATTGCTTCCAAAGTTGCAAAATATTACTCACCAATGTCACCAGAATCCTCCGCCTGGGCCGGCCCATGCAGTAGGGACCTCCTATACTACGCCCTGTGAGAAGATGCAGCTTGCTTGTTTGAGTCAGCCCATGTCTAGGCGGCCTATTTTTTATTCTTTATTTTACGTTTTTGTCTTTTCTACTTTAAATAATTTGGACTTCAAAAAAGTTACGAAAATTACAAAATGTGAATTTTGAAATAAAATTTTTAATAAATCATAAAACATTTGTCGATTCAAAAAATGTTCGTAATTTTGTAACAATGTTTTGTACTCAAAAAATGTTCACAATTTTGAAAATGAATTTATGGAAAATCCAAAATTATTCAAGATTTTTTGAAAAATCATGTATTAAAAAATATTAATGAAATTGAACAAAATTTCGCCAATTCAAAAAATGTTCATGAATGGAAAAATATCCTAAAAATGAAAAAACTGTTCGTGACTTGCAAAATAGTTTATTCATTTGTAAAATGTTCGATGATTCAAAAACTTATCATGATTTTAAGAAAATGTTTGTTAAACCAAAAAAATGTTTGTGAATTTTAAAAATGGCCGCACCAATTTTTTTAAAAAAGTTCATCGATTATATAAGTGTTTGTGAATTCAAGAAAATTGTTTATAAAAATGTTCACAGTTTTAACAAAAAGTTTGCAAATAGTATAAACTGTTCATGGATTCAAAAATGTTCTTGATTTTAGAAAATGTTTGAAAATTTGTAAAAGTGTTCATGCATTTGAAAAATGTTCAGGATTTCAAATATGTGCATGAGTTTACAATTTTTTTTTTATGATTTCACAAAATTAAGATTGATAGTGTATCTCAGTGATGCAGGAAAATGTGATCATAGACATTGGAGATTATGAATTTTTTTTCTTTCGTTGCAACGCACGAGCCCTTTTGCCAGTACTAGCTAAAACATGTTTTCCTCCTTTTTTTTGAACATACGTACATGTTTTCCTGAACCATTACCAAATCTTTGTTTTTACGTTGGAAAACTCAAGCGGCATATACGTTCTCTTAGGGGACATAGGATCAGCATAAATCGAAACTCGTCTAGGTGACTTTGTAGGAATGGTCTTGGGGTCGTTGGGACCACTGTCGCTGTCATCAGGGAGGTTGCCGAAGCCGCCCAGCGGCCACGACATCTGTCCCTGGGCTTGGTGTTGGTGTTGTGCTTGCTGTGCCACCACCGCATCTCCTCCTTGACGCGGAGCTTACTCTTCGACTAGGAAATTTCGATCTAGAAGATGTCCTAGCTGATCTGACGTCGGCGTCGGGCGACGACCTCCTTGGTGCTCTTGGACTGGGGCAAGCTGCGAGCTTGAGGTCAGCGAGGACCCATGTCGGTGGCACCTACGTCTTGACGAATGATGATGAGCCCCGCGCCCGACGCTGCTCCCCTATAGCGAGGGGTTTCGAGCACCGAGACAAGGAAGGACGTGCACCTAGACCTGGCATTGACGAGATAATACTCGAGGTGTGTGCACGGTTGTGGTGGGGATGAGCTTCCTTTTCTTCATTGGGGGCAGATGTCATTGGGTGCCAATGCGGTGAGGAGGCTGGCATGGATAGCTCCCATTCTATCTGAACACCTCGGTTTCTCGACGGGGACATCGCCCGTTGTGCCACCACGTCGAGGAGGAATGCCCAGAGCCCAAACATGAGCGGCTCCTCATCCACTTTCTGTGGTCTTAGGCCCATGGGTCGGCAAGGGCTCCTCCTTCGTGGACTTCACCGCAAGCCATTCCCAGTCAACCTTGTCGTTCGCGGCTCCTTGTTGACGACGGAGGCTATGGTTGAATAGGAGGGGCCCGGTGAAAGGCATCACATTGTTCGCGTGAGCACGCCATGACGACATGTATCCACGGCACCGTGGATTGGAGCCCAAGCTCCCGCCACCGCCAAAACCGGCATCGTAGTGAGTGGAGTTAGTGAGAATGTGGAGGTCCGGTTGAAAATTCACAAAAAAAGAAAAGTAAAAGAAAAGCGTAGGCGGGCCGTGGGCAGACTATTGGGCCGATATGCTGGACATTCGTACTCCCCTAGTCTGTCCCTCAATTTAGTGTCAGACTTGGGATTTTGAACTTCTGCCCGTGTCTGACCCAATATATAAGCATCCACGTTGAAGAGTTAAACATGTCCTTTGTATATAAGGACAGAAAAGGAGTGAACCAACCCGTTGTTGGAGGGTTAGAGGGACAGTAGTATCCCCACCTTACTAGGGTTCAAGTCCTGGTGCTCGCATTATTCCTGAATTTATTTTAGGATTTCCGGCGATGCGCTTTTAATGTGTCTACGATGACTTTGTGAATCTCAAGATGATATGCCAGCTCAGTCTCTCGAAAGTGCTCATAGAGGTAGGGTGTGCGTGTGTGCGTTCATAAAGGTAAATGTATACGTGTATGTATGAACGCTTGCGTCTGTATTACAAAACAGTAAAACATAGCTAGCTACGACTCCTCACAGCGATTTAACGTATACACATCCCGCACTGGCTCCTCGGACAGCCTACCCTGTCGTGTGGCAGCGTACCCCCGTCTTTACGACCGAGGCCAATATAACCGGGCTGCTGGTCCTCGGACCGACCTGTGACCACTGTGATTAATTGGGCCGAGACGCCTTGGGCCACGCGATCACGAGGGGATGACTCATTTAGCGGGCCTTCCGTACGTAGTTATCACTTTGATTTTCCACCGAAGCCGAAGTGTCTCGCTCCATGCCGCCGCCGTCGGCGAACTCATAGCGATGGAGCTCCTGATTCGACCGTTTCTCCCTCTTTCACCTCCCTTCATGTGTTGTGCTAGTGGAGATGATTACTTCTCCGTTTATCTTCCTTCAAGTTTTAATCGTGTTCCCTTCCGCGGCTCCACCTTCCCGACGTTCTGGATCAGCGGCACGGTGACGCCCTCCCCTTTCACGGCAGAGGCTCGATGATGGAAGAGAAGTACGAGGAGGACACGCAGCTATAAAGCGAGAGGTCGCGGAGGAGGAAAGGATCACCAGATGGTTCATCTTGGAGAACTCGGGTCCAATTCGTCCCAATCTCCTGCTCTTCTGTCTTTTTCCCGCGTCCATATCGAACAGGTACTGGACACTTCTCTTTGCTCTGGCCTCATGTCTCATGTATATGTATTCATATTTTTTTGGAAAATCCTTGCTATTCAGCGTGTTCATTGATTGTGATTGTTAGCCCACTGTTTTTTAGCTACGCAGCTTGGATTTACAACAGGTGGATGATTTGGATACTCTACCATGTTTTTTGCTTCATGTCGTTGCTCTTTTAAGGGTGATGATAACCTCTCTCCATAAGTTCAAACATTTGGTCCAGAGGGTTGATTCAGATATTGATTATAGCAAGCTAATTTGTGCAAGATTTCCTCGGGCACAAATACCTTCAGCTAGCCTTAGGATCAGCTCTAAGTCAGAAACAAGGTAGCGTTCATGTAGTATAATCGAAATACTATGTCAGGCTTCAGGATCTTGCAAAATGTTAGCAAGTTCCACATCAAACTTGTTTTTTCAAGTAAATAGATTAATTTTGGAGTTTATCACCAACGTAGATGTTTTTCATACATAAGATTGAAGGTAAGGTGGAGCTTTCAAGTACACTTGAAAGCAACAGCGGAAATGTCATGTTAATTTTGGATTTTGAATATAGTTATCCTCCTATATAAAATTTACCTTTCTTAGCTGGGCAAGTTTCCTTTGAAATCTATTTGATGCATCTCCTAGAAAATGAGCTGTTGTGCTTATATAATTACCACATGCATTTTCTGTTCAATAACATGATGTGTGACAATGGATCTTCTGCATTTGCAAGTGTTGGCATTTGAACGGAGCCGAAAACCATCATAATTGTCTGTGTCATGGTAAACTTTTTTTTTCAAACAAGGCAAAAGACTTGCCATTTTCATTGATTAAGAAGAGAGAGTGAAAATTTCCCAGATAATCAACAGAAAAACAGGCAAAAACCGAGTCATGGTAAACTTTTGCGTTCTTGGGTATGTGTGCTTTCCTGGTTTCTCATGTTCAGGTGACTCCCTTCACTTTCTTCGTCTGGTTTGTGCTTATCGTATTCTTGTCTTGCTTACATGTTGCAGTTCATGCTAATTGTTTTCTCCTACTGTTAGTGTAAACTAGATAAAAAATTACTAAACCAGTTTAGATTCAGCAGTATAATTTTATTGTCATTTTCTTTAAGTGTCAAATTCTACGTTTAGATTATGCTGCTCGTACACTTCTTGCACGTGGGAAATGACATTCATTACAGTTTTGGCATTACAGAATAAGGATAGGACCAAAGGTTGAGTGCATGCTGTGGTATCCCTTCTGGTATAAGTCGTTTAAGCTTACATTAAACCTATCTAGATTTATTTACGACTACTTTTGGAGCACTTTCTTTTCATTTCATGTACGATGCGAAGGTCCACTCCACACAAATTGATGAACCTATCTGGGTTTGATGTGGAGCTTAATGTATTGACGTGAAATCATATTTATTATTTGCTACACTAATCTCTTGATATATTTTCATTTTACAATTCCTTGCTAGAGTGTGCAAACCAGTGTCGTATTGTTTTGTATACAGAATATAAATTCGCCGTTCTTATTGACCACTTGTATGTCATTGTCTCCAGTATGATTGATATGATACTTTGAACAAATATGTCATACCATGTAGATTACTCCTTATATAGTCCTTCAATATTCTATCTTTTCTTATAAAATTAACGGGCGCAGCAACGCGCGCCTTCATGTTCTAGTTGTGTTAGATAAAAAAGGACATAATAGTTGTCCGTATGCCCTAACTCCACCTATTTCGCCCAGCCTCGCGCGCGCCGAACCCTAGCCAGCAGCCCGTGGCTTCCCGCTGACCTCGCGCCTTCCCTGGCCATCTCCTCGAGGCGGCCGAACTCGGGCCACCCCAACTCCCCGTCAACACGCTCCAACACGCTCACCCCGAGGACGCCTACCCCGGCCCCTCTACTGAAAGCTCTCCACCGTCGCAGGTGATTCGCTGTTGCCCCCTTGTTTTTCTCGTCGATCGGCCGGATCGGGGGATTATACCCTCCCTCCGCTAGCGTCGCGTGTGTTTACCATTGATTTGTGAATGAATGAAGGATATGGTGGATAAGCAGCGGAGGAGCTCCCTAGACGAAGACGATCTGCCGTTCGACCAAGACAATCTACCGTCTTATTTCGTCAAACTTTGGGATGGTCAGCGTTTCGACTAGTATGTATGCATGCATATATCCACCATCTTATCTTATATTGCAACTGTTTTTCTATTCCTTTTCTTGCATCCATCCATGTAGTAAACTTAGTCGATCGCACACCCAATCAAATCGAATCATAAAACTTCCGATATATACTCCTTGACGAGTAACTTCTTTCTAGTCTCTAGAAAAAACAAAGGACTTAGGAATTTTCAGTTTGCATCAGCATGTCCTGCCATATCTTGATTAATTTGCACTAATATGATATGCTAGTTGGTTCGATAACTGCCCCGTCTTCAAGGTCCAACTCACCAACTAAGGGAGCCGGTGAATTAAACCATCCATGCATGTCCACAAGGGTTTTATTTGAGGCCTCTTATATGTCACAAACGAAACAGTTATACTTGTTTTTTTTTTGGCTGCCCCGGCTGCTTCAATTTGGATAACTTCTACCTCCTTGGCTGCAAAAATAGCATTAGACATGTAAACATCTTCTAATCATCACAATATCCATTGCATGATGAATCTCAAGTTGGACTGCCAACATATTATATATAAACTCACGTGATCATGTCTCTTATCATTTTTGGCTGCTACTGCTTTATTACATAGGAAAATCTAATCAACATGTCCTCTAATTTGAATTTGCTGAGACGGCTTTCTTTTCATCCGCACCAGTTTTTCAGAACCGAAACAATTCAATTCATGATTAGTTGACTATTCTTTTCTCTATCTATTTTTTTTATCTCACACAGTTATGACACAAGGTTGGAGACTTGGGACGATACCACTCCTAGGGAATTAGAATCTATTACTGTCAAGGATTTTGACGCGGCAATTGCTAAGGCTTGTGAGGAGTATGTTAGGGAAATTGAAGAGGATGATCGCAAGAGCTTGATGATGGCACTTGAAGTCTATACCAAGCAAAATAACATGCAGGTCACCACACATATCAGTCAATAATTAGTATTCTAGTTATTCTTCCATGACTATATTACTATATGTTAATGCTACTTCTATTGTTTTCAAGAATGCATGTGTAGTTTACTATTTATCTTAACCAACTCACGTTTAATTAGTTTGTTATCGTACGGTATACCTATTACCAGTCTTGTTCAGTTTTCAGAATGGACATGCGGTTTACTAAAGTGAATCTTGCCACAATAGTGAGTTTTTTTTAATTCTTTTGCAAGTGAGACCACTTATTTAGCCCATTAGTCAAGCTACCTGCAGAACTGAAATGTAATTACTATTTATCTGAAGTGGGCCTGTAATATTGACATGAATTTCTATTATATTGCAGCCTACTGATCTTGAATTTGTGCAAGTGAAAGAAAGAAACATTTTACTTGATGAGGACGCAAAAAGTTATTTGCATTTCAACTTTTTAGTGAAAGGACTCGATGGTAAACAGACGATGTTTTTTGCTGAATTGCGTCTTAAGATCACTGATGAGAAGGATGTTCTTCTCTGCACGCCTTTGGGGGAGGATGACTTCAAGCTATCAAAAGAGAATGACCAAGGTATCTTCATATTTTTCCTTTAACTTTTTATGCTACTTCTAACTATGAAAACCATTTTCCTCTATTTTTTATATTTGCGTCGGCCATTTACTAATGCAATGTCTTTCTTTTTAAGCCTGTTGTAAAGGGTGCGAAGATCGGGCTAAAGGTCTCATACATGATACATCCCAGTTGTGGTAGCCATTTAGTTGGACATGATGAAGAGCCTGATGATGATTACATGTAGTGAGATGTTTAATTATCATAAATCCACTTTAGATCTCACCATCCATGGAACCTGAAGTTTGAAAATTAAAAAATTATACTTCCAAGTTTTAGAAAATTCTGAAAAAGAACCACATATGCATTGTTATGTAATGTGCATGTGTGTAAAATTTCAGAGTGAATAGCATAAAACTACCACTTTTCGGTTTATGGTTCAAAAAATCTACCGAATTTTCGTTTGTCGCCGATACCCACAACATCAATGATTTGCTCTTTCAAAAATCTCAAATGACCACATGATTTAAAATTGATGGCCCTCTCCTAGACAACCCGTTTATTTCACTGTTTAATTTGACCGTTGACTTACATGGGCCTACATTTGAGCCGCCTCTCTCTGTCGTCACGATAGTGGAGGGAGGGACGGCCGCAGGGGAGACAGGGTATGGGTGCAGCCTTAGGTGAGGCAGGCCGCTGGAGCGGCTCCTCTCGTTTTGAGTATGGAGCCGATTGCTTTTTGCAAAAAATAAAATATATAGGGACCTTATTGAAAAGCTTACGCGGACCGATTTCTTAAAAAAACTTACAAGGACTCGATTTCTTCTCAAAAAATGTTTGCAGGGATTTGATTACTTTTAAAAATGTTTGTAGGCGTTATTTTGTAGAAAATGAGACCAGACTTTCGATATACACTTGACGAGTAACTTCTTGCTAGTCTCTAGGAAAAACAAAGGACTTATGAATTGTCAGTGTGCGTCAGCATGGCCAGCCATCTCTTGATTAATATGCAATAACTAATATGAGTTAGTTGGTCCAACTCACCAACTAAGGGAGCCGGTGAATTAAACCATCCATGCATGTCCACAACGTTTTATTTGAGGCCTCTTATATGTCACAAACGAAACAGTTATACATTTTTTTTGGCTGCCCCGGCTGCTTCAATTTGGATAACTTCTACCTCCTTGGGCTGCAACAATAGCATTAGACATGTATACATCTGGCAGGGAGTTGTCGGCACACCGGCAGGGGGCCGACCCTCACCGGTCCCTCCAAGCGCTGCCGGTTGGAAAAAAACCACGCCGGGGCAGACCTGGACGGGATGCCAGATCTGCGGCTTCTGTCGCCACCCATCTCTAGGCACAGACTCCACCGAGGTAAAGAGCATCATGCTGCCCATGAAACTGGCCGCCGCCGCACAGGCAAGAGGCGCCGCCCGAACTGCTGCTCGCGGATCCAACGCCGGAGCCGCCCTGCCTCCTCTGGGACATCCCGCAGCACACCACTTTGGCATCGGGCCGCCGCCACCACGGACTTGGCCGGCGGCAGCGACGGCAGGAGAGGAGACGAGAGGGGCCTAGGCGGCGCTAGGGTTTGGGTCCCCTGGCGTTGTATTAAATTAGTGCAAAGTTGAGAGACACTTATTTTGGGACGGAGGGAGCAGCGCTGGCTTCGGTGGTGAATCCTGGAGCTTCGATGACTGGTCGAGTGTGCTGCGCGACGCGAACGTATTGAGGTGTTCACATCTCGACAATGGCGGCAGCAGCATCGGCAGCTCCTACTCCATTGACGCAGCAGCAGCGACGTGGCTGGCCCATCACGCCAATTGCGCAGCTCCGCGTCTGCACCCGTGAAAGTACGCCGTTGACCTCCACCTATGCGGAGGAACTGGTACCGGTTCACCTCCACCTACGAGGACGCCCGAATCAGAGGCATGGGTAGCCCGCGACTCGCGGCGACGGGGGTGGAGCTGGCCGCGCTCTGGTGGATCGCGAGGTTGCGCTCCTCGTGTCGGTCGCAGTCACTCTCTCACGATGTTAGCAAAGGATGCACGCCGCCTCGGCCGATAGAGTTCCAAGGTGCTCCGGCTCGCCATCGAGCTGTCGGAGCGTCAAGCGAACAAGAGGCGGAGGCGGCCCGCCATGCAAGGAGCAAAGGCGTTTCAGAGGCCAGATTTGCCTACCGTGGCTGTAGATGCTCTTAGCTTGCCAAGGAGTGCTGCATCTCAAGCAAAATATATGCTATGGACTCTTGCTCTTGCAGGTTGTGCATAGGCCTCAAAATGTACTTTTCGTTCCCTTTTTGCGTTCTGAATTTGTATTTCGACTTTTGTATCTGTATTTGGGCGATTGTGATCCGCAGTAGTACGTTCTTGTTTCAAACGAAAACAACATCTCTTTTTGGCATCGCTGAACTCATTAGATTTTCGAATATTCCGGTGTGGTTACAGCTCCGGGACGCACGACTGACATCATGACCGCATAGCGCAGTGGATTAGCGCGTCTGACTTCGGATCAGAAGGTCGTGGGTTCGACTCCCACTGTGGTCGCTTCGTATTTTCGACTCTTTTTTTTTTTGTTACTCTTCTTACACTTCTTGACACTTCTCTTTACACTCAGGCAGAAACGTCAAGGCAACAATACACAAAGAGCAAAACTGCCGCACCACTGATGGATCTTCTTGACAGCTCCGCAATTCTTCGAACATCATTCCATTTGAATTCGAGGGAGGCTCTGCCAAATCGCCGGCTATCAGGTTCAGACTGTAGACGGTTACAACCCCTGCACCAGCTAGACCGACAAAAGCATCCAGGCAATTCGTATGGTATACAGCTTTGGCAAGCGGGTGAGAGCCTGACAGTAAGGGCATGTATGTAAGCGTGCATCCAGGCAATTCGTTATCTATTTCCCTACTCGCACAATCTAATTCATATATGTGTCTGAGCTACACTTCTGCATTACTAATCCTCCAATCCCTTGACTAAATAGCTTTCTTCAGATCATCATCATTCAGCAGTACTCATCTTCATCATAATCACATGGTATACAGCTTACATACTGTAGTAAAAACTATCGGTCCGCTAAAACAATAAATTTTCAATGCCACAATTTCTACATAAAATATGTGCGATTGATGAGGAAAATAATAAACTATAAAAATATGTATACTTATATGTATATGCTCCTGAGTTACTTATGTTTTTCCTTTGACGAATTAAGATCCTTATGCTGCCGCGCGATAGTTCACCTTCTTGGATATGCAGTCGCGGCCCTTACCCTTCCTTTTGTCTCGGTTTCTATGATGTCTCTTCCTCGTTGTAGCTGTCTCACCGCTAGGAGATGGGAGGAGGCGTGTGGAGTCCCTATCGAATAAATAGAAGACCTTTATTAACACCCAAACACTAAATGTGCAAACTAGGCAAGCAAAAACAATGACCATTAGTCAATCATATTCATCTCCAAAAAGGATTTGCAAATTGCAATACACTTCCTCCATTCACAAGTATAAGATGCTTGTGATATTTCAATACAGACTAGGTATAGACTGAAATGAGTGAACAAACATATTAAAATGAGTGAACAAACATACTTATCCGATTTACAAAAAAGTTAGAACGTCTTATATTTGTGAATGGAGGGAGTACTTTGCAAAAAAAAAAAAAAAACGGTGTCATGCATATATTTCAGAATTGCTAGCTATACCTGATAAGCCGAGAAACGAAGATCGTGGGCCAATCCACGTCCAAGGGCATGGCATCGCATGGCAAGATGGAGCGCTTGTGAGGCCAGTCCACCAATTGCGCCATCATCCCGGTTTCGAGGTCGGCAGTGTATACGCACCCGTTGCTACCGCTGATGAGCAGTGTGCCGCACTTCTCTCTCAATATGCACAATTCTCGTCCTTGAATCTTCTTCCTAGGTTGTTTTAGCTTGATTGACCGACTAGGTACCCACTTTGAAGTACTACCCATGTTTTCATGGTCCTCTTTTTGTTCCCATATCTCTAGTCGGAAATCGTTCTTTTGCATCCAGAGCAGTGATAGCATCCCGTTGACTGCTAGAGTAAGGCATGGTTGACTCTTGTAGTGGAAGTTTGTGCTAAAAGGAAGCTTTGTGCAGGAGATGTGGCCAGTCCTTCCGTTCATATTAATGAGGTGAAAGCATTCGTAATAATAAAACACCCAATGTGCCATGCCACGGCACACAATGGCATCGCTAAATGACCCATACCGATGCGATTGCGCATTAGTGTTGAAGCAGTTGCTCCGCACGCTCCAGCTTGCCTTGTCAGACGAGAAAACATGGAGAGTGTACATCAGGTCGTCGCGACCGGAGCCGATGATTACTGTTGAATATATTGTGTACGTGTATATTGTGTTTTGGGCCCACCTTCTAGTTCCTCTTTATAGTTGAGGTTGTGGCCCCTTCTGAACTCATATATACGTGCCTGGTGCTGCGTTTTGGATTTCGGTTTGAGATTTTTTTCGCCCCAGGCCGAGATGGCCGAATTTCGGCCGTTTTCAAAAATTTCGGTTGAAATTTGACCAATATTTGACTGATGTTTGACCAAAATTTATCAAATTTGACCAATTTCGGCCGAAAGAGACTTTTCGTCCTAGGCCGAGATGGCCGAAATTCGGATCAAAACACAGGCCTGGTGCACCGATCAATGAATTGTGTTGCATAGCCTATTATTCCCCTTCTACATGGTATCAGTTTTCGGGTTCTAAACCCTAGCCTTCCGCCGCCGCGCGCCTCCTCTACCACGCCGCTGCCGCCGCCATCCAGCCACCGCCCGCGCGCCTCCCGCGCTGGCCGCCGCTCCTATCTATCCCGGCCCGCTCGCGTCGCTCCTATCTCGCCGCTACTCCAGCTTCCAGCGTTGCCCGCCAAGTCCTGCCTCGCTAGCACCGCTCAGTAGGAGCTCCCTATCGCCCGTACTCCAGCTTCTACACCTGCTAGCAAATCCTCGTTTCCTTCTACTTCTATACTAGTTCTCATTATTCACCTGCTAATTACTCCGCCACCGCTGATCATCATTAGCATAATCCATCCATCTAGTCTAGGTCTAGTACTACTACGTCACGTCGTACTACTACTGATCCTTCTATTCCAAGTTCTTCCACACGTATACATCTCTACACACATATAACCATCCCCGCTGCAATGTCTTCTATCGTGTCGTCTCTCTTCGGCTACATGTACGCGGACGCGTCGGACCCTTTCACCACGCCGCAGGTTTTTCCGGCGGGCCATCCGGTCTACTTTGCCATGCCGCAGCAGCAGGCCAGTGTCGGCCCTGTGGCGCTGCTCGCCATGCCGATGGCTGGCGGCCATGCTCCGCCCGCCCTGGTTCAGCCCTACGGCGGCTTCGCCTCGGTGCCGGTCTCACCGTCATGGGACACTACTTCCTTGGCCGCCCTGCACTCAGTCTCATCACCGGCGGCGCTTGGTACCGGCGGCGCTTGGTACATGGACTCGGGCGCCACCGCCCACATGACATCTCATCCCGGTACTCTCACCTCCTTCACTCCGGTTCATACTCCTACTTGCATCACCGTTGGCAACGGTTCCTCTTTACCTATCACACATGTTGGTCATGCTTCGTTTCCTTCCACATCTACACCTATCACTATGTCTGATGTTCTTGTGTCCCCTGATTTAGTTATGAACCTTGTATCTGTTCGTCGTCTTGCCCGTGAGAATCCCATTACCGTTGAATTTGATGATGTCGGGTTTTCTGTGAAGGACGCCCGTATTCGGATGGTCCTTCACCGTTGTGATAGTCCTGACGAGCTCTATCCGGTGCACTCCTCCACCACCGCCTCCACCACCCCAGTCATCCTCGTCGCAGGTGTCGACCTTTGGCATGCTCGTTTGGGACACCCGAACTCTACCACTTTGCGTCAAATACTTAAGAGCTTTTCGCTCTCATGCAATAAGATCGACAACCATACTTGTGAGGCTTGTCGTCTTGGCAAGCACGTTCGTCTTCCCTTTTAGCGCATCAACCACTATTTCCACTTTTCCGTTTCAGTTATTACATAGTGATGTTTGGACATCCCCGGTTGCGAGCAACACGGGCTACCTATACTATTTGGTGATCTTAGATGATTTCTCTCATTATGTGTGGACATTTCCTCTTCGTCGCAAGTCCGACGCTCTTGCCACACTTACTGCATTTTATTCCTACGTCACCACAAAGTTCGGTCGTCCTATCCTTGCTTTACAAACTGACAATGGAAAAGAGTTTGACAACGCCGTTGTTCGTAACCTTCTAGCCTCCCACGGCACTATCTTCCACCTCACTTGCCCCTACACGTCCCAACAAAATGGTCGTGCCGACCGTATCCTTCTCACTCTTAATGATTGTGTCCGCACATTACTCTTTCACTCTAACGTGCCTCCCCGGTTTTGGCCGGACGCTCTCGCCACCGCCACCCTCCTCATTAACATCCGCCCGTGTCGCCCACGCTGGAACTATGCCCCTCACCGTCTCCTCTTTGGTGCGCCCCCATCTTATGATGGCCTTCGTATCTTTTGTTGTCTCTGCTATCCTAGCCTCGCCGCCACTGCACCTCATTCAGTCACTTGCATCTTCCTCGGCTACCCATCTAACACGAAAGGATACCGCTGCTACGATCCCGTCTCACATCGTGTATTCACCTCCCGGCACATTTACTTTGATGAGACGGTGTTTCCATTTCAGAAGGTACCTCCCGCCGCCCCGTCGCCGCCGGCCACCGGCGGCCCTCCAGCGACCCCGTCAGGTGGACGGCCCCGCTCGATTCTTGGACCGCCTCCGGGCTTCCGCGGTCCTCCCACCGTGGGACGAGCTGCGACTCGCGCCCCCACGACGTTCTCGCCGACTCCGTTAGGGGCCTCAGCATCGCCCGCCTCGCTGGCAGCCGCTGCTTCGCCGGCTGCCCCGTCGCTGGTATCTTCACCGACCATCTCAGGCGCCACCCCGTCGCCGGCTGTCTCGGTCGGCCCCGTCGCCTCGGGTGCCTCGGGCGGCTCCCCGCCTCGCCCGCCACCCCCGCTTCGTCCGCCCCCTCGCCTCGAGCACGGGCGTTTCGACGGCCTCGGGCGCGGGCACTTCGGCGGCCTCGGGCGACGCTTCTTCATCGGCCATCTCGCCGGCGGCCTCGTCAGCTGCTTCGCCGACCGCCTCGCCAGTCACCGAGTGGCCATCTCGCCCCGTCACTCGGGCTCGAGCCGGCGTTCATCGCCCGAGTCTACGGTACTCCAGCGACGAGTATCTTCTCGCCGCCTCCACCACTGAGCCGTCACCGATCCCTGCGTCCGCTCGCGCAGTCCTTCGTGATCCTCACTGGCTTGCCGCGATGCAGGAAGAGTTCGACGCTCTTCAGTGGAACCGTACCTGGACACTGGTTCCTCGGCCTTCTCGTGCCAATGTCATCAGCGGCAAGTGGGTCTTTCGCCATAAGACCCGCTCGGATGGTACACTTTAGCGCTACAAGGCTCGCTGGGTGGTCCGTGGTTTTCGGCAGCGCGCTGGAGTCGACTTCACCGAGACGTTTGCCCCGGTTGTCAAACCGGGCACGATCCGCACATTTCTCTAGCTGGCAGTTTTCCGAGGCTGGCCGGTTCATCAGATGGATGTCTCCAACGCCTTCCTTCACGGCCATCTTGAGGAGAAGGTTTACTGTCAGCAGCCGACCGGTTTCATCGACGCATCTCTTCCTGGGCATGTGTGTTTGCTGTCCCGGTCTCTCTACGGGCTCAAGCAAGCACCTCGCGCCTGGTACCAGCGTATCGCCGGGTTCCTCCAGACACTGGGCTTCAGCGTCACTCGCTCGGATGCCTCGTTGTTCGTCTATCACCGTGGCGACACGACTGCATATTTGCTCCTTTACATCGACGACATCATCCTGACGGCCTCCTCCGCAGCCCTTCTTCAGCAGATTACTCTCCGGCTGCGTGATGAGTTTGCCATCAAGGACCTGGGCGCTCTACATTATTTCCTTGGCATTGAGGTTGTTTGGCGACCCGACGGCTTCTTTCTCAATCAGCAGAAGTATGCGCATGAGCTACTTGAGCGTGCCGGCCTGCTCAACTGTCACCCTGTTGTTACTCCTGTTGACACGAAGGCCAAGGTTTCTGCTCTCGATGGCTCTCCTGTGTCGGATGCTTCGTTCTACCGGTCCATTGTTGGTGCTCTTCACTATCTGACTCTCACCCGGCCGGATTTACAGTATGTTGTTCAGCAGGTGTGCCTGCATATGCACGCCCCTCGTGACTCCCATTGGACCCTCGTGAAGCGGATTCTCCGTTACATCCGCGGCATGATGGCTCTTGGGCTTACTCTCACGGTGTCCACTTCTCTGGAGATGGTGGCCTACTCCGACGCGGACTGGGTCGGCTGCCCCGACACCCGTCGGTCCACCTCTGGCTACTGCGTTTACCTCGGTCCTTCACTCGTCTCGTGGTCGTCCAAGCGACAACCTACGGTTTCGCGCTCTAGCGCGGAGGCTGAGTACCGAGCTGTGGCTAACGCCGTCGCCGAGTGCACCTGGCTACGACAGTTACTTCAGGAGTTGCATCATGACGTCTCCCAGGCTACGGTTGTCTACTGTGACAACGTTTCTGCGGTGCACCTTTCCGCCAACCCCGTTCATCATCGTTGGACTAAGCACATTGAGCCGGACATTCACTTCGTGCGTGAGCAGGTGGCCCTTGGACGTATTCGGGTCCTCCATGTTCCGACTGCACAATAGTTCGCCGATGTGATGACTAAGAGACTACCGACTTCACCTTCGAGGAGTTTCGTTCCAGTCTCTGCGTCTCCGGCGCCGCTTCGACTGCGGGGGGTGTTGAATATATTGTGTACGTGTATATTGTGTCTTGGGCCCACCTCCTAGTTTCTCTGTATAGTTGAGGTTGTGGCCCCTTCTATACTCATATATACGTGCCTGGTGCACCGATCAATGAATTGTGTTGCATAGCCTATTCCTCCCCTTCTACAATTACCACTTTGAAGAATGAAGGGTTGATCAGCGGCACATGTAGCAACGGCCCATCTTCGAAGGGACAGTCGGTGCTTGTTAGAATGGCATAGCCATTCCACATGTAGTCGTTGAAGGCCGAGCTAAACTTCGACGGAGGGAGCATGTCGCATGTGCCGTCCAGCAGGTTACATACCGCTAATTGGAGGATGGTCGGGTGGACATAGCCTGGTGTATCACGAGCTTTGAAGAGGCGCACGAGGACAAGGCCACGGTGCGAAAGGAGCGGCACCACGCCGTCGAAGAGACCGGCAGGGGCAGTGGAAAAGAAGGAGATGAGGTAGCCCCCATCAGGCACTAGTAGAAAACGGAGCTTTAGCGCCGGTTCGTAAGGGCCTTTAGCGCCGGTTACATAACCGGCACTAGAAGGTCGTCACTAAAGGCCCCCCCCCCTTTAGTACCGGTTCGGCACGAACCGGCGCTAAAGTGCCACCACGTGGCGTGAGCTCGCGCCCCGGTATGGGGGACCTTTAGTACCAGTTCGTGTTACCAACCGGCACTAAAGGTTTTTCTTTTGAATTTTTTTTTGAAAATTTTGGAAAAAAATTTTGATTTTTTTTTCGATTTTTAATTTTTCTGAATTATTTGATGATTTAGTCTCTAATCACCTCTCTTAATTGCTCAAGTGTGGATCACTCATTCCAAATCATCTGACTTCCCGACCGGTCACCCATCCCTCTCACTACTCTAGCCCGAGCACGCTT
Organism: Aegilops speltoides; assembly: GCA_021437245.1. NCBI lineage: Eukaryota > Viridiplantae > Streptophyta > Magnoliopsida > Poales > Poaceae > Aegilops > Aegilops speltoides. Next base: position 570,370,957 of record CM038143.1, on the reverse strand, counting down.
AACTTTCCGGTTCTATTCTCCTTCGTTTCCGAATCTGCACTTGTTATTTTCCTGACAATAGTAAGATGTTAATCTTATTAACCCTCAGGAGTTTAGCTTGAGCATGAAGTCACACATTTCACCGTTTGAGTTTGAAACTATTATTCTAAAAAACAGTAATTATTAAGTAAAGCTAATATTTCTTGAATAAGTTTGACCATAGCTTGACCACAGTTTGACCATAATTTGACCAGATTTGACCAAAATTCAAAAAATTGAAATAATTATTTAGTAACACTAATATTCTTGAATAATTATGTAGTAACATTAATACTTCTTGAATAAGTAGTTTGACCAGATTTAACCAAATTTTTTTAAAAAAACTGAAATTATTTGACCATATCTTTTTTTCCTTTTGGAATTTGAGGATTCTAAATAATTCCAAATAGGCCGTAGGCTGTCTCCATCGGATGCAGATTTTCGTGCTGAATTTTTTGATATATTATACGTTTTTTTCCGGCATCGTATGCAAAAGTTATAGCCGTTTTACATTTTCCCATCGGATGCGAAAATTGCCCTATAATGCCGGTTTGTGGCACGAACCGCACTATAAATCGAACCCTTTAATACGGTTAAGTGGCGCGAACCGGTACTAAATCTAACTAATGCTGGGTTCGTGCCACGAACCGGTACTAAAGGTGATCGTGAACCCACCTGACGCCACCGCCACCACCCTTTAGTACCGGTTCGTGCCACGAACCGGTAATAAAGTTCAACACGAACCGGCATTAATGCAAATCCGTTCGAACCAAGATTAATGTATACATTAGTCTGGCTCTATACAAACCGCACTAATGTCTGTGTACGTTTGACTCTTTTTCTACTAGTAAGGACCCAGAGTCGATTGTGGTCCTGGGATAAAGCATGGTGCCATGACGGGCGTAGGATCGGCGTCCCCACCTCTGCGGCGACGTTCCCGGATGTGGGTGAAGAAGCCGACGAAAGAGGACGACGACTGGTGTTCTGGCCAGCAGCGCCGGAGGAAGCTGGGGTCAGCGACGAGATGGCGCCACTGTTTGCACGTCGTGGCACAGCGGAAGAGAGCAGCGTCGTCCTTCATGCGGACGAGGATCTCCTGGAGCAGGTCGTCCGGAAGGGGAACTACCATGGCCGCCGCCGCCACTTCTTCCATCGATCTGGCTTTGTTTTTGAGGGGTCTTCCGTCGATCTAATGTACGTAGTAGTCCCAATGGCCGAATAGTCACCAATCGTCGCGGATTTATCTACGTAGGCCCAATGCCCTAATATTCGCGCGTCCCGTGATGTGGTGTCCCTCTCGAACGTCAAAGAACACAATATCCTGTAGCCAGCAATGTACTATTTCTTTTTTTGAGGGTCAGCAATGTACTATTTCTGTAATGATATTTATTTATTTATATATTTTTTTTAGTGGAAAGGTATATATATTATAAAAGTTTGTCTGAAGTACAAACATAACAAAAATTACATCAAGATTCTTAGAGCACTACTGGCGCCAGAAAAAAACTGCTGACACGCCGCTGTAGCTGCTCTACTACAGGAGTCAGCTTGACCTTGCCATGACAGCCAGGAAGTCTTTTTGCACGTGTCCCTAAGGACCAGCACCCTAGAGCAAAGGTGGTCGTCGTTGAACCCTTGCATAGATCTGAAACGGAATAGCTTCACACACGATGATTTATGGACGTCACGTGGACGATGCTAGGATCTCACGTTTCTTATTCATGGAAGGATTTCATCTAACGGTGATTAGCTACTGTTGCACACATCGGCTGGAGAAACGTCGGCTGCCTAGCACTGCTCAATCTGAAACGCCTGACACCAAATCCCGCCACATGATAAGAAACCGTAACATCACCGCCCCAAACGATATTTAGTTTCTCGTGGTTCAAAATTCTTGCATATGATGGATTTTCTACGTTGTGTACAAGAATGCCTAATATTCTTTACGCCTTCGTTAATTTCATGAGATATGTTCTTTTGGAATACCAATTTGTGTATAATGAATCGCGCCTATCTTCATCAAATATATTTTACGGTCTTTTGGTAAGGCTCACGTAGGATTTCTTTTAGTGTATTAAGAGATGGATGGAGATGCCTCTAGCCCAAATTTCATATCCTAAGAAGGGCATGGGAGAAATATATTTGTTTTACTTCACTTTTATGTTGGATTTCAAGAATTTCATAACTATATTATGATACAATAGAATTATTTCTTTAGCTCACTAAAATGAATTTCTTAACAGTGTTCTTAAACTGGATAAACAAAATCATCAGAATCACCGGACTTCTTCAGCCTCAGTCCAGAAGAAACATCATGTCTACATCCTCCATCGCCCCCGCCGGTGACAGAGAAGGAGAAAGGCTTGACGTGGATCTGCAACATACAAAGTCCTCTACATGTTGCTTGGCCCCATGACAACGCCGGAGCACTCACCAGATGGCGCAGCTAGAGCACAAAGGCTCTCCTTGAGTCTGCCGTCACCGTCGTGCGAACCTCGATCTGAGCAGCACGCTCCCTAAGACTAGCCACAATGGGTAGTAACATAGAGTAGTAACATCGACATGTTACTAGTCTATGTTACTACCTCTATAGTGAGGAGTAACATATGTGTGGTAACATGCAACCCTTCATTTATTAGGCTATAGACACATCTTGCTTTGATATGTGTGATGTTACTACTACTACTAGTACTACTAGGAAAAGGGCTATAGATGGAATTGACACTAATGGCGCACCAGACATGTGGTGCGCCATTACTATATATTAATGGCGCACCATGTGTTGGTACGCCATTAGTTTCCAAATACTAATGGCGCACCACATCCCACGGTGCGCCATTAGTAAAAAAAATTTGTTTTTTAATTTTTTCAAAACTTCTAATGGCGCACCATGGGTGTGGTGCGCCATTACTAGTTTTAACTACTAATGGCGCACCACCCCACGGTGCGCCATTAGTAGTTTGCCCAGCTTCCACCGAATGCAGCCCCCGACCGCCTTTTCAGTTTTAAAAAAAATTTAAAAAAATGATAAAAATGTCAAAAAAATAAAAGAAAATAAGTTTCCCATTGTGATATGTGGTCTAGTTGTTGGAAAAATTTACAAATATAAATTTCGACTTTATTTGTAAAATCTCTCTGAAAATTTGTAAAATGGGCATAACTTTTGCATACGAACTCGGATTAAAAAGTTTTATATATGAAAAATCATCTACTCGAAAAGTTACATCCGAATTTAACGGGGGGAACCCCGTTAAACATTTTCAAAATCCCCAAAAACCTAACAGAAAAAAGTTACAGGGCTTTCAAGATCTAGAGGCAAAAAAATTTCAAAAAAAATTTGGTTTTTTATTTTTTTTCAAAAAATGATATGTAATATGACCCAGAAGTTTGAAATATTTTTCAAAATTTTCATCATAGTCATGAACATGAACAAAGTCCTAGACATCAACAAGGTATAATAGGATTGATATGCTAGATATATCAACAAGTGCTTATGAAGTGAGCTGTTGCTGGGGTTGGATAGAACTCTGAAGTTAAGCGTGCTTGGGCTGGAGTAGTGTGAGGATGGGTGACCTTTCGGGAAGTTTGACCATGGAATGCGATTTGACCTGAGATTAAGCATATTGACTCGAGATTAAGCCATAGTGACCTGAGATTAAGAAAAAAACAAAAAAAAAATGGAAATTTTGATCTAATGGCGCACCACTGGTGCGTGCCATTAGTAGGCAAAACCGGTGCGCCATTAGAAGGCTTTTTTCTAGTAGTGTAGTAACTAGTTATGTTACCACTTTCCTCTCTTTCTTCATTTATTGCTTGCCACATCATCTATTTTATCTAGATATGTGTGATGTTACTACCTATGTTACTTCCATTGTGGGTAGTCTAATTCGCTAGCAACCACCACAAGAGGTCATGGGAGGGGTAGGTCTCGGCCCACATTATTAACAAACATCACCGACCCCATCGCCGCCCGCTAAAACGACCTAAGAGACTAGCTTACTAAGACTTGTTGACTAAGACTAGCTGCACACAAATCCAGACGAATATTCGCCCACTCCCTGCAGCCAGGACAAACTCGTCAATTCTAGTAGTGCGTGCTTCCTCTTTCTTTAGGCCGCATGTTCCCTTAGGAGTTCTCTTGCCGCTAACAGATGAGAGTCAATGTGCAAAGTCCCCTACCAACTGCATAAAACACAATTAACATTAAATTTACGAATAACCGTGGCGTTTCCTAAACACTAGGCAAATGACGTTCTTGCCGAGTGCCCATTAAAATAAAATCGACAAACTACTCGACACTTGGCGAACTCGCCAATTCTAGTACTGTGTGGTTCCTCTTTCTTTACGCCGCCTCTTCCTATTAGGAGTTCTCTTGCCGCTAAACAGATGTGAGGCGACGTGCAACCTCACCAAATGCATAAGGCTGGTTGTAATGGGGAGTATCATATACTACTAGTATCATGCATATGATACTAGTGTATGATACTACCTCCCTAATGCATAGTATCATATATTAGTATCATGTAGTACTCTATTTATTGCCATGCATGACACAAAGTAGCATAGCATTTAATATGATACGGTATCATGATATGATACTACTCCCTCTTTTTCTTCATTTAATGCTACGACACCTCATCAAAATTGCCTAGTTGGCATGCATGATACTAGCTATGATACTACCATTACAACCAGCCTAAAACAGAATTAACACCAGGACACTAAATTTGGTAATAATTCGAACAAGAATCCTAATGGATTCATCAATTTTGTAGCATCCAACACAATTCACAAGAAAACCCAAAATAATGTAATAAATATATTTTAGAATGGCTAGGTATACTTCGAAAGGCGATAAACGAAGATCGTGTGCCAATCAATCTCCAAGGGCATGGCATCCCCAGGGAAGATGCAGCGCCTTTCAGGCCAGTCCGCCACCTCCTTCATCATCCCAGTTTTAATGTTGGCAGTGTAAACGCTGCCGCAGTTATCGTTGATGATCAGTGTACCGCACTTCTCTCTCAAATCTTGTCGTTGTCGTCGTTCAGCCGCTTTCCAAGGTTGTTTTAGCTTGATCGTCCCAGTACATAACCAATTCTTAATACTTGCTGCGTTTTCATGGTCCTCGTAATGCTTCCAGATCTCTACTTGGGGAAGGTTCCTTCGCATCTGGAGCAGGGATAGCTTCCGATTGCTTGCTAGAGTAAGGCAGGGGTAACCCGTGTGGAAATGGTCCGTTGCGTTAGGGAACTCCCACATGGAGATGTGGTATGTGCTTGCATTCATGTTAAGTACGTGAATACCTCCATGATAGCAAAATACCCATTGTGCGATGCTAAATGACCTGTCACGCTCTAGTTGGAAACTATTATTGAAGCAATTGGCTTGGACGCTCCAGCTTCTTCTGTCAGAAGAGATCACATAGAGATTATACTGCAGGTCTTGGCGTGCGGAGCCGATAATGATCACTCGGAAGAAAGGCGATTTGCTCGGTAGCAAAGATGACGATGGCCCATCTTTGGATCAACAATCCGCATCGGTTAGGATTAAGGATGGCAATTTTATCCATGGACATGGATATCCATGGATATCCGACCCAAATGGATAGGGTTTGGATATGCTTTTGTGTCCATGGGCGGCGCCCAAACCCAACCCGATTGTTCGTGGGTAGGGCATGGATATAATCTTGTACCCATGGATATACCAAAACCCGACTCAATAGAATGACTTAATGGAAAAAAAATCTGCTACCCCTGCCCCACGTTCACATCTCCCACGGCAATTTTACACTTTTTCTATCTAAAACATGCATAAAAAATTACATCGTAACTTTTATAAGTTGACAGTCATTCCCCTCCGAAACATAATCCAACACCCCTTCCCTTATTTGTATCTCCTTCTTAAATGACTCATCATTCTCATCTGTTAGAAAAATACTAAATGATTTTAGGTTGTTACTGGATGTTGATTTACCATAAGTGAAGCCTAGCCTGCCACGAGGTGAAGAATGGAAGAGTTTATGTTAATATTGTGTTAAGTCTTATTTATATGTCTCGAGAGGACCCAATGGATATTCAGTGGATATGGATATCCATCGAATTTGGACATGGACATAATTTTTCACCCATGGATTTTTTCATGGGCGGGCAAAGACTGTCTTCATGGATATGGATATGGATTTGATATTGTTCAACCCGATCCAAACATGACCCATTGCCATCCTTAGTTAGGATGGCATATCCGTTGGAATAATCACTCTTGAACTCCGAGCTGAAGTTTAGAGGAGGGAGCATATCACACGTGCCAAGGAATAGGTTGCATATCGCCAACTGGAGGATGGTCCGGTCTTCGAGGAACGATTTTCTTTTGTCTTGAATTCGTAGGAGGACGAGACGGTGGCGCGAGACGAGCGGCACCGCGCGTTCAAAGAGGCCAGCACGGGAAGGAGTCACCACGGAGCCCAGGCCACAGCGGCCAAGGCTGAGAGCGGATCGCGTCACCGGGACGAACCAGGGCTCCGGGGTGGGAAAAGGCCCTGCACCCAAGTCCATGTTATCTTCTTCCAAGATGAGGTAGCCGAGAAAAGAAGATGAGTCCCGCCCGCCCTCTGGCAGCGTCGCCGGAGGAAGCACGGATGAACTATGAGACGGTGCCACCCTTTGCACGCCGTGGAATGACGCGGACGAGGACCTCGAGGAGGAGGTCGTCCGGGAGCAAGGATGCCATGGCCGCCGCCGCCGCCTCTTCTTTTTCGTTGATTGAGATACCCTAGTACTTACACACACGAGAGTTGACAGTCAATTGCCCAAATAGTAGTTGCACAATGATTTTTGGTGTGCAGTTGGCAATTGGACAAATAGTAGTTTGTGCACAGGGAATGTTTTCATTTCCCAGTTGCACAATGAGTTGTTTGTAGTTGGCAGTTGCACAAATAGAAGTTGCACAATGAGTTGTGCATTTTTTACTTGACATCTTATCCAGATACCAATTGGCAGTTCCAGATGCATCAGTTGCACACATCGGGTGCATCAGCTGTCATAGACACCTTTTTTAGTTTTTTTAGCAGTTATAGGTACAATAGTTGTAGACATTCGGGTATCTCTGTTCTGTGGGTTTTATACTTGCCCATTGGAGCAGTTACCAGCTGGCAGATCTAGGTTTAATAGTTGCACGCAGCTGGGATTTGTGTTCTTGAATTTTTCACTTTGGCATTATCATATGTCAGTTGGCAGAACCAGGGTCCAGCTGGCAAAACTAGGGTCCAGTTTGACACAGGATTTTTCAAATGTCCTAATTGAGGGGTCCTGGTTTTTTATGCATTGTTTAACAAGTTTTCTGTTAGGGCTTTAAGCTACATTTTTTTGTGCGCGTGCAATTAGAATGATTTTTTTGGATCTGTTTTTTTGCAGTGACATTCGTTGAAGAGGGAGATGCCGGCGGAAGTGGGGAAGAGGTTGTTTTCTCTAAGCTCAAAGGGAGCATATATGATCGAATATATGTGCTGTTTTTTTCCCTTTTTGTTTTTCATTTCTGGTTTTTGTTCTTTCGAGCCATGCAGAGGATTGTATCAAAGGATAAACGGCGGAACAAGGAAAGGGCTGCTGGGCGCGTTCATACTCATGCGAACCCCGTTGGTGGTAAGGAAGTAGGGGTAAGTTTTTATTGAAGACTTTAACATCTTCTTTTTTATTTTTCTGTAAACTTTGAATATGCAATGTACAATTTTGAGTATATGTAGAAGAAATTCAATTTTTATTTTTTTATTTTTTTCATGATTTTTTAACATGAGGCATCATTGGTTACTGTAGGTCGAGGATGCTACTACATCTCGTGCTGCAAAGCGAGCCAGAACAAAAGGAAAAGGCAAGTCCTTCGATGGGGGTGGCCCAACCCCTGCAGAAGCTGATGAGGTACCTTTTTTTGTACATTTTTCTTTTGCAGTTGCACATTATGTTGGTACTAGTTGGCACCCCTACTGGCAAATCCCCCCTGACATCTTCAAGGTTTCTGTGACCAGTGTCAAACCGGGGCACGAGAATTTGGCTCCTCCGGTTACACTAGGGGGAGATGACGACGAGATCCCGCGGCGGCTTGGCTATTGCAAGCGTTGGGTCCTGTTGTGGCCGAAGAGTCTTCTTCGCCTGGAGGCGGCCGGGAGCACACCCACGAGCAAGCAGCATCAGCAAGGTATGAACACCAAAACCCCACCTACACAACTAGCGTCCCCTGTCATGCCGGGTGAGGAAGAGGCTCCATTAGTGGCTGATGACATCATCGCCGTCGAAGAAGAAATGCATGATGCCATCAACGAGGATGACGTTGGTCCTCTACAATATCTCAATACTTGCGCCACTGATGTCGGAGGATTGATGGCTCAGCGGTATGAGTACTCAGGGCTTGAGAGTGATGAGTTGGTGCCTGAATTGCCAGAGGATGAACGTATTATAGGCTCAATTCCAGTAGCAAAGCAGCATATATAGGAAGAGACCAAGGAAAGGCAACAAAACTGCTTTTATGATCCAGCCGCCTCAGCAGCCTCGGGTTCAAGACTGTATACCTATGCCCCATACGGGAATATGTCATATCCCCGGTGATCCGATCCTACCTAAGGCAGCGGTAGAGGCAGTATACAACGATCTATGGAGATTTCATGACGATGTGCTGCGGAGAGAGAAAAGCCTGATTGCCTCGAAAAATCCAGGATACCCACTCTACGTGGTTAACGTGCTGCAACAAAGGTTATACATCGACACATTCCCCGCGGAAAAGTTCTTCCTTCGATTCAATTACATCTTCGACATGTTTCACTTGAAAAAACTGGATTTACATTTGTCCGCCTTTTTGCCTTGCACATGAACCACATCATCAAGATTGAGCACATACGTTATATCTGTGTCGCTGACCCATACTTCATGCACAAGGGCTTCTTGGCAGTCTGTCCAAAGCACCATGAATACGCATGTAACTACATCGCCGATTTCATGGTCGCCAATAAGGACAAGGAGACGATTCTCTTGCCTTATCATCCCATGTAAGTCATCCACAGATATCTTCCCTTCGATTTCAATCAATCATTTGCACACGTGGAGGCTAATTTGAGGTGTACTTATATTGCGCAACGACGGGCGCCCCGTCCTCATCATCCTTTACCCCTCATTCTCCCACGCTCTTTACTTGGAATCATCGAAGAACATGAAGAAAAAGGATTACACCCACATGAAGTCTATTCTCGACAGTGCTATCTTTAGGAACTACACGCCCGCCTTCGGCCATAAGACAAACTTCTACTGCATCCAGCAACCGAGTGGTACTCTTAGTGATGGATTCTATGTCCTCCACCTCATGCTGGAGTACAAACAGGATCAGCAGAACCTTCATATGTCAGCTAGATCTGGTGATGCCTATATTCTGCAATGGGCAAAGAACCTAGGAGATATCCTGAATCATCGACTTCGAGCTGAGTTCTATCACATCCAGCGTGAACTTGCCCAAATCATCATGAAGGAGGTCGTTGAAAAAACAGGGATGTTCTACGAAGAAGGGAAAATGTTGTGGGAAGACGTCCGAACACGCATATCGGTTCATCGTCTCAACCTGAAGCCTTTCATTGCACTCAGGGACTATCTCCCTGATTTGGATGGATGGCACAACAAGTTGAAGTGATTGACGATATATGACAAAGTGTCCATTTAGTCCATACTTTCTCTATGATGAAACTTTGAGTTATGCACGTCGAAACTTTAGTTGCGATGTAATTAAACCGTCCTCCTTAACTAGCGAAGATCACTCTAGTTAGTGCATTTTGGGTACTATGTTCTTTCTTATTTATGCTTATGAGATGTTGCTTCTATTTTTGCCAAGTCTGTCTCTTTCTGTTGCTCAACTATATATGCTGCATATGATCGACTCATGTGACGATGTAGGTACATAGATCATCGATGGCGAAGAAGTGCTACGCCAGGAGTATATGATGAGTTGCCGGAGTGTCAGGCCAGGTGTACCGGTTTTTGAGTGACAACCAAAGAGGGTTAGATAGCAGAGCCGAAGCAGAAAGTAGTTAGCTTAGGTTCACGCTAGTGCGAGAGAGGGATATGAACCGGTGCCTCAAGAAGTACTATATCATGATTATGATGTGACAACATGATATATTTGTGTTGGATGATATGATGATACTATTATATGTATAATATGATGAGCATATTGTCAGTTTATGATATGATTAGAATACTGTATAAAATCTATACAAAAACATCGCAAATACATAGAAAAATGGATATGTGAAAATATAGTAGTAGCGCTCTTTAGCGCTGAACAGGAAAACGCTACTGCTAAGCCACTTAGAAGTAGCGCTATTATGGATAGCGCTACTACTAAGTAGCTATAGCAGCAGCGCGAGCATAAGCGTGCTACTGCTGAATGTTAGCTGTAGTGCCATATCAGTAGCGCGGTGTCCTGCGCTACTGATAGCCCTTAGACCCGCGCTACTTCTAGTCTTTTCCCTAGTAGTGGTTGAGTGGAGTAATAAGCTCATAGAGCATCTACAACCGGACCTCTCAAACCCTCCTCATACACCTGGGCGGGCCGCCCAGTCACTGTCCGATCACGATCTTTTAACCCAGACATGCCACTCAAACGACCCTAAAATGCCCGGGCTGACCGACACCCCCATATCTAGCCCAAATATGGGACAGATATGGGGGCACCTGGGCCCGCCCTCCACGTCGGCCTGACGGCATGACCCCACATGGACTCGCCGGGAAACCTGACGGTCGGACGGGCTCCTTGACCGTCGCCGCGGTGTGACGTCGCATGGCACCGCTCTGGTTCTGGATGTTGGGGAGGAGGAGACACCGGCGGAGGAGGAGGAGATGTCGGCGGAGGAGGAAGAGAAGGAGGAGCATGAGCCGGCGGACGAGGAAGAGGAGGAGGAGCAGGAGCAGGAGCTGGCGGAGGAGGTGCCCCCACTGGATGTGGGGGAGGGGAGGCGCCGACGATGGAGGAGGACGTGGATGTGTGGTTGGAGCAGCACACCATCCTGAACTCCATCAGCTCAGGGTCGGCTGCGGAGGCCAGGCGTCGCCGTCGGCAACAGATAGAGGCGTCCCAAGCTTCGGCGCAAGCGGCTCTGGCTTCGGCGCAGGCGACTCAGGACATCTCCGACAACGACGAAATTTGAGTAGTATCTGCATGATTTTGAATAGATTTAGGGGATGAATATGAGAGAGTTGTATCTGGAGACAGAAATATGAAGCATGCCCGGTCAGTATCCACGGACGCGTCCGGTCGTACCCGCGGGCATTTGAAAGGTCGGATTTGCCAAGTCTGGTTGTACTTATCTATTTATATATAAAAAGTAATTGACGGGTTAACCACAAAAAAGAGAAATAGATTGAAATTCCCACAATAATCAGAAAGATCTAACCATCTATTTGTTGGGTTAACGATTAATAGCCATTCGATTTAAGTGAATAAAATTACCCATCATTGCCATTACTTACATGGGACTTGGCCTTGGCTTAACAAAAGAAACTAAAAAAAAGATAACCATAACCGTAAGATCCACATTAAAGCGGAAGCACTGCCATCCTCTTTTCATTGCATTACAAAAAATAATATCCTTGAATTCAAAAGTAATTGACGGGTTAACCACAAAAAAGAGAAATAGATTGAAATTCCCACAATAATTAGAAAGATCTAACCATCTATTTGTTGGGTTAACGATTAATAGCCATTCGATTTAAGTGAATAAAATTACCCATCATTGCCATTACTTACATGGGACTTGGCCTTGGCCTAACAAAAGAAACTAAAAAAAAGATAACCATAACCGTAAGATCCACATTAAAGCGGAAGCACTGCCATCCTCTTTTCATTGCATTACAAAAATGAAATATCCTTGAATTCTCCCGTATAAGTAAAAAAAAAATGTTTCATGGGCTTGGAAAACATATACGTGGGGCTGCCCTATGACCTACTATAGCCACCGCCGCCACTGCCACCGCCGCCGCCGTTGTTGCGATGTCAAGATCTCCCGCAGCTCCCGCCCATAGGCTACAGAAGGTCGCCTGGCAAGGTAGCAGAGACTAGAAGATAGAAAGCATGATGCAGAGGAACGGGGGAAGGGCAACGTGAGAGCAATGAGCTGCAGGATCCATGGCGGGCTGGAACGTTGCAGATGATCCCATGAAGAGGTTTGTGAATAGTTCTTCCTTCATTGGCTAAGTTAGAGGTATGGCTCATGATGATCAGGGGCAGTGAATGGGATCCACTGTGACCTCGCAGCCCCCCTGTACCCAAAATAATTGCTTATTGGATACATTCATGTTTATTTTTTCCTCAATTGCCTAAGGACTGCCTACGCGTGTACGTGCAGTATCATAAAGAGAAAGTTGCAAGTGATCCATGAGGTAATTGTTCACATTATTTTGTCTCAGCAAGAATGCATGAATCGGTTATTCTCAGTCTTTCAATCATGGTATGTAGTAAAAAGTTCTCAATCATTATCCAATTTCTATTAGCTAGCACATAGAACGATCATGCCATTTGGCTAAGGCTGCAATTGTCCTTGCAGAAAGCTCAGGTTTTGAGCAAGTAGAGTACTCTGCAAGGCGTGTAAAAAACTTGCTTCCTTTCTCATGTATCTATCGAACCAGCGTGAGTCAACTGCCCACACATAGGTCACTGGATCCAAAATCAGGTATAAACCCTCCTCTACTTAGTTTATTTTGGTGTGATGTTATCAAAGATGTCAACTGCCGCTCGCAAAAAAAAGGGCAGATCACGGTCTAAAATATTGGTAAACTTATGCCGCCGTAGAGGTTGAGGATGATGGCAGCATGCATCCCGCATGGCTGGAGGACGTGGACATTGATCCAGTATGGCTGCATGTGTAGACGCTCTAGCGGCTTGGATAGAAATGTTTTCTCTCTCTTTTTACTGGTCAATTAATGATTTCATGGCTTCAGAAGAAAAATCTTTGAAAAACAGGCCAACATGAGATGTGTAGAGTACATGCACGTGTATGTAAGGGAATTTCAATGACGCGAGGATGCAACCACCTGAACGATGTACATATAGTGTCTTGATAATTTGTGTCGTACTCTCAGGTCCTATGTTGCACACGACCCAAGCAGCCTCACCGAGGATAAAAACGCTCCCGGCCATAAATTCACGCAACACATCAAAATATACTTACCTACCTACTGTGTCATCATGCCAATAATAAATAAATATATGGTGATTAAGTTGAATAAACTAGAGGCCATGATATTCATGTTGAGGGTGTACATTATTAGTTCACATGGAAGAAAGGGAGCATCTCTGATATAAATTTTCGAGCAAGCAGTTAGTATATATACATATGAATGCTATATATATATATATATCTCTTCTGTTTATCAGAAGGAAGGAAAGTGCTAATATAATTACACGGTAGCTAGGTACGTTTTGTTCAGGAATATTTTTTATGATCAATCCTATCCTTGTAGCTTTACTAATTTTATTTCTATTTTTCCCTAACAAGAGATGGACAAGGTAATTGCATTTGCATGATCTGCATCGCAAGATTTAAATAAACCTACACAAGTATCTGGAGTTCATGTCACAATTCTATCAGGTTTTACGTCCATTGATACATATGTTGATTCCACTTTTCATGCTCACACGTCAGATATTATAGGCTTCATGCATCTCCCAAATAGAATAAACTGCACAATTGTTTACATTATCATTATCAATATTTTTGTCTAAAATTTTGCGGGATAGACTTTTAATATGCCCGGCGGTGCTAATTTATCTTTGAGTCACACTTGAAAGATTTCAGCTCACGGTTGCATGGCAGCACACGGATATGAGATAATGGGCCTCAACCTTCAAATATAATATTATAATATCTGCTTTGCTTCACCTTTCAGTCTGCAACCTATATACAAAATTTTACTACTGTAGCTTTGAGAAAATTATTTTGTATGTCGAAAAGCACTTTTCTCCCTAATTGAGTGCATTATTTCTTTGTAAATCTGGTGTCATTTGTTTCCACAATGCGGTCTACGAGACGAGCGTGTCGTCCTGGAATATAATATGACCCCTCGCATTTGTATTGACTCCAGCCTTAATCAATACACACCATCATGGATGTATTTACATCAAAAGATTTTCCAAAATTACTTATAATATAGGAATACATTACAAGCTGAATAGTCACATGAGAACAAGTTTGGTTTGACAAAATAAGTGTTTCAGCAAGATGTGGATCAAAGTGGTGCTCGGGACAATAGGGATGTAGAATTGAAAGTAGTTGTGACAGAGAAATAGTAAGTCTTTTAGAACTTCTTATAAATCAGCTAGAAGAAGAAAATTGCATGGCAATACGATCTCACAAGAAGTAGCATTTTTTCTTGATGGATGATATATTTGGCTACTAAACTTTCAATATTTTCATGTAAGGATATATACATGAGACACTATTCACATGTGATATGCTCTATGCAAGTTACTTCGGAAGCTATATTCATGGAGGCATGTATCTTCTGTATGTTCTTTATGCTTCTCCTACATATCGTCTTTGATCTTTAATGTGGCAGGATTTGATTAATTGCTGTTAGCTAGAAGGTGTGCGAAATTATTTTGCTATTCTTATTGAAGTAATACATGTTCCGATAATACTGGGGACCAACATATGTTTTTGGAAGGAGAAGCTCTGTTATTCCTTGCATCCCTAAATTACACTTGCCGTGGGATCCCTATGGTTTGAGAAGATGTTGTATCGAGGCCAACACAAAATTCAAAAGAGTGGGATTTTCAGGAACCCGTCCCTATATATTGTTCAGAAGAACTGCAAGCACTAACCTTAAATATTAGTGTTCAACTTTTACATATTTTGTAGGAACATTAACTTTCAGACAATTTCTAATCTTGCATTGGTGTCGTCTGACCATATTGCTATGAAAGTACTGAAGTATCCTGTCCTTCCATGGTAGATCTCATACACAGGAAAAGATTTATTATCTTCTCAATTAGGTTCGCATATGTTTAGTCCTTTCCCTTTGCAGGGAACACATATTTTTATTCACATGAAATACATTTTGGATCTTTTCTCCATGTATTATATCTATTAGTGACCATGTTCACCTGGAAGACTACATGGACACCTATTGTAATGTTAGAAGCGCCGATCAAGCTGAGGATAATGTGCTTTTGTCCCAAGCAAGAGGTTGAATAAGTCATGCTTTTAGCATGGTTGCCAAGACACGTACTCAGTTGCATCATCTATTCTAATTTATATTTAACTTGGGCATGTTGGATATTTGAAACTGTTTGATTCATTTTGATTATTATCTGCACGAGCAATAAAAGTCAGTGGATAACCTTTGGAAACTTGGAGAATTATTGTAGTATTTTTGATATTGATAACCATATACGTATATGAATTATGTTCTCCTATGTATCTTGGTATTGTTTAATGAAATGTACTAGCGAATGATGTTGTATTATGGTTTTAACATTCATTGTAGTTGCATTTAGCTCGCAATTAATATTACATGTAGAACTACAATGATGATACTTATGTTAACGAAGGGAAGCCCAAAGTACAAATCTTCCTTATAAAAGTAAATAAACTATTCATTGGGTATTGTTTTTGTAACTATGGAAATGATATTTTATATTCACATTTTGGTTTGAATTTGTCTTTTTTTCACAAATCAAATAATATGTCCTCATTATAAAATTTCTAAAGTTATGGGCCGCGCATCGAGCGGGCTACTTTGCTAGTGTATATAAATAACTCAAAACTAAGCTTGATTGTAGAATAACATATTCTACACACCTAGTAACGCTATATCAAAATATAGTAACACATTATATAAAGTGTAGTAATTTTTTAAATAGTAAATTACTAACTTGAATAGTAAAAAGCTATTTCAGAATTACTATTTTTTAAAGTGTTTCATGAAATTTTATATAGAACATTACACGGGGTGTAGAATAAGATATTCTACATTGATGCTTAGAATAGCGTTACACACACAGACACATACAAACGCACATAGACAATATGCCCGTGCGTTGTAGTGGTGTTAAAAATATCGCAGTACAACGGCACCCTTCTAGTAAAACAAGACATTGTGCAAGGCTCGAGACTCTGTCTGTAGAAATATTGTCGTGGAATTATTATGTCAGATGTCCTAGTGTGAGGACTTAGTTGTGGAGCCATCGCAACGAGATTAGCTTAAAGGGGTTAAACCAGAAAAAGGACACAGGGAGTTTATACTAGTTCGGCCCCTTGCGGTGACGGTAAAAGCCTACAATCCAGTTGTGGTGGAATTGATGGGGGTCTCGATGATCAAGGAGCGAATCCGCTTTACCTAGCTCTCGAGTTATTGTTTCTTGTCCTTGAACCGCCGCCGGGTCGTCCCTTTATATACGCAGGTTGACGCCCGGCGGTTTACAGAATCCCGACGCCGGCTCATACACGTGTCCGCTCGGTTTCTACCCTTTCTTATCTTACAACACAAGTTACAAATTACATGGCGGTTTATGTCTACGGGCCCTAATCCGCCTATGGGCCCCGGGGCCTTTAAATCTCTTGTAGTAAAGCGCCATACTCCTTGTCTTCATGGGCTTCAATACGGATGACTACTTATGAGTATAACCCGGCCCCTCCTGGGCGGTTTATAGTCAATAGTTATATCCCCAACATTAGGCCCCAGATTGATTTGAACCTGTTCATGTCAATCTGCCAGACTTAAGAAAACTCCTTCTTGAATATTCTTCATGTGAACCTTGTAAACCGCCATGGCGTCATCTTCCAAGATTGTAATAAACCGCCATGACATCACCTGCTTATTAAAACCGTATATACTTCCCTTTTATTAATGAACCAACAAAAATCGAGGCAACAGCTTTGCCACATATCCATTTTTTGGGCTCCTTGATTCCCGCGCCTATAGCCTATCCCTTCGTCTTATAAATAGGACCGAGGGTCCCTTTCCTTTTATCCCCTTGCCTCTTCATCTTTCTTCCACCTTGCGTCGCCTCAGTACTCGAGGACAGCTGCCGCCGTCGACCTTCGCCTTTGCCCCAACAATGGCCGCTGCATCAACCTGGTTCGACCAGATTCTCGTCTGCATGCCTCCGCGTTCAACAGCCTTGGTGAATCCTTCTTTGCTCTTCCCATAGATCTCGTTAGGGTTTTCTGCGAGTTCATCGAAGCTCAGTGCTGTTCTTCCCTGTTCTTCTCCATAGCGTAAATGGCGAGTTCAATCTGATATTTTTCCTGTGTAGTCGTAGTTTATAATCCCCTTTTCCCTGATTAGCGCATCCTCTTTATATAGAAAAATCCCAACTTGGATCTGATGAACTGCTTAAGCACCTGTATCTTAGGTCTGAATATATTTTGATTTTCTGACACGCTGCAGATCTGAAATTATCATATCAATATGTGAAACTTGTTTTCCATCACTTCAGATCTGTACTTTCCACACTAGTATGGGCGGTTTAACCATTAGAAAATGGTAACCCGCCAGGTACCATTAACCCTCTCATAAACCACCGATTTGCCTTTAATGTCAGAATCCGGTTTAACATGTACATACGTTTCAATGTCTTCTCCCTCCGTCCTTGCACCGGTTTATACGTGTCAGTCATCAATCTTAAACCGGCATTGATCCTCTTTTCTAGCTTTTCGTTGAAATGGCCAAACAGTTTTATGCTTGCAATTGGGTCCCTTCCCGGGTTACGGAAGAACAACTGGCCGGATGTGTTGCAACTGGCGCTTTAGCAAGTAAAGAGACCATCCACTGGCGGGTCCCCGGTCCAGAAAATCCCCCTGAGCCCAAGGATGGAGAAGTTATTGTGTTTGCTGATCATCTGAGTCGAGGGTTTAGCCCTCCCTAATCAAAATTCTTCCGTTATGTGCTTGCTAGCTTCCAGATTCGTCCTCAAGATATTGGACCGAACTCTGTGTCCAATATTTGCAATTTTCAATTATTTTGCGAGGCTTATCTACAAGAAGAACCCACTGTTGAGCTATTCCGGGACTTCTTTTACTTAAACCGCCGTACTGAGTTTACGGACAGGCCCAACACTGAACTTGGCGGTGTTTCAATCTAGAAGAGGAAAGATGTCAATTTCCCTCACACCAAGCATCATAGCCTCCCTAAAGATTGGAATCAGACTTGGTTTTATTGCCGAAACACAGCTCCAGATGACGAAAATCCACTGCCGGGTTATCGGGCTCACCGGCTTACCAATAAGCACCCAGTTCCCCAACGACTTACTGCGAAAGAACGATCCAAGTACGCACCACAGCTTGCAAAGCTTCAAGCCTTTATGGCGAACGGTTTAACTGGCATTGACTTTGTCCGCTACTGGGTCTCTTTGAGTATCTTGCCCTTAAGCCGTCGCCCCGGTTTAATGCGCAAGTGCACAGGAGAGCTCGAAGATCCTCAACGGCATATCAATATTCAGCTAACTGATGAGGAAATTACTGAATCTGTCAAGAAGATGCTAGATGAACCGGTATCTGAGTGCAGCAAGACAGGGCTCAGCCCTTTCTACATTTCCAATAAACCGCCAGCTGTAAGAATTGCTCCATTCTTTGTCTTAATCCATCCCCTCATAAATATTTCTTTATAACTTGCTGTCCATCTGTGCAGGGTGATGATCCATTCTGGAAGAGGAAAGTACAGGATAAACCGGCGAAGACGCAGGATAAACCGGTGAAAACGCCTCGTATCAAGAACAGAGTTACAAAGAAACCCGCGAAGAAGAAAACCGCCGAGTCCCCTGACCTGCTCAATGAGGAAGAACTTGATGATCTGGAATCAGAGGTAGAACTTGACTCTCTTGGTTCTTTTTTCATACACCTCATTGGCAATGATCATTATCAGGATGACGCGGAAGCTAGCCGTGCTAGTGATGTAGAGGTAACTATTCTTTCTTCCGACTCAGATCCTGTGCCAACACCAAAAACCCGTCAAGCAGTCCAGAAAGTAAAATTTTCACACCGTCTTGCTTATTCAGATCCGCACTTTCTTTTGAAGACACAGCAACATGAAGCTCGCTGCACAACCCGGCATAGCGGCCAAGTGGTGACCTCCTCCGGTTTACTGAACTCTCCGGTTCGTAAACACCACAAAGAGGTCTCTTGTACTTCTGATACATCTTATCCCAGGGCGGGTTATTTCCGATATCCTCTTAATCCGTCTAACTCGAATTACCAGGGGACCTCCCATTCATCTTCTAGCGAATCAACATCGACGAAGCTTCCAACCCTTAGAAAGGTTCCTGGGTGAGTAGACTTTGCTAATCCATCATACCTTTATATTTTGGATCCTTGCACTGTTCTGATGCATACTCATTACTTTGCAGGGCCAAATCCAAAACCAGCAAGAAGGCCAAAGTGACCAAAACAGCTGAAGACCCCAACTTGGACGAAGCGGAACAAACTCCTGAACCATCCCATCCAGATGCTGATAATATTCCTGATGACCCGTCATTGCTGGATCAAACAACTGAAACTGAAAACATGGATATTGATCCGTCGGCTCATGCTAATAATCCGCCGAGCCCGGCTAAAGGTGCTGATGACAATGTTGTCATTACTAACACTGGTTTCACCTCCCTTGGCAATCCTGTCGCTTTATCAAAGCATACCGCCAAGGAAGAATTTTCTGCTATGGATAAGGGCAAGTGGAAAACAGATTTATCAAGCTATGCCCACCTCAGCGTTCAAGACATTCATTCTGGATATTTAAACCGCCTGTACACAAGCCGCGACTATGAAGCCGGTTTAGTGGGCCTGATGAAGGAACGGTATGAGGTAAATATCACTTACTCTTGCATAATCTTTCTTTCCTTATAACTAAGCCATGATATCAATTCCAGTAGCTCCCAAGGGCCGGTTCATAATGTTGTTGTGAACCGGGACTTGTAGGATGAATCGGTACATCTCTGTTATGCAGCTTCCAAAATTCTTGATAATCATTAATGTAATCCGTCTGAATAGGAAAAATCCATAACTTGAATTTGAGCAAATATGCATTAGCCCCCAAGTGCCAAGTGTATAACGTGTTTATGTTCTTGGGACTTTAAAATGATAGTAGATAAAAAGCAATATGCATTAGCCCCCAAGTGCCAAGTGTATAACTTGTTATGTGCTTGGGACTTCAAATATGTACTGCCAACTCATTGAATGTCTCTTGCAGGTTGATCTGAACCAAAAGGAATCTCAAATCCACGACCTTCAAGAAAATATCAAGTCCCAGCAAGCAGAAACTTCCAAGGCTAAAGAAGAACTGACCGGCGCTTTAATAGCCATGGAAAAACTGAAGGACGACTTTAAAGGGGAACGGGTAAAATGGGAGGCTGAAAAAACAACTTTGCTAAAGCGGGCGGAGGATGCTGAAGCAACCCTTAATCCGGTAACAGAAGAACTGACTGTCTTGAAGCGGCAAATCAATGCTATGACTTCTGCAGTCTTCGGTAAATAACCTCTTCATAAGCTTTGAATAAGTAACATCCATGAAACTGCCGGATTAATAATACTTTGACCATTGCAGGTAGCCGTGTTACTCATCTTGGCTCAGATAGGCGCAAAAAACTAAAAGCTGCCTATACATTGATAGAGCAATTATATACCAACGTTCAACGGGTCATCTGCACAGCTTCACATAATAAACCGCCCCCAACGTTGATCAAGGACACGTTGGAAAAGTTATCCATGATACCTGCCCAGCTTGAGGATTTGAAGAAATCAGCTGCAAGGGCCGGTGCTCTGATTGCATTAACTCGGAAGATATTGGAAATAGCTATCCAGGTCAGAAAGAGGACGGGTCAGATTTTGATAATGACGACCTCAGGGCCTTAACGAGGGAAATGCGTCCACTAGCCAGCAAACTTGCTGAAGACACTGACTTGTCATTTTATCAGACGATTTATGATGCCAACAACAAACGGGTTAATCCGCCGACTTATGATGTGAAAAATCTTATTCCGCCAATCCGTAAGCATACTTATGACCCTGATGTTGAACCGTCGACCCTTATAAGCGATGAAGCTGTCTTCCATGCATTAACTGGGATTGACTGGGCAACCATTGACTTCCAGCCACTGGGTGGAGAGGAGGAGGGTGAACCGGCGCAGGATGATCCACAGCCTTCAAGTCAGCCTGGTGAAGAATCATGATCCGACGGCCGGTTTAACTCTGCACACTGCAATCTGTGTGATAAACAATTATCCTTTTGGAGCATCAAAAACGCCTTGTAACAGGCTAGCTTAAACACTTGGTCTGCTATGCCATCGTGCATATTCACTTTGCATGATACTTTTAATCCGCCATGATTATGCTATGTCTGCTCGATCTGTGGCAATCTTGGTTGACCGTATAGAGCCTAAGGTCTTGCATCTGACACACACACAAAAGAGTTGCACAAGAGCGCAACCCAAACAAAGCTCGAAGAGAGAGACCCAAAGTGGTGTGGTGAATCGATGTGCGTGGTGGAGTGGACAATGTAGTCAAAGGAATAGTGCGTACTAAGTTGGGCCGATTGCAGAGCTGCTTGGCTTTTCGAATCCGTATGCATGTACTGATGAAACATTTTGACCCACCTTGATCAGCTAGAGAGAGCATGGCCCATATAAAAAGCAATCTCCCTTTGATTTGCAAATGGTAGAACCTCATGTAGAGGCAGCTACACACACATAGCAAAGTGGGTTAAAGATAATACTAGTTACATTGCCAAGTTTGAATCCAATTAAGACTTGCCTATAGTGGCGGTGGCTGTGTGTTTATATAGACCAGACGGTTAGGCTGTAACGTAAGATTTTACCAGGGAGAAAATAGAAAAAAAAGATAGAAACAAGGGCATGACAAAGGCCCTTGGCTATAATAGTTTTGTTGTGTGTCTTTCATGTTTTGACGTGATTGATCCGTGGGCGAATTCCAACTAAGAACACCATTTGGAAAGCCAACAACTTCCTTAGTGATGGTGTCACCAATTAGGCCCCAGTGCTCTTGGTGTTGTAAAACTATCAATGACTATGATATGTTGGGCCTCATCATAAAAAGTACCTTTTTCACCTCTTTTGCTGACAACAGAGCATGCAGAAATACATTCATATTAGTTGTGACTTTTCCCTGGGATGTATTGGATCAACAACTATAGATGAAGATGAGCTTGGAAAAGGTTGTTGTAGAAATAAGTTGCCACAACTTGCAGATTTTCTTGAGCAATTGCCAAACTATCATCCTCCTACACCAGAGAAACAATGTGCATTGAAAACTATATTTATATGTGTAGTTCATTTCCTTTAGATGGATCGAAATACTTGCCTCGTCTTTGATTTTTGGAAAAAATGATTTTACTAAGTTGTTTGGCTCCCAGTGTCATGTAGCTAGTTGGAGCGCCATCCATCCATCCACGTAAACGTAGTTGCATCCATTCATGCACTGATGCACTCAAAGCTCTTCATTAATGGTGACCAACCATAGAGCCCTCCGCACTAAGGACCCAGCTCAACGCCCAGCTTGCCTTTGTGTATACCATGGTATGTCCCTCCTCTCAATCACATGACGTTTTTAGAGGGGAGGGACTTATGCTGGCAGGATGGGCGTTGAGATGAGTCATGAGTGCGGCGGCCACAATTGCAATGGGGCGGCGCCGATAAGAGTGTGGGGTGACTTGGAGGGAGAGTATGTGTGTGTGGGGGGGGGCCATGATTATTGTTGCGATGACGTACAGAGTGGACATTAACAGGAGAGGAGTGCGTGTTATATAGCTCGACTCATGAGGGTCTCTCTGGGAGCCGTTTGTCAAGGAATGCTCAATTACTCTATCGGCTTTAGGCCACGATTGCACATTACTCTACAGGCTTTTGGCACGAACTGCCACATTACTCTACATGCTTTTGGCACGGACTGCTACATTACACAACTGGCTTTTGGCGCGCACTACTACATTACTGTACTGGCTTTTGTCAGGGACAACTCAGTTACTCTACTGGCTGGCTTTCATTCATTATGAGCTTGAAGTGCATCAGTGTATTTATACATGTAGCTATGTTTGTGTGGATGGATGGACATGTAGCTATGTTTTTGTGGATGGATGGATGTTAGGCGAGCTAGCTACAGGACAACAAGAGCCAGAAAAGTAGATGCCAGATGTGACCAAATTAATTGCATGTTATTATACAAAATAATTCTCAAAGTTGATAGAACATAGCATGAGTTCTTGCACACAAACACAAACAAAAAGAGTTGCATAAAAGTGCAACAAAAGCAAAGCTTGAAGAGAGAGACACCCAAAGCGGAAGGGTGAATCAATGTGCATGGTGGAGTAGCCAATGTTGTCAATGAATAGTGTGCACTAAGTTGGGCCCATGGCAGGGCTGCTCGGATTTTGGAATCTGTATGCATGCATTGATGAAACATTTTGACCCTCATTTGCAAATGGTAGAACCTCATGTAGAGGCTGCTATACACACAGAGGATGTGCGCCTGCGTATATACATGTTCACTTGCAGGAATGGTATCTCTGTATGTTAATTATACTGTACCTACTTGTTTTTCATATAATTCATGGTCCAGTTATAAGACAAGTAAATTTGTGCGGTGGGCTGGGAGTAATAGACTAAGAAAATTATTTTCCTTTGGTAGTGGGTGTAGATTTTGTCACGCTAGGACTAGTACTCGTGACATGTCCTATTGCAATATGTGGGATCAGTATTAGTTGTAGCAAAGTAGGTTAAAGATAATACTAGTGACGTTGCTGAGTTTGAGTCCAATTAAGACTTGCCTATGGTCCAGACGGTCAGGCTGAAACATTAGATTTTACCGGTAAGAAGAGAAAAAAATATAGAAACAAGGGCATGACAACGGCCCTTGGCTTTCATGTTTTGACGTGATCGATCCATGGGCAAATTCCAACTAAGAGAAACATTTGGAAAACAAGAACTTCCTAAGTGATGGTCTCACCAATTAGGCCCCAGTGCTCTTGGCGTTGTAGAGCTATCAATGCCTATGATATTTTGGGCCTCATCATAAATAATACCTTTTTCACCTCTTTTGCTGGGACCAGAGCATACAGAAATACATTCATATTTGTTGTGACTTTTCCGGGATGTATTGGATCACCAACTATGGATGAAGATCATCTTGGAAAAGGTTGTTGTAGAAATAAGTTGCCATAGCTTGCAGAATTTCGTGAGCAATTGCCAAACTATCATCCTCCTACACCGGAGCAATAATGTGCATTAAAAATTATATTTATATGTGTACTTGATTTCATTTAGATGGATCTAAATACTTGCCTCGTGTTTGATTCTATGGAAAAAAATGATTTTAACTAAGTTGTACGGCTCCCAATGTCATGTAGGTAGGTGGACTGCATCCATCCATCCACGTAAACGTAGTTGGATCCATTCATGCACTGATGCACTCAAGCTCTTCATTAATGGTGACCAACCATAGAGCCCACCGCACTGAGGGCCCAGCTCAACGCCCACCTTGCCTTTGTATATGCCATGGTATGTCCCTCCTCTCAATCACATGATGGTTTTAGAGGGGAGGGACTTACGCTGGCGGGATGGGCGTTGAGATGAGTCATGAGTGTGGCGGCCTCAATTGCAATGGGGCGACGCCGATAAGAGTGCAGGGAGACTTGGAGGTAGAGTACGTGTTGGGGGTGGTTCATGATTGTTATTGCAATGACGGAGTGGACATTGAGAGGAGAGGACCGCGGGTTATATAGCTCGACTCACGAGGGTCTCTCTAGGAGCCTTTTGTCAAGGAATGCTCAATTACTCTACTTGCTTTTGCCCACGATTGCACATTACTCAACTGACTTTTGGCACGAACTACTACAGTACTCTACTTGCTTTTGGCACGGACTGCTACAATACACTACTGGCTTTTGGTGCACACTGCTACATTACTCTACTGGCTTTTGTCAGGGACAACTCAGTTACTCTACTGGCTGGCATCCATTAATTAAGATTTTGAAGTGCATTAGTGTAATCAAGGTTGCACTGTTTACACACATAGGAATGATGTCATCAGGAGCCTCATCCATCCACATAATAGGACTAGAGAACTTAGCCAATATTGCTAACTCAAGAGCTACGGTGTTGGCTTCCCCATGGATGTGCTCTAACAAAGCAGGGGGGAATCACACAAGAAAACAATCATAATAACCCTCAAAAAATTGCCACGACAATTCCTGCAAAGCTTCCATCCTTCTTCATAGGGGTGATTGTTTAATATATGAACAATTTCCCATTGAATTAAATCCATAAATATGGTAGACAAAACATGAGGAACACATTAAACATAATGATCCAGACAACAAAAGTACTACACATAGTAGACATGTGGTCAGATATATATGACATAACATATCCAGATCAATTACTAGCACGAGAGTTACATAAGCGATGTATAGTAGAAGGGATAAGAACAGACACCCACATCCAAAGAAGTGATGTTCCCATCATAAGTCATGTCGTTAAAGGGATCGTCAGCATCGAGGAGGTAGTCATTCTAGTGGAAGTAGTTGTCCACACCCAGGTTGACAAAGATCCCAACAGTTGTGCTAGAGGGGTCCCCAAAACCCTCGTTTCCCTCTACCGTACATGATCACAAGAGTAGAGTTTCGGAAGCCTTCTGCTCCACTTGGCGGTGCATGCCAAGAAGAGGAGCGGGAAGGACATAGATGGTGCAAAGCTCTCGAACACTTGGGCAGACGCATAGGCGTGGTCTCCAATGCCTATTTTCACATCTGGAGAGAGAGGAGTGACCTCTTATAGACTGGTAGAAACCTGACGCACTAAGCACGCGAAGAGAAACATATGCCCACTAGGGAGAGAAAGAGAGAAGGTGCATGACTGTTCTTCAAGAGTGGTTTTTTGTAGGCCGAGCAATATGGTACCTCCTATCCAGACCGCTAACTGTACTTCTTTCTAGAGATTTGCACAAAAGCTGACCAGTTTTGTAGGGTTGAGTAATTTGTTACACAAATTTAGAGCTGATCAATCTTGTTGGCATCTTCCGTGTGCAGGCCCGTTACAACGCTTTCTCCTAGTTCCCATCCAACCTCTACTCTCTCAAATTCTACTGCATGCAATATTTAAATACTAACAGAGACAAGGTATACTGCCGGCTCTCTCTCCTTCCTCTTCCTTTCTCTCTCACAACCACTCTCTCTTCTTCCTCTTCCTTTCTCTCTCACGGCCACTCTCTCTATCTCTTCTTCCTCTTCCTTTCTCTCTCACAGCCACTCTCTCTTTCTCTTTTTCCTTCTTTCTCTCTCACAACCACTCTCTCTGTATTCTTCCTCTTCCTTGCTCTCTCACTTGTATTAGATTGTTTGAAGATAGAGATAGGAATTATATTGTTCAAACCTAGTATATCTCTTCTTCTGTCAACTTCTCCCTCACAATGTAAACTCTCTCTCTCTCTCTATCGTAACTCTGAAGAATCCTAGCCATATTCCAAATCTTGTAAGCCACGGCATATGTTCCATATATAGAGACATGACCCAGGAAAAAGGTTTTAACACATCACATGATCTTACATGGTATCAGAGCGTCTTCCTCTGCCATCTAGCCTTACGACAGAAAACTGATCTAGCGTTCCATAGAGAAACCCCGAGAGAACTATGTCTCACACAGCTGCTTCTGCATCCACCATGGGCACCGTAGTTACCCAATCCTCAAGGTCCACCTTCGCCTCATCTTCTTCCACCAGCAGTATCTCTCTCGGCCCTCCAACAGCAGAAAAGCTTACGAGGACAAACTTCCTCCTATGGAAGGCCATCGCGCTTCCCCAGATAAGAGGGGCACAAATGGATCCTTGATGTCGTAAGCCCAGCGTCACCTATGACCCTCACCATCACCAAGGATGGTCTTGGGGATATAACTATTGGTATGACCCGCCCAGGAGGGGCCAGGTTATACATACAAATATCCTTGAAGCCCAAGACCTAGGATAGAGATGGCGGTACAATTAAGGGCCCAAAGCTGAGAGGCGACTTATAGCCCATAGTGGTAAACCGCCATATGTGTGTGACTTGTATTCGAAGGCAAGAATAGTAAGAGATCGACCCGGACACTGTTTATGAGCCAGCCGGGACTCTATAAGCCGCTGGGCGTCGACCTCTGTATATAAAGGGACGGCCCGGCAGTGGCTCAGGGCAAGTAACATCAGATCGAGAGCTAGGTCAAGTGATTCGCTCCCTGGTTATCGAGACATAAACAATCCCACTGAAAACTGGATCGTAGGCTTTTACCTTCACCGTAAGGGGCCGAACCAGTATAAACCTCGTGTCCTTTGTCCCGATTAACCCCTTTAAGCTTCCTAGTTGCGATGGCTCCACGACTAAGTCCTTTCACTAGGACATCTAATGTGAAAATTCCACGACAGTTGGATCCCACCTAGGGCCGGCGCACGGTGGATTTGAGTTCTTGAAGGGCAGCTCCGAAGGCTTCAAGGGATACGCTGTGGGTCGGATGACCAAGAATCATCGCAGCAAGCTCTACATCGATGACGCAGGCTGGGGCCCCGACACTGGCTCAATTGAGTATGGGTACCGGGCCCCCTTCGACGGAATTCACATCTTCATCGGCAAGATCGGCGAGCCGGGCCCTGAGCCGGACATCTGCACAGACCTCGTCGAAGTGGCTCAGTGTGCGAGACCTGCCCGGGCTCTGCCTGCTGTGAAGCGTGCCTTCGTGGGATGCATCCACGGAGGGTTCTCTGAAGGATCTGCATCTGGAGGTGAGACGACCATCTATTCTGATGGTGAGCCGTCCACAGGCGATACAGATTCGTTGTATCAACTGCAAGACGGCGGGCTTGGGG
This sequence comes from Aegilops speltoides, assembly GCA_021437245.1. NCBI lineage: Eukaryota > Viridiplantae > Streptophyta > Magnoliopsida > Poales > Poaceae > Aegilops > Aegilops speltoides. The sequence continues at coordinate 570,343,083 of CM038143.1, read as the reverse complement.
GCTGTTCCGATGGCAGCAGTATTCCGGATTTCCTTGACCCGCCGAGCATGTTCGGAATCTTCATGTCCGGCACACAACCTATCCAAGACTCCACAACTGCGTCTGTCGTCACTAGTAGAAAAAGGGTCAAACGTGAAGCACATTAGTGCCGGTTTGTATTAGAGCCGGCACAAATGTATACATTAGTGCCGGTTCCAACAGCTAGCCGGGCCGCTCTAATTAGTACCGGTTCATGGCTAACCTTTAGCACTGGTTCGTGCAACGAACCGGTACTAATGAGGGTGGTGGAAGGATGTTGTCAGTCTGGGCCCCCTCCAGCACCTTTAGTACCGGTTCGTGCCACGAACCGGTACTATAGGTCCTCCTGTATATAAACCCTTCGTCCAGCTTGCTCTGTTCTCCCCCCTTTCCCCTCTCCTCTCCTCTCTGTTCTTCCTCTTCCCCTCGAGCTCATCACACATTTTGCCCAAAATTTGTCAAGATTTGAAGGCCCCCATCCATTCAAGTGATCACAAAGGTTAGCAACTTTGTCCTTTCATCTCTCATTGCTAGATTAGCTCTTGCAATGCTTTATATAGTTATTAATTTGTGAGTTTAGTAATTTGGGAGGAAATATATATATGTGCTATTATTTGATTTATATGCAATTTGAGGTCAAAAATAACACTTAGTTTGCATATGTAGGTGTGGTTTACTTAGTGCCTTCTAAATCTCCGTCGTAACCACCGTCGATCGCCCGCACCGTCCCGTCGCTGGCACCACCTTGTGGTGAGCCTCTTGTTCATGAAATTTTATATAAAAAATTGATGTTTGTGTGATTTGGATATATAGTTACTCGTATAATTATCTTACCCGTACATTGTTTGTTATACATAGTGCCATGGTTTTGATATCCGTCCCCATCGGCCCTCGTCCTTGTTATGATTCGGATGTGGTATATTCTCTTTTAAAACTATTTGTTGCATTTCGTGTTTATGACAAATTATGCCCATAAAGTTGACATAGATATTTTTATCTAGGAGGTATGTGTACCGGAAATTCCAACCGACCCTATTGTCGAGAGGTTAAATTTAGTTGAAAGAGAAAACGAGTACTTGAAAGAAAAATTGAAAAGAATTGAGGGGGAGAAGATGGAATTGGAGTTGCATGTTGCCGATGTCGTCGATGATCACAAGATCAAGATGGAGAAAATGCGCTTGAAGATTAGAAAGATTAGAAAATATGTCATCGATAGTGAGGCTTGGTATCATTATGCTATTGGATCAATTGTTACCTTAGTTGCGATCTTGATCACATTGGTTGTTGCATTTAAATGCTTTAGCTAGAGAGTTATTTGTTTGTTGCATTTAAGTGTTGTATGAACTTTATGTATGAACTTGTATTAATTTGTTCTATTCGGTGTTGTAATGAAGATGAGCCGGCAATGGATGTACGATGACCGATGCTCTCCCCAGTTCGTTGAGGGCGTGCATACTTTTCTGCTTGCGACTGAGGCAAACAAGCGGGCGGATGGTTTTATGCCTTGTCCATGTGCTGGCTGTAAGAATGGTCACAATTACTCTACGTCAAGAACCATTCACGTCCACCTGTTTGAGCCCGGTTTCATGCCCCGCTATAATGTTTGGACCAAGCACGGAGAAAGAGGGCTTATGATGGAAGACAATGAAGAAGAAGAGGACGACGACAGCTATCCTGGCCATGGGTTCCCTGAATACGATGATACAACAATGGGGGAAGAAGCTGAGCGGTAATGCGGAAGAAGCTGAGCGGCAATGCGGGAAGAAGCTAAAGAAGAGGCATCGATGAGCCTGTTGATGATCTAGGTCGGGCCATAGCCGATGCAAAGAGAAACTAGCAAGTGATTTGGAGAAGAAGAAGTTGCAGCGCATGTTAGACGATCACAAAAATTGTTGTACCCGAATTGCGTAGGTGACAAGAAAAAGCTGGGCACCACATCGAATTGCTGCAATGGAAGGCGAGAATGGTGTATCGACAAGGGATTTGGAAAGTTGCTGGTAATGATAAAGGATATGCTTCCAAAGGACAACGAATTGCCCGAGAGTACGTATGAAGCAAAGAAGGTTGTCTGCCCTCTAGGGTTAGAGGTGGAGAAGATACATGCATGCCCTAATGATTGCATCCTCTACCGCGGTGAGTACGAGGATTTGAACGCTTGCCCGGTATGTGGTGCATTGCGCGATAAGATCAGCCGTGATGAGCCTGGTGATGTCGAGGGCGAGCGCCCCAGGAAGAAGATTCCTGCCAAGGTGATGTGGTATTCTCCTATAATACCACGGTTGAAACGTTTGTTCCAAAACAAAGAGCATGCCAAGGCGATGCGATGACACAGAGAAGACCGTAAGAAAGACGGAAAGTTGAGAGTACCCGTTGACGGGTCGCAGTGGAGAAAAATCAAAAGAAAGTACGGGAAGGAGTTTGCAGATGACGCAAGGAGCGTATGGTTTGGTCTAAGCGCAGATGGCATTAATCCTTTTGGGGAGCAGAGCAGCAACCATAGCACCTGGCCTGTGACTCTATGTTTGTATAACCTTCCTCCTTGGTTGTGCATGAAGCGGAAGTTCATTATGATGCCAGTGCTCATCCAAGGCCCTAAGCAACCCGACAACGACATTGATGTGTACCTAAGGCCATTAGTTGAAGAACTCTTACAACTGTGGAATGGAACAGGTGTACGTGCGTGGGATGAGCACATGGGGGAAGAATTTGACCTAAAGGCGTTGCTGTTCGTGACCATCAATGATTGGCCTGCTCTTAGTAACCTTTCAGGACAGACAAACAAGGGATACCGCGGATGCACGCACTGTTTGGATGATACCGACATTATATATTTGAACAGTTGTAAGAAGAATGTGTACCTGGGACATCGTCGATTTCTTCCGAGCAGGCATCCCGTAAGAAAGAAAGGCAAGCATTTCAAAGATGTGGCGGATCACCGGACGAAGCCTCGCCACCGTACTGGTGCTGATGTACATGATATGGTCAAGGATTTGAAGGTGATATTTGGAAAGGGTCCTGGTGGACAACCTGTTCTAAAGGACGCAGACGGACGCGCACCCATATGGAAGAAGAAATCTATATTTTGGGACCTGCCATATTGGAAAGACCTAGAGGTCCGCTCCGCAATCGACGTGATGCACGTGATGAAGAATCTTTGCGTGACCCTGCTTGGCTTCTTGGGCGTGTATGGGAAGACAAAAGATACACCTGAGGCACGAGAGGACCAGCAACGTATGCACGGAGAAGACGGCATACATCAGGGTCATGCAAGCTACGCTCTTACCAAAGAAGAGAAGGAAATCTTCTTTCAATGCCTGCTTAGTATTAAGGTACCGTCTGGCTTCTCGTCGAATATAAAGGGAATAATAAACATGGCAGAGAAAAAGTTCCAGAACCTAAAGTCTCATGACTGCCACGTGATTATGACGCAACTGCTTCCGGTTGCATTGAGGGGGCTTCTACCGGAAAACGTTCGATTAGCCATTGTGAAGCTATGTGCATTTCTCAATGCAATCTCTCAGAAGGTAATCAATCCAGAAATCATACCAAGGTTACAGAATGATTTGGTGTAATGTCTTGTCAGTTTCGAGTTGGTGTTCCCACCATCCTTGTTCAACATCATGACGCATGTCCTAGTTCACCTATGCGAAGAGATTAACGTTTTGGGTCCTGTATTTCTACACAATATGTTCCCCTTTGAGAGGTTCATGGGAGTCTTAAAGAAATATGTACATAACCGTGCTAGGCCAGAAGGAAGCATCTCCAAGGGCCATCAAAATGAGGAGGTCATTGAGTTTTGTATTGACTTTATTCCTGACCTTAAGCCGATTGGTGTTCTGAATCGCGGCATAAGGGCGGCCGATGGAAAAGGCACGCTAGGAGGGGAACAAATAATATGTATGGACGGACATTCTCTCGATGAAGCACACTACACAGTTCTACAGAATTCCACCTTGGTGGCTCCGTATATGGATGAACACAAGAATTTGCTACGCTCCAAACACCCGGAGCGGTCTGATGACTGGATTACACGTGAACAAACTAGTAGTTTCGCCAGCTGGTTGCAAACACGTACCATGCATGACACCTCTATTGAAGATGACCTGTACTTGCTGTCCCAGTTACCATCTTTGAATATAATGACTTTCAAAGGGTACGAGATAAATGGTAATACATTTTACACGATCGCCCAAGATAAGAAGAGCACCAACCAAAACAATGGTGTCCGCTTTGATGCAGAAACCAAGATGGGAAAGGAAACATATTATGGTTATATACAGGACATAAGGGAACTTGACTATCGACGTGGTTTAAAGGTCCCTTTGTTTCGGTGCAAATGGGTCAATATGACACGAGGCGGGGTAACGGAAGACCCGCGATGCGGAATGACAACAAGGATCTCAACAATCTTGCGTGATGCGCAGAACCATTCGTCCTAGCCAATGATGTGGCACAGGTTTTCTATGTGAAGAACATGTCTACCAAGCCAAGAAAAAGAAAAGATAAGGAAGCGAATGCATCGTACGATGAGCCAAAGAGGCACATAGTTCTTTCTGGGAAGAGAAACATCGTGGGAGTGGATGACAAGACAGACAAGTCAGAAGATTATGAAAAGTTTGATGAAATTGCTCCATTCACAGTGAATATTGACCCGAGCATCCCGTTAAATGATTAAGATTTTCCATGGTTACGGCGCAAAGGGACACACGCAAAGAAAAAGTTTCACACCCAAAGATCTGGGATGTGATCGGCTTCACTACCATCACTTTCTTCTGTGTTTCACACCCAGGAGGGAATGTCTGTAATAGTTAGGGTAGTTATGTGTTTTGGCATTTGAAACGCAAAGAAATTTTATGTGCAAACAAATTCTTTTCATGCATTTACTAATTTTTTTCCAGCTAAATGACCCTGAAATTGAAAAGCAATTCAAATGAACTCAGAAAAGGTTGAAAGTTGGCATGGTATCATAATTTCATACAAATACCATGTGCAAGAAAGTAGAGAGGGTTACGGCAAAAACTGGATGCACTTCGTGTACAAAATGGACAATCTCTTTCGAAGTATCAGGATTTCCGACGAAAACTGAACTGTTACAAAGGCATTTCGTTTTTTAAATAACCTAAGCATTACTAAATTGAATATAATGATAAAACACACTAATATTAAACATAAGAAAAAAGAATCACTGAAAAACTTTTTTCAAAGTTAAGTTATTCACAAACTAGTGATTCACACAAATTTCAAATAATTCAAAATTTAAACTATTCAAATTTGAAATGTACCGGCACTAACAGAAAGTTTGTAATTTTTTGTACCTAAAGCAAAAATATTCACAAAGAAACTCTAAATACAGCAAAAACAACTCAAAAATAAATAAAACAAAAAAAATTAAGAAAAAAAAGCCCGCCTACTGGGCCAAAGCGGCCTGCATACGACTAGCGACACAACCTTTCGTTGGGCCAGGATGCAGGCCCGCGAAGGCCCAGTAGGCCCACTAGGCGAAGAGGACAGGTAGACCCAGTAGGCCTGATTAGGAGAGGAGCTCGAGAGAGCTACCGCACTGGGGCTTATAAACCAGTGCGGTAGCCCCTCGACTAGCGAGGTGGGACTAAACTTGTCAAGACCGCACTGCTGCAATAAGACCCCTTTAGTACCGGTCGTGGCACAAACCGGTACTAAAGGGGGGGCTTAGTACCGGTTTGTGCCACCACCGGTACTAAAGGGGTCGCTTCCGCCGCTTGCCTGGCAAAACAGGCCTTTAGTACCGTTGGTGGCTCCAACCGGTACTAAAGGTGCCCTCTATATATACTAGAGTGAGAAAATTTCGTTTTCCTCTCTCATTCGTTCCTCTGCTTCCGTCTCTGCCTGCGCCGCCGCCGCCCTTGATCGTCTCCGTCGCCGCTCGTCTCCGTCACCGCCTGTCGCCGCCTGAACCCGTCCCCACCACGCTGTCCTCGTCCCCCGTCGCGCCTGTCCCGCCGTCGCCGCCCCGAAGGTCGCCTCGCCGTCGGCGTGGACCGCTGTGAGCTCTCCCCCTCTAACCCCTCTCCCTCGCTCCCGGCGGCCACCATGGGCGCCGCCCCTCCCCGAGCCCGTACACACACACAAGCATGTTTAATTAGTTTAGATAATTAGTCTTTAATTAGTTTAGATTATTTAGATTATTATTTTGTATGTTTAATTAGTTTAGATAATTAGTGTTTAATTAGTACACACACACACACGTATTTTGTATGTTTAATTAGTTTAGATTATTTAGATTATTATTTTTTCACTATTATATATGTATGAATGCATGTTAGATGGATATAATTAGTGTTTAATCAGTTAGAAATTAGTGTTATAGAAATATTAGAAATTAGTGTTATATAGAAATGTTAGAAATTTTAGTGTTATTTAGATTATTTAGATTAGCATAATTAGTGTTATATAGAAAGTTTTAGTTATCAAAATCCAATCATTAAAAAAATGTTACTTTTTGCGGGCATATAGCTAGTATTTGTTCTCAACGATGCCCGGCCCGCATCCTCGCCGTTGACCCGTCCGCGACGACGTCCAGCCGACCCATGTCCGGGACCGGGCTCTGCCGGGCTGGCACTGGAAGGTGCTGCCTGGAGGGGCGCGCCGCTTGAAGAGGAACCCGGCCCCGGGTCCCGTCGTCGACCCTGATCTCGTTTGGTGGCGTTCGCATCGGCCAGTTTCGGTGCGGAGGGACCCGGCCCCGCCGGAGGTGGTACGTCGCCGTGTCAGGGAGGAGGACGAGCATGTCCATCGCTACATGGTTGCATTAGAGGGCGGCAGGTTCTCCAATACCTGGCAGTTTCTTCGGGGATCTCCCTTCAGCTATGATCCTCTGAGGGTTCCTTCTCTTTGGGTGTCCACCGCCTGCGCCGGAGGAACCGCGAGTGTCCTAGATTCTTCTGTAGTATTCGATCTTTATTAGCTAATAGCCAATGATGTACTATTCAATATTATATATTATTCGAGACGATGTATTCGAGATTATATCTATTATTCTAGACGATGTATTTGAGATTATATCTATTATTCGAGACGATGTAATTTGAATACTAAATTGTTTTATATTTCTTTTGGATTAGTTAAATAAAAGCTATGGCAGACAAAAGCGACAGAGAGGGAGAACAGACCATGTTCGATATGATACGCGGGCCAGATGATAATCAGAATGAAGAAGATTATGACGGCTCCAAATTTCTAAACAACACCGGAGAGGGTGATATGATATTCGACCGCGATGACCAAATTGATGAAGTCATGAACTACGATTATGACGATGACCAAGAACATGTTGATCCTGAAACAACAAAGACCGGCGAGGTATATATATTTATATAAGCAGGCATCTGGTGATCATCACATGTTTTAAATGACTTGAAGATATATAAACAAATGGATCTTTGTTCTTTAAGCCATCCGGATCAAGCAAATCTTCAGGCAAAATGACGAAACGAGGCCCGAACAAAAAGTTGAAGCTGTTGGGGAACGTAGTAATTTCAAAAATTTTCCTACGCACACGCAAGATCATGGTGATGAATAGCAACGAGAGGGGAGAGTGTTGTCCACGTACCCTCGTAGACCCGAAGCGGAAGCGATCACAACGTAGAGGAAGTAGTCGTACGTTCTCCTCGCGATCCGACCGATCCCGGCGCCGTTACTCCAGCGCCCCCGAGTTCTTGACACACGTACAGCTCGATGACGTCCCTCGTACTCCGATCCAGCCGAGTGTCGAAGGAGAGTTTCGTCAGCACGACGGCGTGGTGACGATCTTGATGTTTCACCGGCGCAGGGCTTCGCCTAAGCTTCGCGACGGTATGACCGAGGTGGAATATGGTGGAGGGGGGCACCGCACACGGCTAAGGAACGATCCGTAGATCAAACTTGTGTGTCTTGTGTGTCTAGAGGTGCCCCCCTGCCCCCGTATATAAAGGAGCAAGGGGGGAGGGTGCGGCCGGCCTAGGAGAGGCGCGCCAAGGGGTGTCCTACTCCCACCGGGAGTAGGACTCCTCCTTCCTTGTTGGAGTAGGAGAAGGGAAAGAGGGGAGAGGAGGAAGGAAAAGGGGCTGCACCCCTGTCCAATTCGGACTAGAGGGGCTGCGCCTTCTTCCTTTGGCCTCTTTCCCTTATTCCCGTATGGCCCAATAAGGCCCATATACTCCCGGCGAATTCCGTAACTCTCGGTACTCAAAAAATACCGAATGACTCGAACCTTTCCGAACTCCGAATATAGTCGTCCAATATATCGATCTTTACGTCTCGACCATTTCGAGACTCCTCGTCATGTCCCCGATCTCATCCGGGACTCGAACTCCTTCGGTACATCAAAACTCATAAACTCATAATATAACCATCATCGAAACCTTAAGCGTGCGGACCCTACGGTTCGAGAACAATGTAGACATGACCTAGAACTATTCTCGGTCAATAACCAACAGCGGACCTGGATGCCCATATTGGTTCCTACATATTCTACGAAGATCTTTATCGGTCGACCGCATAACAACATACGTTGTTCCTTTGTCATCGGTATGTTACTTGCCCGAGATTCGATCGTCGGTATCCAATACCTAGTTCAATCTCGTTACCGCAAGTCTCTTTACTCGTTCCGTAATACATCATCTCACAACTAACTCATTAGTTGTAGTGCTTGCAAGGCTTCAGTGATGTGCATTACCGAGAGGGCCCAGAGATACCTCTCCGACAATCGGAGTGACAAAACCTAATCTCGAAATACGTCAACCCAACATCTGCCTTTGGAGACACCTGTAGTACTCCTTTATAATCACCCAGTTACGTTGTGACGTTTGGTAGTACCCAAAGTGTTCCTCCGGTAAACGGGAGTTGCATAATCTCATAGTTACAGGAACATGTATAAGTCATGGATAAAAGCAGTAGCAACATACTAAACGATCGTGTGCTAAGCTAAGGGAATGGGTCATGTCAATCAGATCATTCAAATAATGATGTGACCTTGTTAATCAAATAACAACTCTTTGTTCATGGTTAGGAAACATAACCATCTTTGATTAACAAGCTAGTCAAGTAGAGGCATACTAGTGACACTGCTTGTCTATATATTCACACATGTATTATGTTTCCGGTTAATACAATTCTAGCATGAATAATAAACATTTATCATGATATGAGGAAATATATAATAACTTTATTATTGCCTCTAGGGCATATTTCCTTCAGTCTCCCACTTGCACTAGAGTCAATAATCTAGATCACATCATCATGTGATTAACATCGATAGTTCACATCATCATGTGATTAACACCCATAGTTCACATCGCCATGTGACCAACACCCAAAGGGTTTACTAGATTCAGTAATCTAGTTCACATCGCTATGTGATTAACACCCAAAGAGTACTAAGGTGTGATCATGTTTTGCTTGTGAGAGAGTCTTAGTCAACGGGTCTTTCACATTCAGATCCGTTATGTATTTTGCAATTTTTCTATGTCTACAATGCTCGCACAAGCTACTCTAGCTAATTGCTCCCACTTTCAATATGTATCTAGATCGAGACTTAGAGTCATCCGATCGTGTCAAAACTTGCATCGACGTAACCCTTTACGACGAACCTTTTGTCACTTCCATAATCGAGAAACATATCCTTATTCCACTAAGGATAATTTTGACCGCTGTCCATGATCTACTCCTAGATCACTATTGTATTCCTTGCGAAACTCAAAGGCAGGGTATACAATAGATCTGTACACAGCATGGCATACTTTATAGAAACTATGGCCAAGGCATAGTGAATGACTTTCATTCTCTTTCTATCTTCTGCTGTGGTCGGGTTTTGAGTCTTACTCAATTTCACACCTTGTAATACAGCAAGAACTCTTTCTTTGACTGTTTCATTTTGAACTACTTCAAAATCTTGTCAAGGTATGTACTCATTGAAAAAAACTTATCAAGCATCTTGATCTATCTCTATAGATCTGATGCTCAATATGTAAGTAGCTTTACCGAGGTCTTTCTTTGAAAAACTCCTTTCAAACACTTCTTTATGCTTTGCGGAATAATTCTACATTATTTCCGATCTACAATATGTCATTCACATATACTTATCAGAAATGTTGTAGTGCTCCCACTCACTTTTTAGTAAATACAGGCTTCACCGTAAGTCTGTATAAAACTATATGCTTTGATCAACTCATCAAAGCGTATATTCCAACTCCGAGATGCTTGCACCAGTCCATAGATGGATCGCTGGAGCTTGCACACTTTGTTAGCTCCCTTTGGATCGATAAAACCTTCTGGTTGCATCATATACAACTCTTCCTCCTAAAACCCATTCAGGAATGCAGTTTTTACATCCATTTGCCAAATTTCATAAATTGTGGCAATTGCTAACATGATTCGGACAGACTTAAGCATCGCTACAGTTGAGAAAATCTCATTGTAGTCAACACCTTGAACTTGTCAAAAACCTTTTTGCGATAAGTCGAGCTTTGTAGATAGTAACACTACTATCAGCGTCCGTCTTCCTCTTGAAGATCCATTTATTTTCTATGGCTTGCCGACCATCGGGCAACGCCACCAAAGTCCACACTTTGTTCTCATACATGGATCTCATCTCAGATTTCATGGCCTCAAGCCATTTCATGAATCTGGGCTCATCATCGCTTCCTCATAGTTCGTAGGTTCATCATGGTCTAGTTCCATGACTTCCGAACAGGATTACCGTACCACTTTGGTGCGGATCTCACTCTGGTTTACCTACGAGATTCGGTAGTAACTTGATCCGAAGTTACATGATCATCATCATTAGCTTCCTCACTAATTGGTGTAGTAGTCACAGAACAGATTTCGTGATGAACTACTTTCCAATAAGGGAGAAGGTACAATTACCTCATCAAGTTCTACTTTCCTCCCACTCACTTCTTTCGAGAGAAACTCCTTCTCTAGAAAGGATCCATTTATTAGCAACGAATGTTTTGCCTTCGGATCTGTGATAGAAGGTGTACCCAACAATTTCCTTTGGGTATTCTATGAAGACGCACTTCTCCGATTTGGGTTTGAGCTTATCAGATGAAACTTTTTCACATAAGCATCGCAGCCCCAAACTTTAAGAAACGACAACTTTGGTTTCTTGCTAAACCACAGTTCATATAGTGTCGCCTCAATGGATTTAGATGGTGCCCTATTTAACGTGAATGCAGCTGTCTCTAATGCATGATCCCAAAACGATATTGGTAAATCGGTAAGAAACATCATAGATTGTACTATATCCAATAAAGTACGGTTATGACGCTCGGACACACCATTATGATGTGGTGTTCGGTGGCATGAATTTGTGAAACTATTCCACATTGTTTTAATTGAAGACCAAACTCAGAACTCAAATATTTGTCTCCGCGATCAGATCGTAGAAATCTTATTTTCTTGTCACGATGATTTTTCCACTTCACTCTGAAATTCTTTGAACCTTTCAACTATTTCAGACTTATGTTTCATCAAGTAGATATACCCATATCTGCTCAAATCATCTGTGAAGGTCAGAAAATAACGATACCCACCGTGAGCCTTAACACTCATTGGATCGCATACATCGGTATGTATTATTTCTAATAAGTCAGTTGCTCGCTCCACTGTTCCGGAGAACGGAGTCTTAGTCATCTTGCCCATGAGGCATGGTTCGCAAGCATCAAGTGATTCATAATCAAGTGATTCCAAAATCCCATCAGTATGGAGTTTCTTCATGCGCTTTACACCAATATGACCTAAACGGCAAGCCACAAATAAGTTGCACTATCATTATTAACTTTGCATCTTTTGGTTTCAATATTATGAATATGTGTATCACTATGATCGAGATCCAATGAACCATTTTCATTGGGCGTGTAACCATATAAGGTTTTATTCATGTAAACAGAACAACAGTTTATTCTCTTACTTAAATGAATAACCGTATTGCAATAAACACGATCAAATCATATTCATGCTCAACGTAAACACCAAATAACACTTATTTAGGTTCAACACTAATCCCGAAAGTATAGGGAGTGTGCGATGATGATCATATCAATCTTGAAACTACTTTCAACACACATCGTCACTTCACCCTTAACTAGTTTCGCTTATTCTGCAACTCCGCTTGAGTTACTACTCTTAGCAACCGAACCAGTACCAAATACCGAGGGTTGCTATAAACACTAGTAAAGCACACATAAAACACCTGTATATCAAATATACCCTTTTTCACTTTGCCATCCTTCTTATCCACCAAATATTTAGGGCAGTTCCGCTTCAAAGGACCATTTCCTTTGCAATTAAGCACTCGGTTTCAGGCTTTGGTTCAGCTTTGGGCTTCTTCGTGGGAGTGACAACTTGCTTGTCAATCTACTTGAAGTTCCCTTTCTTTCCTTTGCCCTTTTCTTGAAACTAGTGATCTTGTCAACCATCAACACTTGATGCTCTTTCTTGATTTCTACCTCCGCAGCCTTTAGCATTGCGAAGAGCTCGGTATAGTCTTTACTAACCCTTGCATATTATAGTTCATCACGAAGCCTTTGTAGCTTGGTGGCGGTGATTGAGAATTCATCAATGACACAATCATCCGGAAGATTAACTCCCAATTGTGTCAAGTGATTGTAGTACCCGGACATCTTGAGTATATGCTCACTAATGTAACTGTTCTCCTCCATCTTGCAGCTATAGAACTTATTGGAGACTTCATATCTCTCAATCCGGGCATTCTTGGAATATCAACTTCAACTCTGGAACATCTCATATGCTCCATGACGCTCAAAACGTCGTTGAAGTCCCGGTTCTAAGCCGTAAAGCATGGCACACTGAACTATAGAGTAGTCATCACTTTGCTCGCCAGACGCTCATAACATCTGGCGTTGCTCCAAAGAAGCGAGCCTGTCACCTAGCGGTGCATCCAGGGCGTAGCTCTTCACGTGCAGCAATGAGGATGATCCTCAAATTACTGAACCCAATCCGTGTAATTGCTACCATCATCTTTCAACTTTGCTTTCTCAAGGAACGATTAAAATTCAACGGAACAACAAAGACGAGCCATCTATCTACAATCAAACATAAACAAGCAAGATACTATCAGTACTAAGTTCATGATAAATTTAAGTTCAATTAATCATATTACTTAAGAACTCCCACTTAGAAAAACATCTCTAGTTATCTGAGTGATCACGTGATCCAAATCAACTAAACCATAACCGATCATCACGTGAAATGGAGTAGTTTTCAATGGTAAACATCTTATGTTGATCATATCTACTATATGATTCACGCCGACCTTTCGGTCTCCGTGTTCCGAGGCCATATCTGCATATGCTAGGCTCGTCAAGTATAACCCGAGTATTCTGCGGTGCAAAACTGGCTTGCACCCGTTGTAGATGGACGAGAGCTTATCACACCCGATCATCACGTGGTGTCCGGGCACGACGAACTTTGGCAACGGTGCATACTCGGGGAGAACACTTCTTGATAATTTAGTGAGAGATCATCTTATAATGCTACCGTCAATCAAAGCAAGATAAGATGCATAAAAGGATAAACATCACATGCAAATCAATATAAGTGATATGATATGGTCATCATCATCTTGTGCTTCACGATCTCCATCTTGCAGCACCACCATGATCACCATTGTCACCGCGCGACACCTTGATCTCCATCGTAGCATCGTTGTCGTCTCGCCAAACTTATGCTTCTACGACTATCGCTACCGCTTAGTGATAAAGTAAAGCATTACAGGGCGATTGCATTGCATACAATAAAGCGACAACCATATGGCTCCAGCCAGTTGCCGATAACTTCAGTTACAAAACATGATCATCTCATACAATAAAATATAGCATCACGTCTTGACCATATCACATCACAACATGCCCTGCAAAAACAAGTTAGACGTCCTCTACTTTGTTGTTGCAAATTTTACGTGGCTGCTACGGGCTTAAGCAAGAACCAGTCTCACCTACGCATCAAAACCACAACGATACTTCGTCAAATAGACTCGTTTAACCTTCTCAAGGACCGGCGAGCCACACTCGGTTCAACTAAAGTGAGAGAGACAAGCACCCACCAGTCACCTTTAAGCAACGAGTGCTCGAGGCGATGAAACCAGTCTCGCGTAAGCGTCACGCGTAATGTCGGTCTGGGCCGCTTCATCTCACAATACCGCTGAACCAAAGTATGACATGCTGGTAGGTAGTATGACTTGTATCGCCCACAACTCACTTGTGTTCTACTCGTGCAAAACATCAAACCATAAAAACCTAGGCTCGGATGCCACTGTTGGGGAACGAGTAATTTCAAAAATTTTCCTACGCACACGCAAGATCATGGTGATGAATAGCAACGAGAGGGAGAGTGTTGTCCACGCACCCTCGTAGACCCGGCGAAGCGATCACAACGTAGAGGAAGTAGTCGACGCTCTCCTCGCGATCCGACCGATCCCGCGCCGTTACTCCAGCGCCCCGAGTTCTTGACACACGTACAGCTCGATGACGTCCCTCGTACTCGATCCAGCCGAGTGTCGAAGGAGAGTTTCACAAGACGACGGCGTGGTGACGATCTTGATGTTTCACGGCGCAGGGCTTCGCCTAAGCTTCGCGACGGTATGACCGAGGTGGAATATGGTGGAGGGGGGCACCGCACACGGCTAAGGAACGATCCGTAGATCAAACTTGTGTGTCTTGTGTGTCTAGAGGTGCCCCCTGCCCCGTGATATAAAGGAGCAAGGGGAGGGTGCGGCCGGCCTAGGAGAGGCGCCCAGGGGTGTCCTACTCCCACCGAGTAGGACTCCTCCTTCCTTGTTGGAGTAGGAGAAGGGGAAAGAGGGGAGAGGAGGAAGGAAAGGGGCTGCACCCCTGTCCAATTCGGACTAGAGGGGCTGCGCCCTTCTTCCTTTTGGCCTCTTTCCTTATTCCCGTATGGCCCAATAAGGCCCATATACTCCCGGCGAATTCCGTAACTCTCCGGTACTCAAAAATACCGAATGACTCGAACCTTTCCGAACTCCGAATATAGTCGTCAATATATCGATCTTTACGTCTCGACCATTTCGAGACTCCTCGTCATGTCCCCGATCTCATCCGGGACTCAACTCCTTCGTACATCAAAACTCATAAACTCATAATATAACCGCCATCGAAACCTTAAGCGCATGGACCCTACGGTTCGAGAACAATGTAGACATGACCTAGAACTATTCTCGGTCAATAACCAACAGCGGGACCTGGATGCCCATATTGGTTCCTACATATTCTACGAAGATCTTTATCGGTCGATCCGCATAACAACATACGTTGTTCCCTTTGTCATCGGTATGTTACTTGCCCGAGATTCGATCGTCGGTATCCAATACCTAGTTCAATCTCGCTACCGCAAGTCTCTTTACTCGTTCCGTAATACATCATCTCACAACTAACTCATTAGTTGTAGTGCTTGCAAGGCTTCATGATGTGCATTACCGAGAGGGCCCAGAGATACCTCTCCGACAATCGGAGTGACAAAACCTAATCTCGAAATACGCCAACCCAACATCTGCCTTTGGAGACACCTGTAGTACTCCTTTATAATCACCCAGTTACGTTGTGACGTTTGGTAGCACCCAAAGTGTTCCTCCGGTAAACGGGAGTTGCATAATCTCATAGTTACAGGAACATGTATAAGTCATGGATAAAAGCAGTAGCAACATACTAAACGATCGTGTGCTAAGCTAAGGGAATGGGTCATGTCAATCAGATCATTCAAATAATGATGTGACCTTGTTAATCAAATAACAACTCTTTGTTCATGGTTAGGAAACATAACCATCTTTGATTAACAAGCTAGTCAAGTAGAGGCATACTAGTGACACTCTGTTTGTCTATATATTCACACATGTATTATGTTTCCGGTTAATACAATTCTAGCATGAATAATAAACATTTATCATGATATGAGGAAATATATAATAACTTTATTATTGCCTCTAGGGCATATTTCCTTCAGAAGCAGGCGTAAAGTACAATATCGAGGCATGCAGCCCTACTGGCAAACCATTAGCGCCTAAGAAGATTGCGGACAAGTTCATTCGTCAGCGCGGAGTTCTTGTGGAGGACCAAATCCCGATCAAACTTCAAGAATGGAGAGAGCCAGCAAAGCCACGTCCAGATGTTACTTTTGTCAACAAGAATCAAAAAGATCTGCTTTGGGATACTCTCATGGAACATTTCACCCTACCGGATCATTTCACGTAGCGTATGTGCGAGAAAGTCAAGGAGGCTGCTCTTAAGATGATGGCGATTGCATTCAAGAACCACAAGAATCGTGAATGGAAGAAGTACGTCAAGGGAGGAAGGAAGACTCCAGTATTCAAGGGAACACTAGAGAACCAACGTGCTCATTGGGATGATTTCGTGAAATTCAAGGATTCAGAATTAGCTAAAGAACGGTCGAGAATAAACAAGAAGAATGCCGAAAAAGGATAAGTTCCATAAGCTGGGGCCAGGTGGCTATGCGGTGGCAATGCCTAAGTGGGATAAGTCTGAGAAAGAGATGGAGGATGCAGGTGTCACTCCGGCTACTAAGAGCTGGCCCCCCAGGGTCAGGACTTGGTTCTATGCGCATGGGGGGGAGTTGGACCCGGAGATAGGCAATGTTTCAACGTGGGCAAGTCTGAAGGGAGCCGACGATGCGATACTTGTTGCAATAGAAGAGGCACGATCGGGGGTGTTCCAACCCAACAGAGAGAACGACGAGCTTACGCGTGCCCTGGGAAATCCTGAACACCCGGGAAGAACACGAGGCAAGGGCGCTATTCCGTGGTATGAGGGGTTTTTAGAATGGAACACCGACTACAGAACCCGCGCGAGAAAGAAGATTGCGGAGGAGAAGAAGAGGAAGATGGAGGAGGAGCAGAGGAAGCGGGACTATGAACGCCTTCAAGGCCTAGAAGCAAGTCAAGTGGAATTGGCAGTCAAATTCCAGCGGCAGCAGGAGTAGATCGACTCACTTACCCATCAAAGGGGGTCTCAGTAGCTGCAGCAGCTATTGGATGATCCAGCATTGGATAGCACCGGCCCATCCATGCTGAGAAGCAGCGTGGGTTCCGGCCCGGACGACGCAATGCTGGGTAGATACCCCGTGGATGACATCACGGAGAACACTAACTGCGAGCTACACGTCAAAATGAAGAACATATCCATGAAGGTGGCGGACGGCTTTGCTTTTACAAATCCCCCCGAGGCAACCTTCCATTGCAACCCGATTCTAGCGGGCTATGCTTGTGTCTTGGTTGATGAGGTAGTGGACCCACCATATTCGGAGCTATAGCTTGACATTGCTGGAGGTGACGGCGAGCGCTTTCTCGGAGAGGCCAAGCATCGTATCATCCTATGGAAAAAGGATTGCATCATCTTTCGAAGGCCACCGACACCGCGTCAGCCGACTCCTCGTCGAAGTCCGCCACCGAGTCAGCAGACTCCCGCTCCTGCAAGTCCACCAAGTCCGGCAAAGTGTCAGGCCACTCCTCCTCCTCCAAGTCCGGCAAAGTGTCAGGCCACTCCTCCTCCTCCAAGTCCGCCACAGTGTCAGACATCCACTCCTCCTCCAAGTCCGGCACAACCTCAGTCCACTCCTCCTCATCCAACTCAGCCCCGTCAGCCGTCTCCGCCGCCTCAGCAATCGCAGAAGAGACACCCCGCAGCAATGGTGCGTAGCGGTACGAGTCAAGGTAGTACAGGAAGTACAGACGGAGGCAAGCGATATAAATATGGTCCAAGCCTCACGCCTCTTCCGCAGAGGTCTTATGACAGGTCCGAGGAGGAAATCACAGCCATATCGAAGGCCGAGGTGGAAGCCCATTTTGCACCGAAACCGCCACCGCCGCCAAGGAAGAAAGTGCCTAAGGAAACGATTGACCACTTCATTCGTATGGCTCAACCACCAGCTCCCAAGCCTGTTGACACAAACTATGAGCGCCACATCAGGAAGTTAAATCGAGCACGTCTACAAAGGGACGCGAGCACGTCTACATCGGGATCGAGCAAACAAGAAGCAGCTGCCAAAAATGCGGAAAACCATCCCCACTGGGAGAACAGTAGCGAATCGATCCCTCGCTTGTTGTGCCAACAACAGTGACAAAGACGCGCCCAATATTATTGTGGGCAAACAAAGGCACGCCTGAGGTGGGCAATGTGGTAATAACGGAGGAGCATATAATGCAGGCTGAAGTTCTCAACATCACTCATGGACAACTCCTCAAGATCGAGCCCATGCCTTTGCTTAGAGAGGATGAAATAAAATGAAATATGTCAGGGCCAACCTTTGGTCGCGCTGCACAAGGTCAAGAACCTCCCAACGAGAATGTATGAATTGCATCAATGGTACATGAACATTACCAAGATTTCAGATTGATTGTCCCTCATGGTGAATGTCAAGGAGGAGCATTACTACCATGAGAAAGCTCTGTCCGTTGAGTATACTAAACTGTTTCAGTTATACAATCAAGACGCACTCGACACATCTATCGTCAGTTGCTATTGTCTGTAAGTGATTTCTTTCTATAATTTAAGTCTCAAGCTAGCTGTAGTGATCCTTTTGATCAATCATTACCTGTAATTATCCTCACTATATTCTTTTCTGTGGTATTATGCAGGATGAAGATGTATGAAATGAGAAAAGGTGGACGCTTTGGCATTGGGTTCATTGACCCAAACACCGTTAATGAATACACATGGAAGATAAATCAACGTCGAGAAAAGAACGAGAGGACAACATGCTAGAGTTCTTGAAGCGACTCAAATACAATGAAGATATACTACTTCCTTACAACTTCCAAATGAGTCACACTGTCTTGTACTACAAATTCTCTGTTTTTGCCTACTAGCTAGCTACATGTTTTTGCTTACATATGCCCGCTTAATTAAGACATGCAAACGTGTGTGGATGCAGATTTCACTGGGTCTTGTGTATCATTAAAGTTGACGCCGGAACAGTTGAAGTACTGGACTCACTAATCTCAGAAAAAAACTGACTATAACATCTTGTTTGGGATAGTCAATAGGTAATTTCAATCATTATTAACTATATATCTTGGCCTAATTAGTTCGTCATTTCATGATATGACCTATTTAATAACCCCTTTATTCATTTTCTTTGTCGGCGGACAGGGCTTGGGCAAGGTTCATCGCCGTCATGCCCGGCGAATGGAAAGAAAAGCTTAAATGGTTTTGACCCAAGGTAAGCAATTAAGTAGTACTAGCTAGCTAGCTAGCTGCCATCTCTTTAATTATCATGCTTGATTAATTATTATCTAATCAAATTCCATTCTCGTAAAGGCCCTGAAGCAGGCGCATGGGACTGATCTGTGCATTCTGCGCTTATGCGAGAACATTCGCATGATGGCGTCCAAAGGAGCAAATCTCAAAGACAGGAATGGGTACGCTTGTCGTAACACTATTCACAATTTTTACACCATTATCGATATCTAGTCACACAACTAATACACATGCATATTGATCTCCTTCTTAACAGTTCAAAGAGGTGCGGAGAAGCTCCTAGAAACGGAGCGCGTAGGAGCACTTCAAGAGGAAATAGCGGATTTTTGCTCGACCAGGTCATAAACCAAGGAGAATTCTATTACCCGCTACCGCCCCCATGAAAACCACTTCCAATTGTCATCGTGTTCAAGTCACCAATTAGGCTAATGCCACTGGCTCCGAAGGCAACATGCATATGTAGGAGAAATTGTATATAGCTATACATGTGTGTATGTGTGAATTAATTAATATGG
Source organism: Aegilops speltoides (assembly GCA_021437245.1). Lineage (NCBI taxonomy): Eukaryota > Viridiplantae > Streptophyta > Magnoliopsida > Poales > Poaceae > Aegilops > Aegilops speltoides. The sequence goes on along the minus strand of CM038143.1, from coordinate 570,323,288 downwards.
TGGTTTGTGAGACATTGATGATATATATATGCATGATTGGTTCTACTAGAAATTCTATATATATATATATGCATAACGTGTACAATGTGTAGTATCGTAAAATACCAGCAAACGAAAAAGAATTAAAATGGAAACACAAAATTAAATGAAAAAGAAATCATAAAACTAAAAACCCCCCAAACCTTATAGGACCGGTTGGTCTTACCGGTTGGTCTTACCAACTGGTACTAAAGGGCTCCAGGCCCCCGGAGCTGGCTCGTGCCACGTGGTTGCCCTTTAGCACCGGTTCGTGCTGAACCGGTACTAAAGGGGGGGCGCCTTTAGTGACCACAATTTAGTGCCGGTTATGGAACCGGCACTACAGGGCCTTACGAACCGGTGCTATTGCCCGGTTCTGCACTAGTGCGTGGTTCTAAGACTGACAGTAGAATGGGGGGTAGGTATGGAGAGGCAAGATCCTAGCTATGGAGAAGTTGTACACGCAAGGGATTTACGAGTTCAGGCCCTTCTCGGAGGAAGTAACAGCCCTACGTCTCGGAGCCCGGAGGCGGTCGACTGGATTATATGCGTATGAGTTACAGGGGTGCAAACCCTTTACACTGAGGAGGGGGGCGGCTTCTATAGTGTCTGCCAGACCCCTCCGGCCCTCAGTTATGCAGGGTTTAAAGTACACAAAGGATTGCATTACTGGTAACGTCCTACATAAAGTGTCATCATGGCCATAAAGACTACTTAATTACAGACCGTTTGGATACAGAGTGGCTCTTGATCTCCTGATGGTCGAGTGGGTCTTCATGGTCGAGTGCCTTCGAGTCTGTCGATTGGATTCCCTCTTGGTCGATTGGAAGGCAGTTTCTTCTGAAGATGTCCTTGGGGAGGGTACTTTGGACAGGTCCGTGACCCTACCCTAGGTACATGACTTCATAATTAGCCCCCGAATGGATCGAGGTTTGAGTGAGGAAGGAGTTGATAATCTTTCCGACCTGTTTTTGGTGTTTTGAGCATGTCTCATCTTGGATCAATGACCTTTTTTAATGATGGCATCAACTTTTCTTTCAGTCGCCTTGATCCATTCTTTTCTTCTGTCGAGTGAACTTTTGAACTTGGTGAACTTCTGAGCGACGGATCGTAGGAAATCTACCGTCTGACGGGTTGCTCTGCCGTTAGCGGATTTTGTGGGATCCGAATTTTGGGAAGCGCGCGAAGCGGGGTGGACCGCAGTACTCGGATTGGATAAGGTGTAGACGCCTTGATTTCCGTGCCGCCTTATTCGCCACGTATCGCGCGCGCGACTGTTTCGGGATTTGACAGGACCGCCCGTGCCTACCTGTCAGCCACTCGGAAGCATCTCTATATAAGGTGTCGGGCGAGGGTTTTTGAACAGTGCGTCTCCATTCCTCCCTCCGCCTTTCTCACCCACACCTGCTGCGCCCGCCTTTGCCCCTGCCCATCCACTCCTCGCGCGCCTCGCTGGTGACGATGGTGAAGGAGAAGACGGTGGCCTTGGAGCGAGCGAAGAAGGCGACGGCGACGGCGAAAGCAAAGGGAAGAGCGACCAGTCGGGGTGGATCTTCGTCGAGGTCCCTCCTGCCGCAAGGTTGGGTCCGAGGAGATTGGATCCGCTCGACCATCACCCAGGCGGATCTCAATGACCTGGCCAACGAGGGGCTGACCTCTCATGGGTCAGCAAGACTTCCGGGGACCGAGTGGCAACCGCAGCCACAGGAGGGTGAGTGTGTTCTCCTAGCCACTCATGTAGATCGCGGATTCTCCCTGCCACTGAGTCTTTTCTTTCGAGGGTTTCTGAACTTCTTTGGGGCGCAACTCCACCATTTCAATCCCAATTCCATTGCCTATCTTGCTGCTTTCGTGTCCATGTGCGAAAACTTCCTGGGTTGTCGACCGCACTGGGGTCTCTTTAAGCACATATTCACCTGTCGCTCACAGACGGTGAAAAAGGCGAGTCCGGATGATGAGAGGACCAAGGTTATCCAGATGTGCGGGGGTCCTAGGATCCAAATGAGGAGTAAGAGTGCTTTTCCGGCCATGACCCTTCCTGAGTCGGTTAGAGGGTGGCAGTCGACCTAGTTCTACTGCCAAGATGAGTCGATGCCGGGGCAGTCGACTGGTCTCCCTCCGTTCTCCATGGACCGAGTGAACAAACCCTCTTCTCTGAAGGTGCTCCCTGAGGAGAAAGCTCAGGTAAAAATGTTGATGGAGCGCGTAGTCCAGCTCGTTCGGGACGAAGTGACGGGTATGGACCTTCTGGAGGCCTTCCTTCGACGGTGTATTCAACCACTTCAATACCGAGGCCACCCGATGTGGCTGTACTGTGGTACTGAAGATACCACTCGGGTCCATCCAGAAGCGGTCAACGACGCCACACTGGAGAGGTGGATGGCCGCCATCACAGGGAATAAGGACAACCCTCGAGGGGCTAGGAGGATCCCACCACTCAACAATACCTACCAACCGTACACGGTATGACCGCTTATCCCCAGTTGTGATCTTGTTTTACTCATTCTGTTTCACTGCATATCGGTCGATTGACCTTTGCCTTGTTTTGTTGTCTGTCAGGCCACCACTGAGTTGTACTCGATGCCTAATGGAGCGCAAGCGCCGACTGAGGAGGAGGAAGGAAGTGGGGGCGAAAGCCCGGAGGAGTGGGATTCGGATGCTGATGACGACGATGAAGATGATGACTCTTTTGAGGAGGAAGAGGAGGAGGAGGAAGTTGCACCTCCTCGTTCGGGAAGACGCTCAAAGCTTGTCCATGATCCTGCAGCCGAGCATGGTAAGGGGGTTGCGCCCGTCATGCAGTTGACCAAGCGTCCTCGGACGACTTCTCCGGTGCCGACTGAGAAAGCTCCGAAGCAATCTCGAGTGGCACCGTCGAAGCCGGCGAAGGTCTTGCAGAAGATGAAGATGGTGATCCCCACTATCTCAGGGTAATGGTGTAACTTCAGTTTTCCCGTTTCACATGAATTTACTCTTGGCCGACTCATGAGCTGATCGACTGACTACTGGAGCTGCAGTGCTGCTACTTCTGATATCTTGGCCAGGGCTGAAGATCACGAGATGGAAGATGCTGTCACTTCAAAACCTGGTATGACTTTTGTAGTTCCGTCTTCAGTCGGTTGGCTCTTTGTCTCTAATTTTGATTCTTTTCTGCAGCTCCATCTAACGTCATTATTGACCTTCCTGACGATGATGACGAGGAACCACTGAGGCAGAGGAGGAGCAGGAAAGCATCTGCTGGCAAGGCGACTCAGGACGTGTCAGCACCCGAGACGTTGGTCGTGGAGGGGGACAACGTCACTCGGCCTACCATATCCTTTGCGGTGCCGCTGACGAGTGCTCGCCCTTCGTCGTCGAGTGCTGCTCAGCCTTCACTTTTCTCGACCCACCACGTCCCAGAGGACCAAGCCAGTGCTACTAAAGAAGCAATACGCCAGGCAGGGGTCATGATGGAGCAAGTGAAGGCAATTCAAGACGCCAGCCAGGCAGCTTATGATGGCAGTTCAGCTCTTCAGAGTAATGTTCAGGTCAGTCGGTCATCGCCTGTTCTATTAGGATATGATATCTGAAAATCCTTCTCTCTGAAAATTTTAGTATCTGTCGTACACCCACCGCTATGTTGATTGAAATTCGGATTAGTGGGGCACGCTGAGTGCACCCATCGGTGTAGTCCCAAGGCTATGGTGGACTGCTGGCAGTCGACCATAGTCTTTATGTCTTAAGCTTTTTCTTGACTCGATCAGGTCGAATGGATTCATAGACCGGTGGGGGCACGCTGAGTGCACCCACTGGGTGTAGTCCCCGAGACTGTGGTGGACTGCTGGCAGTCGACTATAGTATGAAGATAACATTTGTTTTGAGCTATTTGCTGGTCGACTGACCGACTCTAACTGATAGAACTAGTGGGGGCACGCTGAGTGCACCCACTGGGTGTAGTCCCTGAGACTATGGTCGAATGTTTATATTCGGCTGTAGTCTTAGTAATGCTATGATTTTTCCTTAGTCACTCGGAAGTGAACTGTTTTTGACACCTGTCGGTTGGCTCTTCGCAGAAATCTTGCGAGCTTGCGGCTCGTTACACTGAGTTGGAGAACAAGCAAATCCAGCTCGAGCTTGATCTGAAACTTGTCCAGGAGAACTTCACGAAGTCAAAGGAGGAGGCATAACGTATGTTTGGTGAGAACCTCGACGACTGCTTTTGCCTCTCGTCCGTTTCTGAGTCTGATCTCACTGTGACTTTGCAGACAAAATGAGGGATGCTTTGAAGAAGAAAGACCTTGATTTGGCTGAGATACAGAAAGAGGCTTTAGGGAAGACCAAGCTCGCAGATGAGAAGCTGGCTTCAATCACCAAGCTTGAAGAAGAAAACACCAATCTAAAAGCTGCTCTGGATGCGGCCAACAAGGAAGTCAGTCGATTGAAGAGTGATAAGATTGCCTTGAGTGACAAGGCCAGTGAGTTGGTGGGAAAGAAGAATGATCTGGTCGCTTATCTGGGGGGGCTCGCCAAGAAGCTATTCCTCATGCTTGAAGGTAATCTTTTGTATCAAATAGACATTTTAACTATAATATCGCCATCAGACTGCTGTCTTGACTTTGGGGTTGTGCTTGCAGAGTTCTGCCAGAACTTTGAAGAGGAGACTGGTCGACTGGAAATAAACCTGGATCCCATCAACTCTCCTGTGAAAGACGAAGTCGCTATGAATGTGCTCCGACTTGAATCTCGCGTTGCTGCTGTTGTTGACTATCTCGCAAGGCCGAAGGTCGCAACTTCCAGCATCGACACATCACTTTGGCCAAGAGAGACGCTTCAGAACGACCTCGAGTCTCTGATGATTCGACTGAACGAGGTTCCAAGTCGAGTGCAGGAATGGAAGAAGTCTTCTTCCTGGTGCGGTGCGGATGTTGCTCTGTCTCTGGCCCGTATTCACTGCAAGGAGGCGCGTGAGGACAAGATGGCAGCCCTTAAGGTGGCCAATACCAAGAAGCATGATTTCCGATCTTTCATGGAGACCTTCATCGCTGCTGCCACTCGGATTGCAGATGGAATCGACCTGGACGAATTTGTTGCGCCCTCCAGCCCTCCGCAAGAGGGGTAAAAAACTTCTGTGCTTGATACTTTAAATTTGCCTCGGTATGCCGAGTGATTTTTGTAACCGATAAACCTTAACGGGCTTAGCGCCTGAGCACTTTCGGTTCCGTAAGACGTTATCTGATCTTGAATTCGACGTTGAATATGTTGGCATCTCGTATGAAGTGTCTTTTGCAGGCTGGGATGAAGCACTTATTGCAATCCACTTGTTCTTCAACACACTTAGGCGAGCACTGGGCTGCAGCTAAGCCTCCATGTGGGAGGTCCGCTCTCCACTCGGTAGGATTTTCAAAAACTTAGGCGAGCGCTGGGCTGCAGCTAAGCCCCCGAGTGGGAGGTCTGCTCTCCACTCGGTAGGGTTTTCAAAAACTTAGGCGAGCGCTGGGCTGCAACTAAGCCCCGAGTGGGAGGTCTGCTCAACTCAAGAGGGATTTTCAAAAACTTAGGCGAGCTCGGGGCTGCAGCTAAGCCCCCGAGTGGGAGGTCTGCTCTCCACTCGGTAGGATTTTCAAAAACTTAGGCGAGCGCTGGGCTGCAGCTAAGCCCCTGAGTGAGAGGTCTGCTCTCCACTCTGTAGGATTTCCAGAAACTTAGGCGAGCGCTGGGCTGCAGCTAAGCCCCCGAGTGGGAGGTCTGCTCTCCACTCGGTAGGATTTTTGCGGTGTTTCTCTGAGGAAGAAGGCATCAATTGACTTGCACCTCGTCTTCCTTGCGGAGCGCAGATTATACTTGTGGCGTAGCTCGTAAGGGGAAGTGGCAGTCGACCTGTACCTCGTCCTCCTTGCGGTGAGCACATTATACTTGTGGCGTAGCTCGGAAGAAGAGGGTAGCAGTCGACCTGTACCTCGTCTTCCTTGAGGAGCGCACGTTATACTTGTACTTAGGCGAGAGCTATGCTGCAGCTAAGCCCCCGAGTGGGAGGCTGGCTCACCACTTGGTAGGATTTTATTGAAACTTAGGCGAGTACTTGGACTGCAGCTAAGCCTCCGAGTGGGAGGCTGGCTCACCACTCAGTAGGATTTTATTAAAACTTAGGCGAGTACTTGGCCTGCAGCTAAGCCTCCGAGCGGGAGGCTGGCTCACCACTCGGTAGGATTTTATTAAAACATAGGCGAGTACTTGGGCTGCAGCTAAGCCTCCGAGTGGGAGGCTGGCTCACCACTTGGCAGGATTTTAAAGTACTTAGGCGAAACGGATTCGCAGCTAAGCCCCCGAGTGGGAGGCTGGCTCACCACTCGGCAAGGATTTTTTTTACAAACTTAGGCGAAACGGATTAGCAGCTAAGCCACCCACTGGGGGGGAAATTTTATTGAACAAACAAAAGTGACAACAATCACTGGGAAAATTATAACACTATTGTATTTTGAATAATGAACTACGGAAGTGCTTTTATTACATTTTCGAGCGGCTACTTAAGTGTAAAAGGGGCGGAGCAGCTCCGCTTTCCAAGCTCGGGGCTCGTCGATCTTGTGCTCGACGTTGTAAAGACGGTACGCTCCATTGTGGAGAACCTTGGTGGCGATGAAGGGACCTTCCCAAGAAGGAGCGAGCTTGTGTGGTTTCTGCTGATCCACTCGGAGAACCAAATCTCCTTCATGGAATGCTCGACTCTTCACGTTTTTGGTGTGGAAACGACGGAAGTCTTGCTGGTAAATGGTCGATCGGATTAGAGCCATCTCCCTTTCTTCCTCTAGAAGGTCGACTGCATCCTGCCATGCTTGTTCTGCTTCAGCTTCGGTGTAGAGCTCGACTCGTGGAGCGTTGTGAAGCAGGTCACTCGGCAAGACCGCTTCAGCTCCGTAGACCAAGAAGAATGGAGTTCTCCTAGTCGACCGGTTAGGCGTGGTCCTTAACCCCCAAAGCACCGAGGGAAGCTCGTCGACCCATGCTCCAGCCGCATGCTTGAGATCACGCATCAGTCGGGGTTTCAACCCTTTGAGAATCAAGCCATTGGACCGCTCTGCTTGTCGACTCGTGTGCCTTGAGATGTGCAGAACGCCCTGAATTCCTCGGAATCGAAGTTTGACCCGTTATCAGTGATGATGTTGTGTGGGACTCCATATCTGAATATCAACTCTCTGATGAAGCTGACAGCGGTGCCGGCATCAAGGTTCTTGATGGGTTTAGCCTCAATCCACTTGGTGAACTTGTCGATCGCTACCAAAGACATGTGTGAAACCGTCACTGTTCTTAAGGGTCCAACCATATCCAGCCCCCATACTGCGAAGGGCCGACGAGTGGTATGGTCTTTAAAGTCGAGGCGGCTTGTGTGACATATTGGAGTAAAATTGACATCCTTCACACTTGTCGACTATCTCTTTTGCCATTTCATTCGCTTTGGCCAAGAAAATCCGCTCAAGATATGCTTTGGCTACGATGGTCCGAGAGGACGATGATGGCAACAGTCCCCGAGTGGATGTTGTCAAGGATTATTCGACCTTCTTCCGGCGTTATGCATTTCGACCAACTCCAGCCATCTCTGCATAACCGTCCCTTATCACGGTAAGGCTTTAGATCGACGGACGATCTGTCGAGCCTCCTCTTCATCCTCTGGGAGCTCTTTCCTTAAGATATACGCGATATACGACACTGTCCAATCGGGAGTGATCACCAGAACTTCCATGATCAGGTCGACTACTGCTAGAACTTCAACAATAGTCGGATCCGTGACGCTTTTACGTTGCGGAGTTTCTTTGGTAAAAGGATCTTCTTTGACTGATGGTGTATGGATATGCTCCAAGAACACATCACTGGGAACGGCTTCTCTCTTGGAACCTATCTTCGCTAAATCATCAGCTGCTTGATTCTTCAGTCGGGGTATATGGTGGAGCTCTAACCCTTCAAATTTCTTTTCAAGCTTCCTCACTGCATTGCAGTATCCAGTCATGGCTGGGCTTCTAACGTCCCACTCCTTCATCCCCTGATTGACCACCAAATCTGAGTCGCCATAAACCATAAGGCGACGGACGCCGAGTGAAATGGCCATGCACGACCCATACAAAAGTGCTTCATATTCTGCTTCATTATTGGAGGAATCAAAGTGGACCTGGAGCACATATCTCAGCTTATCTCCTCGGGGGGAAACCAAAACTACGCCAGCACCGGAACCATTTAATATCTTAGAGCCATCAAAGAACATGGTCCAATGCTCCGAGTGAACTTGAGTCGGCTGCTGCTGTTCAATCCACTCGGCAAGGAAATCTGCTATCGCTTGGGACTTAATGGCTTTCTTTGCCTCAAACTGATATCAAGGGGAAGGAGTTCAATCGCCCATTTCGCCACCCGACCGTTGCATCTCTCACAGTGTAATCTCGACAAGTGGGCCGCGTTGACGATCGTAATGGAATGATCGAGAAATAATGAGCAACCTTCTTCGTGGTCATGTATATTCCATACACAAGCTTCTGATAATGAGGATATCTTTACTTCGATGGAGTCAAAACTTCAGAGAGATAATACACTGGGCGCTGAACTTTGAAGGCTTTCCCTTCTTGTTCCCGCTTGACTGTAAGTACTGTAACTAACGACTTGTCCTATGGCTGAAATGTAAAGCAACAGAGGCTCTTTGCTGATTGGAGCAGCAAGCACCGGCTGGGTGGAGAGCAGAGCATTTAGCTCGGCAAACGCTGCATCAGCTTCTGGAGTCCACTCGAACTTGTCTGCCTTCTTCATCAGTCAGTAAAGAGGCAATGCCTTTTCACCGAGGCGAGAGTTGAATCGACTTAACGCGGCCAAGCATCCAGTAAGCTTCTGGACATCATGCACACGCACAGGGCATTTCATTCGGAGTATGGTGCCAACTTTTTCTGGATTAGCGTCGATTCCTCGTTCGGAAACAAGAAAACCCACCAGGAACTCCGAATGTCCACTTTGATGGATTAAGCTTGATATCATACCTCCGGAGATTGGCAAATGTTTCAGCGAGGTCAGTCAACAGGTTGGAACCCTTTCGTGACTAGACCATGATATCATCCATGTATGCTTCCACATTCTGACTGATTTGAGTGAGTAAACACTTTTGAATCATCCTCATGAACGTGGCTCCGGCATTCTTGAGACCGAATGGCATGGTGACATAGCAGAAGCACCCGAATGGAGTGATGAAAGCTGTTTTGATCTCGTCGGGTCCATACAGATGGATCTGATGGTACCCGAATAGGCGCTCTAAAAGACAATCTCGTGATCCCGCAATGAGTCGACAATTTGGTCGATGCGAGGGAGAGGAAAATGATCTTTCGGGCAGGCCCGATTGATATGTTTGAAATCAATGCACATGCAAAGTGACTTGTCCTTCTTGGGGACCATGACGACATTGGCGAGCCACTCGGAGTGGTATATCTCTCAGATAAACTCTGCTGCCAGGAGTCGAGCCACCTCCTCGCCAATGGCCTTTCTCTTATGGACAGCGGACCGTCCAAGATGTTCTTTGACAGGTTTTGCTTTTGAGTCGACTCTTAGGCGATGCTCAGCCAGCCCCCTGGGAACACCCGGCATGTCAGCGGGCTTCCATGCAAAGATGTTCCAGTTCTCACGGAGGAACTTGATAAGCGCTTCTTCCTATTTAGAGTCAAGTGTTGTGGAAATATGGGTCGGAGCTGCGCTGGGGTCGGTCGGGTGAATATGAACGGACTTCGTCTCACCAGACGACTGGAACGCTGACTTTGTGGCGGGCTTCTTGGACTGCAACAAGTCACTCGGATCTGCATTTTTCTTGTATCCCTCCAGCTCTACCACTGTTATCTGGGCGTCCGCAATCTTCGAGCCTTTCTGAAAACACTCTTCTGCCTTCTTCCGGTTGCCAGTGATAGTGATCACGCCTTTGAGTCTAGGCATCTTCAATTTGAGGTACACATAACATGTTCGAGCCATGAACCGTGCATAAGCTGGTCTCCCCAAAATAGCTTGGTAAGCGCTCTGGAAACCCACAACTTCAAATGTCAGCTTCTCTTTGCGGAAATGCTTCGAGTCGCCGAACACCACGTCTAGAGCTATTTGGCCGAGTGACTCAGCCTTCTTTCCAAGTATAACTCCATGAAAACTCATGTTGCTAGCGCCGAGTCTGGACATCGGAATGCCCATTCCCTTTAGCGTCTCCGCGTACAATATATTCAGTCCACTACCACCATCCATCAGCACCTTCGTCAGTCGAGTGCCTTCGACGACTAGGTCGACCACCAAAGCTTGCCTCCCAGGGGTGGCTATATGAGTCGGATGATCGGCTGGTCGACGTAATGGGAGTTTGAGACCATCTCAGATAGCTTGGTTTCGCCGGGGCGACCATATTTACCTCACGGTTGATAACCTTCAATCGACTTTTGCTCTCCACATCAGCAAAAATCATCAGGGTGGAATTGACATGGGGATATCCTTCATCACTGTCCTCTTTGTCCTCTGCCTTGTCCGACTCCTTTTCCTTATCCTTGGGCTGTTTCCCTTGGAACTGCTGAATTAAGAGCCGACACTGGCGAGTGGTATGCTTTGGGTAGATGAAATTACCCTCTTCGTCTTTTTTCGTGTGGATGTGACATGGCAGATCCATCACATTATTTCCTTCCTTATCTTTCACCTTCTTGGGGTTCCAGGATCCTTTGGGCTTCCCTTTGAATTCGCCCTGAGTCATGGCCAGAGCCTCTCCAGGAGCCGCTGGCTCGGCTTTCCTCTTCTGCTTCTGCCTGGAGTTTCCTTTTTATGACTGACTCGGCTTGTACTTGCCACTCCGGAGTCGATCCTCTTCTTCACCATTGGCGTACTTGGTGGCGATTTCCATCATTCGACTCAGGGTCATATCTCCGGTTCGACCAAACTTCAAACTTAACTCTGTTCTTAACGCCATCCTTGAAGGCGCAGACTGCCTAATGATCAGACACGTTCTCCACTGTATGATGCAAAGTGATCCATCTCTGTATGTAATCTCTCAGGGTTTCATTCGATTTTTGCACGCAGACTTGCAGCTCATCAATCCGCTGGTCGCTTAAGTTCCTCGAATGTCTCGACGAACACTCGAGAAAGATCTTCCCAAGTGTAAATGCTGCTAGGAGCTAACTGATTCAACCACGCCCTGGCCGAACCCTCCAACATGAGTGGTAAGTGCTTCATGGCCACCTCATCATTACCGCCGCCAATCTGTACCGCCACTCGGTAGTCTTCGAGCCAGGTTTCAGGCTTGGACTCACCGGTGAACTTACTTACCCCAGTCGCCAACCTGAAGTTGGGGGGTATCATTGCGGCTCTGATGGCTCTGCTAAAACAATCTGGACCTGAAACATGGACTCGGCTACTAGTGGCTGTCGTGGCCACCTCGATGAGCTCTGTTCCGATCGACCAAACCTTGCACGATGATGGATCTCGCGTCAAAGCCTGGTTCCCTGGGGTCGACCGGAGCAGGTCGCCCAGCACTACGCTGGTGCCTATCATCTTGCTGCCAATGAGCGTAAGACCCACCCCTTGGGGGAGGAGTGGGCACTCGACGCCGATCACCACGATCGAATCGGTCATCATATTGGTCACGTCGACCTTCACGTCCCTCACGCCGCGGAGGCGATCTTGGGCTATGAGTCGATCGAATCAGTATTCGCAGCGACGGATCGATCGTGAATCTGTATGCGTGATCGTGACACGCCTGAATTCTGATCTCCTAGTACTCAGAGCAAATCCCTGATCTGCATCAAGCCTCTGCCAGCCTCCGACTGAGAGGGCTGAATTGACTCTGCTATACGGGCTGCAGCTGCAAGATTCTGAATCGGGGTTCGATATACCTGAGTTGGTTGCGGAAAGAGTTGAGGTCGACTGGAGTCGGGTACTCGTTGCCACGCGCGTTCGTTGAGTGCTCGCTGGAGGTTCTCCAGTCGAGTGCGTTCAGCCAAGTTGGCCAAACGCGCCTCCTCCAATGCGTGAGCCTCGGGAGTTTCTCCTGCGATGGGAGTATGCAGGGCATCCATGTTCCGACGACGAAGATCTTCCCTCTGTAGAGAAGTGAGCGGCTCGGGTTGATATTCCTCGTGGGCCTGAGCGGGGTCGCCTCCGCCGTCTATCCCGTCGGTGCGGGGGAAGCCGGGAGGGCTACGAGGCCCATTGACCATCGTAACCTACGCCGCGGATCATCGCTGCCGCTTTTGGATGCAGTTCACGAGCCACCGATAGATCGAACAGCCAGAGAGATTCGCGGGCTCGATTGCCGCGACTTGGGTGGTGGCCGACAGGAGCCATCGCGTGTCTCACCCACCGCTGAAGCCTCGATCGACCAGAGCGCTTTGCGCCAAGGGAGACAGGAGGAGGACGACACAGGAGTTGACCGATACGGAGTCGATGGTTGCCGCAGCAGGACGCCACGGACACACGCCCGAAAATGCGTCACACCGCGGACGGGGAGCGCGTCGATGTCGAGTGGAGCCTCCTGGAGCCAAGCGGAGTCGTCGGCGATGAAAGTGAGCGCGTCGAGATGGATCTCGCGGCTCTCGACCAGAACTCCGCCAGAAACCATGATGAAGGCAATTGGAACAATTGCAACTTCTCCAAAAATCGCTAAGACACGTGCCCCACGGTGGGCGCAAACTGTCGTGGTTCTAAGACTGATAGTTGAATGGGGGGTAGGTATGGAGAGGCAAGATCCTAGCTATGGAGCAGGTGTACACGCAAGGGATTTACGAGTTCAGGCCCTTCTCGGAGGAAGTAACAGCCCTACGTCTCGGAGCCCGGAGGCGGTCGACTGGATTATATGCGTATGAGTTACAGGGGTGCGAACCCTTTACTAAGGAGGGGGGCAGCTTATATAGTGTCTCGCTGCACTCCTCCGCCCTCGCTATGCAGGTTTAAAGTACATAAAGGATTGGCGCATCGTAACGCCCTACATAAAGTGTCATCATGCCCATAAAGACTACTTAATTACGCATCGCTTGGATACAGAGTGGCTCTTGATCTCCTGGTGGTCGAGTGGGTCTTCATGGTCGAGTGCCTTCGAGTCTGTCGAGTGGATTCCCTCTTGGTCGACTGGAAGGCACTTTCTTCTAAAGATGTCCTTGGGGAGGGTACTTTGGACAGGTCCGTGACCCTACCCTAGGTACATGACTTCATCAGCGGCAGCCATAACCTCCGGGTCTGCAGTAGCCGGGGCTGGAGGCCCTATGCACTCGTCGGCTCAGGTGCTGATGGATCTCACAGATAAGATGACCGCTCTGTTAACCGCCGTGGTCAACCCAGCGGATCAAGCTCAACATGATGCGGAAGTGGTGTAGTTAAAGATGGATATAGTGCAGGCTAAGGAAGACCTGGCAGCAGAAGATGTCAGGATGACTGCAAAGCGGGCGTCTCTGGACGCTCAGGCTCAACGGATTTAGGCGCAGACTTCCTGGCTCACACAGGATCAGAACGTGTCTAATGAGGTCATGAGGATAAGATACCAGAAGACTCAGTCTCGGCTCCCTCTGGTTTATGATCCTCGAAACCTCTTCCATACACCCGGTGCAGGGCCTAGTAAAATATAGACCGGGTTGTAACACCCGGGGTTTGGACGCCGGTTCAACCCCAGGTGATGCCCCCCCCGTATGAATACTGATCCGCCTCAGTATGTACCGACACCACCGGGTCATTATTCTAACCCGTTGAACATAATCGCGGCGGCGGCACGACTGGCGGCTCTCCCGATAGATGGCAAATCTCCGGCGGCGGTTGAAACCCGCCGGGTCAGAGAACTTCTTCAGACGGCCTTAGTGTAACACCCCAAAAATTTCACCATGTTTTGATTATTAAAATTTTGCCAGGAGTTTAAATTTTTTGCTTTCTGGATTTTCTTTTGATTTCAGAACCCCTTTTTCGTTAATATTGTGAAGTTTTTGCCCCAAGTAAAAACTTTCCAAGATTATCATTGGACTTGTATACCCTCTCAAGAAAAACAATTCTTTTATTAGTGGACTTATTTGCATAATTGTTTTTTAGCTTTATTCTTTTAAAGTGATTTTTATATGTTTTAGGGCCTCTTTTGCACTGCAACCATTTGATAAATGCATCTGAAATTTTCACCAAAATTTGGGGATGTCATGTGGTGTTTTTAAATCACTCTGGAGCAAAAATATCTTTTATTCATTGAAATTTTTGAGCTCTACCCCAAGTTTTCAAAACTAGTCCAGTTGGTACCTTTGCACTACAACCCCTCTAAATAATTCTTTAAAAATTTTACCAAGTATTTGGAGATGACAGTAGATGCATATAATTCATTTTTATGCAAAAACCCATGAATGTTCTTTGCAAAAATTGAGCAAAGCATCCTCTTTTGCTCTCTGGACCAGATTGGCCTTTTCTACTGCAACTCCATTTTGTATTGCTCTGTTACACATGATTCTTTTTCCTACTTATGGTCCTCCCTACCAAACCCTTAAGTCCAGAAGAGTGGCCCCATGGGAGTATTTTTTGTCCATAAAATGATAGCCTTTAGTTTCTGCCCAATATTGGTTTTCTCAAATTTTTGCACTAACAAGTTTCTAGTCTGGACTAACTAACCTTGCCACCATCTCCTACACCTAATGAGACACTGATCTGGAGATTTTGGCCACCCCAAGAACTGCCTAGATGCCTCTAGCATTCTATCGAACACCTTGTGTGCATGGCTAGTTTTGGCATGGTTTTTAGTTAGCATTGTAAACTTGATCCTCTAACCTAACTAACCTGTCCACTAAGATCCTAGCTAACCCTAACCCAGGCCTGCTAATCCCCAGCCTCATCCTAGCCCTCTAGCACGCTCTGGCATTGCGTCGAGCACGTAGCGTGGCGTGCTTGTTGGCGCGCCAGAAGCGCAGCGCTTGCACGCGCGGCGCACGGTCGCCGCTGTCTGCCCTTGGCCTTTGCTCGCCTGCAGAGCCACGGACGTCCTCATCCACTCCCCAGAATGCTCCAGGCCACGCCTAGAGCCCCAAAGCGCCGCTGTCTGGTCGGCCACGGCGGCTAGCAGCCAGCCATAGTGGGCTCCTGCCGTGGATGGCGCCGCCTGAGCCACACGCGTGCGCCAGCTGCCCTCTGGAGCAGTCCGAGCTCATCCACAAGCTCGTCTGCAAGCGCTCGTCGCCACCACGTCCTCCTACAACAACAGAATGGTGGTTCGCCGGCGTTCTTATCCACGGCCGCGAAACCGACCTAGCTACACTATAAATAAAGGACCCCCGAGCTCAACCGAGTCCTCAGGTAGCCTCAGGCCATCCCTCTGGAGCGCCCCTAGCCGGCAATAGATGGGGAGAGGCCGTCTTCCCCATCCCCGGTCAGTTCGGCTGCCGCCACATTCTAGTCCCGGTCGTCGCAACCAAGCCCTCCCCTGTCCATCGAGCACTACCACCCGACTCCTCTTGGTCTTGCGGAGCCGCCCAAACCCCCAGCTGCGACGGAGAGCCACTGTAGCCCAAACCCCCAAATCAGCCCAAAGCCATCTCCGCCATGAGCTCGCCACCACGACTTCTTCACCCCGCCACTGCTCGACCACCAGAGGACCGCCTCGATGGCGGATCCATCTCGCCTCGAACCCCACGGGGAAGCGCCGTCCGTCGATGACGATCGCCGGAGTCCCGCCTCTACTCGGGCAGAGGAAAAGGAGGGAGAGGCGACCGGTCAAACCTGACCAGTGGGCCCCCTGGACCCACTGTTAGTGACCCACGCGCCAGTTCACGTTGGATAAGTGAAGGCGTAAACACCAGAGTACACCTTCGACTCGTTTAATTTCAAAATTTTTTTTCTTTTTCTATATTATTTTTAAAAACAGAAATTGACTAAACTTTGACTCGACATATCTTTTAAAATATAACTCCAATGAGTTGATTCTTTTTCCTACCTCTCTCAAATTTTGTCTAGTTTATTTTCAGATTTATTTGAAAAAATTACATACAAATTTTTTTACTATTTTGAAACTATGTATTAATTCAAATTTTTAAATAGGATTTTTGGAGAGAGAAGAAAACTTTCAAAAGTTTTGGGAATGCACCCTGCCTCTCCACAACTTGAAGGCAAGCATTCTGAACCCTGGCATAATATTGTCGTGTGTTGTTTGATACGGTTACAACACCACTCGTCTCGGAGTTTCCGTTATTTTTTTGTGATGGTATGAACCTACTCATAAGTGCATATTGATGATTCCGTGCTATTGGAATTTGATATGTTGTGATAGTAATCACCCTCGTATGCCTATCATGCCTATCGAAAGGAAGTCGGGAAAGCCTCTGTCTTGGGTAGACACGAGCTTGTCTCCGGTCTTCGTCGAGAAGGTTGTGTCCGGTATGGCATAGTAAGGTATGATGAGTGGTGATTCTGTCTGTTGGTTGAAACATATTTGTTATGCTAATCGTGCAAGAAACACTTAAACCTCCTGAGTCGACCGTAGATCGAGTCTTGTTCCAGTAACCCCCATACTTGTTTCGTACTACCACTTGTCCCTGGCGTAGGTAGGGTACGGTTCAGTAAGTTGTCAACCCCTTCCTAGCACACACCATACAGAGAGGCCATGGTGGAAGATACCGGCTGCATCCGGTAGGCAAGCCACCTGGTCTGGGGGCATGGGTGTTTCCGGTTGTAGCCGAGGTGGTAGCTACCCTAGTTTGCGCGCGTTATAAATTTTGTGATCCCATGCTACTCGAGGTTGTAGCCTCCCCACTTAGAGTTTTGCTTAACGAGTGTCGTCACTACTAGGGAAAATCCTAGCAGTAGCGCATGTTTTGTGTCCACTAGTAGCTGGGGCGACTACTAATAAGGCGCTATAATTATTACGAGCGAACGCTGCGTTCGCACGCCGCCATCGCTAGGACAAATAGCTGCAGCGTTTGTTCTGCATCACGCCATCGCTAAGGTAACTACTTGCAGCGTGTTTTCTGTCCATCGCTACTAGTACTTTTTCTTAGTGTATTTATGCGTCATCGTACAAATATTGGTACAATACCAACTGTTATGAGGTTTACATCATTATGTCCATAACAGTGTGTCAAATGAATGTGGATTAGGTTCAAGTGGAGGCACTATGTGGTGCATGTCAAAAGTATACTACTAATCCAAACTTGATCTAGTTTGGACTAGTAGTACTTTCGATGTGCACCACATGTTGCCTCCACTTGAATCTAATCCGCCAGCACAAGCTATTTAATCATCTTCATAGTCATTACCACCAACAGTATTTATTTTATCAGCACTAACACTAGCTAATAATAATCATCATAGTCATTACCACCAACACTAGCTATTTTATCATCATAGTAATAGTGTAGCACATCATCATCCTCAAACTCATTTCTAGCTAGCTAATCACTCCTGCTGCTCTCTCTTAGGTAAATTAACATAAAACATGTATAGCTCTCCTCCTCGATCAAACTGGAGCATGCAGATGAACCTGTCTCCTAATCATGGGTAACGCATCTGTTTGCTGCCCCCTAGTACTTCTCTGCGTTCCCCCATCACATATTTGGTCCAGTCTTGCACTATTAAGCATCTGTCGCTAATCTTGAATGCACTAAAGTAATCTGTAGGATATCTTGGCCATAAGCTGATAATACTCATGACACCTTTAGTCTCGATCCCATAAGGCACAACATTCATCGGGACTCCCTGTTGAAGAACATCGTACGGTAACATACTTATGACTGAAGTTTAGCTTCAAAAATAATGTATGGAAAAGACGCACTGATGACAAATAGTAAAAATCTTACCATCCTTCCTAAATAGATGTGACCGTAGTTCATTACGAACACTATTGGTCGCACATTTTCAGTACTAACATTTCTAAATGCAGGAAGAAAATTTGTCTTGACAGTATCAAGATCCTCAAGCCATGAAACATAATGACTGAGCTCCTCGCAGTTGAGTTCAGCCCCAGGACAATATACGGTCCTGTCTACCAAGCGCTGGACATGTTTGCTTGCACCGAAATAGGCTGACAATACAAATTAGTTGTCAACTATTTTTGCATAAACAATATCAAAGACATAAATATGGTTGAGAAACTTACAGAATAGTATAACTGGAGGCGTCTGCACATCGACCCAGATGTCGGTATTACCTTCAATATCATCTTTCGGACGAATATCAAAGGTGATAACCATATCAGGCTCAAATGCATAAGTCTTGCATAGTGCTCGCCATGTTTTGCATCCAAAATAGGTGTAGTCGTCTGAATTGTATAACTTTGCATGGAAAATATAACCATGCTCGGTCTTCAAGTAAACTTTTTTTCCTCCATACTATGACTGAAACCTATCTTATCCAATACAAAAACTCTTGCATGGCAGGGGATACGCTAGTAGAATAGTAAAAAAATATAAGTTGAAGCAGATGTCATGCTTAATTACGAAAAAAGACTTGTCGTTGTGACTTCATCAGATCCACTTCAAGTTCTCGCCCAGCTTGATGTCAAGCGCCTATCATCATCTTGAAGATTCCGTCAAGACAGACGCGTTCGTCTTCGCAGTATTTGCAAATACCGAAATCCTTTAAATCGTCAGACATTTCCTATGTTCATAGTTAAAACATTAATTGAAAATCGATTGAAGACAACTAACAAGATACTCAACACACAAATCCGGGGCACTCGATATTTCCTACATATTCTGGCACAAGTCATGCCAAAATTCACGGAAAAATCCGGCATGACCTTTGCTAAAATAGGACATATCGAAGCGCTGAAATTTGCCGAACGGAAATGAATCAACACTCCGGCAAAACATAGGCCGCTCGAAGGTGTAACCTGCAAACATGACCGGCCACTTGGATATTGAGCAACACAAGATATACATTTCAAAATATCTTATAGGACTCAAATTAGCATGCATTCAATAAGCAAAAGTAAATCATCTCATGCGTCAGTACATCGTCGAATATTATCACTAGTACATCACGAATAGTGTCATATATATAACATCACTAATACAACTAAAACTCTAGCACACGATGGGTATCGGCGCGGCGGTGGACACCCACAGAGAAGGCACCATCACGGGATCATAGTTCCAGTGAGATCCCCGGAGAACCTGCCAGGTATTGGAGAACGGCCTGTGCTCCAACGCAAACAAGTAGCGACGGACGTGCGCGTCCTCCTCACTGACACGGTGGCGGACCACCTCCGCAGAGTCCTCGAGCCTCTAGATCATCACTGGCCCACGCGACCGCCACCAAAGAAGGTTCGGGTCAACGACAGGCTGGCTCCTCACCAACCTCCGCCCCCCGGTAAGTAGCGCCTCCCAGTACCACCCCGGCGGAGCCCAGTCCCAGACATGGCCGATCTGGTCAAGCAGGTGTCGTCCTCCGCCGACTCGACGACGAGGATGCGGGATAGGCATCGTCCACGTCGAGGCGGAAAAAATTGCTTTAACTAAAAAATCACCTAATTAGTACCTAGTTCTTACTAACTAGTTCTTACTAACTAAATAGAAGAAGGTCAAATTTTACTCGTTTTATTATGCATTGCACTTGTGTTTATTCATCATCTAAGAAAACATCACCTAAGAAAAAATCCCAGCCGCATCTGTATCCAATTCATTTCCACCCATAGATGAACCCTAACTAATTTGATGCAACTAAAATTTGAAGAACCATATCTAGGCAGAGGTAGGGGAGGGGGAGGAGCAGGCGTGCTCACCTCGGGTGCCTGCGGCGAGAGAGGGGCAGGCGGCGTCGAGGTCGGGCTTGGGGCTCGGGCGCACGACGAAGGGCGGAGTCAAGGTCGGGGCCGGGGGCGGCGTCCGGGGCGGCATTGAGGTCGGGGGCGGGGGCGGCGTTGAATCCGGGGTTGGGGGCGGCGTAGAGGGTGTGCGGACATACAAGAGCTTAACGATGGGCGACGCGGCGTAGAGCATTGAGTTCGATTTGGGGAAGTGGCCGTGGGAAGGACGAACGCGGTGGTTAAGTCGAGTAGGCGATGGCAGCGCTCAAAAGCGCCGCTTATTGCTACATTAGCTACAGCGCTTTCTTGGATACGCGCTACTGCTACTACTTTCTCCTTTTCCCCCTTTTTCATTTATTTTTCTTCACATTTTATTTTTCCCCTTTCACCTTCTTCTATTTCTTTCATTTTCAATTACGTTTCTATTCGCTTTTCATTTAATTTTATATCCTTTATTAGTAGCGAGTTTAGGGAAAAATGCGCTGCTACAAATAAAGTAGCAGTAGCGCTGTTCCATATAGATCGCTACAACTATGTGTACCATATCGGCTAAGCCGTGAGAATTTTAGTAGTAACGTGTATGCAGCGAGACATGCTACTGCTACGAAGTTATCTGCAGCGCGGTTTCCGCAGGCGCGCTGCTTCTACTTAGCACCAGGGTGCTTTTTTGACCCACGCTACTGCTAAAGTTCTGTGTATAAGGTTTTCCCTAGTAGTGCGTGGGTGATTCCAGACACCGATAAGTCAAGCTGGTGTGTGCGGTTAGGTGTGTTTTCAATTAAAAGATCGTAGGCGGAATTAGTCCGGATGGACTAACGGAATCCGTTACTCGTGGGTAAATAGTACGCCCTCTGCAGAGATTATATCTATTCGAATAGCCGTGTCCATGGTTAAGGACTACAATCTGGGTTGGGTCAAGTGTCGGTCTTAGTGTCGGTCTTCGGAGGAAAAACTTCTAAACCAGAACATGGATTATGACTTGTGACTCATGATGATTATGGACTAACCCTTTCTATTATTTGAATTTCTTTTTTGAGTATCCCTGGGACGATTCTACCTCCTGGATAGTCACCGTGATATTTATTTTATAAGCCCTTTATGTGGTGTCGCTGAGACGCCCGACTGTGGCATGCTTGTAATTGATTTTCTTATAAGCCCTTTATGCGGTGTCGCTGAGACACCCGACTATGGCATGTTTGTTATATATTTACTTTATAAGCCCTTTATCTGGTGTCGCTCAGACGCCCGACTGAGACATTCTATCTCTACTCTCTAATTGCATTATTTGTATTTTATGTGAATAACTTGCTTACGTACCTCATGGATTTTATTTTATGACTGACGTTGCGATCATAGAATATTTTAGAGCATGATTATCGTTTGTTATATTATACCCGTGTTCATAATGTTTGCGAGTACATTCAAAGTAATCACTGGCTTGTCCCTGGCTATTGTCTTGGCCAGATTTCTTGCTTGGAGAGGAGCGTTGCGATGACAGCCCCGGAAACTAATCAATGGTGATAGCAGCCTCGCGAAGATAGGAGTTATCCAGGTCAGCTTTTCCTGTGGCAAATGGAGTCCCATGGACACTGAGAGACCACAAACCGCTTCCGCCATCAGCCACTAGAAACCATTTGTTGTACTCATAGGCCAGAATGGTCTTGTACTACATATTTTGTATTTTGCTTGGAATTTCTGTATTAAGTTTGTGCCTCATCAGCTAACGGTAATCCTGAGGCTGGTGAGCACAAGGGCCATTTTTGGGAAATTAATATCCCAAAAATCCGTCCTGACAAACTTGGTATCAGAGCCAGGCTGACCATTGGCTAATCCTATCTTAGCCAGGTCAATAAACCTAGGTTAACCAAACCACCAGACCATAACCTAACCTCGGCCAAGCTTCTCGCAGAAGATAGCCCCACAAAGGACCCGACACCTTTTGGCGGTCGGTGCCCAACCTATCAGCCTAGCTCGTCGATCACGCCAAATGACCGACACCTAAATTGTTTCATTCTACAAGCGCATGAAGGAAGACTCCGTCCTCTTTTTCTATAAAAAGGGCACGCTAACCTCAACACAGCACAGCACAACCTGTTCCCCAAACCGAGCCATAATGCCTGGCCCCGTCATGCACAATGAAACCACGGCAAACAACCTTGGAGGTTTTCTGACCATTCTAACAAACCTCACCCGCCGTGCCTTTTCATTAGAGGAGCCTCCAGAATATGTTGTGTACTAAGGACCCATGAGCGGTGAGAGCCGTCAATTCTGGGCCACTGTACACATCTATGGTAGGGGTCTATCGCCAGAACGCCCCTACAGGTTCACCGGAAGGACAACTTCCTTTGAGCCACAAGCCATCCAAATAGCTGCTCGAGAGGCTATAGTTCAACTCCGGCACTTGTCGCCCAGAGTCAAATGTCGCTCGTTCCACTACTACCCCAGCCGTGACGGGTATGGTAGGCCTCCCCAGGTTGCCAACGGAGATCACGAGACGGATCCTGCATTGTTGCATCTGGTGCGCTATGTAAGTGCACTAGAGGGACTGTTCGATCAAATCACTCTTGATCTGATCGCAACTCGTGGAGAACTAGTTCGCCGAGCCCCGGCGAGAGGAGAAGATGAGCCCGACGCCGACAACCCAGTCGTGCTATTCGGACACCCGATTGAGTCCTTGAGGACTGCCCCGGCCATCGACCAAAATACTTTGGTGTCCCCAGAAGTCTTCGTCGCCTTTTGGGAACACGCTCTAGCGAGATTGTGGCCAACAATCCCCGGAATGGTCAACATCGCTACCCCGACCCGGCAGCCCCTCAACCCCCTCCAGCTAATCCCGACGGCAAAACCCGTGGAGAAGCCTCGACGTCCACAAGGCAGGCCCACCTAGATATTAACGAGGTAGACTATGTCACTCGAGTAGTACTGAGTCTCAGTATGCCCACGCCCTGTAAATATGTAATCTGGCATCGCCTTGAATAATCGCAGCCACCTTGTGTGCCTCTGTTTTAAATAGTAGCCTTGCATAAATATGCTAGCATGCGGTTGCATTTTTAATTCTGGGCACAGCTACCAAAAACCACACCGACGACACCCATAGTAATACGTCACTTTTATGAGATATGTGTATCTGTAGCATTGACCCCGACCCCATGGAGCAGACTCGATAGACTAGTTACCCTTCACCACGGTAAATAACCCAGACCCAATGCTATATAAAAGGCCACCTCGTGACCTTACCATGTACCCCTCACCTTGAGCACCACCCGCACAACCATTTCCATTGCCATGCCGAGCCCTAGTATCTATCTGAGAACTCCAGATGCAACTCCTGGTAGCTTTGTTAAAATTTTGTGGGATTTACCTGCAGTACCATGAGTGCTATCCACCCACCCCACCCACCTCGAAATATTGGGCAGTGGTGCACGTCCCTCCCGCAGACCCAAACCAAGATCCCACGGAAGCCTCCTTCGTGCGGAAATCTATGCCGACTTCGCATATGGCCATAGAAGCCGCTGCGTACGAAGCACTTACTCGCCTTCGATTCGCGGTACCCTAAGCCAGCGAACGAGGGTATTATTACTTCCCGAGTCGGGCAGCACCCGGAGAAGTAGCATATTTTCCCGGTGCTCGAATCGAGAGAGACCCAGTACTGGCCAACCTTGCCCAGTATGTCATCGCTCAAGAGCGTTTGACCCAATGAGTGATGGGTTATCTCCAGAGCCTCGCTGATTTGAATCCTCAGATCACCATCGGTAGACCACTGAGGTCCGAACAGGAGAGGCACATTCATCGACCTGTCAACCCACTTCCCCCGATAGAAGGAGAGTGTGCCCCGATTCCAGAGACTTTTTCTCAGGACCCTGTCCAATTACCATTGTCGTTGTAGATGTCATTGCTGTGTTTACTGTCCCTGCATTTATTTATGTGTTGCAACTTATGTGCGGTATCCTAAATTTGTGCGATGAATTGAATCTTTAGTTTCAATCAATGTGAGTGGGTTTTACTACGGTAAAATTTTATTAACTGTCTTCATTCTCGGTAAACCCTGAAGTGAGATTTCTCCCTGAGTTGTTGCAGCATATATTTCTTCTCGACATAGATTTATTTATTTATTCACGCAGCACCATAACAGCAGACTCACAACCCCAACCACTCGACCAAGTGCAAATCCAAGTGCACATTTTTTTGCACCAAACTAATCACCTCCCTAACACCCCACAGTCTCAGAGGGAGAGATTTGTGAGTAATTACTCGGATACAAGTTACCTTCGGCACCCTGATAGCAGTTAGCACCTGACACTGCACCTAATCCTCGTGATCACCGCCACCGCGGAGAGCTAACACTCGAGCGGCAGCATCACGATGATCATCAAGGATCATCACACACAGGAGCACGGAGAACTCCAGCAATGCCGCCAACCCTCCGCACATCAGGATCACGTACCAGTACGGCATCACCTCCGCCATTAGACCTCGTCTCGAGCTCCTGTAGACAGAAATGGAGGAGAAGGGAGGAGAAGGAGAAGTGAGGTCAGGTGGAGGAAGAAGAAAGGAGAACCACGGTCGTTTTATAGCTCGAGATCGGTGTACGGTGGGCGAAGTCCACCAGCGCCGCTCGTCGCTCGTTCGCCGGTGTTCGGAGGCGAATCCACGAGAAGTGCCGACAACGCACTGGCCCGCGAGGTGAGTGCACGCTGCGCCGGCAGCTAGCACGCCGCGCACTACCGCAGTACGACCTAGATGCCCTACAAGCTAGACGTCGCCGGGAGAGAAAGCGCGGGAAATCGCGCGGGAGAGAGTAAGAAGAGAGAGCCAGAGGTAGAGGAAGAGACCGACAATGGGCCCCAGGTCCACCTGTCAGCCACAGGGAGCACTGTGCTCTCGGGTACGACCAGCGTATTTTCAGTAATCTAGAAGTTTATTCTAAATTTACTATAACCAATGGTAGAAATTTACCGAAGCTTTTTTTTCATGCAATGCCAGCATGCCACACTGTAGTTTTGCACCACTTATTGCCCACTCACTGTAGCTACGTTTTAATTACATGAGTAGGATGGTTGTTTTTGTGATAGTACGAGTAAATTTTTTCAAAACAACCCTTATCAAATCTCGAGGACGAGATTTTTCATAAGGGGGGTAGTTTTGTAACACCCAAAAATTTAACCATGTTTTGATTATTAAAATTTTGCCAGGAGTTTAAAATTTTTGCTTTCTGGATTTTCTTTTGATTTCAGAACCCCTTTTTCTTTAATATTGTGAAGTTTTTGCCCCAAGTAAAAACTTTCCAAGATTATCATTGGACTTGTATACCCTTTCAAGAAAAACAATTCTTTTATCAGTGGATTTATTTGCATAATTATTTTTTTAGTTTTATTCTTTTAAAGTGATTTTTATATGTTTTAGGGCCTCTTTTGCACTGCAACCATTTGATAAATGCATCTGAAATTTTCACCAAAATTTGGGGATGTCATGTGGTGTTTTTAAATCACTCCGGAGAAAAAATATCTTTTATTCACTGAAAGTTTTGAGCTCTACCCCAAGTTTTCAAAACTAGTCATATGGTACCTTTGCACTACAACCCCTTTAAATAATTCTTTAAAAAATTTACCAAGCATTTGGAGATGACAGTAGATGCATATAATTCATTTTTATGCAAAAACCCATGAATGTTCTTTGCAAAAATTGAGCAAAACATCCTCTTTTGCTCTCTGGACCATATTGGCCTTTTCTACTGCAACTCCATTTTGTATTGCTCTGTTACACATGATTCTTTTCCTACTTATGGTCCTCCCTACCAAACCCTTAAGTCCAGAAGAGTGGCCCCATGGGAGTATTTTTGGTCCATAAAATGATAGCCTTTAGTTTCTGCCCAAAATTGGTTTTCTCAAATTTTGTAGTAACAAGTTTCTGGTCTGGACTAACTAACCTTGCCACCATCTCCTACACCTAATGAGACACTGATCTGGAGATTTTGGCCACCCCAAGAACTGCCTAGATGCCTCTAGCATTCTGTCGAACACCTTGTGTGCATGGCCAGTTTTGGCATGGTTTTTAGTTAGCATTGTAAACTTGATCCTCTGACCTAACTAACCTGTCCACTAAGCTCCTAGCTAACCCTAACCTAGGCATGCTAATCTCCAGCCTCATCCTAGCCCTCTAGCACGCTCTGGCATTGTGTCGAGCACATAGCGTGCGTCTTGTTGGGCGCCAGGCCAGCTGCTTTTGCACGCGTCTTGCCGCACGGTCGTCGCATCTCCGCCCCGCCTTGCTCGCCCTGCAGATCCACGACCATCTTCATCCACTCCCCAGAATGCTCCAGGCCGCCCCTGGAGCCCCACAACGCCGCCGTCAGGTCGGCCACGGCGGCTAGCGGCCAGCCACAGTGGGCTCCTGCCATGGACGGCGCCGCCCGAGCCACACGCGTGCGCCAGCTTGTCAGGACCCCGACTCAATGTCACATCGATCTAGCTCAGAACACATCATATCACTTTGCGGCCTCACGACGGTAACCCAACGGTGTCGCCTTACCTTAGCCGGGACCGTTTAGCGCTTTTGGCACACGTATATGATAGTGTCGCTAGCATCCATATGAAAAGGAGCCCGGCTGACATGGCTAGTCGTAAACCCAAAGTGGCACAGACTTACAGGACAGCATCCATGACCCAAAGATCGAACGTGTCGGTCAACAACAAGTAAGTTCCGGCTGTAGCACTGGCTAGCAGACTCCGTAAACCGGGCTGTAGCGGCTAACAGGACTCCGGTACTCAATGCGTGACATTTCCCGGGATGCATACGAGAACGAAGAAGGACACATGCCGGCCAGCCTAAGTGTTCCTGAGCAAGAGCAAGCTACCATGGCTCGGTGGAGACACTAGGAGACATTTCCGTAAGAGAGGCTACTAAAGATAAACAACTAGATAGTCGATCCCACACATACCAAGCATTTCAATCATACACACAATATGCTCGATATGTGCAAATACAACAAGGCATCACAACATGACTCTACGACACAAGTACTTTATTTAAAGGCTCAGAGAGCCATACATATCATACACACAAGTACGGGTCACACGACCCACATACAAGTCATACAAGCATACAAGCCACAGCGGAAGTGTTTTTTCTGAGTACAGACAACTAGTAAAATAAAAGAGGCTTGGGTAAGCCTAGCTATACTACATGGTCCTTCACTTGCACAGGATCACCACCTGGGCCTTAGTCTACTCATCGATGTCAACGTCTATGAAGAACCCGTCGGAAGGGTTTGTGGCATCTTCTGAAAAATGTAAATTATAGCAACATGAGTACAAAGGTACTCAAAGAAGACTTACATCGATCCTACATACATGCATATTATCAAGAAGGGTTGGTGGGGTTATTGCAGCAAGCCAGCTTTGACTCATGGCTAAGCTATCCTCGAGACACCAACTTAAAATGGTTTTGCTTTTCGAGTCCACTACTCATCACTTCAATACACCACCGAGGATCCACCTCCGTCTTCCTACGGAAGAGCCATCCTCGGCACTCACGCTTATCTTGAGGCTTTTAGTAGTATCCATTTACTTGTCTATGAACCGCATAGGCAACCAAGTAGTCCTTTACATGACGCGCTATTCAATAGATGATGTTAACCCCAGCGGGGTGTACTTCTTCATACATGTTTCCACCACTTAGCGTGCACACGACATGTGCTCGGCAGACTTCAGCGAAAAGCCGACGTGGGTGTAGACCACGACCTACCTAGACACTCAAGTCTCTAGTCCAGTTTATCGCCTATTTGGGTTCCATCTATGAGGAGTTCGGCCAAGTCTCGCCACAGCCCCAAACGATGTGAACAGGGTTCCCGAGATACCAAACGGGCATCCGGTACACCCGCCACGCACCTACCGCATCACAGCCCACCCCTACGGTCAGCGCTGTCCACGGCCTCCAATGAGCTACAAACACCGAAACTACTTGCAACTCTGGACGGAGGACTAGCGTGAATAAGAAGTCGGCGGGGTCATATTTCAGGCCCAATGTATGGTAGTAGCTGATTCTTAAATCACACATACAGATCTCGATTAGCTTAGGACGGCCTCAATGAAACAACCCACCATGTACTCCTACATGGCCTCTCATCGATACCTTTATCAAATCGTGTTCAACACCTTACTCTCATACCGACTCGATCATTTCACTCTAGCCATCACCCAGATGAACCAGACCTGACACGACACTAAGCATAGCAGGCATAGCAAGGTAGGAACAATACAATCATATGGCTCAATCAACTCCTACACATGCTAGTGGGTTTCATCTAGTTCTTGTGGCAATGACAGTCATGCAGAGGAAATGGGTTCAACTACCGCAAAGCACACAGCAGTTTGAATCGCGTTGTCTTAATGCGAGAACGAGAGCAGGAGCAAGAACATGGGATTTTATCGGTATGATCAAATGGTTGGTTGCTTGCTGACGGGTCGGTGCACGGTATTGCTCTTCGTCGGGGTTATCACGGTACTCCTCAGGGGCAGAACCTGCCGCAGAGAACACCGATACACAGCATTACCAAACAAGATGCAACAATATGATGCATGCAATGAGACATGGCAAAATGAGTGCATTGGGCTAATGCAACTAAGATCAGATGGGTTTGGAGCATTTTGAACCAAAGATGCAATTTCCAAACTCATATTTGATCATTTAAAGTGTTATATCTTGTTCTGTGTAAAACAGCAGGTTATCTTGCTTAAACATGCATGAAACCAGTACCGATGGATAGATTGGATTTTTCTGATCATTTTTCATATATAATTTGTTTCATTTGGAGCTACAGATTATTTTCTATGAATTTTTGAAGTTTGAAACATTTTCTGGAATTTCCTGTGTAAAAACAATTCTAGTAAATTAAATTACTGCGTCAGCACTATGTCATGATGACATCAGTGGTCAACGGGCTGGTCAGGTCAAACTGACCAGTGGGTCCCGCATGTCAGTGGGGTTAGTTTAGTCAGAATTTAATTAAAACTAAACTAGGTTTAATTAACAGGGCTGGGCCCACTTGTCATAGACCCAGGGGGTCAACCTGGGCCCACCCGTGGCCAGAGTCAGGGTCAAACCCTGCCGGCGTTTAGCCGCCGGCGAGCCCGACGCGGCGGCGAAAGTGGTTTTTGCCATTCCGGCGACCAAATGGGCGGCGGAAGGCATCTACAGGTTGCTGAGGGTGAGCCGCGTCTATTGGTGGTGGTGGTTGGGCTCGGGGTGGCCGGAGTTGGCGCCGGCGGCGACTTTGGCGGCCACCGGAGCTCGGTTGAAAACGAACTCGTGCTGGGGTGTGCGGTGAGGTGCGGGAAGTGCTCAGTTAGCTCCAACTCGTCGTGGTGAACGCGATGGACACGGTGAGGTGGCCGGAGGATGGCCGGGAGCACGTCGGCGACGAGGTCCGCGACGCGTCGCGGGTGATCTCGTGGCGCCGCTGTGGTGCACGCGCGAGAGAGAGAGTGGGAAGGTAGCTGAGCTCACAGAGCTCACGTAGAGGCCACCGGCGGGGTCGGGGACGAGCTGAGGCGGCGACGGCGTTGAAGGGGATCTCCGGCGGCGGCGGACTCGGGCGAGGCTGGTGCGGCGTCTTCGGGGCACGCGAGCTTCGGGCTCGGCTAGCTCGAAGGAGTCGAGGGCGGCGGAGCGTCTGGACACGGTGGCGCGGCGTGGGGTCGACGGAGAACGCGGCTTACTGCTGCGGTGCGGCGACGGTGGCGCTGGCCATGGCTGGGAGCGAGGGAGACGAACTGGAGAGGAGAGGGGGTGTCCGGGGGGTGCGGGAGAGAGCGAGGGCGCGATCCCTGTCGTGGCAAGACGAGGGAGGTGGCGAGACGGCGAGCAGGTGCGTGGCACCCATGCGGTGCTCGCCGTCGAGCACCTGCCTGCCTGCCTGGTCGGCAAGCAGCTCGCTGGCGCGGTGCTAGGCTGGGCCGGCCAGGTGGGCTGGCTAGTGGGCCGAGGCGCCAGGTAAGTTCTTCCTTTCTGTTGTTTTCTTTTTCTATTTTTTTCGTAACTTTGTGGAATTATTTAAAATACTAAAAAGGTTCTAAAATTCACCAAACTACTCCTGGTCCAATGTTGGGATATTTCCAACATGAAACATTTTAGTTTGGGAACATTTGGACATTTGAAATATTTTATAAATTTAAAATGCCCAAATTCAAATAGTTATGATTTAATTCAAAGACCTTGGGATGACCTAGGAAACTGTGCACCACTTTTGGCAAAGGTTCGGAACCAAGGCAAAAATGATGGACATTTTAGAAGGGCATTTCAGGTTCATCGAAAATATTTTTAGTAAACCCTAGTTTGTTTCAGACGGGGCTGGGGGTTCTAGCAATCCCATTTCAGGTTTCTGTCGAAAAAAAATAGTCATGATGCAACACTCTAATGCATGAACTAGCTAGGGTGTGACAACTCACCCCCACTCAAAAGAATCTCGTCCCGAGATTTAGGTTCCTCCGGAAAGAAGGCGGGGTACTCAAGTCGAAGACGATCCTCCCTTTCCCAAGTAGCTTCCTTCTCGGAATGGTGCGACCATTGAACCTTGAGAAACTTGATATTATGCCGTCGAGTGGTACGCTCGGCTTGATCGAGGATACGAACGGGGTATTCTTGATAAGTGAGATTATCTTGAAGGTCAAGCGTTTCGTGGTCCACTCCACGGATAGGATCCGAGAAGCAACGCCTGAGTTGAGAAACGTGGAAGACATCGTGGACTTTGGAGAGATGTGGAGGTAGTTCCAATTGGTAGGCAACTTCTCCTTGCTTGGCAAGAATGCGAAAAGGTCCAATGTAGCGAGGAGCCAATTTGCCTTTGATACCGAAACGATGGGTTCCCTTCAAAGGAGTAACCCGAAGGTAAGCCTTCTCGTCAACCTCGTAAGTCATAGCCTTATGTTTTCGGTCATATTGACTCTTTTGACGAGATTGGGCTGTTTTCAACTTTTCATGAACGATGCGAACTTGCTCTTCTGCTTCCTGGATCATATCCGGGCCAAAGAATTGTCTTTCCCCGGTTTCTGACCAGTTAAGAGGTGTTCGACACCTTCGTCCATAGAGAACTTCAAAAGGTGCTTTGCCCAAGCTGGATTGATAGCTGTTGTTATAAGCAAATTCGGCAAATGGAAGGCATTTCTCCCACTCCATTCCGAATGAGATAACAGAAGCTCGAAGCATGTCTTCTAGGATTTGGTTGACACGTTCTACTTGACCACTTGATTGAGGGTGGAAAGCAGTGCTAAAGGAAAGATGGGTTCCCATAGCATTTTGGAAACTTTCCCAAAATCGAGAGGTGAAAAGACTACCTCGATCCAAGTTAATTTCCAATGGAACACCATGAAGAGACACTATTCGGGAGATGTACAAGTCTGCTAGCTGACTAGCGGTTATACTCTCGCGAACAGGTAAGAAATGGGCTACTTTGGAGAGGTGGTCGATAACGACGAAGATAGCATTATTCCTCTCTTGGTCCTGGAAAACCAAAGATGAAATCCATACTGATTTTATCCCATTTCCATTCAGGAATAGCTAAGGGTTGAAGGGTGCCAGCAGGCCGTTGATGCTCTGCTTTTACCCGACGACAGACGTCGCAGTTAGCAACAAATTGAGCAATGTCTCTCTTCATCCTAGTCCACCAGAACCTCTGGCGTAGGTCCTGATACATTTTAGTGCTACCGGGATGAATGGTGAGAGGAGAGTCATGAGCCTCCTTAAGGATCAACTGCCGTATGTGCTGATTCTTGGGAACCACTAGACGGTTCTCAAAATATACAACACCATGATCATTTGTAGAGAAACATTTAGCATCTCCGCTAACAATGTTCTCCTTAATCCGGGATATTCCTTTATCTCGTTTTTGGGCAGCGATGACTTGATCCATAAGAGTAGGTTTTGCCACCAAGGTGGAAAGGAACCCTTGAGGAACAATGTGAAGGTTAAGCTTTCGAAATTCCTCGTGGAGAAGTGGTTGATTTTGTTGCAACATCAAATTGTTGCAATAAGATTTACGACTTAGCGCATCAGCCATGACGTTGGCTTTTCCTGGGGTATAAGTTATTCCTAAGTCGAAATCTGTGATCAACTCAACCCAACGTCTTTGCCTGAGATTCAAATCTGGTTGGGTGAATATGTACTTCAGACTTTGGTGATCGGTGTAGATTTCGCAACGATTACCAAGAAGGTAATGTCGCTAGGTTTTGAGTGCATGGACTACAGCTGCAAGCTCTAGATCATGAGTAGGATAGTTTTCCTCATGTGGGTGTAATTGCCGTGAAGCATAAGCAATTACGTGTCGATCTTGCATGAGAATACAGCCTAGTCCTTGTCGCGAGGCGTCGCAATAGATAACAAAGTCCTTAGAGAAATCTGGTGGTACCAGCACGGGAGCAGAAGTTAAACGTCTTTTCAGTTCCTGGAAACTGTGCTCACATTGTGGAGTCCACTCGAACTTTTTATCCTTCTTGAGGAGTTCAGTTAGAGGTTTAGCAACTTTGGAGAAGTTCTCGACAAAGCGGCGACAATAGCTCGCTAAGCCAAGGAAACTTCGAACTTGCTTGACCGATTCAGGTGGAGTCCAATTAAGGACGGCTTGAACTCGCTCGGGGTTGACAGCAATACCTTTACCAGAGATTACATGTCCTAGATAGGTCACTTCTGGCAGCCAAAATTCGCATTTAGAAAACTTGGCATAAAGGCGATGCTCTCGAAGTTTCATCAACACTAGCCTTAGATGTTCGGCATGTTCCTCCTCATTCTTAGAGTAGATGAGTATATCATCGAGGTAAACCACGACGAATTTATCCAAATACTCCATGAAGATTGAGTTCATTAACCGGGAGAAGGTGGCTGGGGCGTTGGTTAAACCGAAGGACATGACGGTGTACTCGTATTGGCCGTAACGAGTAACAAAGGCCGTTTTGGGAATGTCCCCGTTTCGGATTTTGATTTGATGGTAGCCTAACCTCAAATCCATCTTAGAGAAGACTGAGGATCCTGCGAGCTGATCATACAGATCGTTGATCCTGGGGAGCGGATACTTGTTCTTAATTGTGACCAAGTTGACGGGTCGATAATCTACAACCATCCGGTCCGTACCATCCTTCTTCTTGACGAAGAGGACGGGGCAAGCCCAAGGAGATGAACTGGGACGGATGAAACCCTTTTTCAAGGACTCATCGAGTTGTTTCTTAAGTTCGGCTAGTTCTAGGGGTGCCATCTTATAGGGTCTTCTAGAAATTGGGACAGTTCCTGGAATGAGATCTATCACGAACTCAACATCTCTGTCAGGTGGAACACCTGGCAATTCTTCTGGAAAGACATCCGGGAAGTCACGGACTACTGGAACGTCTTCGAGGTCTGGCAATGGACTGGCATTAAGAGAATATAATTGGCGCTTGGATATTCGGGTCAAGACATTGACTATCTTTCCCGAGGGGTGCGTAAGTTGAACAGTCCTAGAGAAACAATCAATCTTGGCATGATGGGCTGACATCCAGTCCATACCCAAGATGATATTTATATCCGAAGATTTGAGAGCTATCAACGATGCAAGGAAAACAAGTCTGTCGACCTGAATTTCATTTCCATGGCTTACTCTAGAGGTTTGCCATCTAGAACCCGGAGTAGAAATTTCCATGGTGGAAGGCATGTCACAGAATGCGGTGTTATGCAAACGAGCATAGTTTTCGGATATGAATGAATGAGATGCTCCATAGATCAAAAGAACGGATGCCGGGTGGCAATTAACAAGAAGCGTGCGAGCACGGCGTTGGGATCCTCTTGGGCCTCTTCACCGAGACACAATTAACATGGCCACGCAAGCAGGTGGCGGCAGGCATAGAACACCTTTCCCGCTGGCTTGCCACGGCCAACCGCTTTTGCAGGCTGGTTGGGGTTGGTCTGAGGATAGTCGCGCATGTAGTGGCCTGACTCCCCACATTTCAAGCACGTCACGGGGCTGGCGCGTAAAGGAGCATTGTTGGTTGGCCCACCATAGGGCTTAGCTGGTGCATACTGCTGAACTGGGCGAGGCGCCTGAAAGGATGGCCTCGGTGTGAATCTGGGTGGCAGGGCAGTATTAGGCACCCACACACGGCGCTTCGTGATCCAAAGACGGATGAGGAACCCATATCACGGCCATGCTTATGCGTGTTGCTTCAAATCAGTCGACCAGTTTCAGCGCTGATGGCCTTGTTAACAAGCTTCGGAAAGAGGTGCACTCATGCGACGGAGATCTCGGCGAAGTTCGGGCTAAGTCCCTTGCGGAACCTTGCACATTTCTTGGCGTCGATGGAGACCTCTTCAGATTGCATAGCGTGCGAGATTACCGAACTCTCTCGCAGAGGGCGTCCACGGAGAGACGGCCTTGGGTGAAATTGCAGAACTCCTCACGCTTTTATCCATGAGACCCTCCGAATGTGGTGTTCACGAAAGCCTCGCTGAATTCTGCCCAAGTAGTGACATGGCCAATGGGCGCATAGCCATATAGTTCTCCCACGAGAGATGGCGGGGCCTTCAAGATGATATGCAGCAAAGGTGACCTTGTCGCCTCAGCTACCAAAGCTGAACGCAGCTTGTGAGTAATGCCGCGCGAAGCCAGTCATCGGCGTCGAGAGGCTCGACGGAGTGGTGAAAGGTGGGTGGGTGTAACTTGATGAAGTCACTGAGCGACACCAAGTTATTTCTCTGATGATGGGCTGTGTTCTGTTCGATACGCTCCAGCAAACGGTTGGTCTCCCGTTTGTTTCTCTCGGCCTCCAAATAACCGGCCGAGAAGGAGGGTTAGGCAGGTTCGCTTCTCCAACTCCGCTGCCTTCGGCCTGCTCTGGCGGAGCAGGGTTGTTGCGGGTGTTAACCATCCTAGGAAAACAAGACAAGGATTTAGTCCAGGATGGCAAGATTCTGACATAGAAATGTAGAATGTAATGGATAACTTGGAATGCAAGATGATCATCCGTATGACATGGCGAATCTGAAAACTGCTTCTTTATTCCATCGTCATACACACCATACAAGGTTTAGTACAGGACCAAACAAAGTACTACTACGGTGAAAGGAAGATTACATCTCATCAGAGGCATACCAAGCTCCTATACATTATTTTTCTTACACCTCCGGAATTAGTACACACTAAGTCATATTCCACGAGTCACGCAGGATGGTGGAAATAGAACTATTACAATACTAGTGAGACTACTACTAACTCAGACGTCTCCGTAGTAGTTCTCATAGAAGTCTCCTCCGTAGCCCGGGAGTTCAACGTGCTCGTCCGGAAACAGACGGTCCTGAGGAGCTTGCGGACCGTAAGGGCAAGGGTGAGGTCTTGGACCGACGAACGGTGGCCTGCGAGGAACACGGGGTGGGGTGATGCCCCCCACATCACGCCAATCCATCATATCCGGTAGAGCAGACCTAACAGGATACAGGTCTCGCATATCCATATATCCGGCTTGGACAGCCGGTGCAAAACGAGTCAAGGTGGCCCAGTGATCAGCACGGGCGTTGAAGAGATCCATCCTCAAGGCCCGACTCTCTCGGTCCTTGTCCTCGAGCAACTCGGCGGTGGTGCGGGTTAGTGAGTCCTCCTGACTGGAATCAGCATAGATAGCCCGGAGATAACCAAACGCTCCAGGAAGTGAACCCGGCATATACCGGAAGTCGGTATTGCGAAGCAGGCCGGTCCTGACTCGCATAATGGTCATCATAGAGTATGCAGCATCTTGCACCGCCATATCAATAGTAACACCAAGCCCATAGGAGCTATGAAGGGCCTCGGTGGAACCAGGATAAGAGGGAAACACCCTGACAGTGTAGAGATACTGGCTTTGATTAAAGTCCCGATACTGCTCCTCAACTGTGTATTCGGGGTACCAACGGTATCCCGCTTCGATCATAACCCGAACTAGCATGGCTGTATGACCGGTCACACCAATGCATCTGGTCAGACGAACCACTTGATTTTGGTCACTAGTGGCCATCTGGAAGCATAACCAACATTAGAAATTCTGGCAGAATTTGGACAGCATAACGACTGTAAATGCTCAAAAGGGTTTGAGACATTATACAAAGAATTGCATAGCCACTCAACAGTATCATATCAAGGTTCTGGGTCAAATTAGTAACATAACAGGATAGTAAAAACTGAACCAGGCTTGTAACCATCAAACCTACAAGGTACTACTGATTAGTAACACGTGAACCTAATAGAGAGAAGAGATCCTAATCCTTAACCCCCGGTGGAAGAATGGACTGACTCAGATCAGAATGCCATGAGGTAAAGGAGTAAAAAGAGCCTTACGTACCATCCCACAATCAATTCCCCTACATATAACTAAAGCATTTCTAGAGTCAACATCGACCAGTTTGGCTTGGAGAACCTACAGGCAGTCCGGCTCTGATGCCAACGCTGTCAGGACCCCGACTCAATGTCACATCGATCTAGCCTGTAACACATCATATCACTTTGCGGCCTCACGCACGGTAACCCAACGGGTGTCGCCTTACCTTAGCCCGGGACCGTTTGCGCCTTTTGGCACACGTATATGATAGTGTCGCTAGCATCCATATGAAAAGGAGCCCGGGCTGACATGGCTAGTCGTAAACCCAAAGTGGCACAGACTTACAGGACAGCATCCATGACCCGAGATCGAACGTGTCGGTCAACAACAAGTAAGTTCCGGCTGTAGCACTGGGCTAGCAGACTCCGATAAACCGGGCTGTAGCGGGCTAACAGACTCCGTACTCAATGCGTGACATTTCCCGTAGGAACGGACACGAGAACGAAGAAGGACACATGCCGGCAAGCCTAAGTGTTCCGGAGCAGTAGCAAGCTACCATGGCTCGATGGAGACACTAGGAGACATTTCCGTAGAGAGGCTACTAAAGATAAACAACTTGATAGTCGGATCCCACACATACCAAGCATTTCAATCATACACACAATATGCTCGATATGTGCAAATACAACAAGGCATCACAACATGACTCTCGACACAAGTACTTTATTTAAAGGCTCAGAGAGAGCCATACATATCATACACACAAGTGCGGGTCACACGACCCACATACAAGTCATACAAGCATACAAGCCACAATGAAGTGTTTTGTCCGAGTACGCATAACTAGTAAAATAAAAGAGGCTTGGGTAAGCCTAGCTATACTACATGGTCCTTCACTTGCAGGATCACCACCGGCCTTAGTCTACTCATCGATGTCAACGTCTATGAAGAACCCGTCGGAAGGGTTTGTGGCATCTTCTCAAAAATGTAAATTATAGCAACATGATTACAAAGGTACTCAAAGAAGACTTACATCGGATCCTACATACATGCATATTATCAAGAAGGGTTGGTGGGGTTATTGCAGCAAGCCAGCTTTGACTCATGGCTAAGCTATCCTGAGACACCAACTTAAAATGGTTTTGCTTTTCGAGTCCACTACTCATCACTTCAATACACCACCGAGGATCCACCTCCGTCTTCCTACGGAAGAGCCATCCTCGGCACTCACGCTTATCTTGAGGCTTTTAGTAGTATCCATTTACTTGTCTATGAACTGCATAGGCAACCAAGTAGTCCTTTACATGACGCCGCAGCTATTCAATAGATGATGTTAACCTGCGCAGGGTGTACTTCTTCATACAAGTTTCCACCACTTAGCGTGCGCACACGACATGTGCTCGGCAGACTTCAGCGAAAGCCGACGTGGGTGTAGACCACGACCTACCTAGACACTCAAGTCTCTAGTCCAGTTTATCGCCTATTTGGGTTCCATCTATGAGGAGTTCGGCCAAGTCTCGCCCACAGCCCCAAGCGATGTGAACAGGTTCCCGAGATACCAAACGGGCATCCGGTACACCCGCCACGCACCTACCGCATCACAGCCCACCCCTACGGTCGGCGCTGTCCACGGCCTCGATGAGGCTACAAACACGAAACTACTTGCAACTCCCAGA
Source organism: Aegilops speltoides (assembly GCA_021437245.1). Lineage (NCBI taxonomy): Eukaryota > Viridiplantae > Streptophyta > Magnoliopsida > Poales > Poaceae > Aegilops > Aegilops speltoides. The sequence continues at coordinate 570,285,588 of CM038143.1, read as the reverse complement.
CAGAGGACTAGCGTGAATAAGAAGTCGAGCGGGGTCATATTTCAGGGCCCAATGTATGGTAGTAGCTGATTCTTAAATCACACATACAGATCTCAGTGCTTAAGGACGGCCTCAATGAAACAACCCACCATGTACTCCTACATGGCCTCTCATCGATACCTTTATCAAATCGTGTTCAACACCTTACTCTCATACCGACTCGATCATTTCACTCTAGCCATCACCCAGATGAACCAGACCTGACACGACACTAAGCATAGCAGGCATAGCAAGGTACGAACAATACAATCATATGGCTCAATCAACTCCTACACATGCTAGTGGGTTTCATCTAGTTACTGTGGCAATGACAGGTCATGCAGAGGAAATGGGTTCAACTACCGCAGCACACGCAGCTTTGAATCGCGTTGTCTTAATGCAATGAACGAGAGCAGGAGCAAGAACATGGGATTTTATCGGTATGATCAAATGGTTGGTTGCTTGCTCGACGGGTCGGTGCACGGTATTGCTCTTCGTCGGGGTTATCACGGTACTCCTCGGGGCGTAACCGCCGCAGAGAACACCGATACACAAGATTACCAAACAAGATGCAACAATATGATGCATGCAATGAGACATGGCAAAATGAGTGCATTGGGCTAATGCAACTAAGATCGAGATGGGTTTGGAGCATTTTGAACCAAAGATGCAATTTCCAAACTCATATTTGATCATTTAAAGTGTTATATCTTGTTCTGTGTAAAACAGCAGGTTATCTTGCTTAAACATGCATGAAACCAGTACCGATGGATAGATTGGATTTTTCTGATCATTTTTCATATATAATTTGTTTCATTTGGAGCTCTGATTATTTTCTATGAATTTTTGAAGTTTGAAACATTTTCTCGAATTTCCCGTAAAAACAATTCGATAAATTAAATTATCTCGTCGACTATGTCATGATGACGTCGATGGTCAACGGGCTGGTCAGGTCAAACTGACCAGTGGGTCCCGCATGTCGATGGGGTTAGTTTAGTCGAATTTAATTAAAACTAAACTAGGTTTAATTAATGTGGTGGGCCCACTTGTCATAGACCGGGGTCAACTGGGCCCACCCATGGCCGTAGTCGTGGTCAAACCCTGCGGCGTTTAGCCGCCGGCGAGCCAGCCAGCGGCGAAGTGGTTTTGCCATTCCGGCGACCAAATGGGCGGCGGAAGGCATCTGAGGTCTTGAGGTGAGCAGCGTCTATTGGTGGTGGTGGTTGGGCTCGGGGTGGCCGGAGTTGGCGCCGGCGGCGACTTTGGCGGCCACCGGAGCTCGGTTGAAAACGAACTCGTGCTGGGGTGTGCGGTGAGGTGCGGGAAGTGCTCAGTTAGCTCCAACTCGTCGTGGTGAACGCGATGGACACGGTGAGGTGGCCGGAGGATGGCCGGGAGCACGTCGGCGACGAGGTCCGCGACGGCGCGTGCGGGTGATCCTCGTGCGCTCGCTGTGGTGCACGGAAGCGAGAGAGAGAGAGTGGGGAAGGTAGCTGAGCTCACAGAGCTCACGTAGAGGCCACCGGCGGGTCGGGACGAGCTGAGGCGGCGACGCGTTGAAGGGATCTCCGGCGGCGGCGGACTCGGCGAGGCTGGTGCGGCGTCTTGAGCACGCGGCCTTCGAGGCTCGGCTAGCTCGAAGAGTCGAGGATGGCGGAGCGTCTGGACACGGTGGCGCGGCGTGGGGTCGACGGAGAACGCGGCTCTGCTGCGGTCTTGGCGACAGTGGCGTCGGCCATGGCTGGGGAGCGAGGGAGACGAACCGAGAGGAGAGGGGTGTCCGGGTGCGGAGAGAGCGAGGGAGCGATCCCTGTCGTGGCAAGACGAGGGAGGTGGCGAGACGGTGAGCAGGTGCGTGGCACCCATGCGGTGCTCGCCGTCGAGCACCTGCCTCACTGGTCGACAAGCAGCTCATTGGCCGCTGTCTTGGGCTGGGCCGGCCAGGTGGGCTGGCTAGTGGGCCGAGGCGCCAGGTAAGTTCTTCCTTTCTGTTGTTTTCTTTTTCTATTTTTTTTCTGTAACTTTGTGGAATTATTTAAAATACTAAAAAGGTTCTAAAATTCACCAAACTACTCCTGGTCCAATGTTGGGATATTTCCAACATGAAACATTTTAGTTTGGGAACATTTGGACATTTGAAATATTTTATAAATTTAAAATGCCCAAATTCAAATAGTTATGATTTAATTCAAAGACCTTGGGATGACCTAGGAAACTGTGCACCACTTTTGGCAAAGGTTCTGAACCAAGGCAAAAATGATGGACATTTTAGAAGGGCATTTCAGGTTCATCGAAAATATTTTTAGTAAACCCTAGTTTGTTTCAGAGGGGGCTGGGGGTTCTGGCAATCCCATTTCAGGTTTCTGTTGAAAAAAAATAGTCATGATGCAACACTCTAATGCATGAACTAGCTAGGGTGTGACACAGCTGCCCTCTGGAGCAGTCCGAGCTCATCCACAAGCTCGTCTGCAAGCGACCGTCGCCGACACATCCTCCTGTAGCAACAGAACGGCGGTTCGCCGGCGTCCTTATCCACGGCCGCGAAACCGACCTAGCCACACTATAAATAAAGGACCCCCGAGCTCAACAGAGTCCTCAGGCAGCCTCAGGCCATCCCTCTGGAGCGCCCCTAGCTGGCAATCGATGGGGAGAGGCCGTCTTCCCCATCCCCGGCCAGTTCAGCCGCCGCCCCATTCTAGTCCCGTTCGTTGTAACTGGGCCCTCCCCCGTCCGTCCAGCACCACCACCTGACTCCTCTTGGTCTTGCGGAGCTGCCCAAACCCCCAGCTGCGATGGAGAGCCACCGTAGCCCAAACCCCCAAATCAGCCCGAAGCCATCTCCGCCGTGGAGCTCGCCGCCGGCGACTCCCTTCACCCCCCAGTCGTTCGACCACCGGGAGGACACCCTAGACTGGCGGATCCATCCCCGCCCTCAGAACCCCGCGGGGAAGCGCCGTCCGTCGACGGCGATCGCCGGAGTACCGCCTCCACTCGGGCAGAGGAAAAGGAGGGACAGGCGACCGGTCAAACCTGACCAGTGGGCCCCCTGGACCCACTGTGAGTGACCCACGCGCCAGTCCACGCTGGATAAGTGAAGGCGTAAACACCAGAGTACGCCTTCGACGTGTTTTAATTCGAAACGTTTTTCTTTTTTCTGTATTATTTTAAAAACAGAAATTGACTAAACTTTGTGGACATATCTTTTAAAATATAACTCAAAATGAGTTGATTCTTTTTCCTACCTCTCTCAAATTTTGTCTAGTTTATTTTCAGATTTATTTGAAAAAATTCTAGACAACTTTTTGTACTGTTTTGAAACTATGTATTAATTCAAATTTTTAAATAGGATTTTTGGAAAGAGAAGAAAACTTTCAAAAGTTTTGGGAATGCACCCTGCCTCTCCACAACTTGAAGGCAAGCATTCTAAACCCTGGCATTATATTGTCGTGTGTTGTTTGATACGGTTACAACACCTCTCTCTCGGACTTTCCATTTTTTTTTGTGATGGTATGAACCTACTCATAAGTGCATATTGATGATTCCGTGCTATTGGAATTTGATACGTTTTGATAGTAATCACCCTCGTATGCCTATCATGCCTATCGGAAGGAAGCCGAGAAAGCCTTTGTCTTGGGTAGACACGAGCTTGTCTCCGGTCTTCGTCGAGACGGTTGTGTCCGGTATGGCATAGTAAGGTATGATGAGTGGTGATTCTGTCTGTTGGTTGAAACATATTTGTTATGCTAATCGTGCAGGAAACACTTAAACCTCCTGAGTCGACCGTAGATCGAGTCTTGTTCCAGTAACCCCCATATTTGTTTCGTACTACCACTTGTCCCTGCCATAGGTAGGGTACGGTTCAGTAGGTTGTCAACCCCTTCCTAGCACACACCGTACAGAGAGGCCATGGTGGAAGATACCGGCTGCATCCGGTAGGCATGCCACGTGGTCCGGGGGCATGGGTGTTTCCGGTTGTAGCCGAGGGGGTAGCTACCCTAGTTCGCGCGTGTTATAAATTTTGTGATCCCGTGCTACTCGAGGTTGTAGCTTCTCCACTTAGAGTTTTGCTTAACGAGTGTCGTGGGTGATTCCAGACACCGATAAGTCAAGCTCTGGTGTGTGCGGTTAGGTATGTTTTCAATTAAAAGATCGTAGGCGGAATTAGTCCGGATGGACTAACGGAATCCGTTACTCGTGGCTAAAGAGTACACCCTCTGCAGAGATTATATCTATTCGAATAGCCGTGTCCATGGTTAAGGACTACAGTCTGGGTTGGGTCAAGTGTCGGTCTTAGTGTCAGTCTTCGGAGGAAAAACTGCTAAGCCAGAACATGGATTATGACTTGTGACTCATGATGATTATGGACTAACCCTTTATATTATTTGAATTTCTTTTTTGAGTATCCCTCGGACGGTTCTACCTCCTGGATATTCACCGTGATATTTACTTTATAAGCCCTTTATGTGGTGTCACTGAGACTCCAGACTGTGGCATGCTTGTTATTGATTTTCTTATAAGCCCTTTATGCGGTGTCGCTGAGACGCCCGACTATGGCATTTTTGTTATATATTTACTTTATAAGCCCTTTATGTGGTGTCGCTCAGATGCCCGACTGAGGCATTCTATCTCTACTCTCTAAGTGCATTATTCGTATTTTATGTGAATAACTTGCTTACGTACCTCATGGATTTTATTTTATGACTAACATTGCGATCATAGAATATTTCAGAGCATGATTATGGTTTGTTATATTATACCCGTGTTCATATTGTTTGCGAGTACATTCAAAGTTCTCACTGGCTTGGCCCAGGCTATTGTCTTGGCCAAATTTCTTGCTTGGAGAGGAGCGTTGCGATGACAGCCCCGGAAACTAATCAATGGTGATAGTAGCCTCGCGAAGATAGGAGTTATCCAAGTTAGCTGTTCCTATGGGAAATGGAGTCCCATAGACGCTGAGAGACCACAAACCGCTTCCGCCATCAGCCACTAGAAACCATTTGTTGTACTCATAGGCCAGAATGGTCTTGTACTACATATTTTGTATTTTGCTTGGAATTTCTGTATTAAGTTTGTGCCTCATCAGCTAACAGTAATCCTGGGGCTGGTGAGCACAAGGGCCATTTTTGGGAAATTAATTCCGAAAATCCGGTCCTGACACTTAGCACAACAGGAGGCGTACTCGTATAGTCGGGACAGGATTCATTCAACCCCTCGACCAAGCCGAAGCCCTAGTTATAGCAGGCACATGGACTCAGCAGCTGTTTCAAGCAACGCCCGGTGTCGTAACCAGCCAGGCAGGCATGACCCGTCGTGCAATGGAGCCTTTAACTTGGTGGATCAAGACAAAATACGTCAAGAGGCTGAGCGGGCGGCTCAGCAGGCGGCTGAGCAGGCAGCTCAACTAACGGCTTACCAGCCTTATTCGGCTTATCCGATGACTTCTATTGAGGCAGGCGTGGCCACCAGGACCGGAGGTGTCCCCTTTCTGGTGACGGCTCTACGTAGCAAGCGTTTGCCCAAGTATTTCAAGGGACCCAGGAAGGTGCCTAATTATATGGCCGACTTACAGCCCAGGGCATGGATTGAAAGTTATGAGATGGCTATGGAGTTACTGGAGGTCAGCCATGCTGCGATGGCCAAGTACTTCACCATGATGTTGGATGGGACCGCCCGCACTTGGTTGAAAAGCCTGCCGCCTAATTCAATCAGCTCATGGGCAGAGTTAAATGCTCGGGGAGGGCGAGTCCACAACCCATTGGGTGCGCCGGGTTAAGGCCATAATACATTCTTCTGATAAGATGGATGCCGGCTCAGCAGTCTTAATGTTGGAGAAAAATTGTCGTTCAACCTCTGAAGATGAAGCTTGGGCGGCTCAAGCGCGATTGCAATGATATGGGTACGCTAATGGCGGCCCTGGTCAAGTACGCCGACTCTGACAGTACCAAGGATCCTGAGTCTGATGATGAAACGACAGGGAAGGGAAAGAAGAACGGCAACGGCCCCCAGCACAACCAGGCAAATCAAGGAGATAATAAACGTAAGGCTGATGGTAGCTTGGAATTTGTGGCTAACACCAATGCACCGGGCAACAATCAGCAACGTAAGGGGAGACAGCCTCCCGGTCCGGCGGGTCAGGACCCACGCTTGAGAAGATACTGAATGAACCCTTTCCAAGGCATGGCACCTAGCAGAAGCCGGCCACCCATCTATGGAATGACTGTACGATCATGAAGGATTTCAAGAATTCCAACATGTTTGACAGTAATAATGGGCAGGGTGGCGGCTCAGGTGGCGGCGGTTTTCATGGCCCGGGCGGTGGTTCAAATTCCAATTTTCAAAATTCTCAAGGTAATCAAGGTGGTTATAACTAGCAATCTGGCCAGGGTGGTCAGCAGCAGCAACAGCAGCAGGGTGGATACCAGAGCCATCCAAAGCAGCTGAATAGTGGACAATATCATGTGTTTACCACCAGTTTGTGCAAACGAGACCAGCAGCTTCACAAGAGGGTTGTGAACGCCGTTGACCCAGCGGTTCCTCGTTATTTGAGATGGTCTGAGCAGCCTATTCTATGGAGTAGGGAAGATCACCCACCCCGGGTTGATAATCCGGGTCACCTAGCCTTGGTGGTGGCCCCTCGGGTTGGTGGATATAAGTTCACTAAAGTACTCATGGATGGAGGCAGCAGCATCAACATCCTCTATTATGAGACCTTTCATCGCATGGGGTTAATTGATAAAAACCTTAAAGCAGTCCAACACTGTTTTCCATGGCATAGTGCCTGGTAAGTCGGCGTATCCAGTTGGCAAAATCGAGCTGGAAGTAGCTTTTGGAGATGAATATGACTCCAGGGCTGAGAAATTGACTTTTGAGGTAGTCAAGATCAGAAGCCCATATCATGCTCTGTTTGGGCGGCCGGCTTATGCCAAGTTCATGGCACGGCCGTGTTATGTGTATTTACAGCTCAAGATGCCGGGTCATAAGGGTACCATCACAGTGCATGGGAGCCGGAAAATAGCCTTGGAATGTGAGGAAGGCGACACGGCTTATGCTGAGTCGATCTGTGCAACAGAAGAGTTGAAGTTTTACAAGGACAATGTTGACCCGGCAGATTGACGTCTTTGAAAAAGCCAACCACAGAGCACGAGCCGGTCATGAAGTTTAAGTCGGTCGATGATACTAAGCTTGTTGGCTTTCTTCCAGGCGACTCATCTAAGCAGTTCAGTATTGTCGGTGTACTAAAGTAGGGGTACCTTAGTATCCCGAACTTGTGCACGGGCAGTTGCAGCGTCCCGCGGCAAGGCTTGCCGGGTGCCCGCCAAGGTCATCCATGGTTCCTATTGGAGCCATTCAAGAACAAAGTGTTTTAACTGAGAAGACAAGGCCCCGGCAAGAGGAGCTTGCCGGGAAGGACAAGGCCCCGGCAAGAGGAGCTTGCCGGGAAGGCCAGCCAAGGCATTTCAGATAACTTGTCGTGACGCGCCGCGCGTCCCGGCAAGACCCGGCGAGCGACAAGCTTCCGGGCGCGACAAGACAACAGCCGCGGCAAGGCCCTTGCCGCGGCTAGCCACCCCTCTATATCTACGCTCCAGCGCGTCCGTCAATGTGTCACCCTGAGACTGTTCCAGGCGCACGTGGCGAGAAGCTGTGCAGCCAAGCAGTGCGAGGTGGCGAGCGGAGATGACGAGATGGCCATCGTGGCAAGCGGTGGCGCCCCTAACGGTCGCTTTTCTGCACTGTTTAGGTGACGCGGACGGGCATTAAATGCTCTTGTCCCCTGCCATCAGAGTTAGGTAGGATGCACGTAGAAGCAGTTGTACCAACCATCCCTTTTACACTTTTACCCCTGCATGCATTGCCACTTGTCGGTGACCCCTTTAGCCTATAAAAGGAGGCCCATGCGCAACGTAGAAGGGGTTCGACTCATTCGAAACCAGAACACTTCCACGCTCTCGAGCAAGAACATAATACAACCACAAAGCAGCAGTAGGAGTATTATCTCTCCGGAGAGCTCCGAAGCTGGGTAAACTCGCTCGCGTGCTTCGCCTCGATCCGCTCTTCGTGCAGCCTCCGCTCCCTATCGGACCGAAAGGGGCCCTGCCCCATAGGTGTTCGTTCCCACGACATCTTTGGCGCGCCAGGTAGGGGCTCGTCGAGGTTGTGTGAACCCGATCCGGCGTTCGCGTGAGCCAGATCTTCATCTGTTTCATCATCTTCATCGACATGCCACCAAAGAAGAAGGCTTCAGAGGTGGCAGCTCCGTCCACGTCGATCCCACCGCCACCAGAGCAAACGGGCGGTGGGGTAGACGCCGGCGGAGGAACGGGCGCCGATGAAGGAGCTCACGCTGCCGCCAGGTCCAAGGACAAGGCCGCACAAACCTCGGCGTCCGTGCACGCACCGCGCCCGTCTCAGGAGGCGCGAGGCCAACAGCGTCATGGTACTCGCGGTACCATACGCTCGTTGGATCGAGATCGAGCTGGTGGATCTCGAGATGCTCAAGACCAGCATGTACGCCAACCTGCTGGCACGAGCAAGACACGGTCGCCCGGATGGGATCCTGCTCCTTCTAACATAGTTAGAAGTCCGAGCATATCCCGCTCCTCGCACCGTTCACCACCGCTACCGAAGACTCCAGAAGAAGCGTTGGCTCGAGCCCAACTGCTCCTGGATTACCCTCCTACGGCAGACAAGATCGACAATTGGAGGGCCACCATTCAGAGTCTCATCGGCTTCGCCAACGGCGACACTCCACGACAGCCGAATGCGTCGCAGACGCGGCAAGATTGCCGGACGCGAGCCGATGGCGACAAGACCGGTGGGGGTGCAACCACCGTGCACTCTCCACCCCGAAGGCCAAGATCACCGACTCGCCGGGTCAACCTCGACACTGACTCCACAGCATCATCAGACCCACGAGCTCGTCGTGATCAGCGCCAAGTTCTTCAAGAACGGCAACAAGAAGACGCTCGTACTCGCATCGAGTGTCGAAGAGAAGCGCGGCGTCAGTCAGACCAGCGGGCTGGGCCCGCTGTCGACATGCATGCGCCAGGGGAACCAGGCGACTTGCCGTACGCGGTAGGTTGCCCTGCGTTCACCCGTGAGCTGCGGCAAGTCCAGTGGCCCAGCACCAAGAACTTCAAGCCAGATGTACCGGAGAAGTATGATGGCAGGTTGCATCCGTCAGAGTTCCTCAGCATCTACACCATCGCGGTGCAAGCTGCCGGGGGGCGCGACGAGAAGATCCTTGCCAACTACTTTCCACTAGTGCTCAAGCCCAATGTCGGATCCTGGCTCATGCACTTGCCGGACAACTCCATCTCCTCATGGGCGGATCTGTGTCATCAGTTTGTCGGCGCCTTCACAGGCGGCCACAAGCCCCATGGCCAGGAGAGCGACCTTCATTTGCTCGCCCAGAAGGAAGGAGAGCCCTGCGCAAGTACATTCAAAGATTCAGCCAAGTGCAGCGCAACATTCCAGATGTCCACCCTGCCGCGGTCATCAGCGCGTTCCATCAGAACGTGCGTAACCGCAGGATGCGGGAGGAGATGGCGATGTGCAAGATAAGGGACGTCAACGAGCTCTACGCCCTGGCCGACAAGTGTGCACATGCTGAGGAAGGGAGGAAACTCCCCGGAGAGAATGCAGGAGCAGGAGGGTCTGACAGTGACGACGCCCCGGCAAAGAAAAACCGGCGGCGGAACAACAGGAGAAGGAAAGGCAAAGATGTGGTAGCTGTCGAGCAGTCCAGCAACGGAGGTGGCGCCAAGGAAGCAGAACCTGTGGTGGCCGCCGACAAGCAGGGCAGCTCCGACAAGCAATACTGCAAGATCCATCGTACCAAGGGCCATGATCTCCAAAGTTGCAAGAAAGTTGAGCAGCTTGTTGAGCAGCAGAAAGCTGAGTACGAGCGACGCGACAAGGAGAAGGCCCAGGAAGGTACTGGCGGATCCGGCAAGAAGCGTCCCGGCAGGGGAGGACGCCGCTGCAAGGCCAAGCAGTGGCAAGGAGACAGGCCTCCCCGCGGCCGCGACAAGGACGAAGACGAAGACGAAGATGAGGATATGGATGATGACGAGGCCGACGAGCAGGAGTTTCGGAAAGCAACAGAGGTTCTGTGCGTTGACAATGGTGCTTCTCTGCATACTTCGCACCGCCAGCTCAAACAGTGGGTGCGGGAAGTTAATGTAGCAGAACCACCAGTTGAGTCGCGCAAGCCTCTGAAGTGGTCCAGCACGCCCATCATCTTTGACATTGAGGATCACCCTGATCGCATAACTGTGGTCGGGTGCTTGCCGATGTTGGTTTCGCCAACTATCCGCAACCTCAAGGTCACAAAGATGCTAGTTGACGGCGGGGCCGGCTTGAACTTGATCTCCTCAGCGGTACTCCAGAAGCTTCAGATCCCTGACAGTGAGCTCGAAGAGACCGGCACGTTTCAAGGAATCAATCCAGAGAGGAGCAAGCCGAAAGGGAAGATCACGTTGCCAGTGACATTTGGCAGCGAGCTGAATTTCAGGACAGAGAAAGTCACTTTTGACGTTGCTGATTTCCCATTGCCCTACAATGGGATACTTGGCCGTCCAGCGCTCGCCAAGTTCATGGCAGCCTCTCACTATGCCTACAACGTGCTCAAGATGCCAGGTCCGATAAGTGTCATCTTTGTCCTTGGCGACAAGAGAGATGTCCTTATCTGCACCGACAAGATCTACCGGGAAGCAGCAGCCGCAGCAGATCGCAAGACACTTGCCGCTGAAGCTCCCGGGGGGAAGAAGAAAACCAAGTCCGGCAAGAGCTCTAATGTCCACTCCGGCAAGCGCACCTCTTCGGAGTGCTGCGCTACCGTCGAGGACGCACCATCGAGCTCCACCGGCAAGTGTAAGAAAACAAAGACAGCTTCACCAGAGACCAAGAAAGTGGCCGCCAAGGAGGACGGCACTGGTGGTACCTTCACCATCAGTGCCGCGCTTGACCCTAAATAGGAAAGCGCGCTCGTTGCTTTCCTGCGGGCGAATGTCGACGTGTTTGCATGGAAACCGTCTGACATCCCCGGTTGTCCCAGGAAAGTAATTGAGCACCACCTTGCCGTCTGTCCTCACGCTGCGTGGCCGGCCAAGCGTAAAGTCGAAAAGCAAGCAGTGGAGCGCCAAGAATTCATTGCAGAAGAGATCAAGAAGTTGGAAGCAGTAGGCCTTGTCAGAGGAGTGCTCCATCCTACGTGGCTGGCGAATCCTGTAGTCGTGCGCAAGGCAAACGGAAAATGGAGGCTTTGTATTGACACTTATGTTAATAAAGCTTGTCCCAAAGATCCATTTCCCTTGCCGTGCATTGACCAGATTGTCGAGTCCACGGCAGGATGTGATTTGCTTTCATTTCTCGATGCATATTCAGGATATCATCAGATCTTCATGGCAGAAGAGGATGAGGAGAAAACTGCATTCATCACTCCATGTGGCACATACTGTTTTGTACGGATGCCTTTCGGACTAAAGAATGCTGGTTCAACATTTGCAAGGGCAGTTCACGAAGCTTTTGAGCCACAGTTGCACAGAAATGTAGAAGCTTACATGGATGACATAGTGGTCAAGACCAAAGACAGAGCAACTATGATCCAAGATTTGGACGAGACCTTTGCAAATCTGCGCAAGATCAACCTCAAGCTTAACCCCGAGAAGTGCGTGTTTGGAGTCCCTTCCGGCAAGCTTCTCGGGATCTTTGTGTCTCAGCGGGGGATTGAAGCCAATCCCGACAAGATCAAGGCCATTGAGCAAATCGAAGCACCGAAGCGCGTCAAGGATGTACGAAGGCTTGCCGCTGCGTGGCTGCTCTCGAGAGGTTCATCTCTAAGTCTGCTGAAGCGCTACTGCCATTTTTCAAAATATTGAAAATGGCAGGTCCAATGAAATGGACTCGAAGCGGAGGCTGTGCCGCAGACTTGAAGAGATACTGTCCTCCACTCCAATACTTGTCGCACGTAAGCCGCAAGAGAAGTTGCTGCTATATCTAGCGGCAACCAATCAAGTGGTTAGTGCTGCGTTAGTAGCGGAAAGGGAGGCGGATGATGAGCCAACGACCACGACAAGCGCGTCCAGCGACAAGCAGGGGGCTTCCCCGACAAGCTCTGGTCCCGACAAGGATGGATCTGTGCAACCACAAGAAGAGAAGCAGAAGAAGATGGTGCAGCGCCCAGTTTACTTTGTCAGTTCCCTTCTGCAGGGGGCTAGGTCAAGGTACTCTGGTGTGTAGAAATTGCTTTTCAGCCTTCTCATGGCCTCGAGAAAGTTGCGCCATTACTTTCAAGCACATGAGATTACAGTTGTCACTCGCTTTCCGTTGAAGAGGATATTGCAGAATCCAGAAGCAACAGGCAGGATTGTCTAGTGGGCACTGGAACTGTCAAGTTTTTGCCTCAAGTTTGAGAGTACTTCAACGATCCAGAGCCGAGCATTGGCAGAGTTCATAGCAGAATGGACGCCAACACCTGATGAAGAAATTCCGGAAACGAGCATCCCCGTCAAGGAAGCAAGCAAAGAATGGATCATGTACTTTGATGGTGCCTTCTCGCTGCAAGGCGCCGGTGCGGGCGTGTTACTTGTCGCACCCACCGGAGAGCACCTGAAGTACGTGGTCCAGATGCACTTTCCCAAGGAGCAAGCGACAAACAATACTGCAGAGTACGAAGGTTTGCTTGCTGGACTCGGGATCGCGGCAGACCTTGGGATCAAGAAGCTCATTGTCAGGGGTGACTCGCAACTTGTCGTCCGCCAAGTGAACAAAGATTATCAGAGTCCGTTGATGGAAGCTTACATTGATGAAGTGAGAAAGTTGGAAGAGCACTTTGACGGCCTACAGATGGAACATGTTCCGAAAGCTCAGGACGACATTGCAGATGGCCTGTCAAAGTGCGCCGCACTTAAGTTACCTGTGGAACCAGGGATCTTCGTGCTCAAGCTGACTCAACCATCTGTAACACCATCAACTGGACAGAGCAAGAAGAGGAAGTTGATATCCGGTGACTAATTTCCGGCAGAACTCCCCGAAGCCGCTGCTAAGAAGGTCCCCAAGATCAACACCAAGAGTGCTGAGGAGCAGTCTGCTCCGACAAGCCCCAAGGTTTGCTCCGTTGAAGCAGACGCTCCCGACAAGTTTTGCTCCGGCAAGCTTGCCGGGGAACATCAAGCTCCGGCTGAGCCACAGGTTCTTGCCATAGAAGCGGATGTTCCCGCAGCAGCATATGCGCCTTTAGTCCTTGTTGTCGAGCCACAAGCTCCAGCATGGGCACATCAGATTGTCCGTTTCCTTCTGACAGGAGAACTTCCCGAAGAGCAAGAAGAAGCAGAGAGAGTAGCCCGGCAGTCAAGTATGTACCAGTTTGTCGATGACATACTGTACAGAAGAAGATTCAACAGAGTGAAATTGAAGTGTATTTACCGGGAAGATGGACAAAAGCTGTTGGCGGAGATACATGGAGGCATATGTGGACACCACATTGGCGCAAGAGCACTTGCCGGCAAAGCTTTCCGGCAAGGTTTCTTTTGGCCAACAACCCTCAGGATGCAACTGCACAAGTAACAAAGTGTGAAGCGTGCCAGTTCCATTCCAAGCAGATACACAAGCCAGCTCAAGCTCTCCAGACGATCCCTTTATCCTGGCCATTTTCGGTCTGGGGGCTCGACATTCTCGGCCCCTTTCCCCGAGCTGTCGGGGGCTTTGAGTTCTTGTACGTTGCAATCGACAAGTTCACAAAGTAGCCGAAAGTGGAAGCAGTGAGGAAGGTGACATCACAGTCAGCAGTCAAGTTCTTCAAGTCGATTGTTTGCCGTTTCGGAGTCCCTAACAGGATCATCACCGACAACGGCACGCAATTCACGAGCCGCACCTTCATGCAATACGTCCAAGATCTTGGCGCCAAGGTCTGCTTCGCTTCTGTTGCTCACCCGAGAAGCAATGGTCAAGCAGAGAGGGCAAACGCTGAAGTGTTGCGCGGGCTCAAGACCAGGACTTTCGACAGGCTGCGCAAGTGCGGAAAGAACTAGATCGAGGAGCTGCCGGTGGTTCTTTGGTCGATCTGGACGACGCCAAATCGAGCCACTGGCCAGACACCTTTCTCTCTAGTCTATGGAGCAGAGGCAGTTCTCCCCACGGAACTCGTATACGGATCGCCTCGAGTGCTCGCTTATGATGAGCTTGAGCAAGAGCAGCTGCGACAAGATGACCCGCTGCTCCTTGAGGAAGATCGTCTTCAGGCTGCTGTACGAGCTGCTCGATACCAGCAAGCTTTGCACCGCTACCATAGCCGCAAAGTTAATGCCAGAAGTCTCGAGGAAGGCGACCTTGTTCTTCGGCGCGTTCAATCCGCCAAGAATTCCAACAAGTTGACGCCGAAGTGGGAAGGTCCTTATCGGGTGAAACGAGTCACTAGGCCCGGCGCTGTCCGCCTTGAGACCGAAGATGGCTTTCCGGTGAGCAACTCCTGGAACATTGAGCATCTTCGTAAGTTTTACCCGTAAGGCGCGGTTGTCGGAACCTGTTCCGGCAACCACCTTTTGTACAAGCCTTGCCGCTGTTGCATGTAACCCTTTGTACAAAGCCGGGCGCAGATCCCGTGCATAAATAAAGATCATATGCTCCGCACATCTTGTCAAATTTCATGCTTTCTATTTTTTGCATGTATTATCTGACACTTTGTGCAGCACTTGCCCCCGGTAAGCGATAACGAGCCTTGAGGCTCCATATGTTTATTTCCTCTTCTTTCTTTTTTCTGAAGAAAAGAGAAGGTTCCCTCGCCCACAAGTTCACCGGGGGGAAGGAGAAGATAATGGTGTGGACCAGGCGCCGTTCAAGAAAGTATCGCCTTGCTGGGACGCAAACAACAGAAAAGCTAAGTTGCCAAAGTTTGAGCACAATCAGTTTTTAAATTTTCTTAAGTTATCTTCCTTGAACGACTGTGCTTTATATGGAAAACCTGTGCGCGGAGGAACCAACTCGTAGCTAGTTGCGCCCTTGCTTTGTTTCGAGTCCGCTCAACAACTTAAGTGTGCTGCGACTAGTTGCGACAAGGTTTCTTGCCGGAAGCAGCGCCGCCAGCAGGTTGCTGATGTTCCGCACTCAGCGCTCGCGGCAAGGGTGCCTGCACCGGCAAGTTCCCTAAAAGCGTAGGGTAAAAACATACAAAGGAAGGAATCAAGTAAAGGGGATAACATAGCAAATACTGTCCAAGATAAAGTTATATTACAAAGATAACTTGCCGCGCTCTAATAGATTGTTCCCGTAACATGTCTTGCAGCGGCAAGGAAAGGGAGAAACGAGCGGTCTAATCAACGCGGCCGCCATCAACCCTCTTGACTTCATTCACCTTGTCCACAATAGGTGCGACAAGGCCCTTGAGCTCTTCAAGATCAGCACCCTCCGGCAGCTTCTTGAGGACGTTGGTGAGGTTGAGGCCTGGGTTGCGGAAGACCACCTTCACCAACACCTTCTCCAGAACTCTGGCGCAGATCGTGCGCGACTCGTCGGCCAGCTACTTTGGGATCCTTTCCCGGAGTTGTTGGAGGGCCGTCGCCACGCCCTTGAAGAATAGAGTGAGCTTGGCGCTGGGCAGGAGGTTCTCGTCGGAAGAGTACCCGAAACCCTCCAATTCCAGCTGCGCCAGCTCCTCGTCGATGACTGCGGCGATGTTGACGAGGCCCTCCGTCCAGAGCTCCATGGTATCCCTAAAGGTGTTCTGGGTTTCGGCGGCCCTCGTCAGCAACGCCTCGTTGGCCTTGATCTCCCCTTTCAAGTCCTCCTCCCGCTTCTTGGTGCCATCTAGCGTCTCAGTCAGCGTGGCCAGCTTCAGCTCCAGATCAGCATTTGAGTCTTTGGCGGCATTCAGCTCTTTGCCCCTCTCGAGGAGACGACCCTGCAGCTCACCATGGGCAAGGGCGTCCTTCTCGCGCTCGCGCTGGAGCGCGGCAAGCTCTTCATTCTTCGTCTTGAGATTGGCTTCTAGCTGCATCACCTTCACCTCCAGCTCCTTCTTGGCGGCCTCGGCAGCTGCAGCAGCATCCTTCGCTTCCTTGAGGGCCCCGCCAAGTGTCTCCTCGCGCACGGCAAGCTCCTCCTCATAGCTGTCCAGATTGACCTTCCCGCACGGACTGGTCCTCGGCGGCAAGCCGCTATTGCTCTTCGGCTTCTGCCTTCTCGAGGAGGAAGGCCTTCCGTGCCTTGACAAGCTGTGCCCTCTCTTCTGCGATGGACCGGAGGGCCTCTTGGTTGCGACTCTGGAGCTCCTCCGCATGTTTCTCAATGTCAACTCCCACCTGCGCGACAAGCGCTTCCCGAGACTCCAGTTTGGCTTGTCGGGCGCGGTAGAGCGACAATAGCCTCCACAGCAGCTGTTCCTCTTTAGGCTCGCCGCTGCTGCTGCTTGGCGCGTCGACCATTGTCAACCCAGCGGAGGCAAGCACTTCTCCGTCAAAAACTTCTCCTTCGACCGGCGCCCTGGAGCTCGAAGCCCAGGGGAGCTTGATGAAGATACCGTCGCCGGCCTTCAAGTAGGCGCCGGGCTGGGCTCTTGAGTTGGTGCTTTGCGCCAACAAGGAGGGGTCGGCGGTCGGCGTGGCGCCTTGCGCCTCTGCGCCCCTGTGGTCGCCAAGACGATCGCCGGACCTCGCCAGCCTCTGCGCCGCAAGAGCCTTGGCGGCCTCTTCGTCAAGGGGATCATCAGCGCCGGCCTCTTCTTCGGTGGCGGCGGCATCACCAGTGTTGCCACGCGCGTTCTCCTCGCCGGTGGCTTCAGTCTCCATCGGCTCTGTGGAAGGTGGATCTGGCAGACGGAAGAGGGAGAAGAATCAAGCAAATATCCAAAAAGACAAATCAGAAAAAGAAGAACCCAAGGGAAGTTTCAAGCAAGGAAAATTACCAGTACTGGGATCCACGGTCATGGGCTCCACCATCGGGGGGTCGCTGGTGCTGCCCCTTGCCGGAGACTCCTCCCTTGCCGGGGACTTCTCCCTTGCCGGGGAACGCTCCCTTGCCGGGGAGCCCTCCCTTGGCGGCGTAGTTGAAGCAGATAGTACCTCAGGGGTGGCTTCCGGAGGCTCTTGGTGGGGCTGTTCTACTCCTACACAAGCAAACCAGCAGTCAAGATATCAGCAAAGAAGGAACACCTATGCGCGCCTGACAGCGGGAAGTAAAATTATATACTTACGCTGGGGGCTGCGCTGGGGGCTGCTTCGAGGAGTGATTGCCGGGTCCGACATGGTAGTCTCGGACGCACCCTCTGTCGTCACAGCGAGATCGTCCTCAACGATAACCACGGGGACCTTGGCTCTTTTCGCCGCTCTCTAGGCCAGAGTCCTGAAAAAGAACAAGGTTCAAAAGAAAGCAGATCAGACACAAGACAAGAAACAACAAGAATTGAAGAAATACAAACACAACAGAGAAACTTACTCTTCTTCTTCCTCCTCGTCGGAGCTGAGCGCGGAGAGGTCGAAGTCCGGTACTCTTTCAGCGCGACGAGGCAGAGGAGTAGGCTCCCTTGGCCGCTTGGCGGGACCTGCGGCAGGATCAGAAGCGGCGGCCCGAGAGGACCCCGCTCTAGTTGCCGGCGCGGTGTGAGATGCTCCCGCGGCAACGGTGCTTGTCGCGGTGGAGCGTGTCCCGCGGCGCGGCGGCTGTTGACCCGTCTGCCGCCCTGCTATGTCTCCGGTCCTGCGGAGACGCCTTCTTAGTGGAGCTGGGGGCTGCACTGGGAGCTCCGCCTGTGGCAAGTTGCTTGAAGACGGCCGGCCGCTTGCATCCTCGGCAGGCTCGCTCGATTCGGCTTCGGACCCTCCCTCGCCAACGATTTCCCCGACAAGCTCGTCTCGATCGGCAAGGCTTGCCGCCGCGGCTGCCTCTGCCTCCTCCACAGTGAACCCAAACTCACCCGCGGCGACGGCCGCTGCCGCCTCTTCCGCCCTGGTGGCGATGCGCCGCATCTCATCTTCGGTGGTGTCGCGGGTGAGGATCCTCTGCTCGTCAGCACGGACCGCCACCTCCACCAAGCTATCGAAGAACTGCTGCACGACGTCGTCGGCGGGCTCCTGCCAAGTTGGAATAATTCCATGCGAGTCGCACTCCGGCATCATTGCGCGGATGCGATCGAGCGAGGAGTTGTTGCACAACGGGACGACGCCCTGCGGCAGCCTGAACCACTCGGGATGATTGGGGTCATGCTTGAACAGCTCCTTGAGCATCCCATCTAACTGCAAGACAGTGAAAAATTAAAGTTGAGGCCCGGGCGCAGCCTCATGATGTCCGCTGGACCCCCGAACAGCCAGGCGGGTCTCCCCCTCTCCTGCAAAGGGGCGATGCGGCGGCGAAGAAAGTCCGCGCCAACAGCTCCTGCAGTAAGCCCGGCAAGCATGAGTCGCAAGATCCGGGTGGTGGCGATCTTCAGTCTAGCATCGTCCGCCGCCAGGGCGCTCCAATCGTTGCCGCGCACTGCTGGAGTTTGGCGCAGGGCAGTGAACAGCTGCGGGTTCTCATCAACGATCCAACACCATTCCGCTCTCCACTCCTCCCATTTGTTGCAGAGCTCCCCCTCCAGATAGACCTCCTTCATGCCGGCTCTCGAGATCCAGGCGATCCCGCCAGCTAAGGGCTCTCCTCTCTCGACCCGGGGCATGAAGTAGTGGCGGAAAAGGGCTACGTTTGGATGGATTCCGACAAAGTTCTCGCAGAGATGTGCGAAAACTGCCATGGTCAGAACGGCGTTGGGGGTGAAGTCAAGGAGGTGGAACCCGTAGGTGTTCATGATATCACAAAAGAATTCAGAGAAGGGCGAGCAGAGCCCACAATAGAAGAACAATGCGAACAAGGGGTATCCTTTTGGAGCCCGTTTCAAAGTGGAAGCGGCGGCGGAAAGTACCTGCGTGCGCGGATGCGCTCGCGTCTCCGTCGACCAGAAAAGATAGAACCACTCCCTCAGCTCCATCGCGGAGAGCTCGGGGGGGGAAGGTTGCCCGCTCTTTCTGCAGCACCTCAAGCCGCAGCGCCTCGGCCGACTTCGCACCCTTCCCGGTCTTCGGAGCCATGGCGGAGGCGGTGGGGAAGGTCGAGGGCGTTGGTGGCGGCGGCGGCGACGGGGCTGCGCTCTCTTCGGCTTTGGAAGCGGAGGGAAGTGGCGGAGATTTCCGAAATTGGATCCGCAAGTGGCGAAGGTGCGGGAACGGCCTCTGTTTCCCCTGCTTATAAAGAGGATGAGGCGAACGTTACGCTTTTTCCGAATAAAGAATCACCCATGATCTCTCCCACGACGCCGCGTTTGAAGCGTGCCGTTACGGGAGGGCGTGGTGGATACGGAGTCAGATACGGTGTGGACCCAGGACGCACGTGCCCGTGCCCTGTTTTGGGTCTGGCCCTTGCTCGCTCGGCACCGTGTGTGGCCCAGGCCCGGGGGCTCCTGTCGGTGTACTAAAGTAGGGGTACCTTAGTATCCCAAACTTGTGCACGGGCAGTCGCAGCGTCCCGCGGCAAGGCTTGCCGGGTGCCCGCCAAGGTCCTCCGTGGTTCCTATTGGAGCCATTCAAGAACAAAGTGTTTTAACTGAGAAGACAAGGCCCCGGCAAGAGGAGCTTGCCGGGAAGGACAAGGCCCCGGCAAGAGGAGCTTGCCGAGAAGGCTAGCCAAGGTATTTCAGATAACTTGCCGCGACGCGCCGCGCGTCCCAGCAAGACCCGGCGAGCGACAAGCTTCCGGGCGCGACAAGACAACAGCCGCGGCAAGCCACCCCTCTGTATCTACGCTCCAGCGCGTCCGTCAACGCGTCACCCTGAGACCGTTCCAGGCGCACGTGGCGAGAAGCTGTGCAGCCAAGCGGTGCGAGTTGGCGAGCGGAGATGACGAGATGGCCATTGTCGCAAGCGGTGGCGCCCCTAACGGTCGCTTTTCTACACTGTTTAGGTGACGCGGACGGGCATTAAATGCTCTTGTCCTCTGCCGTCAGAGTTAGGTAGGATGCACTGTAGAAGCAGTTGTACCAACCATCCCTTTTACACTTTTACCCCTACATGCGTTGCCACCTGTCGGTGACCCCTTTAGGCTATAAAAGGAGGCCCATGCGCAACGTAGAAGGGTTTCGACTCATTCAAAACCAGAACACTTCCACGCTCTCGAGCAAGAAAATATAACCGCAAAGCAACAGTAGGAGTATTATCTCTCCAGAGAGCTCTGAAGCTAGGTAAACTCGCTCGCGTGCTTCGCCTCGATCCGCTCTTCGTGCGGCCTCCGCTCCCTGCCGGACCGTAAGGGGCCCTGCCCCATAGGTGTTCGTTCCCACGACAGTATCAGTGCTAATGTGGATCCCAAATAGGAAAGCGCGCTTATCAAGTTCATCCGTGAGAACCGAGACATCTTTGCATGGAAACCTTCTGACATGCCGGGTGTACCAAGAGAACTCGCTGAGCACACTCTTAATAATGATCCAAAGTTTATGTCGGTCAAGCAGTTTCTTCAGCGGTTCAATGAGGAGAGGCGTAAAGCCATTGGTGAGGAAGTAGCCCGGCTCTTGGCGGCTAGGTTCATCATTGAAGTCTTTCATCCAGAGTGGTTGGCTAACCCGGTGCTGGTGCTTAAGAAAAACGGCACTTGGCGTATGTGTGTGGATTACACGGACCTAAACAAGGCTACTCCGGCTGACCCCTTTTCTCTCCCTTGTATTGATCAAATCATTGATGCTACGGTGGGTTGTGAGCGCTTGAGATTTTTGGATGCTTACTTTGGTTATCATCAGATCAAGATGGCAGTTAAGGACCAGGAGAAGACGGCGTTCATTACTCCGTTTGGAGCCTTCTGCTTTGTATCTATGCCTTTCGGGCTCAAGAGTGCCCAGGCGACTTACCAGCAGTCTGTGCAGAATTGTCTTCATAATCAAATTGGGCGCAATTTCATGCTTACGTGGACGACATTGTGGTGAAATCCAAAGAGAAGGAGACCTTGATAGATGATCTGAAGGAAACCTTTGACAATCTTCGGGTCTACAAGATGACGCTTAACCCGGCCAAGTGTGTTTTTGGTGTGCCTGTAGGCAAGCTTTTGGGTTTTCTAGTTTCTAACAAGGGCACCGAGGCTAAACCAGAGAAGATCAAGGCAATCACCTCTCAGGCTAAGCCGGCATGTATCAATGATGTTCAACGTTTGGTGGGTCGTATCGCTGCTTTAAGTCGGTTCATAAGCCGGTTAGGTGAGAAGGCCATACCACTGTATCAAATGATGAAGAAGACAGATGACTTCCTCTGGAGTGTTGCTGCCAACGCTGCCTTTAAAGATTTGAAGAGACAGCTGGCTAAGCCGCAGGTTCTTGCTTCTCCCATTGATAAGGAGCCCTTATTGTTATATGTGGCTGCTAACGCACGTGCCGTCAGCGTGGCCATTGTGGTGGAGTGCAAGGAGGCTGGCAAGGAACATCCGGTTCAGCGGTCGGTTTACTACATCAGTGAGGTACTTATTGAGTACAAGCAATGGTATCCACATTGGCAGAAGCTCATTTATGGGGTGTACATGGCAAGCCAGAAGCTAAAGCAATATTTCCTGGGCCACCCTATCACTGTGGTTAGTTCTGCTCCTTTAGAAGATATCATTCAAAACAGAGAGGCCACAGGACGAGTTGCCAAGCCGGCCATTGAACTCGGGCCTCATGGTTTAAAGTATGTGCCACGCACTGCTATCAAGTCTCAAGCACTTGTGGATTTCATCAATGATTGGACAGAGCTGCAGATGCCTGAAGAAAAGTCGGATAATACATATTAGACTATTCACTTTGACAGGTCCAGGCAATTGGAGGGCTCGGAGGCTGGAGTTGCTTGTTATGTGCTATGGTTGATGTTTCCCTGTACTAACAATGCAGCTGAGTATGAGGCCTTACTCCACGGTCTTCGGATGGCTAAGGAGATGAGCTTAAGCCGAGTAAGGTGTTTTGGCGACTCAGATTTGGTGGCTCAACAAGTATCAGGCAAGTGGGATTCCAAGGATCCTCTCATGGCGGCTTATCACCGTGAAGTTGATGCCATTGCTGGACATTTTAAGGGTTACCAAGTGGAGCACATTGACCGCAGAAAGAACGAGGTGGCTGATTCCTTAAGCTGGCCAGGCTCTTGGCGTAAGCCGGTGCCGCCTAATATTTTCTTGGATATTCTGCATAACCCTTCTGTCAAGTTACCTACAGAGGAAGACTTGGCTGTTCCTGACCCGGAAACACAATTGGTGGCGGCTCTTCACGTCATCCCAGAATGGACAGTGCCATATTTGGCTTACATGACACGGGGCGAGTTGCCTGAGGATGAAACCTTGGCCAGGCAGATAACCTGGCGGTCTAAGTCAATGACAATTCCCAAAGGCGAGTTGCATCATCGCAGTATTACAGGGGCATTTCAGCGTTGCGTTTCCCCTGAAGAAGGCCAAGAAATCCTACGAGAGATTCATGAAGGAGATTGTGGCCATCATGCCGGGTCAAAATCTCTTGTGGCCAAGGCTTTCCGTCATGGATTTTTTTGGCTGGCGGCTCATGCTGATGCAGAGGACCTGGTCAGTAAATGTGACGGCTGTCAGAAGTTCTCAAGGCGCGCTCATGTGCCGGCTCAAGAGTTGAGGATGATTCCAATACTTGGCCGTTTGCAGTCTGGGCGATTGACATGGTTGGGCCTTTCAAAAGGTCCAAGGGTAAAAATACCCATCTTTTGGTGGCGGTTGATAAGTTTACAAAGTTGGTTGAGGCAGAGCCAGTCAGTAAGTGTGATGCAGCTACGGCGGTTCAGTTCATGAAAAAGGTGATATTTTGCTTTGGCTTTCCACACAGCATTATAACGGACAATGGCCCTAATCTGTCTAAAGGCGCCATGGAAGAATTTTGTCAACGTGAGCATATTCGGCTTGATGTTTCATCAGTGGCTCACCCTCAATCCAATGGTCAAGCTGAGAGAGCCAATCAGGAGATCTTGAAAGGCATCAAGCCCCGGATTTTGGTCCACTTACAACGGACGCCGGGTTGTTGGGTTGAGGAGTTACCATCTGTGATATGGAGCAGCAACACTACTCCCAACAGGTCTACGGGTTATATGCCTTTCTTTATGGTTTACGGAGCTGAGGCGGTTCTCCCTAGTGACATCCGTCATGACTCATCCCGTGTGGCGGCTTATGTTGAGGCGGACAATGAACAGGCGCGTCAGGATGCTCTTGACCTGTTAGATGAAAAGCGGGACTTGGCAGCAGCTCGTTCAGCGATTTACCAACAGGACTTGCACCGCTATCACAGCCGCCGGGTTAAGTCCAGAACCTTTCAGGAAGGTGATTTGGTGCTCCGGCTTATCCAGGATCAAACTGATGCACACAAGTTGTCCCCACCTTGGGAAGGGCCCTTTGTGGTCAGCAAGAACTTGAACAACGGGTCATACTACCTTATCGATGTTCGAGAGCACAAAGACTCACGTAAGTCGGAGGAGGCGACCCGCTAGCCGTGGAATATCGCTCATCTTCGGCCTTACTGCACTTGAGCCACCGGCTCTCATGATGTACATATTTTCGACAATGTATATATTATGATAAATAATAAAGCACGACCTCTGTCCTTTTTTCCTCCTCAAAGGTAAATGTGTCATTGTTGTTATCATTGTCATCGCACATGATCACTTGGGGGCTGATCGTATTCGATCCAGCTTAACCCTCATGATTTGGCTTACGATCGTATTTGAATCTAGCCGTTAAAACTTATGATCACTAGGGGGCTTCCTGTTCGAACATAGGTCATATTCGAACCAAAGAGAACATAGCTGTCAGTTCTTGGAAATATGCCCTAGAGGCAATAAT
Source organism: Aegilops speltoides (assembly GCA_021437245.1). Taxonomy (NCBI): domain Eukaryota; kingdom Viridiplantae; phylum Streptophyta; class Magnoliopsida; order Poales; family Poaceae; genus Aegilops; species Aegilops speltoides. Next base: position 570,261,747 of record CM038143.1, on the reverse strand, counting down.
AAAAGTATTATTATATTTCAATATTCATGATAATTGTCTTTTGTTCAAGCTATAACTGTATTATCCAGAAATTGTAATACACGTGTGAGCACAAAGACCACAATATGTCCCTAGTGAGCCTCTAGTTGACTAGCTCGTTGTGATCAATAGATAGTCATGGTTTCCTGACTATGGACATTGGATGTCGTTGATAACGGGATCACATCATTAGGAGAATGATGTGATGGACAAGACCCAATCATAAGCATAGCATGAAAGATCGTATAGTTCGTTTGCTAGAAGCTTTGCCAATGTCAAGTATCTCTTCCTTCGACCATGAGATCGTGTAACTCCCGGTTACCGTAGGAGTGCCTTGGGTGTATCAAACGTCACAACGTAACTGGGTGACTATAAAGGTGCATTACAGGTATCTCCGAAAGTATCTGTTGGGTTGACATGGATCGAGACTGGGATTTGTCACTCCGTATGACGGAGAGGTATCTCTGGGCCCACTCGGTAATGCATCATCATAATGAGCTCAAAGGTGACCAAGGTGTTGGCCACGGATCATGCATTACTGTGCGAGTAAAGTGACTTGCGGTAACGAGACCGAACAAGGTATTGGGATACCGACGATCGAGTCTCGGGCAAGTAACGCATCGATTGACAAAGGAATTGCATACGTGGTTTGATCGAATCCTCGACATCGTGGTTCAACCGATGAAATCATCCAGGAGCATGTAGGAGCCAACATGGGTATCCAGACCCGCTGTTGGTTATTGCCCGAGAGTCGTCTCGGTCATGTCTGCGTGTCTCCCGAACCCGTAGGGTCTACACACTTAAGGTTCGGTGGCGCTTAGGGTTAGTAGGAAGTCAAGTATGTGACTACCGAATGTTCTTCGGAGTCCCGGATGAGATCCCGGACGTCACGAGGAGTTCCGAAAGGGTCCGGAGGTAAAGAATAATATATAGGAAGTGGTGTTACGGCCATCGGGAATGTTTCGGGGTCTCCCGGTAAAGTACCGGGACCACCGGAAGGGTCCCGGGGGTCCACCGGGTGGGGCCACCTATCCCGGAGGGCCCCATGGGCCAAAGGGGGAAGGGAACCAGCCAACAGGGGCTGGTGCGCCCCCAGGCCCACCCCGCGCCTAGGGTTGAAACCCTAGGGGTGGGGCGCCCACCACCGGCAGGGGGCCTCCACCCCTTGGCCGCCGCCCCTGGAGATTGGATCTCCAGGGCCGCCACTTCTGGGGCCTATATAAAGGGGGGAGGGAGGGGGGTTGCTGTACCCCATCTCCAAGGCGCAGCCCCTCCCCTCCCCAACACTTCTCCTCCTCCGTAAGAGCTCGGCGGCCACGCCGAGTATCTTGCTTCTCCACCATCACCACACCGTCGTGCTGCCGGTGGAGCTGTCTTCCTCAACCTCTCCTTCCCCCTTGCTGGATCAAGAAGGAGGAGACGTCACTCGTCCCGTACGTGTGTTGAACGCGGAGGTGCTGTCCGTTCAGCACTTGGACATCGGTGATCTGAATCACGTTCGAGTACGACTCCATCATCACCTTTCAAGCTTCCGCACGCGATCTACAAGTGGTATGTAGATGCAAACTCTCTCCCGTTACTCGTTGCTTAGATGAACTCATAGATGGATCTTGGTGAAGCCGTAGGAAAAATTTTAATTTTCTGCAACGTTCCCCAACAGTGGCATCATGAGCTAGGTCTATGCGTAGTTCTCTAATGCACGAGTAGAACACAATTTGTTGTGGGCGTTGATCTTGTCATCTTACTTGCCTCTACTAGTCTTTTCTTGCTCAACGGTATTGTGGGATGAAGCGGCCCGGACCAACCTTACACGTGCGCTTCGTGAGACCGGTTCCACCGATCGACATGCACTAGTTGCATAAGGTGGCTGGCGGGTGTCTGCTCTCCCACTTTAGTTGGAGCGGATTCGATGAACGAGGCCCTTATGAAGGGTAAATAGAAGTTGACAAAATCACGTTGTGGTGATTCCTAGGTAAGAAAACGTTCTTGCTAGAACCCAATCGCAGCCACGTAAAAGATGCAACAACAATTAGAGGACGCCTAACTTGTTTTTGCAGCGATTGATCATGTGATGTGATATGGCCGAAGTTGTGATGAATGATGAATTGTGATGTATGAGATAATGTTCTTGTAATAGGATTCACGACTTGCATGTCGATGAGTATGACAACCGCAGGAGCCATAGGAGTTGTCTTTATTTTTTGTATGACCTGCGTGTCATTGAAGAACGCCATGTAAACTACTTTACTTCATTACTAAACGCGTTAGTCATAGAAGTAGAAGTAGTCGTTGGCGTGACAACTTCATGAAGACACGATGATGGAGATCATGATGATGGAGATCATGGTGTCAAGCGGTGACAAGATGATCATGGAGCCCAAGATGGAGATCAATGGAGCTTGATGATATTGGCCATATCATGTCACAACTATATAATTGCATGTGATGTTTATTATGTTTATGCATCTTGTTTACTTAGGACGACGGTAGTAAATAAGATCATCCCTTACAAAATTTCAAGAAGTGTTCCCCCTAACGTGCACCGTTGCTACAGTTAAATCGTTTCTAAGCACCACGTGATGATCGGGTGTGATGGATCCTTACGCTCAAATACAACGGGTGTAAGACAGTTTTACACAAATAAAACACTTAGGGTTAACTTGACGAGCCTAGCATGTGCAGACATGGCCTCGAACACGGAGACCGAAAGGTCGAACACGAGTCGTATGGAAGATACGATCAACATGAAGATGTTCACCGACGATGACTAGTCCGTCTCACGTGATGATCGGACACGGGCTAGTCGACTCGGATCGTGTAACACTTAGATGACTAGAGGATGTCTAATCTAAGTGGGAGTTCATAATTTTGATTAGAACTTTATTATCATGAACTTAGTCTAAAACCTTTGCAAACATGTCTTGTAGATCAATGGCCAACGCTAATGTCAACATGAACTTCAACGCGTTCCTAGAAAACCAAGCTGAAAGATGATGGCAGCAACTATACGGATCGGGTCCGAACACGAGGATCATCCTCATAGCTGCCAAGAAACAATATGTCCTAGAAGCACCGTTAGGTGACCCACCTGTTTTCCCAAAGATCGCAAGACGATTTGAACGTCTGGCGACTCGCTCGATGATTACTCCCTCGTTCAAGTGCGGCATGCTCTACAGCTTAGAACCGGGCTCCAAAAGCGTTTTGAGCATCACGGAGCATATGAGATGTTCAAGAGCTGAAACTAGTTTTCCAAGCTCATGCCCGGTCGAGAGATATGATGTCTCGACAAGTTCTACAGCTTGTAAGATGGAGGAAAACAGTTACACAAGTGAGCACATCCTCAAGATGTCCAGGTTGCACAATCGTATGACCCAGCTAAACATTAACCTCCCGTGATGAGGCGGTCATTGATGAATCCTCCATCGCTTCCACCAAGCTACAAGAGCTTTGTGATGAATTACAACATGCAAGGGATGGTGAAGACCATTCCTGAAGTGTACTCAATCTCAAGTCAGCAGAGGCTGAAATCAAGAAAGAACATCAAGTGTTGATGGTCAATAAGACCACTAAGTTCAAGAAGGGCAAGGGAAGAAGAACTTCAAGAAGGACGGCAAGGATGTTGCCGCCCCGATAAGCTTTATTGCCGGGAAGAAGTCAAAGAATGGACCCAAGCACGAGACCGAGTGCTTTTATTGCAAGGGAAGGGTCATTTGAGCGGAACTGCCCCAAATACTTAGCGGATAAGAAGGCCGCAACACCAAAGGTATATTTGATATACATGTAATTGATGTGTACCTTACCAATTACTCGTAGTAACTCCCGGTATTTGATACCGTGCCATTGCTCATATTTGTAACTCACAGCAGAGCTGCGGAATAAACGGAGATGGCGAAGGGCGAGGTGACGATCTTGCGTCGGGAATGGTTCCGAGTCGATGTGATCGCCGTCGGCATGCTGCCTCTACATTTACCTCTGGGATTAGTTTTGAACCTTAATAATTGTTATTTAGTGCCAAGTTTGAGCATGAACATTGTATCTGGATCTCGTTTGATACGAGATGGCTACTCATTTAAGTCTGAGAATAATGGTTGTTCGATTTATATGAGAGATATGTTTTATGGTCATGCTCCGATGGTCAATGGTTTATTCTTAATGAATCTCGAGCGTAATATTACACATGTTCATAGTGTGGATGCCAAAAGATGTAAAGTTGATAACGATAGTCCCACATACTTGTGGCAATCGCCGCCTTGGTCACATTGGTGTCAAGCGCATGAAGAAGCTCCATGCTGATGGACTTTTAGAGTCTCTTGATTATGAATCATTTGACACATGCGAACCATGCCTCTTAGGCAAATGACCAAGACTCCGTTCTCCGGAACAATGGAGGAGCAACCAACTTGTTGGAAATCATACATACCGATGTGTGCGGTCCAATGAGCGTTGAGGCTCATGGAGGATATCGTTATGTTCTCACTCTCCGATGACTTGAGTAGATATGGGTATGTCTACTTAATGAAACACAAGTCCGAGACCTTTGAAAAGTTCAAGGAATTTCAGAATGAGGTGGAGAATCAACGTGACCGAAAGATAAAGTTCCTGATCGATCGTGGAGGAGAATACTTAAGTCACGAATTTGGCACACACTTAAAAATTGTGGAATCGTTTCACAACTCACGCCGCTGGAACACCTCAAATAAACGGTGTGTCCGAACGTCGAATCGCACTCTATTGGATATGGTGCGGTCTATGATGTCTCTTACCGATTTACGCTGTCATTTTGGGGATACGCTCTAGAGACAGCTACATTCACTTTAAATAGGGCACCGTCTAAATCCGTTGAGACGACACCGTATGAATTATGGTTTGGGAAGAAACCTAAGCTGTCGTTTCTAAAAGTTTGGGGATGCGATGCTTATGTCAAGAAACTTCAACCTGAAAAGCTCGAACCCAAGTCGGAAAAATGCGTATTCATAGGATACCCTAAGGAAACTGTTGGGTATACCTTCTACTTAAGATCTGAAGGCAAGGTCTTTGTTGCCAAGAACGGATGCTTTCTGGAGAAAGAGTTTCTCTCGAAAGAAGTAAGTGGGAGGAAAGTAGAACTCGATGAAGTACTACCTCTCGAACGGGAAGGTGGTGCAGCGCAGGAGACCGTTCCTGTGATGCCCACACCAACTGAAGAGGAAAACAATGATGATGATCAAGGTACTTCGGATCAAGTTGCTACTGAACTTCGAAGGTCCACGAGGACACGTTCCGCACCAGAGTGGTACGGCAACCCTGTCATGGAAATCATGTTGTTAGACAACAATGAACCTTCGAACTATGAAGAAGCGATGGCGGGCCCAGATTCCAACAAATGGCTTGGAGCCATGAAATCCGAGATAGAATCCATGTATGAAAACAAAGTATGGACTTTGACAGACTTGCCCAATGATCGGCGAGCGATAGAAAACAAATTGATTTTTAAGAAGAAGACGGACGCGGATGGTAATGTTACCGTCTATAAAGCTCGACTTGTCGCTAAGGGTTATCGACAAGTTCAAGGAATTGACTACGACGAGACATTCTCTCCCGTAGCGAAGCTTAAGTCCGTCCGAATCATGTTAGCAATTGCCGCATACTATGATTATGAGATATGGCAGATGGACATCAAAACGGCATTCCTTAACGGACATCTTAAGGAAGAGCTGTATATGATGCAGCCGGAAGGTTTTGTCGACCCTCAGAACGCTAACAAAGTATGCAAGCTCCAGTGATCCATTTATGGACTGGTGCAAGCATCTCGGAGTTGGAACATTCGCTTTGATGAGATGATCAAAGCGTTTGGGTTTATGCGAGACTTATGGAGAAGCTGCGTTTACAAGAAAGTGAGTGGGAGCTCAGTAGCATTTCTCCTATTATATGTAGATGACATACTCTTGATGGGAAATGATACAAAACTTCGGACAGCATTAAGGCCTACTTGAACAAGTGTTTTTCAATGAAGGACCTTGGAGAAGCTGCTTATATATTAGGCATCAAGATCTATAGGGATAGATCGAGGCGCGCCTCATAGGTCTTTCACAAAGCACATACCTTGATAAGATTTTGAAGAGGTTCAAAATGGATCAGTCCAAGAAAGGGTTCTTGCCTATGTTACAAGGTGTGAGATTGAGCTCAGCTCGACCACCGACCACGGCAAAAGAAAAGAAGAGATGAGTGTCATCCCTATGCATCAGCCATAGGATCTATTATGTATGCCATGCTGTGTACTGCACCGATGTAAACCTTGCCGTAAGTTTGGTTGCAAGATACCAAAGTAATCCCGGCAAGGAACACCGGACAGCGGTCAAGAATATCTGAAGTACCGAAAAGGACAAAGGACATGTTTCTCGTTTATGGAGGAGACGAAGAGCTCGTCAGAAAAGGTTACGTCGGCGCTAGCTTCGACTCAGATCTGATGACTCTAAGTCACAAACCGGATACGTGTATATGTTGAATGGTGGAGCGATGGCTGGTGCAGCCGCAAGCGAGCGTCGTGGTGGGATCTACGTGTGAAGCGGAGTACATGGCAGCCTCGGAGGCAGCGCATGAAGCGATTTGGGTGAAGGAGTTCATCACCGACCTAGGAGTCATACCCAATGCGTCGGGGCCGATCAAACTCTTCGTGACAACACCGGAGCTATTGCCCTTGCCAAGGAGCCCAGGTTTCACAAGAAGACCAGGCACATCAAGCGTCGTTTCAACTCCATCCGTGAAAATGTTCAAGATGGAGACATAGAGATTTGCAAAGTGCACACGGATCTGAATGTCGCAGATCCGTTGACTAAACCTCTCTCGTGCAAAACATGATCAACACCGTAACTCTATGGGTGTTCGATTCATCACAATGTAACTAGATTAGTGACTCTAGTGCAAGTGGGAGACTGTTGGAAATATGCCCTAGAGGCAATAATAAAAGTATTATTATATTTCAATATTCATGATAATTGTCTTTTGTTCATGCTATAACTGTATTATCCGGAAATCGTAATACACGTGTGAGCACAAAGACCACAATATGTCCCTAGTGAGCCTCTAGTTGACTAGCTCGTTGTGATCAATAGATAGTCATGGTTTCCTGACTATGGACATTGGATGTCGTTGATAACGGGATCACATCATTAGGAGAATGATGTGATGGACAAGACAATCATAAGCATAGCATGAAAGATCGTATAGTTCGTTTGCTAGAAGCTTTGCCAATGTCAAGTATCTCTTCCTTCGACCATGAGATCGTGTAACTCCCGGTTACCGTAGGAGTGCCTTGGATGTATCAAACGTCACAACGTATCGGGTGACTATAAAGGTGCATTACGGTATCTCCGAAAGTATCTGCGGGTTGACATGGATCGAGATCGGATTTGTCACTCCGTATGACGGAGAGGTATCTCTGGGCCCACTCGGTAATGCATCATCATAATGAGCTCAAAGGTGACCAAGGTGTTGTACGGGATCATGCATTACTGATGCGAGTAAAGTGACTTGCCGATAACGAGACCGAACAAGGTATTGGGATACCGACGATCGAGTCTCTCGCAAGTAACGCATCGATTGACAAAGGAATTGCATACGTGGTTTGATCGAATCCTCGACATCGTGGTTCAACCGATGAAATCATCGAGGAGCATGTAGGAGCCAACATGGGTATCGGACCCGCTGTTGGTTATTGCCCGAGAGTCGTCTCGGTCATGTCTGCGTGTCTCCCGAACCCGTAGGGTCTACACACTTAAGGTTCGGTGGCGCTAGGGTTAGTAGGAAGTCAAGTATGTGACTACTGAATGTTGTTCGAGTCCGGATGAGATCCCGGACGTCACGAGGAGTTCCTAAGGGTCCGGAGGTAAAGAATAATATATAGGAAGTGGTGTTACGCCATCGGGAAAGTTTCGGGTCTCCCTAGTATCTGGGACCACCGAAGGGTCCCGGGTCCACCGGTGGGGCCACCTATCCGGAGGGCCCCATGGGCCAAGGGGAAGGAACCAGCCCACGGGGCTGGTGCGCCCCAGGCCCACCCTAGCCTAGGGTTGAAACCCTAGGGGTAGGGGGCGCCCACCGGCTTGGGGGCACTCCACCCCCCTTGGCTGCCGCCCCCCCTGGAGATTGGATCTCCAGGGGCCAGCCACTGAGGGGCCTATATAAAGGGAGGGAGGAGGGGGTTGCTATACCCCATCTCCAAGGCGCAGCCCTCCCTCCCAACACTTCTCCTCCTCCGTAGAGCTCGTGAAGCCACAGCCGAGTCTTGCTTCTCCACCATCACCACGCCGTCGTCTTTGCGGTGGAGCTGTCTTCCTCAACCTCTCCTTCCCCCTTGCTGGATCAAGAAGGAGGAGACGTCACTCGTCCCGTACGTGTGTTGAACGCGGAGGTGCTGTCCGTTCAGCACTTGGACATCGGTGATCTGAATCACGTTCGAGTACGACTCCATCATCACCTTTCAAGCTTCCGCACGCGATCTACAAGTGGTATGTAGATGCAAACTCTCTCCCGTTACTCGTTGCTTAGATGAACTCATAGATGGATCTTGGTGAAGCCGTAGGAAAAATTTTAATTTTCTGCAACGTTCCCCAACATCGGTACCCTTTTGATTGGCACACTGCCGAGCTCACTAGGGGGCTTCTTGATCGTATTCGAATCATAGCTCAACCACTTTTGGGAACCGACTTTGATCGTATTCGAATCAGAGTCGTTAAAAAATTCTCAAGGTCATTAGGGAGTTTCCTTTTCAAATATAGGTCGTATTCGAACCAAAGAGAACATAGCTGTCGGTACCCTCTTGATCGGCGCAACGCCAAAGCCACTGGGGGCTACATCATTGTATTTGAATCCTAGCTTAACCCCTTTTGAATGGTTTACTGATCGTATTCGAATCAGAAGCCTTGAATTTATTATTCTATTTGGTTTAAGTTTTCTTTGGAAGCACCCTTTATTTGACTTGAGACTTTTTTGAGGTTTACAAATACAAATATGGTTAGTTTTAACCCGGGTTCATATTGGCTGATAAGTCGCCAATATACGAGAATCATTATACCTTTCGAAATATTGGTTTCCGAAGATTGGGTCATCACCCTTACTGTCCAGGTCATATAAGCCGGCAGTGCAAATTCAAAAAGGTCACATGTTTAAGATTATAGTTGTGTTTCAAACATTATATGTTACAACAGGCTTATATATGATTCTTCTTTTATTTTAAATGTATCAACTTATTATGCCCCGCCTTGCGTTAAGCCGCTAAGGGACCTTGTCATCTATTTCTATGTGCAGGGCAGTTAAAAGACTTGATGAAAGCATAAGAAAACAATATGATAAGTATAAATCAGGTGAAGCTAATATGGCGGCTTAATAGTATTAAGCACCAAAAACGTGCACGATGGCACGGCAAAAGCAGAGTTATTTCTATTCTATTACATGACTCCCCAAGTCCAAATGATTCATATTGTTTTTTAGCACATCATAGGTATGAGCCGCCACGGCAGGATTAGCTCTCGTGTTCGCTTGATTTGTCCGGTTTAGCCTTCTCCGCTTCTGCGCCATGTTCCCTTTCCTCGAAGGTTGATGATGACCAGTCAATGTTGTTCAAAGCTTCAAATTCAGCTTCATCATCAACTAGTCCGGCCGGGTCAACTCCAGGGGCAAAGGTGTGCTTACGGAGTGGGGGAATCAGACTGGTCACTTTATAGTGAGGCGTTGGAATTCTCCGGTTCTCTGCGTCATAACCCGCCTGGTACTTGGTAAGATCCACTTCGTTAGCTATCAGGGTGGCCACGGGGCGTATCTCCTTTACACAAGTGGTAAAGTCTCCTTGTTCAAAGGGAGTACCATCCTCCTTCAATCTTGGATAGCCAGTGGCAATGTCGGCCGGGTCTAACTCCGGTAGCCAAGCATTGGCCTGGCTTAAAGCATTCACCGCTCCGGCTCTTGCAGCTGACCGCCTCAGTTCATTGAACCATTGGGGTAGCACGGAAATCTTCTTCAATACCTCTGCCAGGAGGGTAGGCACTTAATTTGACAAAGCCACCATGGCTAATGCACGCTGAGGGCATCTCCAGCCGCGCCCCCAAGAAGGCCTCCCAAGGCGATTTTTTCACGCCGCCAAAAACGTCGATCGCGCCCCGGGGCGCCGAAAATCGCGGTTCGGGCCTTTTTCCGCCCGCGATCACAGTCAACCCGCGCTACTGAGGAGCCGTTAGGGGCTTTGGCGCTAGCGAAAAGCCGGCCTGGCCCACGCCGACAGGGGAAAAGTCAAGATTTTCTTCCCCGACTCACCTCGCACCCCCCGCGCCCTCGGCCACCACCAACTGTATCCCGGCGACGGTCGCGGCCTACTCCGCCTAGATAGCCATTCCCGCTTTGAAAATAGCAGCGCCGCCGCAGCAACCCTCCCCGCAACACTAGGCGAGGCCGCCGCCGTTTCCGCCGCCAAGGCGCGTTTAACGGCGGGTACACGCCACGGCGCAAGGTGTTCGGCGTTTTGACTGCTCGGCGATGGACTCGATGAGGAGGAAGAGCTCGCCCGCGCTGCTGGAGGAGGAAGCCGCGCGGCGCCCGGGAAGAAGAGCATCGATGGTGCTCGCCGCCCTCGCCAGCTGCTTGCGAGCAATGAAAAGCAGCGTCAAGGTGGCTCGGCGCCGGGCGGTGAAAGCAAAGAACCGCATCGCTCGCAAGGCTATTGCGTGCTCTACTCCGACTACTTCGCCGATGCTCCACTTCATGGCGAGAGAACATTTCGGCGCCGTTATCGGATGAGCCGAAGCTCTTCCTCGAGATTGTGAATTTCATCCGAGAGTTCGACAACTACTTCAAGTGCAAGATGGATTGCCTTTGGCGCTCTTGGATTCACCTCCATCCGAAGTGCACGACAGCGATGAGGATGCTTGCATATGGAGCTCCCAAGATTCACTCGACGACTATGGGTGCATGGCCGAGTCCACCAGCATAGAGTGTTTCTACAAGTTACAGTCGGGCGATGGTGGCGGTGTTTGGGCCACAATACTTGAGAGCACCCAATGCGGAAGACACCGCCGGATCCTAGCCTGTAATGCAGCAAGAGGATTTCTGGGATGCTTGGAAGCATCGATCGCATGCATTGAAATGGAAGAACTGCCCATTTGGTTGGCGGGGGATGTACAAAGGCGCCAAAGGCGGTTGCGATGTGGTGCTTGAGGCGGTAGCCACACAGACCTCTGGATTTGGCACTCCTTCTTTGGTATGCCAGAACTCACAATGACATCAACGTGTTGCGGTGCTCTCCTATTTTTGCCAAGCTCGTTGAGGGCCATTCTCCTCCGTGAACTTCGAGATCAATGGGCACCAATACAACAAGGGGTACTATCTAGCCGACGGCATCTATCCGCGATGGTCGACATTTGTGAAGACGATCTCAAACCTGTGCCAGGAGGCAAGAACGCTGGTTTGCGAAGGTTCGGGAGGCTTGCGGGAAGGATGTGGAGCGGGCATTTGGTGTGCTCCAATCTCGATTCGCTGTTGTTGGTACCCGCTCAGACTTGGTCGAAAGATCAAATGTGGGAGATCATGACTTGCTGTGTCATCTTGCACAACATGATCATCGAGAGCGAGCAAGAAGACCAGTGTTTGACATCGAACCATACTACAGCAGGGTCCTCTAGCGAAGTTGATCACCAGCTACCGCAACTTGGACTGCCTATCTCGGTATGCATCAAGAGATCCGAGACCCACAGGTGCATCATCAACTGCAAAAAGATCTGATTGAGCACCTATGGAGGCTCAAGGGGGAAGCCGCGTGATGAAATATGAGTTTTTATTTGTTGAACTATATAATTTGTTGAACTATTTGTTGTTGTACTATTTTGTTGAAGTATTTGATTTTTCTGTGATGAAATATGTGATAAGGAATAATTATGTTGATAAATGAACGCCGAGAAAGGGCGAAACCACGCCGAATATGGGCCTATTCTCGCCCATATGGGCCATTTATTCGCCGAAATTGGGCTGCCAAGTGGGCCAATTTCGACGCCTGGGAGCGGCGACTGGGCGAAAAACCGCCCCCAGCGCCGAGTGTCTCGCCGGCTCGCCCCCAGGGGGCGATTTTTGTGCGTCCTGGGGGGCCAACGGCTGGAGATGCCCTGAGACCCGGTGTACAGTTGCTCCACCAGTGTATAAACTGCCTTCAGCTTGATAAGCATATCTTGGTTGGTTGGACGCAAGATGTGTCTCCGTCGAATTGACCAGGGTGAGGAATAAGTTATTCTTCGTCCTGGGTGCTATATATATAACTATTTTCCCAAACCAAATAGTTCCCAAACGTTGAAGTTGGAACTGTTTCACCTAAATTAAATAACCTCCAACCAGCTCGTGCCGGTCATGATGCATGCATGTTATTTTCTTTTGAATAGCCTGCAAGGTATCGTCGGTTATTTGTGAAGATGGTAAAATCTAATAAGTGACCTATCTGTGAAGATGTAAAAAGCTAACAACTGACCTAATGTAACTATTGTATTCCAAAGCTTGTTAAAATCAACAAACTGAAAGCAAACCAAATACATTTAAGGATGGAATATTTTGCCGGATCCATGAATGGGTTGGGTAATTTCTCAATTAGGCTCGGGTGACCAGCCAGTATGCTTGAGGAATTGCACCTGCATTAGTCAAACAAACACAGAGTTTAGATTGACAAGACCAATTTACTCAATGAAGCAAAACAATGTCTAAATACTCTTAACTTGGTAGTTCTGGATAAAAATAACGATCTTGTTCTCAGTCGATGTAGTACAATACATGAAAATAGGCCAGACTACAGAAGGGATGGCCCACAGAAAGAACGCACAAATCTCCAAATTTCTGCCGACTCAATTTATAATAAAATAACTAACGCAGCTAGCAGACATACCTCTCAATATTCCAACCATAGCCTGGATAAGCTGGAATAGTAGGAATATTGGCTATTTTATATATAAGTTGCACACTGTTATTTTTCCTCAACGCTGCAACAACACCACACCATGCAAATATAATCTCATTATTCCTCGCGGGAAGAGGCCATATCTGACTGTTCAGACATCACATATAATGAACATATGTAAAGTGAAAAAAACTGCATATGTCCTGTAAATGTGTCGCTTCAACTATACTGAATCAAGCATCGCTTCAGGTCATCCAGCTCAGAGAAAAGCTCCTGCACCATTACACTGAAGTAACTCAGAAAATCTCTGGTCAGAAGAAGGATGGCCTAAATAGCTCACAAAATGAATGATAGAGGTTGACAGAAAATATATTTCATTTAATTTGAAGAGAGTCAAAATCTGGAAGTAGCTTCGGTCATGGAAAGGGGATTTCAGTTATGAACACAATGTACATACATAGAGAAAAAAAACATAGAACCGGTGATAACTTAGTGAGGAGCCAATCATGAAATCAGTGAATTAGTATGAAGATATTTAATTTGTGACAAATTAAAAATAGGTACACCAGCCAAGGAAAAACATACTAGAAGAAGCGAAAGCTGACCTTACATTGGAGAATAGACACGCTTTGCATAGCAAAGAAAAATAGATCTACTGATCTCCACTGCCGTGTTCGTTTTTTTCTTTTCTTAAACATATCCACTGCCACATTGTCAGGACCCCGACTCAATGTCACACCGATCTAGCCTGTAACACCTCATATCACTTTGCGGCCTCACGCACGGTATTCCCACGGGTGTCGCCTTACCTTTGCCCGGGACCGTTTGCGCCTTTTGGCACCCATATATGATAGTGTCGCTAGCATCCATATGATAAGGAGCCCGGGCTGACATGGCTAGTTGTAAATCCAAAGTGGCACAGACTTACAGGGACAGGCATCCATGACCCAGCATCGAACGTGTCGGTCATCAGCGAGTGAGTTCCGGGCTGTAGCACTAGGCTAGCAGGACTCCGGTAAACCGGGCTGTAGCGGGCTAACAGACTCGGTACTCAGCGTGACATTTCCCGAAGGACAGATACAGAGCGAAGAAGGACACATGCCGGCCAGCCTAAGTGTTCGGAGCAGTAGCAAGCTACCATGGCTCGGTGGAAACACTAGGAGACATTTCCGTAAGAGAGGCTACTAAAGATAAACAACTAGTTAGTCGATCCCCCACATACCAAGCATTTCAATAACATACACACAATATGCCCGATATGTGCAAATACAACATGGCATCACAACATGACTCTCGACTCAAGTATTTATTCATTAGGCTCCGAGGAGCGAGATATTACAAACAGGGTCTCATGACCCAACATTGAAAGCATACAAATCAAAGCACAAGCGGAAGCTTAACATGTCCGAGTACGAGACATCTACAAATGAAAAAGGCTTGAAAGCGACTATCTACCAGATCTGCCGAGGGCACAAGATCGTAGCTGAGGTAACAAGCTAAGCGTCGAAGTCCACGTGGAACTACTAGCGAGACTGAAGTCTCTCGCAAAACATAAAATAGGCAAGCGTGAGTACAAATGTACCCAGCAAGACTTACATCGTAACTAACTACATATGCATCATTATCAACAAAGGGATGGTGGAGTTTAACAGCACAAGCCAGCTTTGACTCGGTGGCTATCCTAAACTACATTGTAAGTAACTCTTTTGAGGTGGCGCTACGAGTCCACATATTCACCATATCAATACACCACTATGGATCCGCTCCCGTCTCCCTACGAGAACGCCATCCATAGCACTCACGCTTATCTTGCGCATTTTAGAGTATCCACTTTCACTTGTCTATTAACCTACAGCAACCCGAAGTCCTTTACGCGGACACAGCTATTGAATAGATGATGTTAACCCTGCAGGGTGTACTTCTTCACACGCTCTCACCACTTACCGCCGTTTACGACATGTACTCGGCAACCTTCAAGCGGAAGCCCAGCGTGGGTGTCGGCCACGGCCTACCTAAACACTCAAGTCCCTAGTCCAGGTTTATCGCCTATTTGGGTTCCATCTATGAGGAGTTCGGCGAAGTTTCGCTCACAGCCCCAAACGATGTGAACAGGGTTCCCGAGACACCAAGCAGGCGCCGTACACCGTGCCACGTGCCTACCGCATCACAGCCCACCCCTACGGTCAGCGCTGCGCACGGCCTCCAAAGATACTACAAACACGAAACTACTTGCAACTCACAGGACAGAGGACAAGGGTGATTAAGAAGCCGAGAGGTCCATTGGTTTCGGGCCCAATGCGTGGTAGTAGCTGAATCATGGATCACAAACACAGAACTCAGTTCTGAGGGCGGCTGCAATGAGACAACCCACCATGTACTCCTACATGGCCTCTCACCGCTACCTTTACCAAATCGTGTTCTAACACTTAGCTCACACACAGTAGGACATGTTCACACACCTCTGATTCATCCTCGATGAATCAGACCTAACTCAACTCTAAGCAGTAGCAGGCATGACAAACAAGCATGAATGAGTAGGCACAACAGGGCTCAAGCAACTCCTACTCATGCTAGTGGGTTTCATCTATTCTTGTGGAATGACAGTCATGCAAAGGATAAAGGGGTTCAGCTACATGCAACAAGTAACAGATGAATCGTTGTTGTCCTAATGCAGTAAAAGAGAGCGAGAGCGAGAGAGTGGGATTATGTCGAAATGAACAAGGGGTTTTGCTTGCCTGGCACTTCTGAAGATATTATAGTTCTTCATCGGTGTCATCGAATTCGTCGTCGAAACCACGTCTATCGAGAGGGGACAATTACCGGCAAACAAAGAGGAACACAATCAATGCAATGCAACAATTATGATGCATGATAATGTCATGGCTATATGCTGTTGATTGAGTTAATGCAACTAGCAACCATATTAAATGAAGTTGGTTTGAACCAAGGGTTCAAATTCAAACTCCATATGTGAAGGTTTAAATGCCATTAATATGATTTGTGCTAAACAGCAGCTGTAAGTTGTTCTAACATGCATGAAAATGGTACAGCTGGATAGATTGGATTTTTCTGATCATTTTTCATATATAATTTATTTCATTTGGAATTACGGTTGAATTTCTATGAATTTTAGAAGTTTTGGGTATTTTCTGGAATTTCTTATATAAAAATAAATCCAGAAAATAAGTTTACTGCGTCAGCCTGACATCATCATGACGTCAGCAGGTCAACAGGGCGCCTCCAGGTCAAACCTGACGGCTGGGACCCACATGTCAGTGACTAACTAACTAATCTGAATTAATTAGTGTTAAACTACTACTAACTAAAAATGTTAGTGGAAATAATTAAACTTAACTAAAAACTAAACTAGGATTAGCTGGGGCCTAGGCCCACTTGTCAGCGACCCAGGGAGGGTCAAACTATGGTCAACCCCGGGTCAAACTCACCGGAGTTGACCGGCGGCTCGTCGCCGGCGAGGCCAGGGACGGCGGAGGCGCTCGGGTTTCCTCCTCCGGCGACCAAATGGCCGGCGGAGGGCATCTACGCGATGGGGAGGCTCGTCCGCGTCGAGTGGTGCATGCAACAGCGGCTCCGGTGGCCTAAATCGACGGCGGCAGCGACTTGTGCGGCGGCCGGAGTTCGGCCGTTTCTCGAAATGGCGTGACCGGAGACGTCAGGAGCAGCGGGTGGTCGTGTTCGACTTGTGGGAATGTACTGGGTGCAGTGGCGAGCTCGGGTGCAAGCTTGCGCGGCTGTGGCCATGGCTACGCCATGGCCGGCGGCGAGAAGCTCTCGGCATGATGGGAAATGGAGCTAGCGTACGAGCGCGAGCTTGAAAGAGGAGGGGAGAGGAAGAGGGGCTCACGGTGATCTCGCGGAGATGCTCAGGGTGCTCGGGGAGGTCCTGTACGCGGAGAAATCGACGGCGGCGATCCACGGCATCGAGGAAGAAGACGGCGTCGAAGGCCGCTCTACGGCGCGTCCGGGCTTGCGGAAGTCATCGAGGAGGAAGAGGGGGTCGTGGCGGTCCTTCAGAACGTGGCGAGAGGTCGAGGGGGAGGCTGTGGCTACGGCTATGGCGAACGGCGGCGACAGACCCGCTCGGTGAGATGGGGAACGGCGAGGGAGAGAGATAGAGGAGGGGGATGGGCGCGGGAAGAGTCTAGAGGGGGCCAGGGGGGTGCGTGGCGTCGTCTGGGGTCGCCCAGGGCGTCGGCGGAAGCAGGAGGTGGCCGGCGCGGGGCGGCCACGCGCCTCCGTCCTTCTGTCGAGGGAGGAAGACGACAGGGAGGAAGCGGTCGTGGGCTGGGCCGGCCAGGCTGCGATCTTGGGCAGTTGGTGGCGCCAGTAGGTCTAGGTAGGTGGCACGGTGGCCTCTTGTTCTTTCCTATTTTTATTTCTCTTTTCTATTTCTTACGCAATTTGATGGCTTTATTAAAAATACTAAAACGTTCCCAAAAATCCTGAAAATAATTGTGGGCTCTGTTGGGATTATTCCTAATAGCCCACACTTAAGTTCAGAATTATTTAAGCATTTAGCATATTTACTAGCATTTAAATGCCCAAATGCAAAGTACATATGATTTAATTCAAAGACCAAATATGTCATGGAAAATGTGCAACACCTCTGGTTATGGTTCTAGCATTTTCCAGAAATGATGAACATTTTTGAAAGCCATTTGGATTCACTAAGATTATTTTTAGGTTGAACCTATTTGAATTCCATTTGGTGCTAGGGTTTGAACATCCCCATTTCAAATTCATTTGAAAAGTTAAACATGATGCACACATGAAGGGCTAGCCTACTGCATACCAGGACCAGGGATGTGACAACTCGCCCCCACTAAACAAGAATCTCGTCCCGAGATTCAAGACGTGAGGTAGGAAGGCAGAGGGGTACAAACTAACACGATCTTCACGACCCAGATGTCCTTCTCAAGGATGCTGATTCAGTGTTCCAATTGATCTTGACGTCTTTGCTTTTGAGATCTTCATCCAACACGAGGACAGAAACACTCTACAAGGATGGATCATTTTAATGATCACAAGATCAACTCACGGAATGAGATGTAGAACATCTCTTGAGCTGAGAGGCAAAACACACATCATGAAGGACGGAAAAAACAATTTGATGAGGTTTCAAAGTAGCCAGGAAAATAATTGCCATGATACCACAACGAGACATTTTAGAGGAAGGCAATTCGTGGATATATCCCCTTAAGTGGCAAAAGAATTACCTTTGATTTAGAGATCATTGAAATTCTTTATACCAGCCTAAGGCAATTCACAATCGATCATTTGAAGGAATCCGAAAGAATAACATTCTCGGGCCAGAATGGATGATGTGGATTACCTTGTTGAAGACAACGCGATGGATGATTTTGCTTATCATCGGAAATGGATGAGACCCATGGTAGACTGGCACAATGACGGGTGCTAGCTGGGAACAAAATGCAAATGTTGGGAATGATTCTAGTAACTGGGAAGAAAACCCAACAGCAGAGTGTGATTCCACTATTGGAATGGTTATAGCATAACCGAGGAAACTGAGAGCAATCCCAGTTAGTGCCGATGGTAACACCTAGAGCTTGTGCGTGCTCTCAAGAACTTGAGCATTTCCATATTCATCAAGGTTTTAGCAACATCCGTGTCAAGGATCCTGGCAACACAACATACTACCATGATGAATTGTGATGGACGATGCAAATACAAAGGAAGATAACACCTTCTCAGATTTCACCTTGGCGGGGCCAAGGGAACAAAATCTGGATGATTGACCGAGAGGCATTTAGCACTCCGCTTCTAATGTTCTCCTTGATGTGCTAGCATATCCCATTCATAGATATGGTTTGATATCTAGAACATCAAGTAACAGGTCGGACGTCGGGAGCACAGAAATCATAAGGCACACAAATAGGGAATAATTCCTACGAAGTCCTTATGGAGAGGTGGCCAACTTCTTCAACCAAGATATTACAATAACAGGTCTTCCGGCTGGGTGTGTTGGCCACGACATCCACTTTACCGGGTTACAGAGAGACCAATATTATAATTCTTGGGAAACGTTCCAACCATCAAGTCTGCCTGAGATTCAGATCTGGTTGGTGTCAGAATATTCCAGACTCATCGAGTCTAGAAAGAAAAATGAAAGTTTGCAACACAAACCGACGAGATGGCGTTGCGAGATTCTCGGGAAGTGGACTACGGTAGTACGCTCTGATGGATTCATGTACCTAGGGTAGGGTCATAGGCCTGACCTAAACGTCCTACCCTAGGACATTCTTAGACGACATCATCTTCCAGTCGACGGAGAGGACCCACTCGGCGGCACGGAAGGACTCGACCATGGAAGACTCACTCGACCATGAAGACTCACTCGACCACCAGAAGGTCAGAAGGCATTCCGTAGCGCAACGGCTTGCTATTGAATAGACTTAATGATAATCAAGGCATTTATGAGGGGCGTTACCAGTAACGTCCCAGGCTTAATGTACTTTAACCTCTCTATTATGTGGGCCGGGAAGGGTCTTGGCGCACTCTATATAAGCCACCCCCCTCCACAGATAGAGGGGTTCGCACTCTTGTAATACCCATATTCATAATCCACTCGACCGCCTCAGGGCTCCGAGACGTAGGGCTGTTACTTCTTCCGAGAAGGGCCTGAACTCGTACATCGCTTGTCTTCACAACTACTCCATAGCTAGGACATCGCCTCTCCTTACCTACCCCTTATTCTACTGTCAGACTTAGAACCACGACAGTTGGCGCCCACCTTGGGGCAGGTGTTTTAGCGATTTGTGGAGGAGTTGCAGTACTTCCGACTACCTTCATCACGATGACTGCTGGAGTTTTGGCTGAGGGACGCGAGATCCGTCTCGGTGCTCTCACCTTTGTCGCCGACGACTCCGCATGGCTCCAGGAAGCTCCACTTGACATCGAGGCGCTCCCCGTCCGCGGGGCGACGCACTTTCGCGCATGTGTTCGCGGCGTTACGCTGCGGCAACCGTCGACCCGTGTCGGTCGACTCCCTTTCGATCGCCCTTGATCTCCCACCAGCGCAAGCGTTCTGGTCGGTCGAGGCTCCAGCGGTGGGTGAAGCACGCGGTGGCTCGCCAGACAGCCATCGCCCAGGTCGCAGCCATTGAGCCTGACGAGTCCCTCTACGGCCTGTTCGATCTGTCGACTGGCTCCGTAGAGACTGCATCCGAGTGTGACAGCAGTGATCCAGCGGCGGAGATCCTCATGGTCGACGGCCCTCGCAGTCCTCCCGGCTTCGCCCACGGCGGTGGGGCCGCCGGAGGAGGAGACCCCGTGCAAGAGCACGAATAGTACCAGCCCGAGACACTTGACTCGCTGAAGAGAGAAGAGCTTCACCGCAGGAACATGGATGCACTTCATACTCCTATCGCCGGAGAAACCCCTGAGGCTCGTGCCTTGGAGGAAGCACGTTTGGCCAATGTGGCTGAACGCGCTCGCCTAGAGAATCTTCAGCGAGCACTCGACGAGCGTGCGCGGCAACGAATCCCCGAAGCCAGTCGACGTCGACTCTTCCCACCGACTCAGGTATACCGCACACCAGTTCAGAATTTAGCAGCTGCAACTCGTATAGCAGAGTCTATCCAACCGTCGGTCGAAGCTGGGAGGCTTGCAGCGGATCGAGATTTACTCCGAGCAGCGGGGACGAGAACTCAGCCGTGTCGCGATCGCGCAACAGATTCCGATCGATCCGTCGCTGCGAATCTGTCGATCGGCTCACGATCCCAGATCGCCTCCAGGGCGAGAAGGGTGCGACAACCGGCGAGAGCGATATGGAGACGGGATGACAGCGTCGAGTGCCCTTTCCCCCGAGGGAAGGGTCAATGCGCTCCTCGGCGGCAAGATGACAGACGCAACGATTCGATGGGCGAAGAGTTCCAACGACCCGAGGGAACCGAGCTTTGTGCGCGGTCCATTATCGTGCAAGGCTTGGTCGACCGAGCAGAGCCCATCGGGCGGACCGAGAGGATGCACCCACCAGCAATCAGTGCATGTCTCGGTCCGAGTGTTTTAGCAGGCTATCGAGCCGCATAATCCCCCAATTTCAGATTGGCAGCGAGAGTCGACAAGTTCATCGGGGAATCCAAGCCCGAAACTTGGCTTGAAGATTACCGAGTGGCTGTTCAGATTGGTGGTGGGAATGATGAGGTGGCCATGAAGCATTTGCCCTCATGTTGGAAGGTTCTGCCAGGCATGGCTGAATCGGTTACCTCATAGCAAGATATATACTTGGGAAGATTTGTCCCGAGTGTTAGTCGGGACTTTTGAAGGGACTTGCAAGCGACCGGCTGGTTTGACAGAGCTGCAAGTTTGTGTGCGAAAACCAATGAAACTCTCCGAGAGTACATTCAGAGGTGGATTACCTTGCACCATCTTGTGGAAAATGTGTCGACCATCGGGCGGTTCGCCTTCAAAGATGGCGTCAAAAACAGAGAATTGAGCTCGAAGTTTGGTCGAACCAGGACATGACCTGAGTCGAATGATGGAATTGCTAGCAACGCCAATGGCGAGGAAGAAGACCGACTCGAGCGGCAAGTACAAGCCAAGTCGATCGGAGAAGGAAATTCCATCGGAGCGAAGCGCAAAGCCGAGCCAGCAGCTCCTGGAGAGGCCCTGGCCGTAACTCAGGGGAAGTTTAAGGGGAAACCAAAAGGATCCTGGAATCCTAAGAAAGTAAAAGATAAGGAAGGCAATGACGTGATGGATATGCCATGCCATATTCACACGAAGAAAGATGAAGAGGGCAACATCATTTACGAAGCACACCACTCGCCAATGTCGACTCTGATCCAGCGGTTTCAGGAAAACAGTCTAAGGACAAGGAGAAGGAGCCGACAAGGCGGAGACAAAGAGGATAGTGAGGAAGAATATCCGCATGTCAACTCCACTCGATGATCTTCGCGGATGTGGAAAGCAAAAGTCGACTGAAAGTCATCAACCGGGAGGTGAACATGGTTGCCCCAGTAAAGCCAAGTTATGTGAAGTGGTCCCAGACACCCATCACATTCGACCAATCTGATCACCCGACTCACATTGCCACTCCTAGGCTGCAAGTGTTAGTGGTCGATCCAGTTGTCGAAGGCACTCGACTGACAAAAGTGCTGATGGATGGTGGTAGTGGGCTGAATTTGTTATATGCGGATACATTGAAGGGGATGGGCATTCCGATGTCGATTGAGCGCCAGACAATATGAGTTTCCACGAGTCATACCAGGGAAGAAGGCCAACTCACTCGGCCAAATAGCCACGGGCGTGGTTTTGGTGATTCCAAGCACTTTCGCAAGGAAAAGTTGACCTTTGAGGTTGTGGATTTTCAGAGTGCATACCACGCCATTTTGGGGAGGCCGCCTCGCATCGCATTCATGGCTCGACCATGCTACGTGTACCTCAAACTGAAAATGCGGGACCCAAGGGAGTGATCACATCACCGGCGATCGGAAGAAGGCAGAAGAGTGCTTTCAGAAGAGCTCGAAGATTGCCGACTCCCAAGTGACAGCGGTCGAATTCGACGAATACATGCAAAACGCAGATCCGAGTGATTTATTACGATCCAAGAAGCCAGCCACGAGTCGCATTCCATTCGTCGGTGAGACAAAGCCGATCCATATTCATCCGACGGATCCCAATGCAGCCCGACCCACATCTCCACAACACTCGACCGAAATAGGAAGAAGCGCTCATCCGGTTCCTCCGTGAGAATGGGACATTTTCGCATGGAAGCCACCGACATGCCAGTGTGTTCGAGGCGGCTGAGCATCGCCTCCGAGTCGACAAGTCAGCGAAACCAGTCAAAGAGCATCTTGGCGGTCCGCCGTCTGAAGAGAAAAGCTATTGGTGAAGAAGTGGCTCATTGTTGGCGGCGGATTTATTCGAGATATACCACTCCAGTGGCTCGCTAATGTCGTCATGGTTCCCAAGAAGGACAACTCACTCCGCATGTGCATTGATTTTAAGCACATCAATCGGGCCTGCCGAAGGATCATTCCTCTCCCCGCATAGATCAAATTGTTGACTCGACGCGGGGTGTGAAGATTGTCTTTCTAGATGCATATTCCGGGTATCATCGATCCGTGCATATGGACCCGATGAAATAAAACAGCTTTCATCACTCCATTCGGTGCTTCGCTATATCACCATGCCATTCGGCCTCAAGAATGCGGAGCCACATTCATGCGAATGATTGAAGTGTCTTCTCCTCAAATCGGTCGGAATGTGGAAGCGTATATGGATGATATCGCCGTTAAGTCGCGAAAAGGTTCCGACCTGCTTGCGACCTCGCGAAACATTTGCCAACCTCGGAAGGTGCGATATCAAGCTCAATCCGTCAAAGTGCACATTCGGAGTTCCTGGTGGCAAGTTACTCGGTTTTCGTTTACGAGCGAGGAATCGGCGCTAATCGAGAGAAGATCGGCACTATTCTCCGAATGAAACGCATACTGTGCGAGTGCACGGCGTCGAAGCTTCTTGGATGCTTGGCGCATTAAGTCGATTCATCTCTCGACTCGGTGAAAAGCGTTGCCTCTTTACCGATCGATGAAGAAGGCGACAAGTTTGAGTGGACTCTGAAGGCGATGCAGCGTTTGCCGAGCTAAAAGCTCGCTCTCCACCCAGCCGGTGCTTGCTGCTCCAATCAGCAAAGAGCCTCTGTTGCTTTATATTGCAGCCATTTGGACAAGTTGTCGATCTTGTGCTTACGGTCGGCGGGAAGAGGAAGGAAAAGCCTTCAAAGTTCAGCGCCGGTGTATTATCTGTCTCAAGTCTTGACTCCATCCAAGTAGAGATATCCTCATTATCGAAGCTTGTGTATGGTATATACATGACCACAAAGAAGGTTGCTCATTATTTCTCGATCATTCTATCACGATCGCCGTGGCGCTCCTTTATCGAGATCCTGCACAACAGAGGCGCAACCGGTCGAGTGGCGAAATGGGCGATTGAACTTCTTCCCCTTGATATCAAATTCGAGGCAAAGAAAGCCATTAAGTCCCAGGCTATAGCGGATTTCCTTGCCGAGTGGATTGAACAACAGCAACCGACTGAAGTTCACTCGGAACATTGGACCATGTTCTTCGACGGCTCCAAGATGCTGAATGGTTCTGGTGCTAGGGTTGTTCTAGTTTCCCCCAGAGGAGATAAGCTTAGGTATGTGCTCCAGATTCACTTTGATTCCTCCAACAATGAGGCGATCTGAGGCCCTCTTGTATGGATTAGCATGGCCATCTCACTCGGCGTCCGTGCTTTGATGGTCTATGGCGACTCAGATCGAGTGGTCGATCAAGTGATGAAGGAGTGGGGCGTGAAAGCCCAGCTATGATTTGGATCTGCAATGCAGATGAGGAAGCTGGAAAAGAAGTTCGAGGGTTGGAACTCCATCACATCCCCGATTGAAAAATCAAGCAGCAGATGATCTGGCGAAGATAGGATCCAAAGAGAAGCCATTCAGTGGTGTGTTTTTGGAACATATACACACTCCGTCGTTAAAGAAGATCCCTTCACGGAGGAAGCTCCACAACCCAAGAGTGCCACGGACCCGGTGAGGTTGAGGTCCGGCGATGGTCGACTTGGTCATGGAAGTTTTAGTGGTCACTCCCGATTGGACAATTCCATACATCGCATATATTACGAGAAAGGAACTCCCGAAGATGAGGAAGAGGCTCGGCAGATCGTCCGTCGATCCAAAGCCTTCTTGTTATCCAAGGGCAGTTGTATAGAGAAAGCACGACGGAGTCGGGCAAAATGCATAACGCCGTAAGAAGGTCGAGTCATACTCAATGATATCCACTCGGGACCTGTGGTCACCATCGTCCTCTCGGACCATTGTAGCCAAAGCATACCGAGCGGATTTTACTTGGCCAAGAGCAAATGAGATGGCGAAAGAAATAGTGGACAAGTGCGAAGGATGCCGTTCTACTCCAATATGTCACACAAGCTGCGTCGACCTTGAAGACCATTCCACTCGTCGGCCTTCGCGGTATGGGGGTTGGACATGGTCGGTCCCTTGCGAACAGGTCGGAGTGGTTTCACGCATGTCTTGGTAGCGATCGACAAGTTCACCAAGTGGATTGAAGCTAAACCAAATCAAAAGTCTTGGCGCCGATCTGCTGTTTCCTTTATCGAGAGCCGACGTTCAGATATGGGGTCCCTTTTAGCATTATCACGGTTAATGGGTGAATTTTGACTCGGAAGAATTCAAGGATTTCGCAACGCCCAAGGCACACGAGTCGACTACGCTTGATCGCCCATCCACGGTCGAATGGACAGGCAGAGCGAGCCAGCGGATTAATCCTCAAGGGTGCAAGCCCCGTGATCGAGATCTCAAGCATGCGGCTGGAGCTTGGGTTGTCGAACTCCCTTCAGTGCTTTGGGGTTTGCGAACCACGCCTAATCGGTCGACTGGGAGAACTCCTTTCTTCCTGGTCTATGGAGCAGAAGCAGTCCTTCCGAGTGATCTCCTTCACAATGCTCCCCGAATTGAACTTTACAATGAAGCAGAAGCTGAGCAAGCGCGTCGGGATCGATCGACCTCCTAGAAGAGGAAAGGAAATGGCTCGATCCGCTCGACCATTTACCAGCAAGACTTGCGTCGCTTTGTCGCCTTGAAAATGTGAGAGGTCGAGCCTTCCGGGAAGGGATCTGGTCCTTGAGTGGATCAGCGAAGCAACATAAGCTCGCTCCCTCACGGGAAGGGCCCTTCATCGTCACAAAGGTTCTCCACAATGGGGCATATCGTCTCTACAACGTCGAACACAATATCGAAGAGCCCGAGCTTGGAGCGCGGATCTGCTCCGCCCGTTTACACTTAAAGTTTTTCACTCGGAAGAGTTGTAATAAAATACTTTTGTAGTTCATGGGCTTTGAAATAATAGTGTCATAATTCCTTCATAATTTTTGTCACTTTTTATTTTGGTCCAGTAAAATTTTCCCCAAGTGGGTGGCTTAGTCGTGAATCCGTTTAGCCTAAG